>CM073553.1:14682844-15932844 GCA_037074615.1 Leucaena leucocephala
TATGAAAGGGATAACCTGGCCTCAATAAAGGGGTGGGAACTCATAAGACTTCAAGAGATGGCTGTGTGATCAAAAAGTCTCCCCTATTACCTTCTCTCTCCATTTTAGCATCCCAAGATCATGCACTCTAACTATATCATGAAGTCCATCTAAGCTTGTCTTGAATTATCCCCTTTAAACTTGAACTTTCCCAACTTTGGTTGATATGTAGAAGCAGCAAACTTGTGTGGTGTTCCCTTCACATCCTTTGTATATTTCTTGAAACCGCTCTTATCGAGCTTGTTTAGATTCTCTATCTTACTGTTTACTTTCTCATATGTTGTACCAAGCTGAGGTTGGTCTGCAACTATAACATAGTTAAAATCACTCTCTTTCATACATGTATCATTAGTAGAGATCAAATTATTTAAGAATCATAAGGTATGAGAGGTAATTTTGGAATATGAGTGAGGAGAAGTAGAGTTAGAACATATTGGCCCTTTAACCAAAATAGTGGAGTGTGGAACTGAAGGGGTCAGAGAATCACTTGTGTCTGCCATTTATGGTCACGACCTCTCAGGTTTATCTTTAACTTCTCATCATAACTCAAACTAACATGAGTGTCTCTGAAATGTTTATTCCTGATGTACTCTTCCTTCTATCGAATGAAATATTTAGGGAGTTTTGTGTCACGACCATACTAACATGTTGTTCCAGCTCTATTTCACAGAAAGTTTCTATTAATCTTCTGATCGCAACATTACCTTCCTAAGGTTGCGACACACAGTCTCTAGTGCGGTTAGTTGCGACATTATCATTCTCAGGTCATGACTAATTTTCATAGAGAGTCCCTACCTCAGCAAATTGATATTTAGTCACGACTTGGAGGTCTTTAAGTCACGACTGGGGATCACATATGCTCGACCCTACTTCAGTTGTTCTGCTTGCGGTTCCCAAATTATCTTGTGACCGTATAAAAATACTCACAAACTCCTTCCTAAAAGTATTATGGTCACAATGAGAAATTTACAGAAGGTGAAAGCATGCTATAATCATCAAAATAATTAACACATGATGTATTGCCTTCATAAGAGTAGGGAAAAGAATAAATAGAAGAACGAGATTCAAAATAATCATCATAAGTACACAAAGATGAATGTGAATCTATATGCTTCTAAGATGCTTCCTGGGACTTATTGGAATTATGCAACATAAAATCATACCCATAATGTAAACTCAGTTTATACTCATCCCTAGTCTCTTTAATAGCATAATCAATAGCATTTAAACCAGCACAAGTAGAATTATCAAAAGGATATTTCATTACTTCATTTATATTGAAAGTTACCACATGTCCTCCAACTTCCATTATAATAAAACTATGCTTCACATAATGATTGTCTTAGAACTTTAGAGAAAAGGTCTACCTAAGATCAAAGTGCTCTTGTTCACTATCTCACTGGACATGTCCAGAACATAAAAAATCAGCTAAGAACACTAGGTCCTTCAACTACACTAGAATATCCTCCAGAACTCCCTTAGGGTGCCTAATTGATCTATCAGCTAATTAGAGTACTACACTTGTGTCTCTAAGGTTGTCAATACCTAAAGCTAAGTATACCTACTAAGGCATTAATTAATGGCAGCCCATAGATCTAATAACGCTCCCTTGACATGAACATGCCGTATAGTGTATGGGATTATGTAGGATCCTGGGTCTTGGCACTTAACAAACAATTTAGTCTAAAAAAGTGATAACACATTAGTAACCACCTAAATTCTCTCAACAGGCCTAAACTTCTTCTTATCAGCACATAATTCTTTTAAAAAATTAGCATATTTAGGGTTTATCTTGAGGAATTCAACCATAACTTATTGAAGAGATTAAAAGCATCTTTTGCAAATTCAAAATCAATATTTTTCTTTCCAGCAAAATAAGATTTAGGAAAAGGGAGATCTTTTATACTTACCTCCTTACATGTATGCATAAAGGCTCCTTGCTTACTCGACTATGCCTTCTCCTCAGTTTGCTTTTCCTTGTAGGCTAGACTTGGCATTATCACCTCCTCTTCTTACTTTTGGGTTGCCTTCTTGAGCATAAGTTGTTGTTCTTTAATATTTTCTAATTTTCCAATCTTCATCTATGATATTGATTGTCATATCCTAATTTTCTCTATCAGTATAATACTGATAGTGGAAAGAGTTTTGGAAAGGATTATGACGAAGATCAGAAGAAAAGATAAAGGTTAGATGGGTCTTGAAGAAAGAGAATGACTTAAACAAAAATTGGAAAAGTTTAAAGGCCAAAAGTTAAAGTAGAAACAAAAGTTGGGCCAAAAGTGGTAATTTTCAAAAGTTTAGGGACCTAAATATAAATATACAAAAAGTTAGGGACATAAATGTAATTAAGAGAAAAGTTCAAGGGCAAAACTATAATTATAGAAAGATCAACCTGGAAAGGGTTATAACTGCCTGAAAGTTTTTTTAGTCCCACATTCCATCAACAAATAGAGGAAGATTTGCTAGTCAATCTAGCATGATACAGAAATTTTATTAGGGCTCCAGACAGCAGAAAATTATCTGATAGTCTAAAAGTTATCTAAAATTTGATCAGATTTCATGGACTTTATATATTGGTGAGAGAATTATAGGAAAGTGTGCCTACAGTGTTAGATGTCTTGAATCTGACTGAACTCTGGAAGAAGTTCTTTATAAAAAGCTATTCACATATCAGTGAATTTTGACGAAAGTTTGATAACACCAGTGATCCGATAATAGAACTTATCGGCATGTAAGCCTAGATAGAATGAGATCAGATGACCTCATAAATAGGTCCATGATGACACCAAGAAGGGCCCAAAACCCAGGGTACCAGTCTATTAGTAGAAAGGGCCAGTGTCCAGAAAAAATATGAAATTATGAAAATACCCCTGGATGCCCAGATTGTACCAGAGATGGATGAAGGGTATTTTGGTCATATGGGACAGGATAAAAGGGTGGAACATGGTATAAATATGATTAGTTCAGTTAGTATATGCCCTGAGACAGTACAAAGAGGGGTGAAATGACAATTATGCCCTTAAAGTTAGTATAGTGCAAGAAAGGACACCAAGGGTATTTTGGTCATTTCCCAAGGGATGGATGGTAGATAAATATTTAGTATAACCATTTCAAGGGTATGAGAAGCCTAGACATTGATTTTCAGGATAGAATACATATCCTGGAATATTATAAAAAAATTTGGAATAGAAAACAGTCTGGTTGTTGAGAAACTACTCCGATCGATACCGGATTGGACTGGAATTTTTTAGAAGCTTCCTTACACTATGAGCACGTCACATACCCCCATGAGGTGTACCTTGAGCTTTCCCACATAATGTCATAATTATTCTTTTTAGAAAAAGTTAAATCCAAGATTAAATGTGGGCCTTTAGATCAAATAGTAACCAAATCAATCTTGGCCATTCATTTTTCATGGATTTTGGCTATAAATACCCCCTCATTCTGCGTCAAAACCATGGCTTCATGTACCCTTGTGGAAACTCTTGCAAAATGAAAACTCAAGCCAAGACAAAGAAGATTCAAGGTTCCAAAGTTCAAGCAAGCTAGAGATTAAAAGTAAACAATTTCTCCTAGCTTATTTTCCTTTGATTTCGGAGCTTGAACTTAAGGTTTTCATGGGGAAAAGTTGAGTTTTCTATAAGGTGTTGTGCTTCCCAAAGACCTTAAAGGAAAGGGAGAAGAAAAAATTAAAGTTAGAACCATATGATTGAAGCTTAAACAAGCTAGTTAAGTGGTTGGTTGTTGAATCAAATTGATATTCTTGACTTTGCCATCGTGTGCCCTGTTCGGTCTGCACTGTTCATGAGGGAAGGAAAGGGAATTGCAATGATTTAATGCTTCCATTGAATTTATGTGATGATTTTGTGTAGGATTGGAAAGGTCCTCACGGTTACTGTTCACTCGCATGAACAGTGATTGGACTTTCATAATTTTGATGCTTCCAATGGTTTTAAAATGAAAAGTTGTGTGGGGTAACATGGAGAAACAAGTATGGGAAGCATTAGAATCATGTCATATCCTAATTTTTCCCTATCCGTATAGTACTGATAGTGAAAAGAGATTTGGAAAGGATTATGACGAACATCAGAAGAAATAATAAAGGTTAGATGATTCTTTAAGGAAGAGAAGGACTAAAATGAAAAGTAGAAAAGGTTAAAGGCAAAAAGTGAAAGTAGAAACAAGATTTGGGCCAAAAGTGGTAATTTCCAAAAGTTAAGGGACTTAAATATAATTAAGTAAAAAGTTTAAGGGCAAAATTATAATTATAGAAATATCAGTCGGGAAAGGGTTATAACTACCCAGAAGTTTTTTAGTCCCATATTCCATCAGTAAATAGAGGAAGTTGCGCTGGTTAATCTGGCATGATACAGCAATTTTATTAGGACTCTAGACAACAGAAAATTATTTGATAGTCTAAAAGTTATCTGAAATTTTATCAGATTTCATGGACTTCAGATGTAAGTGGACAAATTACAGAAAAATGTGCCCTACAGTGTCAGATGTCCTAGATCTGACAAAACTCTGAAAGAAGTCTTGTATAAAAAGTTATTACCATAATAGTGAATTTTGACGGGAGTTTAATAACACCCGTGATCCGATAATGGAATTTCCGTGATCCGATAATGGAATTTATCAGTATGTAAGCCTGGATAGAATGAGATCATATGACCTAATATATAGGCCCATGATGACGCCAAGAAGGGCCCAGAACCCAGGGTACCAGTCCATCAGTAGAAGGGGCTAGTGTCCAGAAAAAATGGGAAATTATGAAAATGCCCCTAGATGCCCAGATTGTACCATAGATAGATTAAGGGCATTTTGGTCACCTAAGATAGGCTAAAAATGTGGCACATGGTATAAATATGATTAGTTGATCCCAGATACACCCTGAGGCAGTATAAAGAGGGGTAAAAATGACGATTATGCCCTTAGGGTCAATATAGTGTAAGAAAGGACACCAAGGGTATTTTGGTCATTTCCTAAGGAATGGATGGCAGATAAATACTCAATATAACCATGTCAAGGGTATGAGAAGCCTAGACATTGATTTTCAAGATAGAATACATATCCTGGTATATTATAGAAAAATTCAGAACAGAAAATAGTCTGGTTGTTGTGAAACTGCTCTGATCGGTATCGGATTAGACTGGAATTTTTCCATAAGCTTCTTTACACTATGAGCACGCCACCTAGCCCTCTTAGGTGTCCCATGATCTGTTCCACATGATGTCCTAATTATTCTTTTATGAAAAAGTAAAATCCAGATTAAATGTGAGCCTTTAGTTCAAACAGTAACCAAATCAATCTTGGCCATTGATTTTTCTTGGTTTTTGTCTATAAATACCCCCTTATTCTTCCTAAAACCGTGGCCTTGTGATACCTTGGGGAAATTCTTGCAAAATGAAAACTCAAGACAAGACAAAGAAGATTCAAGGTTCCAAAGTTCAAGCAAGCTAGAGATTAAAGGTAAACAATCTCTCTTAGATTATTTTCCTTTGATTTGGGAGCTTGAACTTAGGGTTTTTATGGAAGAAAAGTTGAGTTTTCTCTAAGGGGTTGTGCTGCCCAACAACTTTAGATGAAAGGGGAAAGAAGAAATTAAAGTTAGAAACATATGATTGAAGCTTAAACAAGCAATTAAGAGATTGGTTGTTGAATCAAGTTGATATTCTTGACTTTGCCTTAATGGAGCTTGTTCGGTATGCACTGTTCATGAAGGAAGGAAATTGAATTTTAATGATTTAATTCTTCCATTAAATTTAGATTATGATTTTGTGTAGGATTGGAAAGGTTTTGAACCTTGAAAGCATTGAAATTCCAAGATTGTAGTTTTTGAAATCCTTCTGTGTCACTGTTCACTCATATCAACAGTGATTGGAATTTCATAATTTTGATGCTTCCAATGGTTTTAAAATGAAAAGTTGTGTGGGATAAAGTAGATAAACAAGTATAGGAAGCATTGGAATCAAAATGAGAATTTTTGAAAAAACTAAGTGCAGTTTCGGTTCTGTACAACATGTGATGAAGGAGATGGAATTTCATGATTCTAATATCATAAATGGATTCAAAAGATAAAATTGTGTAGGGTAAAGTCAACACATCAATTGATTCAAAGACCAAGTCCATTGGTTAAGATTAAGGAAAGTTAATGAGATTAATGTTCAAGAAGATGTTATGTTAGTTAAAGTGAGTTTAATGCTCAAGGAAGTTAGATTGTAATTGATGAATGATTATGTGATGTTAGGAATTGATTGGAATGCTCCAAGAGAGGCAACCACATATTCAAGGAAAGTGAGAAGAAAGAAGAAAGTTAAGGTGAAAGAAAGTCAAGTGTTCAAGGTAGTAAACTAATCCTAAACTTGTATGCATTGAATGTTATGCTTGATTGTGCTATGGCTTGATTGAATTGTGTTTCCTATGTGCTTATGTATGAATCTCTATTTATATGTTTACTTGGGCCAATTGGATTTCAAATATAACATGGAAGTATGCACATGACACAATAGTAGCACTTTCACAAGCAAGCACAAGTATTTACATTAATGCATGCATTGTTTAGTACCGTTTGCTACTGAGATTTCCCCCGAAATCTCATCCCTTTCCATGTAATCCCAATCCCACAGGTTTATTAATGATGAAAGATGATGATGAAGCATGAAGAAAAGCTAGGGATTGGATAGTATATATGTTATGTGAATGTGTAATGTTGTTGTATGACCAATGTAAGCAGTGATGGTCAGGATGTAATGAAAAATAGTAAATGATGGAATAAATGTATGAAATTTTACAGACATTTACATGGAATTCCAAGATTTGTTTTGACACTAAGAATGCTTTATTTGGATGTCTGTACAAAGAGAACTGATTTTCCAAAGTAAGGGACCAGAATCTATTTCCAGGATTTTTGACCAAATGAACAGTAAAATTTCATGAATAAACTGTATTCATTAGCTAATCATTTGGTCTATAAATTATTTTTCCCTTAAATTTCAAGATGTTATCTTCAAGTAGCTTTTTGAACCACTTCATTTTGAGTTTTCTAGAATTAGTTATGATTTTTTGAAGTTTGTTACGTAATTTGGAATACCATATGAATAGTAATCCTAGAAAGAGTAAAATTCCAGATTTAGCTAATGAACTTCTAAGGTCTTGTAAGTGGTTCTAAATGCTACTGATTGATCTCTAATATGTATAAAAGTAAGGATGTTACATTTTGGTATCATAGCAGAAGTTTCTGGCATGATATAAGATATTTCCCAGACCCTAACCTTAAAAAGTAAGTGTTTTGTTAAGTTAGGGTGTTTATTGGGATAATTATCATTACTTAATTAAGCAAATATTGCAGGAGAAGGTATGGGATTTCATAAAGTTAATTCAAAGGCTTCAGTTAGTAAGGGAGACCCCCATTCTATAGTGATATATGAAGATGATGTACATCCAGACTTTGATCCTTCAGACAATGAAGAAAGTTCAGAGGAAAGTTTAGGGGATCAGTCAGGAAAGTTTACAGTTGAATGTCCCACAGATGTTTTTGTGGACTCAAACCTACAGTATGGAGGTCATATAGAGATACAGCCTGAAGCCCAGTATACCCCAGATAATGCTGAGTTTAGTGACTCTACACAGTATGAGTTTGTTGGAGTGCCATCTAACTTTGATGTACGTTATATTCCTCTAATGAGAGGACAGATTACGGTCAAGGAAGCTAAGTACTGGTACTGGATTATGGGTAGACCAGATATTATTCCTCCTCCACCAGAGTTTGAGGACAAAGTTACTATGAGTAATATACCCCAATCCCCTAATTTAAATATCCAGTCAGAGTTTATGACAGAACCTATTCATTCCCAAAGTCCAAGAATATGTGGCTTTATAGAGAAAGATCAGTGTGATGTTCCTGGCCCTAGTCAACCCCGGTTTTCTTTGTTAAAGATAGATAATACTGACCATATCAGTCTCAAGAAAGCTGTGGAGAGTGAATTACTCAGTCTAGTTCAAGGAATGGACAGAAGTAGAGAACAAGAGTAGTCAGTTTACTTACAGTTCCTCAATGTCGTATCAGAGATGATAAATAGATATGCAGTAGAGGGCATTAACCTAAATCAAGTTTATACTCTAGAGGACTAGCATGAGATGATAATAAGCCAAGTACTACCATATACCCCTACATGGCATATAGAGCTAAGTGAGTATCTAGCAAATAATCCGCTAGCTGATATTCAGGGGTGGCCTATTACAGAAGTATGTGCAGTCTATGATCCCTTAGAAAGAAAAGTAATTACTTATGTGTCTGATAGTTATGATGTACCCCAAATATGTAATTGATATGTATGTAATGTGTGTACAAATGTTATGGTAATATGGAATATGGACGTTGGTTGAACATGTATGTGAATATGTTCCCTATTTAAGTGTGACTATGATGTATGTATATGAATGCGCTTTAATTAATTTAGAGTCATCCAAAGATGAGTTTTTACGAGCTACTAGGCCATAACAGAAGATGACCTATGGTCGCGATAGAAGAATACATAGCTGTTAAGCTATGACAAGTAACTCGAGATGGTCACGACTAAAAGTTATAGAGAATATGATGTTAGAAATTGTGCCCTAGGGGCCAATCATTGTCTTATGAATATTATTGATTTATGAATTTATTAATTGTGTTATCATATTATTTGCATGTTTACTGTGATAACCATCCTTGGATAATTCATGATCTTATCCTAAATGTCCCTGGCCGATCATCTTGCAAGAGCACAGATAAAATAAGACCAGTATGACTTTGAAGATGTATAGAGATATAAATCAAAGTCATAGGCACATGTAAGAGTACAAGGTGTTGGACTGACCCGCTATGAGAGAACTGCATGGGTAACGTCACAAGCCTCTCTCATATACAAACCATGTCAATATGCCCTTTGACCTGAGATCATCATAGATTCCTACATAACAAACGCTCAGCATTGACCTAGTCAAAAGTCACTTTTGACCGAGTGATCATAAAGACTATGTTCGGGCTTAGTGGTTTTTCATACGGAGGAATATGAATGGTCAAGATGGAATTTATCCTTCATATTCGTAGAGAGATATTAATGGGCCCCTCGATGAGTGAGTCTGAGAAATGTATGGCCATACTGTAATAGAAAGGTAGTTCCATTTCTATAGTCAGACTACTCAGAGATTGAGAAAGTAACGGTTAGGAATAGGAGGATGACATTATCCATGCCTCAACCATGAACAAAATATCGTGTGACAGAAGGGACATGATATGATTGTATAAAAGGCTACATTGTTTAACGATCCTCATATGATTTGGGTAGTAGTTATGTCTTGCAAGAGACCGCTTGTGACTTGTGGGCCAGTATAGCAAATGGCCCACTACCAACTTCATATGGGCCTACAGGGTCTCACACAAAATAGCCCAACACGAGCTATGATGTCCAGATTCATTGAATCTAAGACATGTCCAGATTCAATGAATGGTCCAGGGTGGATGTATATATTTATTTATATTTATATTCCTATATATATAAATTCGTATATATATATTATATATAAGAGATATATGAGATTTAATTTATAAGGACAAATTAAATCCCTATCACGTTTGAATTTGAAATTCAAATTGATATGATATCTCAAATTTGATTTATGATAATAAATCAAATATAGTTCAGTCTCATCTTTATTTAAAGTTAAATAAATAGGTAATTAAATCTGTGGGACAGATTTAATATTATTTATTTAATTAGTTTCTTATAAAATTATATAATATATGATATTGTATTAATTTTCAGAATTAATATAAGATTAACTCTAAAATCCAATTCGGTAGAGAGAAAAAAAAACGCATAGCATCCTATATATCTGATTTTAGGAGCTGCGTTTTGGAGAAACACATAGAACATAGAAAGGCCGAAGGGGAATTTGCAAAAGGTTTGCAGATAAGAAACTGTCGAAATAGAGACGGAGAGGACAAATTCTTGAGAAAGCCCTGGAGGGACAAGAGACGCTAGCACGTCGTTCGTGGTTGGAACGCTGTTCATGTGGATACCAGTAGAGGAAGCCGACCTGAGTTGTCAACTTCTTGCGATCAGAAAGGGAGCACGAGCTGCGGAGAGAAGCTGTGAACGCCATGGCCAGAAGCTGTGGAAGTAGCTGAGGAACACTGAGGGTAACGCTTCTTCCCACTTGACTTAAACACATATGGTAGATCCTGGCAAGGAATGGAAAAAAAATTAAATTAATTTCCGCTGTGTTTCTTCCAATTCCTTTTAGTGGTATCAAAGCCATGCCATTTTGTGTTTAAGTTAGGCTTGATTGTTGATTCATATGATATGTGTTAGTCGTAGCCGATCATATGATATGCATTTTATGTGTGACATATAAGGGATCCGTATTATGTATGACATAAAAGGAATCTAAAAGGGAATTGAAATCCGTGATGATACATTTTGAATATTTTAGATTTGAAACATCAATTGCCCTGCAATTAAATCTGAATGTTGATTCTTGAATCCTTGGGTATAGTGAACAATATGGCTCTAGATTATAAGTGTTATAATTTTTAAATACGGCCTGCGTGCCGTGCCTTCCTATATATATACTCTCAATGTACCTTCTCTTCTCATCTCACTCCCCTCGAATGTTAAAAGAGATTTCTATATGTAATTTCCCTTTTCTTACTAGAGAGCTCCTCTCATTGGCTTGAGGGGACTTAGGATAGGTGAGCCATATTGTATCACGTTTAAATTATGCATCTTATGATTATATCAGCACATGCATATTACCTGTATGAGATATAAACTGAAAAATATGCATTCTTATAAACCAAACAGTTAAATTAAGCCCTCTAAATGAAATCTTAAGTCATAATGCCGTCAATTTATGAACACTTGTTAAAACCTCAATCGCTCAATTGTGGACTCCACCAAAGTGGGTGCTTTTGAGTTATCTTGGGGAGATAAGCAAGAGTAATGGTGCTACTCTCATATGTTTATTATTGTTTGACTTAATTGAGATTAACAAAACAGTTTTGGGTCTCAAGGCATTATATGGGATTAAAAACATGCAAGATCATATGATGATAGGATCCCATGAACATCTAAGAGTTACATTTGATGTAATTGGTAAGGGTGTTACCTACCTAAATAACTTAATTTAAGCGTCCTACCAGAGCAGACTTAAGTTTGAGCCAAATATGGATCTTAGCCCACTAACTATTGCATTGAGGTTGATTATTCAGTGGGAGATTGCTAATTAAATTGCATATTTTAATTGTAGAATCATGACGACTAGTAATACTGCTACATTATCGCTGCGATCTGTCCTTGAGAAGGACAAACTCAATGGGGCAAACTTTCTTGACTGGTTTAGGAACTTGGGAATTGTTCTCAAGCAGGAAAGAAAGGCGCATGTCCTAGATTAACCCATTCCTGAGGAGCCAGCAGCCAATGCTCCTAGAGCTCAGAGAGATGCTTACACGAAGCATAAGGAAGACTCTGTCGATGTGGGATGCTTGATGCTAGCCACCATGGTTCCGGAGCTCCAAAGAGATCTGGAACACATGGAGGCTTATGAGATGATTGTGCATCTCAAGGAAATGTTCCAGCAACAGGCAAGGCAAGAGAGGTATGAGACCACTAAGGCCTTACATTCCTACAAGATGGCTGAAGGTGTATCAGTCAGTACTCATGTCTTAAAGATGAAAGGGTATATTGATCACCTTGAGAGGCTTGGATTTCCTATGAGCCAGGAGTTAGCTACAGATTTGATCTTGAACTCACTCCCAGAAAGTTATACCCAGTTTATCATGAACTACAACATGAACAACATGGAGAAATCTATTTTTGAACTGCATGGGATGCTTAAAACTGCTGAGCCAAGTCTTAAGAAGAAGCCCAGTAGTGTTTTGATGGTTCAGAAAGGAAAGGGTATGAAAAAGAAAGGCAAAGGCAAGGGGAAGGGTCATGGCTCATCAGGTAAGACCAAATAGTCAGGTAAGCCCGAAACCAAGCCTGCACCAAAAAAGGCAAAGCCTCCGAAGGAAGGAGTCTGCTTCTTCTACAATGAACCTGGTTATTGGAAGAGGAATTATAAACTCTACCTCGAAGATCTGAAAAAGAACAAGAAGGATAGCGGGGCTATTGCTTCAGGTATTTATGTTATAGACATTTATCTTTCTACTTCCACCTCATGGGTATTAGATACTGCGTGTGGTTCTCACATTTGTACAAATGTGCAGGGACTAAAGGACAGTAGGAAGCTGAAAAAGGGCGAGGTTGACCTATGAGTTGGAAACAGAGCAAGGGTTGCTGCGTTAGCTGTAGGCACTTATGAATTAGTTCTGCCCACTAAGCTTTTGTTAGTTTTGAACAATTGCTATTATGTTCCTGCTTTAAGTAGTAACATTGTTTCACTTTCTTATTTGGATAAGGAAGGTTTCACTTTCATTGTTGGGAATAGTAGATGTTCTATTTATCGTAATGATGTTTTCTATGCTCATGGTGATTTACATGTTAATCATTACAAATTAAATTTGGAACAACCCAATCATAGAAATATATAAAACTTAACCGCCAAAAGGGTCAAACCAAACGATTTGAATCCAACATACCTCTAGCACTGTCGTCTGGGCCACATAAATGAGAAACGCATTTCTAAACTCCATCAAGATGGATTTCTAAACTCATTTAATTTTGAATCATATGACACTTGCGAGTCTTGCTTGTTAGGAAAGATGACAAAGTTACCTTTCACTGGGCACAGTGAGAAGGCCACTGATTTATTGGGCCTCATACATACAGATGTGTGTGGACTGATGAACGCAAATGCCAGAGGAGGTTATTCGTACTTCATAACATTCATAGATGATTTGAGCAGATATGGGTATATTTATCTTATAAAACATAAATCTGAGTCTTTTGAAAAGTTCAAAATATTTCAAAATGAAGTACAAAACCAGCTTGGCAAAACAATTAAAGCCCTTCGATTTGATCGGGGTGGTGAATATTTGAGCCAAGAGTTCATAGATCATCTTAGGAGTTGTGGGATAGTCTCATAATTGACTCCTCTAGGGACACCACAATGGAATAGCATTTCTAAACGGAGGAATTGAACACTATTAGATATGGTTCGATCCATGATGAGTCAAACAGATCTTCCGCCCTCCTTCTGAGGCCATGCCCTAGAGACAGCTGTGTTCACACTCAATCGTGTTCCATCTAAGGCAATTAAAAAGACTCCGTACGAGATATGGACTGGGAGGACGCCTAGTTTATCTTTCCTCAAGATTTGGGGATGTGAGGTCTATGTTAAGCAACAAGCCTTAGAAAAATTAGCGCCTAAATCCTTAAGGTGCCTTTTTGTGGGATATCCTAAGGAAAACAAGGGATATTATGTCTATAACCCTGCTGATAACAAAGAGTTTGTTGTCAGAAATGGTATCTTTCTCAAACGAGAATTTATCTCTAAAAGAGCCAGTGGGAGTAAGGTACACCTCGAAGAAGTTTGAGAGCCACAAGACACCACAGAACTGCAGATGGAAAACAGAGAAGACTCATAACAAGTTGTTAAGACTCCTCAAGTCACGCAAGGTCCACAGAAATCTAATAGGACACGACTTCAGCCATAGAGATATGGATTTCTAATTTCTGATAGTCGTGATGTGTTGCTCATTGAGCATGATGAGCCGACTACCTATCAAGAAGCTATAGTGGAACCAAACTCTGAAAAATGGCTTAATGCCATGAAGTCTGAGATGTAATCCATGTACGACAATAAGGTTTGGACCTTAGTCGACCCACCTGAAGGTGTAAAAATTGTCGAGTGCCAGTGGGTTTTTAAGGAGAAAACTGACATGGATGGCAATGTAAATGTCTTCAAGGCACGACTGGTTGCAAAAGGATTTACTCAAACTCATGGTATGGACTATGATAAGACCTTTTCCCCAGTTACAATGGCCAAATCAATCAGAATCCTCTTTGCCATAGCAGCATATTATGACTATGAAATATGGCAGATGGACGTCAAGACAGCCTTCCTTAATAGAAAGCTCCTTGAGGACGTGTACATGACACAACCTGAAAGGTTTGTGCGTTCTGAGGACTCTGGTAAAGTGTGCAAGCTTCAAAGGTCCATTTATGGACTGAAGCAAGCCTCTCGGAGTTGGAATCATCGTTTTGATGAAGTAGTCAAAGAGTTTGGATTTCTTTAAAACATTGATGAACCTTGTGTGTACAAGAAGGTTAGTGGGAGCACAGTTGTGTTTTTGGTACTCTATGTCGATGACATCCTATTTATTGGGAATGACATTCCTACCTTGCAGATTGTCAAGTCTTGGTTAGGAAAGTCTTTCTCGATGAAAGACTTGGGTGAAGCCACCTACATCCTAGGAATCAGGATCTATAGAGATAGATCTAAAAGACTTTTAGGACTCAGTCAGAGTATATACATAGACAAAATACTGCATAGGTTCAGTATGCACGAATCAAAGAGGGGTTTCATACCCATGTCTCATGGTATTCACCTCAACAAAGATCTGTGTCCTAGTACATCTGATCAGCTAGGTCGCATGAGTAAAGTTCCATATGCCTCGGCCATAGGATCTATCATGTACGCCATGTTATGTACTCGATCGGATGTCTCGTTTGCCTTAAGTATGACTAGCAAATATCAATAGGACCCTGGTGAGGGCTATTGGACTGCTGTCAAGAATATCCTTAAGTACTTAAGAAGGACTAAGGACTTATTTTTGGTCTATGGTGGATTGGATGACGAACTCTGTGTAACTGGTTACACAGATGCGAGTTTCCAAACTGACCAGGATGACCAAAAATCGCAGTCTGGATATATATTCCTCCTCAATAATGGAGCAGTAAGTTGTAAGAGCTCTAAGCAGGGCACTATAGTAGATTCTGCAATGGAAGCTGAGTATATAGCAGCATCTGATGTAGCTAAGGAAGCGGTTTGGATAAGAAAGTTCATCACGAAACTAGGGGTGATACCTACCATCTCAGATCCAATAACTTTGCTCTGTGACAATAGCGGTGCCATTGCACAGGCCAAAGAGCCTAGGTCATATCAAAGGACCAAGCATATACTCAGGCGATTTCATCTCATCAGAGAAATCAACGATAGAGGTGATATAAAAATATGCAAAGTAGCAGGAGAAGATAATGTTGTTGATCCTCTAACAAAGCCGCTTGTGCAGGCAAAGCATGAGCGTCATGTTAGGTCAATGTGAATTAGTCAAATTAATGATTGTACCTAGTGTAAGTGGGAGGTTGTTGGAAATTGTGCCCTAGGGGCCAATCATTGTCTTATGAACATTATTGATTTATGAATTTATTAATTGTATTATCATATTATTTGCATGTTTACTGAGATGACCATCCTTGGATAATTCATTATCTTATCCTAAATGTCCCTGGTCGGTCATCGTGCGGGAGCACAGATGAAATAAGACCAGTATGACTTTGAAGATGTATAAAGATATAAATCAAAGTCATAGGCACATGTAAGAGTACAAGGTGTTGGACCGACCCGCTATGAGGGAACTACATGGGTAACGTCATAAGCCTCTCTCATATACAAACCATGTCAATATGCCCTTTGACCTAAGATCATTATGGATTCCTACATGACAAACGCTCAGCTTTGACCTAGTCAAAAGTCACTTTTGATAGAGTGATCATAAAGACTATGTTCGGGCTTAGTAGTTTTTCATGCGCAGGAATGTGAATGGTCAAGATGGAATTTGTCCCTCACATTCGTAGAGAGATATTACTGGACCCCTCGATGAGTGAGTATGAGAAATATATGGCCATACTGTAATGGAAAGGTAGTTCCATTTCTATAGTCAGACTACTCAGGGATCGAGAAAGTAACGGTCAGGAATAGGAGAATGACATTATCTATGCCTCAACCATGACCAAAATATCGCGTGACAGAAGGGACATGATATGGTTGTATAAAAGGTTACATCATTTAACGATCCTCACATGATTTGGGTAGTCGTTGTCTTGATAGAGACCGCTTGCGACTTGTGGGCCAGTATAGCAAATGACCCACTGCCAACTTCATATGGGCCTACAGGGTCGCACACAAAATAGCCCAACACGAGCTATGATGTCCAGATTCATTGAATCTAAGTCATGTCCATATTCAATGAATGGTCCAGAGTGGATGTATATATTTATTTATATTTATATTCGTATATATATAAATTCGTATATATATATATTATATATAAGAGATATATGAGATTTAATTTATAAGGATAAATTAAATCCTTATCACGTTTGAATTTGAAATTCAAATTGATATGATATCTCAAATTTGATTTATGATAATAAATCAAATATAGTTCATTCTCATCTTTATTTAAAGTTAAATAAATAGGTAATTAAATCTGTGGGATGGATTTAATATTATTTATTTAATTAGTTTATTATAAAATTATATAATATATGATATTGTATTAATTTTCAGAATTAATATAAGATTAACTCCAAAATCCAATTCAGTAGAGAAGGAAAAAAAACGCATAGCATCCTATATATCTGATTTTAGGAGCTGCGTTTTAGAGAAACACATAGAACACAAAAAGGCCGAAGGGGAATCTGCAAAAGGTTTGTAGATAAGAAACTGCCGAAATAGAGATGGAGAGGATGAATTCTTGAGAAAGCCCTGGAGGGACAAGAGACGCTAGCATGTCGTTCGTGGTTGAAACGTTGTTTGTGTGGATAAAAGTAGAGGAAGCCGACCTGAGTTGTCTACTTCTTGCGATCAGAAAGGGAGCACGAGCTGCGGAGAGAAGCTGTGAATATCAAGGCCAGAAGCTGTGGAAGTAGCTGAGGAACACTGAGGGTAATGCTTCTTCCCACTTGACTTAAACACATACGGTAGATCCTAGAAAGGAATGGAAAAAAAAATTAAATTAATTTTCGCTGCGTGTCTTCCAATTCCTTTCATATGAGATGGCTAGCAAGTACTTAGGTGGTGACTAAAATGCACAGAGACCTGATGACAAGAATAAGATGTTGACCTCACTGAAGTTTATCAGTTAGATGCTTAGTAGAGAGTGCGGGCAAGTTAGATGGTACGATACACTGAGATACAGAAGATCAGTTAAAGAAGAGGCTCAAAAGTAGATCCTCCGTATGATCATTAGGAGTTGATCTATGTTATGAAAGACTTGCCTAGAAAGAAGCCTAACGTATGACTTAAGGATAAAGATGTGATGGCTAATAGATAGAAAGTTAATGTTCCCAACACAGAGGGATTCCATCACAAAGAGATAGTAACCTAAACTTTTGATAATTACCACTTTTGGCCTAACTTTTATTTTTCAACCTATTCTAATTTGCATTTAGGTCCCTAAAATTTCCTTAGTTAATAATCCCTTTCTTTCCTACCTCAATATGATATAGTTTATTCCAAAACTCTCATATCCATTATAGATAAACTGTAAAGTTACATTAGGTAAGAAAATTAGGGATATGACAAAACTAGACTTATCTGAACTAAAAACCTCTAGCATAGGGTCTCCTTGATTAACTATGGTTTTTGATTCGATCCTATGTTTAGTTATCTTTGTCTTGCAACAATTAAATTAGTGTCAATTATGAAAATTTTCAATTATGTATTGCCTATAACTAATCTATTCAGAGCATTTCCTAAGTCAGAATCCTTTGCTCTGATATCCTTATTTTCTCCCTCAGTTATACTTAACTGGAAGTAACTTGAATCAATTAAATACCTCTTTCCTTTAGAGACATGAATTTTTAAAAAATGCTTCTCGGGGGTATTGTTTACTGCTACTGTTCATTTGGTAATTTAAAATACATACCTAACTTTGAAAATTCATATTAAATCTAGAAAAATCAAAATGGAGTGGTTCCAATTTCTAATAAAAGATCTTTTGTTGAACTTTGAATGAAAAATATAAAATTGAGGTTTCATTGTCTTAATGAAATCAATTTATTCATTGAAAAATACTGTTCATTTGGTAAATCTAGAAGTTCTAGTTTCTTTACCTTATATTCAAAAATTCATTTCTCCTTGCTTACTTATCTAAATGAAATGTATTACCTATGTATTTAAATCTCAAAATGTGATATTTAAGTTCATAAAATTTTGTAGAAAAATTTGTTACTAAGTGAAATTAGTGTTTGAATATTACTGCCTCTAGATGCTCATTTTATCCCATTCTAAATTTTATCTTCAACTTTGAAAAATCATAAAAAATAAAAAACTTAACGAATTGAAGTGTTCTTGGTGTCCAATTAAAGCTTTGTATCTTAACTACAATCATACCACATTTCAAGTCCAAAATCGTTGTCTAAGTCATCGTAATTACCATTACAAGGTTATTGCCTCATAATACAAACACATTGTGATATACTATGCATCCCATCATATCATCCCATAGTGTCAAGTAGTTAACATAACTTATTATAGAAGTTCAAACATCCCCATTCACCTTTTTTCCTTGGGAGGTTCTAGCACCTATAACATGGTTATGCATATAGAAAGAACGAGATTTCGTAGAAATCTCAATAGCAAGTCATACAAACTATAATATCATGTATGGTTGATTAAATGCCTAACATGTTATCATTATTAGAGGTTCCCCAAGGTTTCTAAGCTGCTGAATAGGTCTGAATATGGGGGGATATATAGAAAAAGTTGGGTGAAAATGAAAGGCCAAGATTAGTTTGGTTACTATTTGATCTAATGGTCCATAATCCACCTTCCATCAAACTTGCCCTAGAAGTCTCATTAATGGCATTATCCATGACATCATTTAGGGTTGTGTTTGGCTGAAGAAAAGTAGAAATACTGATAGGAAAAAGTTTAGTCCAATCTGGTACCGATTTAGGCAGTTTCACAAAAACTAAATTGTTTTATGTTCCCAATTTTTATAATATTCTAGAATATGTATTGTGTCATAAAAACTAGTGTTTAGGTTTTTTCTACCATTGACATTGTTAGACTGAGTATTTATCTGCCAACAATCCCTTGAGAAATGACCAAAATACCCTTATTGCACTTTGTTGCACTATATTAACCCTAAGGGTTTAATTGTCATTTTACACTTCGTCATAATATTTTTTTAACTCTGGTCTAGTAGTCCTATGTCCCTTTTACACCTTTTGACCATATATAAATGACCAAAATGCCCTCTATTTATCTCTTGTTCATTATTATTATAACAGGGGCATTTTTATTATTTTACACTTTTTAGAGTTTTTCTAAACACTTGCCCCATAACTTGGTCAACACATTTATAGGCCTCTTAGGATACTATCTTGGGTTTCTAGTCAAACTCAACTCCTCTGATAGATCAATTCCCAAGGAATTTCCCTAAAACATTTTATTGAGTTCTCTATTTTACCTTAAATTCTATTATAAATTCTACAAAGCTCTTTTTTTAATTTTGCCAGTTTCATAAATTATTATAATTAATATAAGATTTTTTTATAAAATTTTATCTAATTCTGATATCCAAAAGGTCCCATAATAATTCTAGACTTTAAAAATTAATATTAAATTTTTGGGATCCCAAATCAAAATTCTAAAAAATGTGCAAAACCCAAATATTGTCCCCTATTTACTGGTCAAATTTAAAAGTGAAATAATTCTGGGCAATTTTTGGCCATTTCTGGCTCAATTTCCCCATAATTATAATTTTCCCCTGAATTTGGCAAACTATATTTTAGTTCCTAAATTTATCAAATTTTACTTTAGTCCCTTACTATACCTTTTGAAATGTCATTTTAGTCCCTTAGTTCACTTTTTGAAATTCTATTTCGGTCCCTTTATTATATTGTATTGCAACCTTTCCTTTATTAATATTCATGTATACTGAATACAAGCTTTATGTACACTAAAACAGATAATTGGGGATATGACATGTCTGATCTTTTTACCTCATGTGGCCTCTTACTTAGCCCTATCTCAATGATCTCATGCATAAAGTGGATCACATCATATTTGCATTCAACATTCTCTAGGAAATTTTTGATGTATTGATTACCATATGGATGGGTCTATCAGTATAAACCTCAAGTCGAAGGTTTCTTGGATCACTACTACAAAAAACCTAAGAGCTACAGTGGTTTTTTTTTGATGTGGTTATATTAAAATGCTACAAAAGCTTGACTTTGTAGCGGTTTGGCTCTAGATCACTAGAATTTTATAGCTTTTGACTGTGAACATTGTCAATGATGACATTTGTATCAATTCAAACTGCTACAAATATAGCACCAAGTTGGTACCTTCTATGTCTGTGCCAAAAGGTGCAAAGTTGGCACCAGGTTCTAAAAGTTTGAATCGCTATAAAATTTCCTGTGAATCGATGAAATCATACACATGTCCATGCCCATTATCATTATGTAGCGATTTGTCAGCCAAAACTGCTATAAAAATCATAATTGTTACAAAAAGACATGGTTTCTAAAAGCTATTTATACCCCCACACAGTCACTTCAAAGTTTTCCCTTTTGCGAGTAGTGAAGATCTATCATATTGTTATCAAAAATCTTAGTTAGCACACAGATCCATATATTAGTCTACTTTTGAGGTACAAATAGAAATTTTATTTATTTAGTTTATTTATAAATTATTTATTTAAAAACTTGAGTGATTATTTAATTTAGTTATATTTTCATTAAAAAAAATTATTTATAGTTAATATAATTGTTTATTTTGTTAAGTTTAAATGGTTATGTGGATTAGGAATACCTCTTTGATTAGGAATATTTTAATATTTTGGTTAGTTATTTTTATTTGTTAATTAAGAATGTGATTAGGAATGGCTTTTAATATTTTAATTTAATTTAATTTATTTTGGTTTGTGCATTATGAATTTTTGTAATAAATTGTACTTTCTTTATATATTGATTATTTTGATTAGAAATTAGTTAATGTAACTAGTTTTATTGATTAGTAATATGGATTAGGAATGTTTTAATATTTAGATTTAATAAAATATTTCATTGTACATTGTAATTTTATTTAATATTTTGTCATGTAAATTTTTATTTATAATTAATAGAGTCTTGCATTGTATTTGTCATTTTTATTAGGATGAGTCGTCGAGCAAGGTGGATCCTGACCTAGACTTCAATATAAAAGATTATGAGGAGTTACAGATCAGCGAGGTAATGCTTTTGTCTTTGATTGATAGAGGAGGTTATCATACTAAAGAGCATTCTTGCCAGCATGATGCAGGCGAGAGAGTAGGCAGGGGAGGCAAGGAGGGTGGGTATGATCAGGAGAAACCCTATGGCCAAGCAAATAAGTGGCCTCGTCATGGAAGGTGGTAAACTGGGCAGTTGGTAGAAGTTGTGGGTAAGAATTTATTTAATTTATAATTGAAATTTGATATTAGTTTTATTAATATAATTTATTTTTAAATTACACTTTGTAAACGGTCAGGGGATCAGGTCTACCAGCAGGATGACAACTATAGATATCTCCATGATGATGGGGCATATGTGATCATGTTAATGAATCATATGAACCAGCCAATCCAATAAGGGGCCAACTGTACAACAAATACATGTGGTTGTTAGTAAAGGAGCATACATGTTTCCCCATTTACAAGAAGAATTTGTAGAGATCGAAGAGCCGATTAAGGACAGAGCTTGGGTGCTAATAAACGTAATTAATTTTAAATTTATATCGATTATTTAAATGAATGAATCATTTAATTTAATGTAGATGTTGAAAATAAACATTTTATTTACTTAATTGTAGAGTAAATTTATAGTCAAAGAGCATTTATAGGCAAATACTCTCAAGAAAATTGGGGAGGACTGAAGGAATGGAGGCTAGCCTTGTTTCACCGGGTGAATGGTGATAGGAAACAGATTGAGGAGGAGATAGGGAATAAGGTGCCTGATGGTGTTCCCGTGCAAGATTGGAGGGAGTATGTGAGATATCAGTTTACTCCAGAGGCAAGGGTATGAATTTATTTAGTTCAGTACAGAATAATTAACTTTTTTCCAAGTTGACTAACCATATATATGTAATTTGTTTATGGAAATGTCCTAGAGAGGTCCCGTAAGTATCAGTCAGCAGATCATGCACTATAGGGGTAACTTGAGACCCTTTTTAGTTGCTTACGATGAGATCATATGTAGAAAAATTATTCATATATTATTAACTATTTATTTTTAATTTAATGTTTAAATATTTATTTGTAATCAACCTTCAGGAGAAAAGGTTCATCACAGTGTGGGGATACATGCCTACCATAAGTGAGATGTGGCCTGAGCTGTACATGTGAGAAGAGACTCCTGCATCAGAGGATGTTGAAAAAGTTGCTGTAAGTATTTAATTGTTATAATTTAGTATTTTTATAAGTAATTAGCATTTTTTGTTTACTTTTTGTAATTGTTTTGACAAGATAGATGACTCAGATTGATATAGAGATTAGGGAGTCACAGGGCTCTGCCTTAGATCCTGCCACATCACTACTAGAGGGTCGTGGTTGACCTTAACACCCTGGCAAAGTTGGTAGAATCGGTCTCGATCCCATACCAATGAGACTGATACATTCTTCTAGTGGTACCAACCTATCAAACACCCCTTCATCCTCTCATCAGTTACAAGCTACACTATTACATGTCCTCGATCTTCAAGTGATTTGTTCCCTCCCATTGGGAAACCAGTTAGAGGATCAGTTCTTCAAACTCATTCCCATATAGAAACTCTAGGCACACAGACATGTCTTGATAAATTGTAGCCAAGTTGAACCTTTCCTCTGGTAAGTATATATATTAATTAAATGCGCACTTATTTTTATACTTGATATTTAATTTATTCATCTCTAACTCTTGTAAAACAAATTACACTTTATTGTATAAGGAGTACACAAGTCATGTGAGTTCCAGCTATAAGTATATGAGTGAACTTCTGTTGAGGCTAATAAAAGAGTCCACTGAGAGTTTCTTGATTGGTTTACATGATGAATTTGAAATGACGACAGACCTTACACTGTCAAATTCAAAAATATTTTACTTAACCTATTAGACCATGCTAGAAGGTATACCGCTTATTTAACGGGTTCATGTTTTGTACATTGCAAGTGATCAGGGATTGCTCACACAAAACTCCAGAGTTTGTGGCACATTTGGGACGAGGAGTTATGCTAATAGCAGTAAAGATAACATATGAGACATCACTTATTACAGAAAACTTATTAACATCATCAAGTTAAATTACCAATTTTTCACCATAACTCTCTTCAAGTGCTCCTAGGCAAACACAACATCTTCACGGGAACTTACTGTTGATGACTTAGGCATCACATCTGCCAATTTTTCCAGACTCATTCATACGGATGAATCTGAAGATGATGAGCCATTCATTTTAGCCTCTGAGGCACACCAGCTTTATTATATCGAGTATGAGAAGCATAAAGATTCGAATATGGTAGTTCACCTCAAGCTATGATATCTTTGACATGAGTGGTGGTGACAACATAGCTTATAACAACGAGCCCTTCCAACTCACGAATTTTGAAAACTTATTCTCTCAAGGTGATGATAATTTAGCCATTATCATGTATGTGTCTTCTTCATCCTAGTATTCATTTACAATTGTCGTTATTAAACTAATTAAATAATTATTTACTTCAATTTTTAATTCATTCAATTATAATCTTATTACAAATTAAACCTAATAATAATTTATCATATATCTCTTTTCAGGCAGGATGATGATGATGATGTTGAATAACTTTTACAATGCTTTGAATGACTAATTCAATCATTTTTTCTTGTACAAAAATAATTATAAATGAAAATTAATCTTTTTTAAAAAAATAATGAAACATACATTTGTAGTTGTTATCATAACCGCTACCAATGTTAGCGAAGAGCAAACTGCTACAAAATTACGTAGAAACACTACAGATTTCTAATTGTTTATGAAATCATAAAACCGCTACAAAATCACCCTTGGCTTCTACAAATACCTCCCCTCCTCCTATTCTTAATTACTATTGCCACTTCTTCTCTTTTTTCTCCTACATTTTTTCTTCTTTACTTTATTTAGTTATTTCTTCACATGGTGTTAAGATCATTTGTATTGATAAGCTTATTTTTGTTTTAGGCTTCTATAATTGTTCTTTATTAACATGTGTATTCTTTTTTTTAAGTCCTTCGTATAGAAATTGGTAGATCTTTTCAATAAATTTATATCATATTTTCTACACTTTCTTCACTTGTCAACTCTCAAATACACCTTTCTTCATCTATTGCCATAACTTTATAGCTATCTAATATCAATTTGTATACTTTATATATCTTAAGTATATCTCATGAAATAAAATATATCAAATTATAAAATATAGTACAACTAAATAATATACTCAACTATCATAATAAAACTTTAACATATCAAATTTAATAAATGATCGATATATCTACATATGTACATATATACATACATAGCATTATAAATTAATATAATTATAATTATCATTAAACAAATAGAATTTTTTATTTTTATCATATCTTTAACATTTGTAACAATTTCCAACTGCTATAAACGTTTAACTCGCAAGAAAAAAATAGATTTTAAAATATTTTTTCAGCATGGCGCCAACATTTGTAGCCATGGTGAAAGTTTTTGTTTCCACCTAAAGTTACTTACAAAAACTTCTACATGTTGATTCTAGTGGTTTCACCGAAAAGGGGTTGAATTTAGTGTTTTTAAAAATTGTTGAAAACTCTAAGAATATTAAAATAAAATTGAAAAGTGTAGTCCATAAAGATATCACCGATCGAGGAAGATGAAGATCAATTTATACTGGTTCGGCCTAGTTCACTTGGCCTATGTCTAGTCCCCAGACTCCTATGAGATTTTTCACTATATCCTCCAAGATTATATGGGCTCTTAGTACCTCAGTACATAGCTATGAGATTGCCTCTCCTCCCCCTTACAACCTGTAAGGTAATAATCTAAGATTCCTATTCACTTCCCTTTACAACCTATAAGGTATCAATTTCACTCAAGAGACTCTAGCTCTTGAGTATCTCAGTAAAATATTTAAAAATATATTTCTCTCTCTGTAAAGTGATGTCATAAATACTTGAGAATGTCTCTAACTTTCTATCCCTCAAGAATATAATATGCTTTGTATCAAAGGAGAAATAAAGTGAAACAGATACTCTATCATGATTTCACTAAATATGATCGAAGTGCATTGTTAAGCTTTTTCTCGTATCTTCTTACATTATTCAACTTCCTTAGCTTTCTCTCTCCAACTTCTTCTTTTGTAGTTGAGTTCTTCATAAATTTGTTAGATAGTCCTTAGAGTAGCCGCTTAAGAATATATCCATTATCAATGACGTATGCATTTCATGTTTTATGAAATTCATCGTTTAATCTACAAATGATCCTGAAGCATACTTTAGAGAATATATATATAATTAGTATAAGAACATAGAAATTGTTTCCAAAATGATTTAGATTTAAAGATCAAAATTTGTCAAAGTCTAGTTTTGAAAAAAAAAAATCAATATCAATTGAATCTTATCAAAATGTTCACCTAGCATGTGTCTTATCGAAAAGGAATTTGATAAATTACTAATGAATTTCTTTGAAACAGTTTAAGTCTTATCAAACAATGCTTCGATATACATCTTTATCGAAAAGGACTTCAATAAATCTTCAATGAATTTCATTCAAATAGTTCTGGATTTATTGAATTAGACTTTGATAAGTATCCTTAAGAAAAATCTCTTTTGAAAAATATTCTTTTCAAAATATATGTTTTCAGACTTATCGATATATTTTAAAATATTTCATAGTACCTTATTTATAAAAGTGTTATTCGATAAATAGACTTATCAAATAGTTTATCAATAAATACTGAAGAACATTATTTCAAATATTTTCAAACAGACTTTCAATCATTCTTTGATCCTTTCTTAAATTATGAATTATATTTAGAAATAAATAATTCATACGATAATTCTTGATTCAAAGTGAGTCATAAGTTCATAAAGATTATACAAAGTATCATTGTTATGGCTTTAAAATTTTAATAGATAAAATTATTTTAGCAAAGGAATATGTATATGTTTGTGCGGGAAATTTCAATATGAGCATATTAATTGAGTGGTTTAGCATTATGGATTCAACTTTAGGGTTCCCAGTTCGAGCTCCAATGCCTGCAGAAGGAGAAGGTTTTATTTTTTCCTGGCGTATGAAATTTCAATATTACCCCTCTATCCTTTTTCACTGCGCCGTACCCACCATTCCTTCCATTTTCTCTGATCTATCGGTGACTCAGAAGGAGCATAGCAGGAGCGCAGGGAAGAAGCATCATGCCATCTTTACCGTGTGATCAGAGTTTCCTTTCGCCAGTGTCGTTGCTGTGCTATCAACGACAGCCATCGCACATTTTTCCTCTTCTGGGCTATATAATTCTCCCTTCTTTTGCATTCTCCATCGGTGGCAACGAGAGATAGTGAGAGCAGGGAAAGTTTACAGAAAGCTTCGCATCACTAAGTCGTCGCTTTGTGATTAACGCTGTCCCCTATTGTCTGAGGGGTTGCTGTCATCTTTGGATTTCTCTATTTCTAGTGGTGGCACTGTGCCTCATCTCTGTTGGCGAGGACGGGGAGCAAAGAAGCAGAGAGGCAAAGCAGGGGGATTAGACGTGGTTGCCGAGGGTGAAAATAGTGAATGGAGAGTTGAGTCTTCTTTGGAATCAGTATGGTGAACTCCGGTAAGTGCCCGACGCTATCTCTGTATTTGTCACTAAGATTTTGGAAATTCTGGGTTGTGGGTCATTATGGTGATTCTTCATGGTTGAATCGTGAGCTTGCCGAGCACATTGGCGATGTGTTTTCTGTTAGTACTGTGAAGGCTTTAGTGTGCAAGTCTTTCTGTTGAATGTATGTGTACGTGTGGTATTGATCTGTTTTGGGAGTAAAGGTTGTTAATTGGAATGGGTTGAACAAATGACCCTTATGGTGGCACTCCTAGAGATAATGAGAATGCATCAAAGCACTAATTGATAAATGGTTAAACTGTTGCTATAATCCTGATGTAAATTCTTCTTTTTCTGGTTGGGCTTTGCTGCTGTCAATATTTCTAAGTGATTGTCACTGTTGCTGTTTCAATGTAAATATGTACGTTTAGTGCTGGTTCTGGAAATAGTACTTATGGATATATATATATATATAGGCCATGTATGCTGTGTTGTGTGTGTGGTTGCCTTGTTTTGGGTTTAGTTAACTTGGATAACTTTTGGTTGTTGTATGAGGATTGAGGAAAAATTAAAGGGATGATTGAATGATAGTGCTGTAGAATGAGAAGGAGATAGATAGCATTTAGTCTTGTGTGGTTGTTTGAGATATGTTTGTTGTTATTTTTGATATAGAAAATAAAGAGGAAAGGCATGGCTGGCATGGGGGTGTAGATGCATAACGTTTAGCGCTGTCAAATTTTATGGAAATGGTTAAGGAAAACCAAAGCATGGAATTTTGGATGGAAATAGTTAAAGAATTGGTTAGGCAACCTATCCTTGAATAATTAATTTGTGTTGGGAATTGTAAATCATTAAAGTATATTATGGGGTTCAGGTAATGTTTATTTAGATGTTGGTTAAACTTAAATTTTGATGCATTGAAGGAATTTTGATATAAATCAAGTGATAGAAGGGTGAAGTCATAGTCAAGGCCAAGTAAAGTCTGTAGGATCATGTGGAGTTCGAATGATAAGAATAAAGGAAGATGGGAATTGCTGTTGTGTGTGTAAATAAATTGGGAAGCTAATGAGTATGTAAATAACTTACAGTAATGGTAATAAATTAGAAGTACTTGGTATAGAAGAGGTGGATTATATTTCTTAATGGGATAGGGAGTTTGAGAAGTATGATGAGCTTATTTATCTTTTGGATGTCCGTTAAGTGTGTTAGAAGAAGAGTTGAGGACAAAACATAATTGGGTAAAGATTAGTCAAATTTAATGTAAAATTTGGAATTTTTCATGGTTAAGGGCTATGGTTTTCATATTTTAAGCATTATAAAGGAAATAGAAATGGTGAAAGTTATAAAGTTGTATAAGGGTTGTGTTTAAGGTTTAGGATGAAAATGCTTGTCGTCATGGTTGGTTGTTGATTAAGAATGATTATTTTGTGGAAACTTTGAATCAAATGTTAATAGATGTTATTTTGGGATACCAGGTAATTGAGAAGTGATTTTAATCGAAAGTGATTGGTTGAAACGGGTAAAGGTTAAGAGCGTGACAGGTGAGTGAATAACGTTCCCTAAAAATTTACATTTTTCAAATGCATTGTTATTTCAAATGATGAATTTCAAATATGGATTTCGGATAGCAAGTTTTACGAAAGCATGGTTTAAATCGTTAGAAATGATTTTTCTTTCGATTAGTTTACAAAGGAATTATGATTATGTATGAAAATGAGAAAAGAGGCTTTTGAAAAGAGTTTGGCAAAAGTTACATTGAACTGTTGTTATTCATGAAATATATTCTTATGCGAATTTCATATGTTTTCACAGTAATTTGATTTCAAATGTTCATGCTGGGGTTTTTGAAATTCAAAGTGGCTTTATCAATGATTATGGTATTTGGAACGATTGAGATAATTACATGTAAAAAGGACCCCACGCATGATGGAAATGTTTTAGGACGGAATACAGAACGCTGGTTGCTAACAGCAGTACTGTTAGTCCTTGGTGCACCTTGGTTACCCGAGCTCGATAGATTATACCGTGGGTTTCGTACTCGCGAAGGGTAGTGGTTGAGCTACCAGATTTCACCGTGGGTTTCGTACTCACGAAGGGTAGTGGTTGAGCTACCAGATTTCACCGTGGGTTTCGTACTCGCGAAGGGTAGTGGTTGAGCTACCAGATTTCACCGTGGGTTTCGTACTCACGAAGGGTAGTGGCTAAGCTACCAGATTTCACCGTGGGTTTCGTACTCACGAAGGTTAGTGGCCTTGAGCCACCGACAGTTAGCGGCTTCGAGCTGCCAGATTGGTTAGTTACCCTCGTGGACTGTGTGTCCACGTCTGTTTTCGTTCTGTTGAAGTCCTACGGAAGAATTATGGTTTTGAAAGGATTATTTTTAAATGATTGGTTTGAAATGGTTATTTCAGATTGATTTGAAATGATTCTTTCATATTGTTGTTTCCCCTGAATTAAAAAAGGTTTATGGAAAAGTTTGCATTGAAATACGATATGTTAATCGAAACATGTTTATGCATTGTTATTTCGCATTATTTTGAATTATGATTTTCTTGGGACGTTATTCACGAGTAGATTATTTGGCCTCAGATAGTGCAGGTGACCCTAATCCTCCCGCTGAGCAGTGAAGAGCCTTGTCGCAGATCCGAAGCGTTGTTTTTGAACAAGATTGATTTTAATCTTTATAAAGTACTTGTGTTATTTTGATAAAAAGGTAAATGCTCCACATAGACCTTAGAAAAGTTGTGTTTATTTTGAAAAATGTTATGGAAACTTTAAACATTGTATTCGAGGTTTTAGGCTTTCAGAATATGAAACTATTCATATTCCGTGCCGGTCACGGTCCAAATTTTGGGACGTGACAATCATTAAGCAAATTTAGGATTCAGACATTGTCTTTTCTTTCTCAAATTTTGATCTTATAATTTGTAACTCAAGTTTTTACTGATCAATTTGAGAAGTAAACACATCAGATAAGTCACTATAAAAATTATTTTCAAAATCACAGTTCCAGTGACTTGGATAAGATTGAAAAATAGTTTACTGATGAACAGACAATGAACAAACTTTTAATCTTTCTTCTTTGATTTTGTAATATTTGTTAAACCAAGTTTTCATAAATTATTTGAGAAGAAACAAACAAGATAACATCTTATAAAAAACAAATAGCAAAATATATGCAAAATCTTGTATTAGTTCAGTGCTTTTAATAAATCATAAATTTTCTCTATTTATCAAAGTGTTCTTCGATAAATACCCTTATCAAATGGTCCTTTTGATAAATGAGTCTTTGAAATTACAATGTCTTCTTTTCGAAATAGAGTTTATTGATCGTAGTATTCATTGATAAATACTTTGATCGATCAATACTTCAATAAAGCATTTTGTAAAAAAAATCACAAATTAAGTCTTTATAAAACTTATATGAGGCTTCTTTGATACATTCTCTTATCGAATAAGTCTTCAAATAATTCCAATTCTAGAACAATGATGCAGATTTTTCATAAACTAAACTCATATTAATTTATTGAAGTATTTATCAATAAGAACCCTTATCGAATAAGTCCTCAATAAATGCTCTTCAAAAATCAGATTTCCTTCAAAAGTTTTTTCTCATTTATTGAAGAACTTATCGAATAAACACATTATCGATAAGCTTATCTATAAATGCTCTTTATTAGTTAAGTTTATTTTTGTAATCTTTTCTCAATTAATTATCATCATCCAAACATCGGAGTCTAACACTATACATATTTTGTCCCATCGGGAATATTTTCCTTTCCCGCCAACCATCGACGACTTTTAGCTATGTGTATGCCCGCTACTAAATCCTTAAATGTTTGTAACATTTATCTTAACCACTACAACACTTTCTGTAGCTCCTGAATTTATTGCAATTGGGGGAACCGCTAAAAAATGTCATTGTAGCAGTGCAAACTGCTACAAAATACCTTTTTTTTGTAGTACCAAATTCAAGAAATTTTTTTATCTATTGATTTCCATTGAGTATAATCAATTGGGTGATGAAGTTATCCATCTTTTATTTTCCAATCAGAGTGCCACATTAGGTTCTTTGCTTCTATTGCATTAGCAAACAAACTCTTAAATCATTATATTATTGGAAGATACAACACTTTCAAAGGAGAGCATTTGGTTATCTCATCACAATCACCATCATCTTTTTCATCACTTTGTATCTTGAAGTACCACATTTAGGACACTCATCTAGCCCTTCATACTCATTTCTGTATAATATCAGTTGTTAAGGCATGCATGTATCTTCTTATATGACAAATCCATTAGACATTATTTTCTTCTCCACGTACATCCATTTTGGAAGAGTATTGCATCCAAGAAACACATCAGACAACAACAATAGCAATTCTGCCAAACTATAATTGGTTCAACAATTTCTTGATTTTAAATTTATCAATTGCAACATTTCAACCTTTTGTAGTCATCTTTACTCCCTAGGTACAATGGCATCTTTGCATCACTTCTCAAACTTTCACATATCGAAGAGGACTGTGGAAAGGACTCGATCCCAATATCACAAAATATATACATAATTCTATTCCCAAAGTTATTATTCACAACTTTCTCATTTCCAGACAAATGAGTTATTCTAATTGCACCATGTCAGATCCAATTTGTATATCTTAAATTTATCCTATAAGAGTTAAGATGATTTCTTATATTAGGAATACTCAACCGATCATTGTTTACACACTTAACACAAGAACAGAAATACAACCCTTCCCTTTTCTTAGACACATTTCTTTCAATAAATTCAAGAAACCTTTTAACCCAATCATTTATTCTACATTGTCATTTAGCATATATAGTTGTCAAATTAAAGAGAATTTCTTCTATATTTTATAAAAATTTTGTCAAATTTTCCCCTTAAATATAAGCAATCCCAAATAACAATAGCAGCAAGAACCAAACCAATTTCATCAAACTCTATTTCACAATACAAAATATCTCCATTTAGAGTAAAAGTTTTGAGTTCAAAATAAAAACTCAAATAGAGTCGGTTATCCATCAAACTTGACAAGTTTCTTGTTAACCAAAGCTTTTAACTTAATTTATAAGTTTCATAAATAATATTCACATTACTCAAACAACAAAAAACACAAAAATACCAAATACATGTATCTCAAAAATAACCTCAACACCAATGTTCATAACTATTTTAATGATACACATAATAGTTAAGTTATTCATACCAATTAACAACAAAAAGTACCAATAATCACAATGGCTTTTTACTCAAAATTGGATAAAACTACCATATACAAATAGGAATCAGTCTAACAATAAAAACACTACAAAAATCAAGTCTTAAACACAAGGAAATATAGTCCATATAATATATTCAAGTATAAAAAGACAAGCCAACAAAAAATCATGAGAAAATGAGAAACATGCTAAGAGAGTGACGAATTACTAGAAATTTGACTAAGATAATGACGGTGACGGAGTGAATGGTGGCAACAGAAATTAGAGAAAATGGCCGGTCTTAGGTTGTCATCGACTTCTATGGTGGTGGGGCACGACGTAGGGGACTATAATGACAATGAAAGTGAAATTATTCTTTGTGATTGGGTTTCGTTCAAATCTGATAACTTATTACGGTAGTTTTATAGAAAAAAGTGCCGTGAAAAGATATTTTTTAACGGTATTTTTTGTAAAACTGGCATTGAAAATATTTACCATGGTGTTTCTGTAAAAGCAATGATAAGTTTTTTGTCTAAGCGAGTTTTTTTACTAGCTTATACTACTTTCCACTGCTTTGTTTATTTTTTCAAACAACCACTGCTAAAAGTTTTTAACAGTAACTTATTTACAAAAATGTAACGACTTTTTTCAATGGCATTTTTTAGGATAACGCTCATAAATCGGCGCTGTGAAATGCGTTTGTTCTAGTAGTGACAAGTAGCAATGATGTGTTACTACGGATTTGAGAACAACTTCTATCTTGAACCTGAAAACGAAAAACAAAGCCAAGCCAAAAAATACATATAATATATATATTATGAGTAGCCTAGGGAGAATAATTGCCATAGCACTACCATTCAGTGACAATAATTTATTTCTCCATTTTGAGAAAAACTATCAAATAAAAGCAAATGGGGATTTAAAAAGGCCTGAAATCCCAGGTTCGGATTCCTGCTCAAATCCCAAATAATCAAATCAGAAAACACAGTGTAGGAGAAGAAGCTTAGGCAACGAAAGCCATAGATAGATGACACAAAGAAACCCATGAAGAAAAAGGCAAATGGGGCCTCGGACTCAGCCTTCACTTAAACGGTCAGTCACCCAAACTCAGTTACTCAGGCTAAGCGTTTCAAGTGTTCTTCTGCTTCTTGCTGCGATGGTTTACAGAACTCAGCTGAGGTGGCTTTTCAAAGAATTAACACGATGAATAGTATTACTCCTGTGGATATCTTAAAATTTTTATTATATATATATTTACTTTTATTAATTAATGTAGTTCAAATTAATTAAATTGATTACTAGTTTTTACTTTTTTCAACGTCCATATATTTTCTGTCTTCCTTTAACAAACACCCCCCCCCCGGGGGGAACGGTATTTTGCACTAAAAAAATATAAAGTTTCGAAGAGTATAAAATAATCTTTCATCCGGTTCCTACTTTTATTTCGATTTACTCTTCCCATTCGAAACTTGGCGTAATACGTTGATTAAATTAATGTTTTCAATCTTTTAATTTTATATTATTTCATTCACTTTAGTCGTTTAAATTTAACTTTTACTTCATATTATATGTATAAAATAAAATATTTCTGATATCTATGACAGCCCTAATTTGACAAATTACATGAAGTTAATAATTCAAGATTCATATAATACAAAATAAAAATTAAAAAAATAAGCCGGTGTGAATTAAATTGATAGAATATGAAAATTTGTATAATTTCTATATATATAATATAAAATTGATATGTTCAAAGCACATTATCCACGTTTTGGTTAGAATAATATGATGTCCTTATCTCTTCACCCAATTCGTTAAATTAATCTAAGAGTGTAATTATCCACATGCTTTCCAGATTATCTTATGATAAAAATAAATATAAAGCACAAAAATTGTAGCTCATTTGGGTTAAACTTCAAGCTAAAGCTATTATGGGTAAGTAATGAAAATTGAATGGTTAACAAGCTTGCATTGGAATTCAAGAAATATACACCCACACACACACACGAGCTAGTCTCCTTTAATTTGGTCAACACCTCTTGTTTCTTAAGCAAAACCTCTCCTCCACATATTTCTATGGTAATTGCACTTTCTATTATAAGGGAAAGTTAAGTCATTAGTGCTTATAATTTTACCTCCCCTATATTACGCTAGTTCATTTTCATTTTATTTAGATTCATGTGGCAAAATTAGTCTAGGTGTATGCTAAGTGAGAGTCATATTATTAGCTACTAATAACGTATTTATCTTATAAATTATGAGTATAAAGACCAATACTTATTATTGAAAAAAATTATAAAAACCCAATAAGAAAGCAAACTATAATGACTTGATTAAAAATGAGGTGAAGGGAATTTCATATTAATTTTCTCATCATATTAAATATTGACTTTAACTAAGTGAATATACTATTCGTTAACCATTTTACGACCTATGAATATGAAATAGTGCAGTGTATTATAGACTTTACAATTTATATTAATGATGATTAATATCAAGATATTTTTAAAATCATGCACATAAAAAAATAAAATTATAAAAATACGTAAGCTTCAATAATTTGACCATATATAATCCATCTGATCAGAATTAACAAAATTAATATGTTCCTAATAATATATTATATGATAAAACATTCATTTTTATCAGTTTTTGAAGGGGGTTTTAATTATTAATATTAATTTTTGAAATATTTCAAACTAGATTAATGGTTAATTCATTGGTCAAATCAACTAGTGTAATTCATTAATTTCACGAATAATTTAAGCCTCCCAAATTGTCTTGCAAGCCATCATTTCTTGCTTAGAAAATTTCAGCATAAAATGGGCCACTTGGTTATGCACAATAATAAGCAATCCAATAAACAATATTCTTAACTGAGCAATAAATTATAAAAGCATTAATAAATTAAATTAACCACAAAGAATCATGCAAACAAGTTAAATTATGTAATCATGAATCTTAAGACTAGGACAACAAAGTGTATGTGTATGTGATTAATGCTTCAAGTTGATCTTGACCAACCATACTAACATAGACTTAATTAGTGATTTGAGAAACAATATTACAATGGCCTTGTGTGGATATCACCATGCATATTGACAGTCACCTCCTAGCTAGTGGCCAAGTCAAATATTAAAAAAATAACATCTCATAATTTTTTTATTTATTAAAATTAAAAATATTTTTCATTTAATGTATAAACTATATACAAATTTTTACCAAAAATTATATTGAAAAAAAGACTTTTAGTTTTATATAAATATATTCTTTTAGTTTTCAATGATTTTTATTATAGTCTTTGTATTATGTTTCAATATATTATATGTTATTAACCTTACTTTTTTTTGTATCTTTTGTGCTTGTGTATATTAAACGTATTTGGAACATTTTTTGTAAGATAAATCACAATGTGTTACTACTGCATTAGTAAAACTTGATTGAATAAGGACTTAATTATAAAAATAAATTAAAAATAGAATAAAAATATCCTGTTAAAAGGTAATATTTTAAGAGTTGGACTAGTCATTAAACTAGAAGGTCCAGTAGGTTTCAGTTTTCATAGTTTAACAGGTTAAACTGTGTGTCAAACTGGACAAAATAATTAAATAAATATTTAATAAAATATTATTATATACTTATAAAATAATATATATAATAAATCCAAAAATAAATTTAATTTTCAATATAACAAGATAACACTATATATTTGCAAATGGTCTGAAAATCTTTTGGGTTTTCTCAAAAGGTTAATTTTTTATTTTGTACAGGTATTTAATTTTTTAAATCTTTTTTCTATCAGCCAAAAATCCACCTAGTTCTCTAAAAAAAACTATTTTGGGTTCCGATCTAATTCTGATTCAACCACTCCGATCTAGCTCGGTTCAATCATAAAAACATTTTTCTCATTCAAATTGATAAAACAATGATAAAAAATATGATTTTCTTAAAAGTTTATCTCCCACTTGGGTCGTATCTTAGTTTTCTTTTACTAAACTATCCATCCATTTTTTTTCAAACAATTTAATTAAGAATATAGTTAGACTAGAATAAATGATATTGCACAATTATAGTAAAATTAGAAAAATGAGTAGTCTAATAATTTACTTAAAAAATTGTTTAGATAAGTTTCTCCTGAGGAAGCTAAAGCAATATTAGGCTTCAACGTGATGCTGACATTACCAATAAATATATAGTGCTTTCAAATATTCTTCTGAATTCAAACTTTGAAGCTTCGTCCCCTACCACCACCATAACCATAATTAATTAAATTATTATTTGTATCTAAGAAGCTAATGCTATATCCTTTGATCTACTTTTAGCCATCTTCATGATCATATATATATGTGTGTGCTTCTTCTTGGCCATCATCTTCTTCCATATTATTAGATTCTTCTAATCTAATGTAAACATGTTTTCCCAGAAAGTATTTATAATTAGATCATTCTCTTCTCTTCTTTTATTGCTTTTTCTGATTCTCCTGAGAAAATCTGTCGCTGATGGTGGAGATAATCAGCAAAAGGCATAAGCTAGAATTTCACTGTTTCATTAGTTTCCTTTCTCTTGTTAACTGTTTGATTTATTAACTGTTCTAGATTGCTTAATTTATTTTTATTTTTGTCCGCAGAATTTCTACATCGTTTTCTTAAGAGCTGATCCTGCTGGTGATGATATAAGCCCAGAACATAGTTTACATCTTGAGACTACTCATCTGAATGTTCTATCTTCTGTAAAAGGAAGGTATATACGCTCACCAACTCAAATATTCTCTCCCTTCGTTTTTTTTCTCGCTTCAATCAGAAAAGAAATTAAAGAAGAAAAAACTAAACTAAGGGTAATTTTTTTAGTATTTATTATCATCGAGTTCTTCAATGAAATTATTATTAAGAGTTTAACTTATGATGTGTTCGTCGTACGTAGCCACCATGAAGCAAAAGAATCGATGGTATATAGCTACACAAAGAATTTCAATGCATTTGCTGCAAAATTATCTAATGATGAGGCCAGAAAGTTATCTGGTATGTCGTTTCTTATATTTTTTTTCTCTCTCTAGCTTTATATAGTTCTTCTTCATCTGATCTTCTTCGTGTATATATCTATCTGTGCAGATATGGAGGAAGTTGCTTCTGTGATTCCGAATCGATATCGTAAGCTACACACTACAAGATCATGGGACTTCATTGGCTTGCCTATAACTGCTAAGAGAAGATTGAAAGTAGAGAGAGATATCATTGTTGGTCTTCTGGATACAGGTTCTTCATTTCATTTTAATCAATCTTTTTTTTCTTCTTCATTTTCAAGTTCAAATTTGCGTTTTCATAAATATCCTAGATCTTAGGCTTCTCTCGTTACATAGTCTAAAATAAATTATGATTAATTATACCTTATGACATGTGGGATTATTAGAGACATGTTGGGCCATATGGTCCCACGCCTAGCTATATACGTGCGTATAACATACTTTTTAATCACTCTATTTTTATTTATAAAGACAAAATTACAAAATTCTCACATATACCAATCAAACTAATAATTTCACTAATTCATGTCTTATATATACTTACCTCTATTTCTTTAGTTCTATGACCACTTAATTTACTACTAATATTTAATGGGAGAAGATAATATTTATAGCAAGTTATTTCAAGTATTCAATAGGGACTATTGAACAAAAAATATTACTTAAATACTCCTCTAATCTTGTAATTTATCAAATAAATAGACTTTCAAAATTTTGTTCTATAGTGCAAAATCTTGTAAATTTTCCATCATCTCCTTTGACCTTATATGAATATTTATAATGGAAAATAAGCAATCTTTATAATGACATGCTTGAAGATGATTGATCATATGTATATCGTAAAATAAGTCATAATGTTTTTTTGGAAAATCTCGATTTTAAAAAATATTTTTTTATATAATTCGATCAAAATTCTCTTACGTACTTATCTCATATAACGTAAAATTATTTAAAATAAGATAATCTAAATAGTGGTAATCATGATCATATATCCCTTTTGTTCTATTGGTTGGGTTGGCAATTAGTGGAGGGGAAACCCTATCTAGCTAGATATTGACTCTTTTCTTTCTTTCTTTCTTTGTGTGGAGAAGTATATTTGTGTGTTTGAATCATATATCATGATGACCCATCTCACTAAAAGGAGATGAGGTAATTAAGCTCAAAGAGAATATCAATTTTGTCTTTGGCCTTGAAATAGACAATAAATATCACTGCTTAGGCTTTTTAAATATTATTATCTATTCACAAAACAAGCAAAGCATCTCATTCTCACCCTTAACTTTTCTTTTCATTTTTAGAAGAGAAAATTAGTTCTTTGATATTATAATTTTACCTGATTTTTAATTATGTCTCTATAATTTTTTTAAAAAAATTGAATTTGTATAGTTTTCTCAGTTATATGCATTAGTCTCTATACTCATAACAATGATTGATGTGTGTTGACTAACGACATATAAGTTGCCACTAAATACAAAATAAAATAGGCTTTTCAAAAATAAAATAATAGAAGAAAATTTATTTATTATAAACATAAAAATGAAAATTATTATACTCATAATCATCTCCTTGAATCTATATGTAATATCTAATATAGTTATTTTGATTTTATTTATATCCATGTGGAAAAATTAATTCATGTGTATGCTAAAAAAAAGTCACATCATTAGCTATTAATGTGGTTTCTCTTGTAAATTAATAAATTATGAGTATAAGGATCACTACCTATAATTGAAATAACTATAATAAAGTGTAAGAATGAAAAAAAATACAAAAATGTAATTAAAAATTAGATAAAATTATAGTGACTTGCTTGTTAATTTTCCCATTTTTAAATATAAGATATACTGTGAATTTGTTATTATAGATTTTTTTTAATTTTTTATTGTCTGTAATTTCATTATTTTTTCCCCATGAATTTATATGATAAACAAATGGACTTTGTGGAATGAGACAGGGACCACACCTGAATCAGAAAGCTTCAAGGATGATGGGTTAGGTCCTCCACCAGCAAAATGGAAGGGATCTTGTGGTCATTTTGCTAATTTCTCAGGATGCAATAAGTAATTTCCCTTTCCTTAGTTTGTGTTTCACATTACTCTCATATTTCTTTTTTAATTGCCCTTCTCAAGTATGGTTTGACATGCAAGTGGCTTCCTTCTGTCTTTGAATAATTGCAAACTTAATTATCAATATTTTAAGACTTTACGCTTTTTTTTTTAATAAAATCATGAATATTATGAAAAATTCTAGTCAATGTCAATGTAATTTTGTATATGAAAAAGATATCTGCATTATATTTTTCATTAATTATAAACTTGTAAAAATAATTATCACCGAAAAGTTGCTTAAACTGCATATAGTTTAGAACACTATACATGTGTTTTTTAAATAAAGTAAAATTATAAAGAAATTTTTATTTCTCTTATACAAATATCATCTTAAAACAAAAAATTGCATTGTGTTAGACTTTGTTGTAATCATAAATATTTTGACTAAAATATCCTCCATAAATTTAAATATATAATTTTGAGTTAAATTTAATTAAAACTAAATTGCAAATTCTATATTTATTTCAATATATAGGTTATTAAGAGTGAATACTGTAATATATTATTTACCATATTATGTATGAATTGAATAAATTTGTAGAAATTTAGAAATTAGTTCAATTAGTTATTTATAGAAAAATGTTTATTAATTTTTTAAAATATCTATTTTAATCATTTGCATTGGACACCACTCCCACGATGGAAACTCTCAGAAAATTTAATAAAAAATTATAATATATTATCTCTTATTGGTTTCTATATATAGCATCCCCAAGTTCGATTTTATTTCCTTTTTTTAGTTTTCTTCAGCTTAATTTTGTCACTGTACATTAATAGAAAATGAATGTGATGCATCAAACGTTTTTCAAATTTGGTTTTGCTCAATTTCATGAAATTAATTCAGACATTTCTTGCCATAAAAGTGGGGCTGCTTACCGAATTTAGAAATAGATTGTTTTTTCATTAAACATGTTTGTCATGTATTTATCACGAAAAATAGAGTTTCCTGAATCAGAAAATCAGAATATTAGACATATAACAGTGTCGCTTCTTAAATGTTTGGTTTACTGTTCATGAATCGGTCTAATCCACTGCTACATTACTAGTAGCGCGAGATACAGGTAAATAAATGAAAAAGTAAAAGAATTTTTTTCTTTTGGAAGTAATAATTTAATACTTTTTTTGTTTTGCATATTTATAGAAAGAAAAATAATGTATGTCCATAAAAAGAAAAAGAAAAATAATGTCTCAAAAATTCACATCAGGGCCCCAAAATTTTTATTGAATTGTCTGAAAACTGAAAATTTATTGAAGGATTTTTTCTTCTGCAATATTACAACAATATGAAACTAATTTTTCTGTATAAAATTTTTCCTACCAGAATTATTAGAGTAAATTACATTTAAAACCTACAATTACCGAATTTTTCACAAGATAAATTCTAGACTAGTTGTATAATTATACAGTTTTCATACAAATTAATGAAATTTATTCTCATACAAATGTCTCAAAAAAGTTGAAATTCAAAGTTAGAGATATTAATATTTGTTTGTTAATAACGTTAAAGTCAGATAACTAATTAAAACATACTTTACAAAATTAAAGGATTAAAATAAGACCTTATATAAAGTTAAAGGATTAGAAATGTACTTTTGCCAAAAATATGTGAAACTATAAACTAATGTACCTTTCTAACATTACAATCTTAATAATTATCATAAATTTCACAAATTCTAGCCTAATAAATCTAAATCTAACAAAATAAACTCTTATTATCAAAACTTGAAGAAAGCTCATAGGGGCCAAGTACTTCAAACTAGATGGCAACCCAGACCCAGAAGACATACTATCTCCCATAGATTTAGACGGCCATGGCACCCACACATCTTCGACGGCAGCCGGCAACCTAATCCAGAACGCGAGCTTATTCGGGCTGGCCCAAGGGACGACTCGTGGGGCGGTCCCATCAGCTCGGGTAGCCGTGTACAAGGTGTGTTGGGAGAGCAATGGTTGTGCAGACATGGACATACTTGCAGCATTTGAAGCAGCAATACATGATGGAGTGGATGTGATATCAATCTCCATCGGAGGCGGTGATCCGAGCTACGACAAAGATTCGATAGCGATCGGATCGTTTCATGCGATGAAGAAAGGGATAATCACTGTGGCTTCAGCTGGAAATGATGGCCCTTCTTTGGCCACTGTGGTGAATACTGCACCATGGCTTGTTACTGTGGGCGCTAGTGGCATTGATAGGCAATTCATCAGCACTGTGCAGTTGGGCAATGGAAAGAATGTTTCTGTAAGTCTCACTGATCTCTTTTTAAAAATTGAGAATCTTGATCCTCTAGAATTGGAAATGTCTGAAGTTGTTAAAGTTGAAAGCTCACCGACATAAAACTGATTTTTACGTCGCTGACGTAAATTTTGGACATTTTACTATGCCTTTATATACTATCCTTTCCAACTAACGTGAAAACCCATTCTGGACCGATGTAGAAAGTCCTGCCTATAGTAGTAGTATATATTATTGTAATACTATATGTTCAATATTAATTTTATTTTGCATAAATAAAGATAACATAATTGATCCACTAGTACTTTATATTGAACTTCATCAAAATTAGAGGTTCCAAATCCGAAAATGGAAAGAATGTTTTTGCAAGTCTCAATCTCTTTTAGGAAATGGAGAATCTTGATTCTCAAGGCATGTTTGGGATCACGTTGCAAATGTAACTTTCCAAACTAGCCTAATGCAGAAAAGTCTTTTTATAGCTGTTAAAAAAAGCCTTTCTCCATCAGTTTCGGAATTAGTGTAAAACTATACAATCCAATACTTTCTACATTGGTAGAATTGCTGTATAAAGTCAACAGTCTCCTATCTTATTTATGAGAATGTCACTAGTCACATTTTTTACACCGTTCCCATAACAATCAGTGTAAAAGCACCGTCCTAAAACTACTTTTCTATACTAATGAGAAACCTTGCAAACGTGATTTTGGGGTGGTGTATGTTTACATGCACTGAGAATGTTTGATGTTATTCAGTGGATTGCATGTTCAATATGAATTTTGTGTAGGGAATGAACTTTAGAGGATCCAAACCAGGCCTTAAAGTTGGAATTTTGTGAAGTTTCTTGAAGTAATTATTTTTAGCTGTTGGATACTTGTTGAGATAGTTTCACATTGTGCCTCATGACTGATCAGACAAAAGAGAATGTGCATGACAGATAATACTTTTACATATTAATGTGTCTTTTCTGTTATGTAAATTTTCATGGTGAAATTATTTGTTTATGAGCATATATCAAACATGAATGCTATGTATATATATGCAGGGAAGAGGAGTGAACACATTCAATCCAAAGAAAAATCAATATCCTCTCATAAATGGAGCTGATGCAGCCCAAACCTCAGCAAGCAAGGAAGAAGCAAGGCAAATAATTAAATAATTTTCTTTCCCTCATTCAAACAGCTTTTACAATTACTTATTGATCACCATCATAATTAATGCTAATTAATTAATTGCAGATCATGCTATGAAAGTGCCTTAGATCCAAAGAAGATAAAGGGAAGGCTAGTTTATTGCAAACCAGATTCATCAGGTTCAGACTCAGTAGTGAAATCCCTTGGAGGCATTGGAGCCGTAATTGAGAATGAGCAATATCTTGACCTTGCTCAAATTTTCATGGCTCCTGCCACTGCTGTCAATTCCACTGTTGGTCAATCTATCACCACTTACATCAAATCCACAAGGTATATATATTTGTGTATATAACATCTTCCTTATATAACTGGTATTATAGTTACATCAGGGATGAAGTAGAGGAGGTAAGCTACTCTCTAGATTTTTCTTGTTTCAGTATGACCATTTCACTTGAAGAGAATCTGATGCAACAAACAGAGGGACTTAAGAGAGAAATATAGAAACATAGGGGTCAAAATGGGGAAGCAGAATATAAATTTTTGAGGGGGGAGAAGACAGAACATAGGGGAGAAGATGGAAAGAGATCAAAGTCTGATTAGGAAAACATTTTCATTCATCAAAGTCTATTCTCAACGTATAAGATAGTTTCTATTTATAGGCTAAAGTTTCTTTCCCTTTAAGAAACCTCTCACTTGGTAAAAATAATTAACAATTTCCCACTTTCCCTCCCACTTTATGAAAAATGTTGATCCACTGCATAAGGCTCCCATTTGACGAAATAATTAAGAATATCCCATTTGCCACCCATCCATTTGTTGATAATAGTTAAAAATATCCCATTCGCAAAAGTAAAATAAAATAATCCCACTTTCTCCATCCACTGGCAAAATTAAAATAAGCTACAATTTCCTTTCTATGAAGTAATCATACACTAGTCAAAATAAATTAAAATATGAATTTCTTCTATGATAAGTCTTCCCATATTTTCTATCAATATAATCTAAACTCGATGTAGAGAGAGCTGCATGAAAAGAATTAAGGTGAGAGGGCTACATCTATAGAAGTATTAGTTTAAAGGATCCAGATTATTTATTATAATACTCAAATGATTCATATAGATTATATATTTTATCCTTTATTATAACTGATATGAAGTTTTATGATGTTGATGAGCTAAGATCACCATCAGCAGTGATATACAAGACCCATGAAATGAAGAGGGCAGCTCCGTTTGTTGCTTCATTTTCTTCTAGGGGTCCAAATCCAGGTTCCATTCATGTTCTCAAGGTAATTAATTAATTAACCATTATTGATTATTGCAATAAACTTAATTAATTTTTTTCATTTAATTAACTAAAGCTCAGAGATTTGTAAATAATAATGTGTTATGATAAATAATGCAGCCTGACATTGCAGCCCCTGGGATTAACATATTGGCATCATTTACACTGAGAAGATCCTTGACAGGTCAAGAAGGAGACACCCAATTTTCAAAATTTACATTAATGTCTGGCACTTCCATGGCTTGCCCTCATGTTTCTGGAGTTGCTGCTTATGTTAAATCTTTTCATCCAAATTGGTCTCCTGCTGCAATTAGATCTTCAATTATCACTACAGGTGAGCTTATGATATATTTTTTTTGGAGTTTTCTCAAATTATATAAACATCCTTTCTATGTTCAAGATATTTTTATAAACCTCATCATTTTAAAGTAATTCATAATTCATATGGATAAACCTCCCATAATTCATAATTGAACATCTTTTTATTTGGAAGAGAAATTCAATAAATTGTGCAAATAGTAAAAGTGCTTTATGTAAAATTTTAATGAATTTCCAAAGAGCTTTAAATCATTTTAAAAATAAAAATAAAATGCACATAATCCTTAGACATAACGCAAATGCATGCACAAACATATAGATTATTATAACAGAATTATAAGTTGTGAACACTAGTGTGCCTTCAAGTCTGATGTCCATGTTGGATATCTTGTTTTGCTAAAAGTTTTGTGCAATTTAGTTATAATTCTTTGGATTATAGGTATTAAGAAAATTAATTAATTCAGTTATTTATAATAAATGTATGTTGATTTTTTTAAAATTACTCCCTTTAATCATTATTCCAATTGATGAAAAACCCTTAAATATATGCAATCAATAAAAATTAGATTAAAATCTTATATTTAGAATTAAAACAAACTCTTAATTCTTACATTTAAAATTGAAGTGAGTGTCACATATGCTATCTTTTGTGCTGATTGGTCCATGTGTGACATGTTTGTAGCCAAATCAATGAGCAAGAGAGTAAACAAGGAAGCAGAATTTGGTTACGGAGCAGGTCAAGTGAATCCAATTAGAGCCAAAAACCCTGGTTTAATCTACGACATGGACGCCTTCTCCTACCTCCAATTCCTTTGTCATGAAGGATTCAACGGCTCCGACCTCTCTGTCTTCACCGGCTCTCGTGTCAACTGCTCCTCAATCCTCCCGGGTCTCGGCCACGACGCCATTAACTACCCCACCTTTCAACTTAGCTTGCAGTCCAAGAAACCCTCCACACTTGCTGTGTTCCGAAGAACAGTCACCAACGTTGGACCTGATGGTCCCACCATATTTAATGCCACTGTGAATGCTCCTCCAGGGGTTGAAGTCACTGTGACTCCTATGAGTCTTAGTTTCTCTAAGACGCTTCAGAAACGAAGCTTTAAGGTTGTGATTAAGGCTAAGTCTATGGGTAGCATGAAGATTGTGTCTGGTTCTCTTGTTTGGAAGAGTTCACGTTATGTTGTTAGGAGTCCTATTGTCGTTTATAGTCCATAATTGGACTATAAACGACAATAACTGATCAATGTGTTCATGATTATTGGTGGTCCTCTTACGTCGTTGGGTTCATCAAAATAAAGTTATTATAATCTTTTTATGTATCAAATCCCTTCTCAAATACAAAAGGCATAACGCTTCATGGAATACTTTCATTTTGTTTCTTTTAATTTTATCAAGAGAAAATTAATTTTTTAATCTCTATAGTTTTGTCTCATAGTCTTTAAATTTCATATTAGTGTAACTTAATCCCTTTAATTTTCACTCAGTTAAAACTCAATTCTAAACTTTGACTCATTGTAACTCAATCCCTATAGTTTTATAATTTAAAACTTTAGTCCCAAAATTTTATAAAATATATAATTTTTGTAAGGAATTGGAAGACAAGCAATGGAAATTAATTTAAAAATTTTTCCATTCCTTACCAGGATCTACCGTATGTGTTTAAGTCAAGTGGGAAGAAGCATTACCCTCAGTGTTTCTCAGCGACTTCCACAGCTTCTCTCCGCGGCTGGTGATCTCTTTCCGATCGTAAAGAGACGTCCACAGCTTCTCTCCGCGGCTCGTGCTCTCTTTTTGATCGCAAGAAGTCGACTCCTCAGGTCGTCTTCCTCTATTGGTATCTACACGAATAGCGTTCCAACCACAAACGATGTGCTAGCGTCTCCTGTCCCTCCAAGGCTTTCTCAAGAGTTCATCCTCTCCGTCTCTACTTCAGCAGTTTCTTATCTGCAAACCTTTTGCAGATTCCGTTCGGCCCTTTTTGTGTTATGTGTTGTGTTCAAAACGTAGCTCCTAAAATCGGATATATAGGATGCTCTGCATTTTTCTCAACCGAATTAGATTTTGGAATTAATCTATATTAATTCCGAATACAATATCACATATTGTATGATTTGATAAGAAACTAATTAAATAAATAATGTTTATATTAAATCCGTCCCACAGATTTAATTCACCTATTTATTTAATTTAAATAAAGATAAGATTTGACTGTATTTGATTTATTCTCATAAATCAAATTTAAGATATCCTATCAATTTAAATTTGAAATTCAAACGTGATAGAGATTTAATTTATCCTTATAAATTAAATCTTGTAAATATCTCTTATATGAGATATCCTATCAATTTGAATTTCAAATTCAAACGTGATAGAGATTTAATTTATCCTTATAAATCAAATCCTATATATCCCTTATATAATATATATATATACGAATTTATATATATACGAATATAAATATAAATAAATATATACATCAACCCTGGATCATTCATTGAATCTAGACACGTCTTAGATTCAATGAATCTGAACATCATAGCTCGTATTGGGCTATTTTGTGTGCGACCCTGTAGGCCCATATGAAGTTGGAAGTGGGCAATTTGCTATACTGGCCCACAAGTCGCAAGCGGTCTCTAGCAAGATATAACGACTACCCAAATCATATGAGAATCGATAAATGATGTAACCTTTTATACAACCATATCATGTCCCTTCTATCACGTGATATTTTGGTCATGGATGAGGCATGGATAATGTCATCCTCCTATTATTGACCGTTACTTTCTCGATCCCTGAGTAGTCTGACTATAGAAATAGAACTACCTTTCCATTACAGTATGGCCATACATTTCTCAGACTCACTCATCGAGGGGCCCAGTAATATCTCTCTACGAATATGAGAGACAAATTCCATCTTGACCATTCACATTCCTCCGCATGAAAAACCACTAAGCCCGAACATAGTCTTTATGATCACTCGGTCAAAAGTGACTTTTGACTAGGCCAAAGCTGAGCGTTTGTCATGTAGGAATCCATGATAATCTCAGGTCAAAGGGCATAGTGACATGGTTTGTATATGAGAGAAGATTATGACGTAACCCATGCAACTCTCTCATAGCGGGTCGGTCCAACACCTTGTACTCTTACATGTGCATATGACTTTGATTTATATCTCTATACATCTTCAAAGTCATACTGGTCTTATTTTATCTCTACTCCCGCACAGATGACCGACCAAGGACATTTAGGATAAGATCATGAATTATCCAAGGATGGTCATCACAGTAAACATGCAAATAATATGATAATACAATTAATAAATTCATAAATCAATAATGTTCATAAGACAATGATTGGCCCCTAGGGCACGTTTTCCAACAATTTTATCTTCTAAAATATAAGAGTTAATATTGTAAAATGTTATTGAGTTATAGATTTAAAATTCAAGGATAAATGTATAACTAAATTAAAATTATAGAAATTGAATTACAACCAAAATTAAATTACAAGTATAAAAAGATTAATTTTTCTTTTTATAGATTAGTATCTTTTTAATTAGTACTCCAATTCTAATGTTATTAACAAAAAATACTGACATTAAAATTTTAAATGTTAAATTTTTAAAAATTATAATGAATGGCACAAAAAAATCATCACTTGAGACTAACAAATAATATTAGTCTTAGATTATTGAAAAAATATTTTATAAACGTAACTTAAGAGACTAAATTGAAATATTATATGAAATTAGGGGGTTAAAGGTATAGTTTTGTCATTAATTACTTTAATTATATGTAACTTTCTATATAATAAATTTTAAATTCGAAGTATAACAATTTCGAATATAATCAATCTAATTTACATATATTTAAATTTGATATTTTATATTTAAATCATTTTCACTTTGAAGCAAAGACTGGTGATTAAATTTATGTTTTGATATGTAAATGCCGTTGCCCTTATCTACAATTACGTGCGTAAAGGAACATAATTTGCTCTCGTCAAAATGTGACAACCACGTAATGATTGTACATCATCATGATATATTTACAAAGTCCAAACATGTAATAATGCCCTTACGCCCTTGAATGTACAGATGGCGTGGCGTAACTAAACCTTAAATTGGACTCCAAGGAATGTCCCACATCTCATCACAATGACATGTGAACATCATGGATCATCACCATGAAAAAAAAATTATTTTGGTTGTAGGGAAAACCATTTTGAAGGTAAATATTTTTTTCAATTTTTAATTTTATACTTATGATATTTTTGTATTAAATTATTTAATTTTATTATGTCAATATAATTAGCTTTTGTGCAAGGGATTAATAGAGTAAAATTAAATAAGTTAATAGTATTAACATAACAAAATTAAAAAATTTAATAATAACAAAAAAGCAAAAGTATTATCAAGAGCTTTATTTGTAGCTCAAATGACGCTCCATGTTTCCTGTCATAGAGGACGTCTTAGGTTTTATACCCTATATTGACAAATAGGGATGAAAGGGTGTATGTGATGAGTTTGTGGGTTCCCTCCCATATAAAGGGAGGGGTGTTAAATTGTCCTGTACATGAAAAAAAAAAAATGTAACATAAGAGCTCAGTCTACCTTACTCTCAGATTTACAATTTTTTAATATAAATATAACATTTTAGAGCAATTAACACATATATTTTTATAAATAACTAATCTAATTTTTTAAATATATGTAATTAATTATCTAGCCATACATTTAGGATCAAATGACCTATTTTTTTAAATTAAAAGGAAAAGTACATTTAAAAGATTAAAATTTCAACAATTAATCATTAATCATTTAACGATTAATGATTTAAAAATTAAAGCTATTCACTCTCGAATGCGAAATATAAGTCACATTTTATAAGTTCTTGATCTAAAATTATCTTTGAAAACGTAAATGATTATTCTTAATTATTTAAATAACTTGTATTCATTTTCTTCTGGGGAGAGTGGATAGATACTTCCCTTAAACAGAAAGCTTCAAACAAATGAAAGTGTTGGATTGATTGATTATGAAGCACCAATATATATATATATATACATATATATATATATATATATATTAACCCCACTTATCCCCAAAAGCTCCAAAAGGGTTTGGGCATTATCCTCTTGGTTTCTGAGCAGATTTCCACCCATAACTCCACTAACTTAATTGGACTCTATATAGTAGATGCCATAATTATCATTATCACTAAACTAAGTGGTCATAATTCCACACATTTATGTACTGTTTAATATGGGGAAGTATTCTGGCAAAAGAATCGGGGAAGTATTGACTTTTTTCCATTAGTGAAAGACAGAAATAATGAGCTGAAAAGTATTGAATAATCTATATACAATTGCCCATCAGGTAACGAAGTAACGTAATCAGTTTGCTGAAATGTGACAAACAATACAATATTAAGTAAATTTCGTTTTTACCTGAAAGGGTTCGTATAAGAATTGTGGGTATTCAGATATTTTCGTTAGATCAATTTTGCCCCATTAACATTTTCAATGGTTAATGGAGACATTGTTTATTTTTTGATAATTCCAGCTCAATTTTGATCCAACAAAATTTTCAGAATGCACACAACTCATATGTAAAAGTTTTCAGGAGAAAAGTGTACCTTAATCCTAATCATAGTCAAAGAGTATTGCTTTGTTTTGGATGAGGATAAATAGCCAATTGCTTTCTTTCATGCTTCTATTTTTTCTCCCCACTTTTCTTTTTTTTTTTCCTTAGTTTTTCTTGCTATATATATATGTATGTATGTGCGTATATATCCAAATTGGGAAAAACTATTTTCCCCCTTCTATTTTCTCCTCTATTTTTCTCTTTCTTTCCCTTAGTTTTTGCATGTTTCAATCCTATTGCATGTACACCAAGTCTCATTAAAAAAAGAACTCAAGCTCGAGATTTTTGTTCAGTTTTTTTATTTTAAATATAAATTTTGAGATAACCATTGAGATAAGGTTCCTCTTGATTATGTGCTTCAATTTTGCAATGTCAATTTTCCTTTTTCAAAGCTAATCATATATACGTGTTAGCTCCATTTTCACATAAGTGTATTATTTATATCATTACTTAATCGGCATTCAGACAAATATTGCATTAATTCTTAAAATCTCAAATAAGTCTATCATATCATTTTCTTTTCAATCACATGGTCACTGGGAGTTCATAATGCTTTATGTAACAAAATTACTATCATAAACTATACCCAAATGGAAACCCACTTTTTTTAAAACGAAAGTGTATAATTGATCTAACTTTATACAAGGTTTTGGTTTGATCCTTTAATTTTTTTTTATTAGATTTATTTATCGCTATATGGCGCTACTAGCCACCGATTAGTCTAGTTTGTGAGAATGTAGACCCACAATAGGCGAACCTCATTACTTCTAAGTAATTATTGTAGCTGTATATCTAAGGCTCAAATATGAGACTACTGGTTAAGCTGAAATGACTTACTGTTTTGTGGTGATCATTTAATTTCAAAAGGTACTTTTTAAGTCTTCTAATGCTAACACTGTTAGTCTCGTATGATTATTTTTTTGTATCAATCGTTGTTATTTTAAAAAAATTAAACTTAATATGTTTGGTATATGAAAATATTGTATCAATATTTAAAATTTTAATGTCAATATTTTTTGTTAATAAAACTAACACTGTTAAGGTTAGAAGACTAAAAAGATATTTAAAGGACTAAAATAAAAAGTTAAAAAAATAAAATAAAAATACACTTTTGGCCCTTTTTTTAAGTTTTAGAACAAATGAGAATGCTATCATTATTCATACATGGGCGTGCATGCTGTCGTGAAGATAAAGGAAAGAAAAAGTTCACTTTTTTTTTTTTTAATGTTTCGCAATGAGCACAGCACATAATAATAAATAATAATGCTCAAGCTTTCAACTTCCTCATCACCAGGCTTGTGCTTATATAAGCATATATAAAATATGTTCTCAATATCTCATACCTTAATTTATTACATTACATTTCTCATCTTTGTTCATATCAACATTTTTAAAGGTACGTATTCTTTCCCTCTCTAGCTTCTACAATCTAGCTATGCTAGCTTCTTTCCTCTTCCTTTCTTCTTTGGTCTCTCAACTGCTCAAATTAACGTAGTTATTTAATTTTTTTTTAGATTTTAATATCTCAATTAAAATATTAATTGGGTTAAGATACAATTTTGTCTTAGAAACTATGGTATCCATATGTGTTTTTTAATCAATATCACTCCAAAAGTGATTAAAAAGGAGTAATGTCACCCTAGCCATAATGTTAATAATAAATGATAATTGTTTAATGATTAACATTAGTTTTTTAATAGTTATAGTTACTTTGTACATTATTTAACACTTCTCAGACAATATTGATCTAAAAAAAAATTTAGATATCTTATACACAAAAACTTCTAAGGCAAAATTAGATATTAACTCATATTAATTTGAACTATTAAACTAAATTTGATATGAAGTATTTAAAAAGAAATGTGAAAGGCATACAGATTATTGTGTGTGTGTGAAGGGGGGGGGGGAGAATGGTGTATGGTTTGGACAGAGTAGAAGAGATGATACGTTTTTAGGTAAAATGATGGTTTCAAACCTTGTGATAATACTCAAATTGATCCAATAATACTGACTACCATAGTCCTGTAAAAAAAATAAAAAAGGAAGAGAGAAAAGTTATGTTAGTTTAGTTCTCGAATATGCTTATTTAATTTATTTCACATATTACTTGAAGCTTTATTGTTCATGATCCGTAGCACTAGTCCAGACTCTTGTAGCTACTGTAGGACGTCTTATAAGGTATAAAAAAGGTTTGCAATTTCATATGTTAATGCAAATATATTACTGTTCCTTTACACAAAGCAAGCATGCAAGTAAACTTACCTTCCCATTCCAAAGATAAACTTGTTGATAGATACAAAGGTATTTGTTTTTAATAGTTCCTTTTTTATTACAGGCACCATGATTTTCAAAACACTCGTATTGTTATTGCTAACAATGATGATGGTGACAAACAAATCAATCGCTGCCATGAACAGAAAGGCCTACATAATCTACATGGACAAGACCAAAATCAAATCCTCAGTTCATTCTCAAGACATCACAAAACCATGGTATGAATCAGTCCTTGATTCCATCTCCCAAGAAAAGGATGAAGAACAAGAACAAGAACAAACACCATCATCAACCCCAGATCTTCTTTACGTATATGAAACCACCATGTTTGGTTTCTCTGCTCATCTGTCACCAACCCACCTCAAATCCTTAAACCAAATCGATGGTTTTCTCAGAGCCATACCTGATGAACTCGTACAACTCCACACAACTTACACACCCCATTTTCTAGGGCTTTCAAAAGGAAGAGGGCTTTGGAGTGAATCAAACTTAGCTGCTGATGTGATCATTGGAGTGCTTGATTCTGGGATTTGGCCTGAACATGTGAGTTTTAGAGACTCAGGGGTGTCTCCAGTACCTTCTAGATGGAAAGGTGTTTGCCAAAATGGCACACAGTTTTCTTCTGTGAACTGTAACAAGAAGCTGATAGGAGCAAGAGCGTTCTTCAAAGGGTATGAGAAGTTTGCTGGGAGGATCAATGAGACTGTGGATTATCGCTCTCCGAGGGATTCTCAAGGCCATGGAACTCACACTGCTTCTACAGTTGCTGGTGCTTTGGTGGATAATGCTAGCTTATTTGGCCTTGGCAGAGGTACAGCAGCTGGAATGAGGTAATTGTCACTCCCTCCAGTCCTAAATGTAATAGCTTCATAACTAAATATATATATATATATATATATATATATATATAATAGCTTCATAACTAAATATATATATATTAAAAAAATTATTTAAATTAATTATTTATAAAAAATATGTGTTAGTTTCCTAAAAATATCAGTTTTCTAAAAATACCCCTTCTAATAATTTACATTGAAACTATCCCATTGATGGGACCTCTCATTTAATATGTGCAACTAATAAGAATAATTTAGGAAAAATTACAAATTTAAAAGATAATAAATTAAGGTCCTATATTTATAATCAAAACAAAACTCTCTACTAACTTATATAGTTAGGACTAGAGAATAGGGGATTTTTCACCGGTTTTTCCCATATAAAATTTAATCCATATATCAAAGAAACCATCATTTTACTTAATGCAGTCAAAGACATAATGCAGCAAAAGGTAAAAAAGATCAAAATGGACAAGTGAGGATCTTTCTGAAAACATTTGGAAAAATCGAATAGTATTTAGAATCCTTAAGCTTGATCAGTGTGAAGCATGAAAGTAGTGTTTTTTTTTTAAAAATAATTTTGAGTAAGTTGCCAGTGGGCTCACTCAACTTGATCTTGCATTTTTGCCCATGGACATAGAAATATGAGCTGAGCTATCCCTACACACTAGACTGGTCAGTCTAGCTTTTCAAAATGTTTTTGTTCAGATCATGTAATGACTTCAAAAAACTAAGTGTAATATAATTATAATTTTTGTTTAAAAAATAATTTTTTCAAATAAATCTTTGTAAAATATTTTTTTTAAACTAAGTAATTGAGGTAGATTGCCAATCCAACCAAAGCCAAACATGTAATTTTATTTTTCCTGGTCTAATCTAAATCAGCTTGACATAAACCAGACTGGACCGAACTCACTGAATTACTAAATCAAGTGCACAGCCTTCCACACAGAGTCAAACCCACTAGACCAAAAAGACTATTGTCATGGCCACATGGGACTGAAAAGAAAAGACACACCACGTGTATCAAGAATATTCTCCCACTTGTAATCAAAGGAAAAAATATAAGATATGATAACATCTTATGAGACTTGAAATTTATGGACTATGCATTCTTCAATAACCAAAGAATAGTTTACTTATATTATTATTCAAATGTATAATCACAAAATGGGATAATTGTGAAATTGTATATCAGGTATACTTCAAGAATAGCAGCTTACAAAGTATGCTGGCCCTTGGGATGCACAAACTCAGATATAATAGCAGCAACAGATAAAGCAATTGCTGATGGGGTTGATGTATTGTCACTCTCATTAGGTGGTGCAGCAAGGCCTTATTACAGTGATAGCATAGCCATAGCCTCATTCGGAGCAATCCAAAAGGGTGTTGTTGTCTCTTGTTCTGCAGGTAACTCAGGTCCTTTCAAATCAAGTGTAGGAAATGTAGCTCCATGGCTCATGACTGTGGCTGCTAGCTACACTGACAGAAGCTTTCTAACAAAGGTGAAGCTTGGGAATGGCCAGGTTTTCAAAGGGTCTTCTCTGTATAGAGGCAAACCCACAAAGCAGTTGCTTCTTGTTTATGGAAAATCAGCAGCAAACAATGGAAGTGAGAGATTAGGACAGTTTTGCATTAGGGGCTCACTTGATCCAAAGCTTGTGAAGGGAAAAATGGTTGCTTGTGAGAGAGGAATCAATGGAAGAACTCAGAAAGGAGAGGTAGTGAAAAGGGCAGGTGGGGTAGGAATGATTCTGCTTAACTCTGCATCCAACGGAGAAGAGCTTTTTGCTGATGCTCATATTATACCAGCAACTTCATTAGGAGCTTCTGCATCTACAACCATCAGAAGTTATATTTTAACTGATAAAAATCCAGCAGCTTCAATTTCATTTATAGGGACTGTATATGGAGATTCTGAGGCACCAACAATGGCTGCTTTCTCTTCTAGAGGACCCAGTTTGGTAGGACCAGATGTCATAAAGCCAGATTTGACTGCACCTGGTGTGAACATTTTGGCTGCTTGGCCTCCCAAAACTAGTCCAAGTCTTCTCAAAAGTGACAAAAGAAGTGTACTATTTAACATAGTCTCTGGCACATCAATGTCTTGTCCTCATGCAAGTGGACTAGCAGCTTTGGTTAAGTCTGTTCATAAAGATTGGTCTCCTGCTGCTATAAAATCAGCCCTTATGACCACAGCTTACACTTTGAACCACAAAGGAAACCCAATTGGAGACATTGGCTCAAACAGATCATCAGAAATGGCTAATCCTTTTGCTTTAGGCTCAGGACATGTTGACCCTGAACGGGCTTCTAATCCTGGGCTGGTCTATGACATTACCACACAAGACTATTTGAGCTATTTGTGCAGCCTGAACTATACTTCATCGCAGATTGCTTTATTATCTGGGGGTAATCATACTTGTTCCATTGATGGAGGTCTTCAACCCGGTGACTTGAACTACCCTTCATTTGCAGTTTTGTTCAGCAGCAGAAGTACAAAGAAAGCTAGTGTGACCTACAAGAGAATGGTCACCAACGTAGGGTACCCCAAAAGTAATTATGCAGTGAAAATGGAAAAACCAATGGGAGTGTCAGTGACTGTGGAACCAAAGAATTTGAGTTTTGGAAAAGTGGGTGAGAAATTGAGTTATAATGTGACCTTTGTTGCAGATGGAAGAGTAAGAGTTTCTGGTAGTTCTTCTTTTGGGTCACTGGTTTGGGTTTCTGGGCATTACACTGTAAGAAGTCCCATAGCAGTGACATGGCAATAGTGAGAGTTTCTTCTATCTAGAGGTGTGCGATAACAGAAGCAGAGAACTTCAAGAGGGCTTATCATTGTTGTTGTTAAGATATATCCCAAATTCTAGTTAGTGGGATAAGAATAATTTATTATTGCTTCTTGCTATTTGATGCAAGTTTTTTCAAATATCATTATTGCTGTCATTATTCTTGTTACTTTTAAATTAAAAAGATCATGTCATTTAATTGTTGAAATAACTAGAATGTAGGTCTTATCCTTTGCATAAAGTTTGAGGTGAATTGCATTGTCCATAACTTAGAGTGATACAACTTCATACAGATTTTATGATAGTGATAATAATTGATGTTGAGTCACAGTGTAAAAATTATCAACTATGATGATATAATCTATAATTAACCTAAATGTTTTATGAGGTGGTTTCAAGAATTTTTTTTAAATCAAAGAAATTAATAAGTAGAGATGCATGCTAATCGATTCAAGATTCAAACGTCATTGTTACATAAATAAATAATGAAGAAAAAATAAAAGTGTGAAAATATTTAATACTAAATAATACATGAAAAAGGGCAAGTACACATTGTTATGGTCAAAAGACTATTGAAATTTACTCCTTTTATCAAGGAAAGGTTACTTTTAATTTTTGTTTGATGCTTCAATGATTGAACATAAAAGCTAAGTGTATGTTTCTAGAGAAAAACATGACAAAGAGAATGGCATATTTAAGCTATCTTTGAAAACCTGAAATATGTATGAGAAAATATGAAAGCCTTTGAACTTTTACATTGCAAGGTCAAAGTATGATCTCAAACCAATGATGAAATTGTTGGAAATTGTGTCCTTGGGGCCAATCATTATCTTATGAACATTGTTGATTTGTGAATTTCTTAATTGTGTTATTATATTATTTGCATGTTTATTGCGATGACCATCCTTGATAACTCATGATCTTATCCTAACTGTCCCTGGTCGGTCATCTATGTGGGAGTAGAGATGAAATAAGACCAGTATGACTTTGAAGATGTATATAGATATAAATCAAAGTCATAGGCATATGTAAGAGTACAAGGTGTTGGACCGACCCGCTATGAGAGAGCTGCATGGGTTAAGTCATAAGCTTCTCTCATATACAAACCATGTCACTATGTCCTTTGACCTGAGATCATCATGGATTCCTACATAACAAACGCTCAGATTTGACCTAGTCAAAAGTCACTTTTGATCGAGTGATCATAAAGACTATGTTCGGGCTTAATGGTTTTCTGTGCGAAGGAATGTGAATGGTCAAGATGGAATTTGTCCCTCACATTCGTAGAGAGATATTAACTGGGCCCCTCGATGAGTGAGTCTGAAAAATGTATGGCCAGACTGTAATGGAAAGGTAGTTCAATTTCTATAGTCATACTACTAGGGATCGAGAAAGTAACGGTCAGGAATAGGAAAATGACATTCTCCATGCCTCATCCATGATCAAAATATCGTGTGACAAAAGGGACATGATGTTGGAAATCGTGCCCTAGGGGCCAATCATTGTCTTATGAACATTATTGATTTATGAATTTATTAATTGAGTTATCATATTATTTGCATGTTTACTATGATGATCATCCTTGGATAATTCATGATATTATCCTAAATGTCCCTGGTCGATCATCTATGCGGGAGCACAGATGAAATAAGACCAGTATGACTTTGAAGATGTATAGAGATATAAATCAAAGTCATAAGCACATGTAAGAGTACAAGGTGCTGGACCGACCCGCTATGAGAGAACTGCATGGGTAACGTCATAAGCTTCTCTCATATACAAACCATGTCAATACGCCCTTTGACCTGAGATCATCATGGATTCCTACATGACAAAACGCTTAGCTTTGACCTAGTCAAAATTCACTTTTGACCGAGTGATCATAAAGACTATGTTCGGCCTTAGTGGTTTTTCATGCGGAGGAATGTGAATGGTCAAGATGGAATTTGTCCCTCACATTCGTAGAGAGATATTACTGGGCCCCTCGATGAGTGAGTCTGAGAAATGTATGGACATACTGTAATGGAAAGGTAGTTCCATTTCTATAGTCAGACTACTCAGGGATCGAGAAAGTAACGGTCAGGAATAGGAGGATGACATTATCCATGCCTCATCCATGACCAAAATATCGCGTGACAGAAGGGACATGATATGATTGTATAAAAGGTTACATCGTTTATCGATCCTCATATGATTTGGGTAGTCGTTATGTCTTGCTAGAGACCGCTTGCGACTTGTGGGCTAGCATAGCAAATGGCCCACTGCCAACTTCATATGGGCCTACAGGGTCGCACACAAAATAGCCCAACACGAGCTATGATGTCCAGATTCATTGAATCTAAGACATGTCCAGATTCAATGAATGATCCAGGATAGATGTATATATATTTATTTATATTTATATTCGTATATATATATAAATTCGTATATATACATTATATGTATATATGAGATTTAATTTATAAGGATAAATTAAATCTCTATCACGTTTGAAATTCGAAATTCAAATTGATAGGATATCTCATATAAGAAATATTTATAAGATTTAATTTATAAGGATAAATTAAATCTCTACCATGTTTGAAATTCGAAATTCAAATTGATAGGATATCTCATATAAGAGATATTTATAAGATTTAATTTATAAGGATAAATTAAATCTCTATCACGTTTGAAATTCGAAATTCAAATTGATAGGATATCTCATATAAGAGATATTTATAAGATTTAATTTATAAGGATAAATTAAATCTCTATCACGTTTGAAATTCAAAATTCAAATTGATAGGATATCTCAAATTTGATTTATGAGAATAAATCAAAAATAGTTCAGTCTCATCTTTATTTAAAATTAAATAAATGGGTAATTAAATCTGTGGGACGGATTTGATATTATTTATTTAATTAGTTTCTTATAAAATTATACAATATATGATATTGTATTAATTTTGGAATTAATATAAGATTAACTCCAAAATCCAATTCGGTTGACAGAGAAAAACGCATAGCATCCTATATATCTGATTTTAGGAGCTGCGTTTTACACAGAGAAACATATAGAACATAGAAAGGCCGAAGAGGACTCTGCAAAAGGTTTGCAGATAAGAAACTGCCGAAATAGAGACGGAGAGGACGAACTCTTGAGAAAGCCCTGGAGGGACAAGAGACGCTAGCACGTCGTTCGTGGTTAGAACGCTATTCGTGTAGATACCAGTAGAGGAAGCCGACCTGAGTCGTCGACTTCTTGTGATCAGAAAGGGAGCATGAGCCGTAGAGAGAAGCTGTGAACGTCGTGACCTAAAGCTGTGGAAGTCGCTGAGGCACACTAAGGGTAATACTTCTTCCCACTTGACTTAAACACATACGGTAGATCCTGGCAAGGAATGGAAAAATTTTTAAATTAATTTCCGCTGCGTGTCTTCCAATTCCTTACATATGATATGGTTGTATAAAAGGTTACATCGTTCATCGATCCTCATATGATTTGGGTAGTCGTGATGTCTTGCTAGAGACCGCTTGCAACCTGTGAGTCAGCATAGTAAATGGCCTACTGTCAACTTCATATGGACCTACAGGGTCGCACACAAAATAGCCCAACACGAACTATGATGTCCAGATTCATTGAATTTAAGACATGTCCAGATTCAATAAATGATCCAGGGTGGATGTATATATTTATTTATATTTATATTCGTATATATATTATATATAAGAGATATTTACAAGATTTAATTTATAAGGATAAATTAAATTAAATCTCTATCATGTTTGAATTTAAAATTCAAATTGATATGATATCTCATATAAGAGATATTTACAAGATTTAATTTATAAAGATAAAATTAAATCTCTATCATGTTTGAATTTAAAATTCAAATTGATATGATATCTCATATAAGAGATATTTACAAGATTTAATTTATAAGGATAAAATTAAATCTCTATCACATTTGAATTTGAAATTCAAATTGATATGATATGTCAAATTTGATTTATGAGAATAAATCAAATGTAATTCTGTCTTATCTTTATTTTAAATTAAATAAATGGGTGAATTAAATCTGTGGGATGGATTTAATACAAATACTATTTATTTAATTAGTTTCTTATCAAATTATACAATATATGATATTGTATTAATTTCAGAATTAATACAAGATTAATTCCAAAAATCTAAGTCTATGGTAACACGCATAGCATCCTATATATCTGATATTTAGGAGCTACGGTTGGGGGAAAAAAGTGTGAACGGGAATCCGCAAAAGGTTTGCAGATAAGAAACTGTCAAAATAGAGACAGAGAGGATGAATTCTTAAGTAAGCCTTGGAGGGACAAGAGGCGCTAGTACGTCGTTCGTGGTTGGAACGTTGTTCATGTGGATACCAGTAGAGGAAGCCGACATAAGTTGTCGACTTCTTGAGATCGAAAAGAGATCACGAGCCGCGGAGAGAAGCTATGGACGTCGCAACCAGAAGCTGAGAAAGTCGCGACTGAATACTGAGGGTAATACTTCTTTCCACATGACTTAAACACATATGGTAGATCCTGGTAGGGAATGGAAAAATTTTTAAGTTAATTTCTGCTGCGTGTCTTCCAATTCCTTACAGTGGTATCAGATCCACACTGTTTTGTGTTTAAGTTAGGCTTGATTGTTGATTCATATAATATGTGTTAGTGTAGCCAATCATATGATAACATGCGTTTTATGTGTGACATATAAGGAATTCGTTTTATGTATGACATATAAGGAATCTGAAAGGGAATTGAAATCGCTAGTGCATGCATTTTGATTTGATCAATTAATATTGATGGGGTCTAAGAAAAATGAATTCAGATTCATGATTATTTATAAAACAAAAAAAAATCTCGGGCCGCTGCCCCAGACCCCGCCCTCTAACCGGCTAGCGGGACCGCCGCCCACTAACCGGCTAGCGAGACCGCTGTGGCTACCTGTTTGTAGCGCAACATAACCGTAACATATACTGGTTCGTGAATGTTTTAGTTTTGAAACATTAATTGCCCTTCAATTAAATCTGAATATTGATTCTTGAATATTTGGGTATGATGAACAATATGGCTCTAGATTGCAAGTGTTGTAATTTTTTAAATACGGCCTGCGTGCTGTGCCTTCCTCTATATACTCTTAATGTACCTTCTCTTCTCATCTCACTCCCCTCGAATGTTAAAAGAGGTTTCTATATGTAATTTCCCTTTTCTTACTAGAGAGCTCCTCCCATTGGCTGAGTGGACTTAGGATAGGTGAGCCATATTGTATCACATTTAAATTATGCATCTTATGATTATATCAGCACATGCATATTACTTGTATGAGATACAAACTGAGAAACATGCATTCTTATAAACCAGATAGTTAAATTAAGCCCTCTAAATGAAATCTTAAGTCATAATGCCATCAATTTATGAACACTTGTCAAAACCTCGATCGCTCAATTGTGGACTCCGCCAAAATGGGTGCATTTGAGTTATCTTGGGGAGATAACCAAGAGTAATGGTGCTACTCTCACATGTTTATTATTGTTTGACTTAATTGAGATTAACAAAATGGTTTTGGGTCTCAAGGCATTAGATAGGATTAAAAACATGCCAGATCATATTATGATAGAATCCCATGAACATCTAAGAGTTACGTTTGATGTAATTGGTAAAGGTGTTACCTACCTAAATAACTTAATTTAAGCGTCCTGCCAAAGCGGACTTAAGTTTGAGCCACATATGGATCTTAGCCCACTAACTATTACATTGAGGGTTGTTTATTTAGTGGGAGATTGCTGATTCAATTGCATATTTTAATTGTAGAATCATGACGACTAGTAATACTGCTACATTATCGCTGCGATCTATCCTTGAGAAGGACAAACTCAATGGGACAAACTTTCTTGACTGGTTTAGGAACTTGAGAATTGTTCTCAAGCAGGAAAAAAAGGCACATGTCCTAGATCAACCCATTCCTGAAGAGCCAGCAGCCAATGAGCTCCTAGAGCTCAGAGAGATGCATACACGAAGCATAAGGAAGACTCTGTCGATGTGGGATGCTTGATGCTAGCCACCATGGTTCTGGAGCTCCTAAGAGATCTAGAACACATGGAGGCTTATGAGATGATTGTGCATCTCAAGGAAATGTTTCAGCAACAGGCAAGGCAAGAGAGGTATGAGACCACTAAGGCCTTACATTCCTGCAAGATAGCTGAAGGTGCATCAGTCAATACTCATGTCTTAAAGATGAAAGGGTACATTGATCACTTTGAGAGGCTTGGATTTCCCATGAGCCAAGAGTTAGCTATGGATTTGGTCTTGAACTCACTCCCAGAAAGTTATGAACAGTTTGTCATGAACTACAACATGAACAACATGGAGAAATCTATTTTTGAACCGTATGGGATGCTTAAAACTGCTGAGCCGAGTCTTAAGAACAAGCCCAGTACTGTTTTGATGGTTCAGAAAGGAAAGGGTATGAAAAAGAAAGGCAAAGGCAAGGGGAAGGGTCATGGCTCATCAGGTAAGACCAAAGAGTCAGGCAAGCCCGAAACCAAGCCTGCACCAAATAAGGCAAAGCCTCCGAAGGAAGGAGTATGCTTCTTCTGCAATGAACCTGGTTATTGGAAGAGGAATTGCAAACTCTACATCAAAGATCTGAAAAAGAACAAGAAGGATAGCGGGGCTATCGCTTCAAGTATTTATGTTATAGACATTCATCTTTCTACTTCCACCACATGGGTATTAGATACTGCATGTGGTTCTCACATTTGTACAAATGTGCAGGGACTAAAGGACAGTAGGAAGCTAAAAAAGGGCGAAGTTGACCTACGAGTTGGAAATAGAGCAAGGGTTGCTGCGTTAGCTGTAGGCACTTATGAATTAGTTCTGCCCACTGGGCTTTTGTTAGTTTTGAACAATTGCTATTATGTTCCTTCTTTAAGTAGTAACATAGTTTCACTTTCTTATTTGGATAAGGAAGGTTTCACTTTCATTACTGGGAATAGCAGTAAATGTTCTATTTATCATAATGATGTTTTCTATGCTCATGGTGATTTGCATGTTGATCATTACATATTAAATTTGGAACAACCCAATCATGAAAATATCTATAACATAACCGCCAAAAGGGTCAAACCAAACGATTTGAATCCGACATACCTCTGGCACTGTCGTCTGGGCCACATAAATGAGAAACGCATTTCCAAACTCCATCAAGATGGATTTCTCAACTCATTTGATTTTGAATCATATGACACTTGCGAGTCTTACTTGTTAGGAAAGATGACAAAGTCACCTTTCACTAGGCACAGTGGGAGGGCCACTGATTTATTGGGCCTCATACATACAGATGTGTGTAGGCCGATGAACACAAATGCCAGAGGAGGTTATTCGTACTTCATAATATTCATAGATAATTTTAGCAGATATGGGTACATCTATCTGATAAAGCATAAATTCGAATCTTTTGAAATGTTCAAAATATTTCAAAATGAAGTACAAAACCAGCTTGGCAAAATAATTAAAGCCCTTCGATCTAATCGGGGTGGTGAATATTTGAGCCAACAGTTCATTGATCATCTTAGGAGTTGTGGGATAGTCTCATAATTGACTACTCCAGGGACACCATAATGGAATGGCGTTTCTGAACGGAGAAATCGAACACTATTAGATATGGTTCGATCTATGATGAGTCAAATAGATCTTCCACCCTCCTTTTGGGGCCATGCCCTAGAGACAACTGCGTTCACAATCAATCGTGTTCCATCTAAGGTAATTGAAAAGACTCCGTATGAGATATGGATTGGGAGGACACCTAGTTTATCTTTCCTCAAGATTTGGGGATGCAAGGTCTATGTTAAACAACAAGCCTCAGACAAATTAGCGCCCAAATCCTCAAAGTACCTTTTTGTGGGATATCCTAAGGAAATCAAGGGATACTATGTCTACAACTCTGTTGATAACAAAGTATTTGTTGTTAGAAATGGTATCTTTCTCAAACGAGAATTTCTCTAAAAGAACCAGTGGGAGAAAGGTACACCTCGAAGAAGTTTGAGAGCCACAAGACATCACAAAACTGCAGATAGAAAATAAAGAAGACTCACAACAAGTTGTTGAGACTCCTCAAGTCACGCAAGGTCCACAAAAATCTAATAGGACACGACTTCAGCCTCAGAGATATGGATTTCTAATTTATGATAGTTGTGATGTGTTGCTCATTGAGCATAATGAGCCGACTACCTATTGAGAAGCTATAGTGGGACCAAACTCTGAAAAATGGCTTAATGCCATGAAGTCTGAGATGCAATCCATGTACGACAATCAGGTTTGGACTTTAGTCAACCCATCTGAAGGTGTAAAAACTGTCAGGTGCAAGTGGGTTTTTAAGGAGAAAACTGACATGGATGGCAATATAAATGTCTTCAAGGCACGACTAGTTGCAAAAGGATTTACTCAAACTCATGGTGTGGACTATGATGAGACCTTTTTCCCAATTGTAATGGCCAAATCAATCAGAATTCTCTTTGTCATAACAGCATATTATGACTATGAAATATGGAAGATGGACGTCAAGATAGCCTTCCTTAATGGAAAGCTCCTTGAGGATATGTACATGACACAACCTAAAGGGTTTGTGCATTCTGAGGACTTTGGTAAAGTGTGCAAGCTTCAAAGGTCCATTTATGGACTGAAGCAAGCCTCTCAAAGTTGGAATCATCATTTTGATGAAGTAGTCAAAGAGTTTGAATTTTTTTCAAAATATTGATGAACCTTGTGTGTACAAGAAGATTAGTGGGAGAACAGTTGTATTTTTGGTACTCTATGTCGATGACACCCTACTTATTAGAAATGGCATTCCTACCTTGCAGATTGTCAAGTCTTGGTTAGAAAAGTCTTTCTCGATGAATGACTTGGGTGAAGCCACCTACATCCTAGGAATCAGGATCTATAGAGATAGATCTAAAAGACTTCTAGGAATCAGTCAGAGTACATACATAGACAAAATACTGCATATGTTTAGTATACACGAATCAAAGAGGGGTTTCATACCCATGTCTCATGGTATTCACCTCATCAAAGATCTGTGTCCTAGTACATCTAATCAGCGAGGTCGCATGAGTAAAGTTCCATATGCCTCGGCCATAGGATCTATCATGTACACCATGTTATATACTCGACCGAATGTCTCGTTTGCCTTAAGTATGACTAGAAGATATCAACATGACCCTGGTGAGGGCCATTAGACTGCTGTCAAGAATATCCTTAAGTACTTAAGAAGGACTAAGGACTTATTTTTTGTCTATGGTGGATTGGATGACAAACTCTGTGTAACTGGTTACACAGATGCCAGTTTCCAAACTGATCAGGATGACCAAAAATCGTAGTCTGGATATATATTCCTCCTCAATAATGGAGCAGTAAGCTGGAAGAGCTCTAAGCAGGGCACTATAGCAGATTCTGCAACGAAAGCTGAGTATATAGCAGCATCTGATGCAGCTAAGAAAGCCGTTTGGATCAAAAAGTTCATCACAGAACTAGGGGTGATACCTATCATCTCAGATCCAATAACTTTGCTCTGTGACAATAGTGGTGCCATTGCATAGGCCAAAGAGCCTAGGTCACATCAAAGGACGAAGCATATACTCAGGCGATTTCATCTCATCAAAGAAATCAACGATAGAGGTGATATAAAAATATGCAAAGTACCAGGAGAAGATAATGTTGCTGATCCTCTAACAAAGCCGCTTGTGCAGGCAAAACATGAGCGTCATGTTAGGTCAATGGGAATTAGTCAACTTAATGATTGTACCTAGTGCAAGTGGGAAGTTGTTGGAAATTGTGCCCTAGGGGCCAATCATTGTCTTATGAACATTGTTGATTTATGAATTTATTAATTTTGTTATCATATTATTTGCATGTTTATTGCGATGACCATCCTTGGATAACTCATGATCTTATCCTAAATGTCCCTGGTCGGCCATCTATGCGAGAGTAGAGATGAAATAAGATCAGTATGACTTTGAAGATGTATAGAGATATAAATCAAAGTTATAGGCACATGTAAGAGTACAAGGTATTGGACCGACCCGCTATGAGAGAGTTGCATGGGTTAAATCATAAGTTTCTCTCATATACAAACCATGTCACTATGCCCTTTGACCTGAGATCATCATGGATTCCTACATAACAAACGCTCAGCTTTGACCTAGTCAAAAGTCACTTTTGACTGAGTGATCATAAAGATTATGTTCGAGCTGAATGGTTTTTCGTGTGGAGGAATGTGAATGGTCAAGATAGAATTTGTCCCTCACATTCGTAGAGAGATATTAATTGGGCCCCTCGATGAGTGAGTTTGAGAAATGTATGGCCATACTGTAATGAAAAGGTAGTTCCATTTCTATAGTCAGACTACTCAGGGATTGAGAAAGTAACGGTCAGGAATAGGAGGATGACATTCTCCATGCCTCATCCATGACCAAAATATCATGTGACAAAAGGGACATGATATGGTTGTATAAAAGGTTACATCGTTCATCGATCCTCATATGATTTGGGTAGTCGTGATGTCTTGCTAGAGACCGCTTGCGACTTGTGAGTCAGTATAGTAAATGGCTCACTGCCAACTTTATATGGGCCAAAAGGGTCGCACACAAAATAGCCCAACACGAGCTATGATGTTCAGATTCATTGAATCTAAGACATGTCCAGATTCAATAAATGATTCAGGGTGGATGTATATATTTATTTATATTTATATTCGTATATATATAAAATCGTATATATATATATATTATATATAAGAGATATTTACAAGATTTAATTTATAAGGATAAATTAAATCTCTATCACGTTTAAATTTAAAATTCAAATTGATATGATATCTCATATAAGAGATATTCACAAGATTTAATTTATAAGGATAAAATTAAATCTCTATAACGTTTGAATTTGAAATTCAAATTGATATGATATCTCAAATTTAATTTATGAGAATAAATCAAATGTAACTTCGTCTTATCTTTATTTTAAATTAAATAAATGGGTGAATTAAATCTGTGGGACGGATTTAATACAAATACTATTTATTTAATTAGTTTCTTATCAAATTATACAGTATATGATATTGTATTAATTTTAGAATTAATACAATATTAATTCCAAAAATCCAAGTCTATGATAACACGCATAGCATCCTATATATCTGATATTTAGGAGCTACGGTTGGGAAGAAAAAGTGTGATCGGGAATCCGCAAAAGGTTTGCAAATAAGAAACTGCCAAAATAGAGACGGAGATGACGAATTCTTGAGTAAGCCCTGGAGGGACAGGAGGCGCTAGCACGTCGTTCGTGTGGATACCAGTAGAGGAAGTTGACCTGATTTGTTGACTTCTTGTGATCGAAAAGAGATCACGAGCCGTGGAGAGAAGCTCTGGACGTCGCAACCAGAAGCTGAGAAAGTCACGACTGAATACTGAGGGTAATACTTCTTTCCACTTGACTTAAACACATACGGTAGATCCTGGTAGGGAATGGAAAAATTTTTAAATTAATTTCTGCTGCGTGTCTTCCAATTCCTTACAGAAATGATTATGTTAGATCATAACATATGAATGTCATCTAAAAGCGTTCAATTATAACAAATATATTGTAGCAATTTTTGTCTTACTAGCAGTTTGTTTCAAAAGAATTCATATTTCAATTGCACTCGTGCTCTCTTCTTGTCATGATCAACATCAGTATCACATAGTCCTACAAAACTACAAGATAATGGATGATACCACAAGGCCAATACAATAGAATGAGACATTAAATTCAACAATAGGCATTGAAACCATATCTCATTGCTATGAGTTGAGTAAGTCCATGCAGCTCAGAAATTGAAGAAGCCAGGATGAAATCAGCATCGGCATATATCAAGGGAAAAAAATGAGACAGCAATAAGGTACCTAGCATGAAAAGGGTTCTTCACGTGTAAAACAAAGTCTATCATGGCTGTTATAAGCAAAAATAACTAAATGTAGACGATATTTGGCTATGTATCTTTTGTTTACAATACCATGGAGAACTGGATCCTAGAGCTATTAAATTTATGTTCCTTAGGTACTCTCCTACCCGATACAAGTATATATATGCTACTCACCCAAGCTGAATCAATTCTTCATTAATATGAATGTTACACCTTTTGAGAACAAACCTTTTTATTGTCAAACACCCATTCAGAAGGAGAACAGAGACACTAAAAATGTGAGTTTGAGTGTGATTTCAGACCTATACAGCAATCTATAGTCTCTACAACAACCTATACTGACCTTTAACCTTGCCTCACATTGAATCTGACACAGACGTGCAATTATCAACTTGATGCAATGACATACTACATCCTAACTGCAAGAAATACTACAGGAGGGTTGAATGCCTAGTGGCTGAACAGCAGAATGAAGAAAGGGTCTATACACGTAACTTGTGCAAGATCCAACATCTTCTACTATTTCAAAGTTTTGAAAAGGAAAGTGAGAGAAAATATGGGAAGACTTACCATAGAAGAAATTGACGTTTTAATTTATTTTGGCGAGTAGATGATTATTTCAAAGAAAGGTAGCTTATTTTATTTTTTCAAGTGGATAGAGTAAGTGGGAATATATTATTTTATTTTTTCAAGTGGATACAACAAGTGGGATTATGTTATTCTATTTTGCAAGTGGATAAAGCAAGTAGGATTATCTTATTCTATTTTTGCCAATGGACAGAGAAAGTGGGATTATTTTATTTTATTTTTGCAAGTGGAATATTTTTAACTACTTTCAACAAGTCGGTGGCAAGTGGGATATTTTTTATTATTTTCATCCAGTGGGAGGTTCCTTAAAGTGAAAGAAACCTTAGCCTATAAATAGAGGCTATCTTGTATGTTAAAGGAGACTTTTGGATGTATGAAAATATGTTTCCTTGATCACTGGTCCCTTTCAAATCCCCCTATGTTCTGTCTTCCCTCCCCCTCAAATTTATGTTCTGCTTCCCCTTTTTTCCCCTCTGTTTCTATATTTCTCCCCCGAATCCCTCTGTTTGCATATGTCCAAGTGTGTATGAGTGGGTGTTGCATCAGGAGGTGATTTAGTAACTAATGTTTGTGGTGAAAAGCTGCCAAAAAATGTTCTTAGGCAGGGTACAGACCTGATGGGAACAACCTGTTGACAAAGAATTGAATGCGAATTTGGGAGAGGGTTGAGCTCCGACCGGGTGTAGAATAGGATATAGGGTAGATTAAGACCATTAATCATCTAGTACCCCGATTCTCTCTGAACTAATTGATTTAAGAATCAAGAACTTAGACTATAAGTGAAGGCTAAAAATGGTTCATTCATCTCAACCACCCGTTCACTTCTAATATGAAGATCATTTGAGGATTTGGCCTAAAAAGCGGACAAAATGCATGTCCATACTATATTGTTCCGTACTTTGATCTGATTATGAGAATGAGAGCAACAGGGATTGAAATCAAGAAAGTTAGTCAAAGACTTTAGTAAATTTATGTCAATAACCACTTGAACTGAAAGCATAAAATGGGATAAATGTGATTGAAGACAAATATAGATGATGGAAGAACAAGAGATAAATCCTTTCCACATTAAACATGTTACTCTATAGGTTTCAGACCACAAGAAGCACAATTCTGCAAACCTGAGAGGTGAAGAAAAAATTTATTCTGAGAGGAATTAATCGCATTCAATTTCTTCTGCAAGTTCTAATTGGCCAAAATCAAAGTTGCGAATTACTCACCGACAGAATTTCATCATCCAAAATTATTGCCACCGGAAACAAGCTTTTTTTGAAGCTCAGAAGCATGTAACGGAACTTAGACACCAGGAATCCAGTAAGGATTAGCCCTCATAGAAGAATGCATAGGTGAACTTCACATTCCGTCCCTGCTGAAGTAGAAAAAACGAACCACCCTTTGCCAAAAAAACGTCGTCCCAATTTAAACAATAGAAATAAACCATATCCAAAATGGGAAAGTATGGAGGCTGAAAAAGAAGATTCATACCTGAAACAAAGTCATAAAGGGAAGAAAACATGAAAGAAACGAACCAAAGAAACACTGCAACAACAGAGATGTGGAAGAGACTACATCATACTATCGAAAAATAAGAAGAGGCTATCTCATTATTCTTCTTCTAAATATAATTTCACTGGGAGGTTATTACCGTTTTTAATTTTATCTTTATTTAATTTCTAAAACAAAGGAAAAAAAAAACATAGAGATGTAAGAATCATTGATAAATAGACAAAAGAGATGTAAGAACCATTATCTAGCACTGATCCATCCACCTTCAGTTTGATTGCCTCTTATGCTGTTTTATTAGCCTGTTAGTGCAAACCCATAAGGAAAAGATCCCATGAACTTACAATCAATTCAAATATATGCACCTCAAAAATGTTAAACAAAAGTTTGGTTTACATGTGAAACTTTGAACACGGAAGAATAAGGATTTGAAGTATTGAAAGACACCTATAAGATTGATCAAATATTGACAAGTTTGACAATTTAATGAAAAATCTTAGAGAGAATTCACTGTAAAAAAACAGAGTGCAAAAATACTATTTTTTATTCCAAATTCAAATCTGATTACAAAATGAGGGGTATACTTTTAAAAGATAAATTCAACTATGACATAAAAGCATTAAATGCATCATAAATATTCAAACTATTAAATACTACTCATTTAATCATTAATATAAGAAGTATTTAATTTTTTTTAAATAGATTAAAGAAATTAAATAATAAATTAATTATTATTTAAATAAAAGCTAGTTGACTAAGTATGATAGATTAATGTGTATTTAATATAAATTTATTTTAAAATATTAGATTTAGTTATATTTATTTTTAATTTACTGGTTTATTTAGCTTCTTTAAGCTACTTAAAAAGTTAAATCACTCTTATATTAAAAACTGAATGAGTAACTTAAATAAAATAATAAGGACTTAATTTAAGTAATTTAGAAACTTAAAAGTTAAACCTACCAACTAATTATTATTTTTCGTTCAAAAATAATTACCTAAATATAATCAGCTTATTAAGCCCAAAATGTGATTATCTAGGTTTAAATGAGTTCTCTCATATGTAGTACTTAGTCCAATCCCTTTAAATTGATGGTTCTAGCAAGCTCAAAATATGATCAGCAACTCTATTTTCAGCTTAAATTATGTTAGTGACATCTTTAACATTTTCATCCATATTTGATACTCTAATTATCATTTTCTTTGTCAATATCTCTTATCCTAGCTCATTCAATGTTTTCTAAATGTTTTTAGCTCTTGTTCTCATGATTGGTCTTGTTAAAATTTGTGTAAGTTCACTAGAAGTTGAAGTGTTAGTATTTAAAGTTGAAGAGTCCGCGTATTGTATCATGTTACTTGTCCCTGGGTGGTTTGTAACTATAGAAAGTACAGTGATTTAATAAATCATTATATAAATAGGCTAGAACGAGCGTTCATGTAATAATGAGTGCTGGAGGTACTAAAGAGCTATTATATCTAACAACTCAAATATTCCAACAGATATATTCAAAGAGTATAGACCATTAGACCTTCTTAGCGTGAGGAAGGCCCGATTCATGTGTTGGATTTCTAGTAACCCAATTACCTCCTCGAGTGGAAGAAAACGCCTCTCACATAGAGGGTTAGATAACCAACTTCCATCCTTGGCATTTACACGGTCACATAAGGTGCATAGTATCCTCTTAGTTACATCCGAAGGGATTGGCACTTGCCATTTCCAAAGATGTTTCCAAACATTATCCATATGCTGGCAGGTGACTACAGAAAAAAAAATACAGGCAGATTTAATAACAAACAATAGGACACTCTTGGGACGGGTCGGGACTGAAATAACTCTTGTCCTGTGTTCTGTCTCGTCCCAAATTTATCCCGATCATATCAGAACCGGGACAGGTTCCGAACTGGATGGGAATTCTCGATCCCAATTCTTTTAAAAAAAATATTATAATAAAATTATCTCAATAAATTATTCCATATAAAATACTATGGCAAATTTCTCTAAATACCAATATTCCTCCATGATATAAAATGATAACTTAACCAGATAAGGGGAAAAAATAATAGTAAGGAACAATAAAAATATATGTATAAGAATATTTATAAGTAAAAATATCTGTATAAGAATAGCGACTAGCGAAACCTGTGACTGTGAGTGAGGAAAGCGTAAGAGAAGAGAGATGGAGAGTTTAAGATAAGTAGACAGAGTAAAAAATATTAGAGAATATAATATATTTTTTTATTAAAAAAATTGGAGTCAAGACTGATATAGATAGTTTATCTTTATATCAAAATTACTTAAGTCAATTCGATATAACTCCTTTAAGAGTATATACTATTTATACTTCACTACATTCTAATAAAGATGAATATGCACAAGTAATCTGATCGACATTGTGAGATTGGAACCAAATTCCCAACCTTCATCTATCTCATTCTCCTTAAGTTTTAAGTTCCTATTTGTTTTAACCTCACGGCTTGGTCTGGCTTTTTTTTTTTCCTTTTATTTTGTTTGTTCTCCTGAAATTGGTATGATTCTGGTAGTTAGTAAAAATATATTTTTAAATTAACTCAATAATCAAATTAGCAATATTGTGCAATAATGTATATGTTTTAGTTAGCATGATCTATATTAAATAAGAAGTAACAATATATTAGATAGTTTGATGAAATCGATAGTAATAAATTCACGTTAAAAGTTGGAACTTCTGATTCAATGACAAGGAACGTTTTCTTCAAGCCTTCCTGAGGTTGTAAGTTTGACCTTTATAAATGTGATGGGTAAACGAGTTTCTTTCATTAATTAAGGAAGACAAAAAAATCATATTAAAAATTACATATAATGTTTTTATATGTAATATTAATTTATTTACATAATTAAAAGTAGTGAGACGAGTACTAACAAAAAAAAATTAATACTCTGGCCGTCCCATGGCCTCTTGCCGTGCGCTTTGGTCAAAATATAACAAGCAAGAAAATTAATAAGCAAATTTTTGTAATTTTATCTCATTTTTAATTAAGTTTTTGTAATTTTTTTTCTTTATATTGGTTTCTTCAATTATAATTTATAAGTATGAGTTCATATACTGATAATTTATTAATTTGTAAAAGAAATGATGTTGATAATTTATGATGTGATTCTCACTTAACATATACATCTAAATTAATTCTACGATATAGATATAAATGAAATCAAAATTAATCAGATTAAAACTTATATATTGATGTAGGGAGATGGTTATTAGCATACTAATTTTTTTATATTAATAATAAATAAATTTTATTCCATTATTTTAGTTTCTTTAAAAAATTATTTTATATTTTATAGCAACTTATATGTTTCATCTCTAATCCTTAACATAAGAGTTACTTAATTTTTTGATAGATTAAAAAAGTAAAATAAATAAGTTAATTTACCCAAATTATTTAATTAGTTATTATATTATTTATAATTTATTTATTTATTTAGTATCACTAATCTATCTAAAAATATCAATTATCTATTATATTAAAAACTGACAAGTCCTTACTCAACATTCATATATATATAAAAGCCCTAACTAATACTAACTCCATTCCTTAATATAAGATCTACTTAACTAATTTTGATAGATTAAAAAAATTAGTTAAATTAGTTATTTATAATAATTATATATTAATTTTCCTAAAATACTATATTTAATCTTGTACATTAATTTGAACTACATTCAATAAAAATTGTGTAATCATATATGAATACTTAAAAAAAATCTTATAATTAAAACTAAAATAGATTTTAACTCTTATATTTAGAATATGGAGGAGTAAATTATAACCACAATGACTAATGTCTATAATTCAGAAAACGAATCTAACTATACAAATCTGATTAATTAAAAATTGGATTCAACTATATAAAACTAACAAGGAATAACAAGATATTAGAAAACCAAACGGCACTTAATTAATTTTGTCAAATCTGGCTGCCTCGCTGTCCGCTTTGGTCAATATATAAATAACGTGCATTTGCAAGCAGCCGCGTTGTGTTCAATATTTTATTCATTCCTTTCTGAACTTCTGGAAATGTTCTTCTTTATGGCATGGAATGGAATCTTGGGACATTTTCAGAGATCCGTATCCTCTAATAAATTAAACGTAGATGTTTTCAATTTTATTATTGATTATTGATTTAGTATGCTAATATATCTTTATTTTAAAATTTTCAAATGTCCAAATCATATATATATATGCTCTCGACATATGTATACAAAGTAACGGCCCAAAACAAATACGTGTACACAAGACTGTGATCTGGACAAAAAACAAAGTATTTATATACAAAGATTGGTACCTATGGGAGTTAGGAGTGGTAAACGATTTGGTATTATTTAAGTGAGGTCTCGAATTCGAGTCTTGGCGTATGCAGAAAATCTCTATTAGAAAACTCATCCACCATAGTCAGATATGTGTCACGGGTTAAATCTAAATGTAGTCAAGGCAAAACTCTAGTAAATGGGGTGAATAATAAAAAAAATATAAACAAAGATTGGTATTTGCCTATAATTTAAAATATAATAAAAAACTATATTAAATGGCATTCCACCTTTACTACGAAAGAAAAAGTTGCTCATAACATACGCCATCTATTAGCTGGAATTACTATTTTTTCCATGAATTCCCATGATATATCATGACAACGTGGACTTTGTTATCAAAATTTTATAATACCGAGTCTAATTTAAAATAGACAAGAGTAGTAAGAATTAATTTAATTCAATACTTTTAATTTATTTATTAATAAGTCGTAATCAATAATTTTAAATAATAATCTCAATTTTATATTTGAAAAAATTTAAGCCATATGATGATAGTTAATTATTAATCTCATTAACTGATTTTATGATATTTTAAATTTTTAACCATAATTCATAATAATCATAAATTATTTTGATATTTAAAAGATTTTAAGTTCCATGATACTAATTAATCAATAATCTCAGTAAAAATTATATTATAAATCAAATTTTTAACTATAAATCATAATAATAAATAATTAATAAATTATAATCTATTTCCCCTTCTCCATTTAATGTATGGGAGAAATCTCTAGTTTTTGTTTAAATATGCAAAAATTTTAGCCTAATTTACCTCCTCTAAGTGTATATTTGTATTTTGGGCTTATGTTGGAATTGATTCCAAAACAACAATGTAACCTATTGAATTTGAATCTTTTAATTTCTCACGAACATTCCTCCACTTAACTGATCTCATGTAAAATGATAAATCTACCCTCCTTGATTGATATCATAAACTAATCACTTATATAGTGTGTGTCTATTTTATTTTCATATTCTAGTATTGTTGGGCTTAATTAGAGATATCTTTCCCAAAAGGATTTTTTATATTCATATAGACTTGAAATTGAGATCTTGTACTTAAGTGGTCAAAACTCCTCCCACTAAAACTTTTTATTAATTCAATGATATTATATATTTACTAGATTCTATTATCAGATATTTAATTTTAAGATTCGTAGTTGTTATTCTCAATATAGGTGTCTCCTGTAAGAATCAAACTCTAGACATAGAGGAGATCTAATAGGGCCTTAAACTATTAGATCTAATTTTTTTATCGAATAAAATTACCTCTAATTAGAAAATATATATGCTTAGAAAGTTTTTAACTTTTGCGTCCATGTTCAGTTTTATAGGTTTAGGTAATCATACATTGTTTATTTTCTAGTAGACCGTTGTGTTTTCCCATCGTTTTGATGATGCATTTCTTGATCTTGTACATGGTTCATCTTGTTTGAAACTTCAGATACAATATATTCCCTCTCTTTTTTAAAAAGAAAGAAAGAAAGAAAGTTTAGATAAATTAAACTTTTTTTAGTAAAAGATAAACTAGACGTTGAAATTGTAGGCTCACTAGATTTAAAATAGACTTTACAACTCAAAGAATTTTTGTAAAAATGTGAACAATTACACTTATTTATAAGGTCTTAGTGATGGTAATAAAATTGAAACTTGTATTCCTACGAGATATAAGATACAAATAGGAGAGATGATGATAGTAAAATGGATATGTGATTATATAAAAAAAATAAAGTTTATAAGACAAATATATAAAGAAAATTTGGCATAACATCCATTAAAGAGAAAATGATAGATATATATATATTGGCTTGGAGACAACGGTAAGGATAATATATATATACACACACACGTATAAGATTGTCTGGAGTCTTCCAAAAATGATAGAGGAAAAATTAGAGGGAAATGAATTATGTAATGAACTCTACTAGTAAAATATGATTGTTGTTGTTGTGAGATTTTTTTTTTTTAACATTTATACAAAGTCAAATTGGAGACTTTTGTTATGTTTAAGAGGCTAAAGCCTCCTGGACTCATGCTTGTTTGTGAGAAGATTTTTTTTTCCTATTTATAAGTTATATAATTAAAATTTTTATATAAATATAAAATTTTGCTATTAATTTATTATTTTGTAGAGTTTATACTATTGGAGTAAAGTATTATATATTAAATAGGAATAAAAGTTAAAAAGTTATTAAATTTTAATATAGAGTTAATGAAATTTATTCATTTAAGCTTTTTTTTTAATTTTAGTGAAACATATTGAAAATACTCTTCCGATACTTAATACATGATCTAATTGAGGAGGTGATATTGGTCATAAATAGAAAACATCTTTTCCATATGTATATATTTTTTCTTAAATTATCTCTATTGACACTAGTAGAAAAAACACTTATCACGACAGTTATAAGAAAAACCACTTTTAAAAAAAGGCGATCGTATTTTTATAAATAAGTTCAGTTTTAAAAATTTTAACTGTGATTTTTATAAAAGTTGCCGTAAAAAGTTTCTGCAAAATTTTAAAAACTATAGACTCGATTTTAGTTTTACTTTTCACAGCCATCAGTGGTCTCGTTTCTCTTCTCTACTATCACAGACTTTGATGAAAGTTGTTTTATGATGTTTTCCCCTTAGTTTCAGTGCCATCTCAGTCGTTAATATCATTTTCCATCATCTCTATTGTCGTTCTCCATCGTGAAAGTCATAAATCACAATTTAACTTCTTCATTTGTTCATTTTTTTACTTTTTGACATATCTGTAATTTTTTTCTCTAGATCTTCAACTTTTTCGCTAGACTTTCAACTTTTTAGTGAGGCTAACCGTGGTTAATAGTGGGTTATGACAAATAGACATTGTTGAAAAGAGATCGAAGAACTTTAATGAAAGAAGTTTATGTATTTTTAATTTCTTCATTAGATCTTTGACTTCTTCTCACTAGATCTAGTCTGATGCTTTTGCTGAGTGCGACCGAGGTGACTGATAGTGGGTGTAAGCTGAGAAAAGCAAAAGGATAAAAATCAAGCAATTAACAACGGTTTTTTAGAAAAATCGTGAAAGGTTATCTTTAATGGCGGTTATAAAATCGCTGTTAAAAGGTGGACTTATAACAGTAGTGGAATTCATGGTACTCCCAAAATCGCCTGAAATGCCACTTTTAATAGCAATTATAAGCTGTGAGGAATTAAGAGAAAGAATGAGGAATTAAGAAATATGGTTAAGATGTTTTAGGAAAAATATATTGTACTAATTAATTTTATTAACTTTCTTAATTTAATTAAATTAATTAAATAAATCTTATATTAAGTAGTTGTGAGTACCATATAAATAGGGTTAGAGGAGTACTAAAGGAGGATATAATTTTTTAAACTAATTTATTATCATTAATAAAAAAAATAGTAAAATTAATTAATTGTAATAGTGTCAAATTAAACTCCTCTTTTACAATTATCTCCATCGTTTAATGGAATGTTTTAATTCTTCACTATGCATGACTTTTGGCCAACAAAAAAAAAACTATCCATGACTTTTTAACCAAACAAAAAGTATGCATTGATTAGAGATATTTTAGTAAAAAATTTAACATAAAAGATATAATAGATATATTCTAACATAAAACACCCATAACAAAAGGTCTAGAAAGATTTTATGTTTTGAATTAGAATGAGTAATTGTATACTAATATCCGTGGTTCAATGGTTCTTATTCAAAAATAAAGAAGAGGCTAGAATGAACACTTACTTTTTTTATAATTTTTTGCAACATTAATTTTAATCTTAGTACTTATATTTAAGGCGATGTTTTTAAAAATAACAAATACAAATAGTTTAAAATGCTTTAACATAACTGTAGTGAATGTGATTCTTAATAATAAAAATTCCAGTGATTATAATATGAGTCCACCTAATAGGAAAGAGATACTAGAGGCTTAATTAGGGGTATATTAAAGAATTCTGAACCTACTAAGCTCGCCTTTCTTGGTGCATGCACCTTTATATTATTTTGACAAGGAGGCTGAATATTTGACCCAAAAAACAGGAAAAGGCGGCTAAATGAAATTTTATTTGAGGATGGAATTAATTTATTATAAATTTTATATTTTTTATACTATTTATTGAATTATATTATTAAGAATTCAGATTATTTTTTTAGTATAGATATTTTTTTAAAAAAATTAGACTCAAGATTTAGAGATATAAAACAATGTCACTTAAATTTGGCTATTGAATATTTCTATCAATATTAAGAATTTACAATTAATTTGACTATTGAATATGATAATGTATATTAGGCTAACTGGAGTATTGAAGACTCATCCAATTAAGGAAGATATTAGATTAGTTCAAAAAGTTAAGTCACTTAAATTTTTTATTTCATTTTATTTATAAATTCTTTTAAGAAATTAAATTTTAGGTGTAGATTATAAATCCATAAAATAATTATGAAGGAGCATATTATTTTTTTTCCCTGAAAACACAGTTATTAAGATGGTACAAGATTGACTTAATTTAAAAATAAATCAAATCATTAGACTAATCTAGATCCAAAATCCTTTGACCAAGCAAAAAAAAAAGAAACAAAAAATTGAATGCAAGCTCCAAGATTGACTAGAGTAGCCAGCAAATACGTGAAAACGAATTTCATAAAATATATTGCCATGTAAATATATGTTTTTTTGGTTGCAATATTTTGGTACTTCCATTTTTATTTTAAATATTTATTTATACTTTTACACCTTCGAACAATACATATAATGTTTGGCAAACTTATAGGGATTTTTATATCTTTTCCATTTTGGAGTTAAAGATATTTTAGTACTTTCATCAAAATAGCGTGGCCCCTACTAAAAAAGTAATTGATATTTGCCTATTTTAATATAGACTTATCATTTTTGTTTTGAGTTTGATTGTTTATAGATACTTTTACCCTCAAAATTTATGATGTTAGACGCACATTAGATAAAAACTTATGAGTATATTTACATCTTCACCCAACATTATTTGAATGTAAAGTCACATGTTTTTGTACCAAAATATCCCTATGTAACATATATGTATGCATTATGGGTAAAGATGCAAATCTACACATAAAGTTTTACACAAAATAGAAAAAGATTTTTCACAATAAAAAAATATGTATTACGTGACTAAATTTTAGGAGAGGTTATATATTTTAGGAAAAAAACCATATAAAATTTAAAATACCAAAAAGAGTATCTAAATATATAAAATGATAGATTGGACAGAAGTCCCAATCTGTCCTTTCAAAATTTAGAGGAAAAAGAAGAAATTTTCTCTAGAAGCACAAGTGATTGTTCTGATCATTTACTATTATTATAATATGATTTACGATTTCAACAATAATTTTGACTACTTTCACTAAAATATTTACTACTCTCTGTAACAATTTAGTTGTAAGTAATTGATTTGATCATTTACTACTCATATAATGGGATTTACTACTCATATAATGTGATTTACCACTTAAGAAATAATTTTTACTACGAGAATATAGCAGTCATCAGACCTTCCTACTCAGTGTTCATTTCATCGTTATCAACCCATCAGATCGTTGTCATCATCTTTATCTTCGTCTAGTGACCTCACCCAGCGACCAACAAATATAAAATATAATTTTATAAACTTCAACCTCAAGGTTCAATGTCATGCGTTTTTGGATACAATGAAAACTTAATTTTTTTAAAAAAAATTAGCGTAAATTTTAATTTAATTTTTTTAAAAATAAATAATTATATTTATCTAAAAAAAATTTAGACTAAACTATAATTAAAAACTATAATTTTAGATAAGTTACTTGAAATAATTTATAAAACAGTAAAAGAATTTCTAGAATACCCATTTACTATTTTACCCTTATTTTTCCTCTCTCTCTTCTCTCCCCTTCTCCTCCCTCCTCTATCATTGCAAGAAATCGTATATCTACTTTACCGCGCTACTTGGGGGTCATTATCATCAGCATCGTGGTGCTCCTCCGTCGTTGCTCACCATCGCTATTTTTACTTGCCATTGTTGTAGTGACTCTTATTCGCCACTATTGTCACTATTTTTACTCGCTATTGTTACTTTTGCTCATTATCGTTGCTCTTGCTCGTCGTCACCGTCACTACTCTTTCTCATCATCACTGCTTTTGCTCTCAATCATTGTAGCTAGTGATCAGTAAGAAGACACAGTAATAGAGAAAGAAGAACGTTATAAAAAAGAGATGAAGGCTAATTATTTTTTATTTTATATCTTTTTTATTAAATTATTAATTTTAAAAATCATTTTAAAAATATCTATTTTTTAAAAACTCTTTTTAAAAATTATCTAAATTATTTTTTATAAATTATTTTTTAAAAACCTATCCAAATGTCGATTTTTCAACTTCCAAACCCGCCCTAAAACGTGGTGAGCTTGGTGTGATCTGGCAAACAATAGAAAAAGAGCACGAAGGCATTGCCCGTCGACAAGGGAGAAGAGAGTCCCATCTCTGTCTCCCTTAATCTTTCATCTTGCACCTACTCTCTTCTTTGAAGCTTCCGTGTACAATACTTTCGATTTCGTCAAACCTTTAGTTTTCTAAATCATAGGTAAACTTTCCCTTTTCGGCTTTAAAAAAATCTCGCCTTTGCTGATTATACGTTTCTTCATTTCTTGTTCCATAGAAGATCAGAGCCATCTTCGATATTTGGTCAGCCTTGCGATATACTATTGTTAATTGCAGCCATCTTATTTAAGAATTGATAATTCAAAATTTTCTCAGTTTACTTCTGTGCTAAACAGCAATTCTTTTGGTATCAGTTCTAATTCGATTGAAGTTGATCCTCTTTACCATAATCCCATTTCGATTTCTCAAGGATCTATCTTTTTTGCCTAATCAAGAGTGAGAATTCTTTAGTTTAATCATGGAGAATTATGGGTCTTCATCGCCACACCGTTATCCAAACCCGTATGAATACCACAGTAGTCCTCCTCGTCCTTATCCACCTCCACCTTCAGATCCAGTGGCACCTCATCCTTACCCTTATGCATTCAATCATTCACATTCCTTCAACCATACCTACCCTCCACCTCCTCCACACTTTGATCATGGCCAGTACCCTCCACCACCAGATTATAGCCACCCCCCTCCACCGCCAGATTATAGCCATTCTAGTCTACCCTCTGACTGTAGTTATCCCCCTCGACCACCGTATTCTGCTTCTCACCCTTATCCTTATCCATACCCAGTTCTTTCAGGGGTTCATAACACCCCTCAGCCTGCCCACCATCATAGTTTTCAGTATGGATCATCTCATTATCCTCCCCAACAAACCGAGGCAGGTCCATATCCCCAAAGTCAACCCCTTTCCCATTCACGTGCCAATAGCTTCTCTGGTTCCCCCCAGCATGAGAGAATGAGCTCTTCTGGGGATATATCATTGCAAACTAGTCATAGTTTCAGTCCTTCTCGGACTTCTGCATACCCACCTTTGGATGATCTTATGGGAAAAGTTAGCTTGTCTGATAACCAGCCAACCGCTTCGGCATCACCCCCTGCACCTGTTGGACAGCAACTGGCTCATCCCATTTCAGTTCCACACCAAGATAAGAGAGAGGAATTTTACAGTTATCCTAATAACTCCTTCTCTGGATGGGGATCTTCCTACTCTGGTCGGATCGATTCATCTAAACTTTCATCTTATTCTGGATTATTTAATGATTCGATGCATAGTCAGAGTTTGCAGATTGTTCCATCACAGAATAAAGGGTCATTGAAAGTTTTGCTCCTACATGGAAATTTAGATATATGGGTTCATGAAGCCAAAAATCTTCCAAATATGGACATGTTCCACAAAACTTTAGGGGATATGTTCGGTAAATTACCAGGAAATATGAGCAACAAAATTGAGGGAACTATGAGTAAGAAGATTACTAGTGATCCTTATGTAACAATTTCAGTTTCCAATGCTGTAATTGCAAGGACTTTTGTGATTAGCAACAGTGAGAATCCTGTTTGGACTCAACATTTCCATGTTCCTGTTGCACATAATGCTGCTGAAGTGCACTTTGTTGTTAAAGACAGTGATGTAGTAGGTTCACAGCTCATTGGCATTGTATCAATTCCCGTGGAACAAATATACTCAGGGGGAAAAATAGAAGGGACCTATCCCATACTGAATAATAGTGGGAAGCATTGTAAGCCAGGTGCTGTCTTGAGCTTATCCATTCAGTACATCCCAATTGAGAGACTGAGCATTTATCACCAAGGAGTTGGAGCAGGACCGGAATACACTGGAGTTCCTGGCACTTATTTTCCTCTGAGGAAAGGTGGAACTGTTACTTTATATCAAGATGCCCATGTTCCAGATGGCTGCCTCCCTAATGTGATACTTGACCAAGGGATGTATTATGCACATGGAAAATGTTGGCACGACATCTTTGATGCCATAAATCAAGCTCGGCGGTTGATTTATATTACAGGGTGGTCAGTATGGCATAAAGTTCTGTTGGTAAGGGATGTTGGTAATCCATCAGGTTACGCACTGGGTGAGCTTCTAAGGTCCAAGTCCCGGGAAGGAGTCAGAGTGCTTCTCCTCATTTGGGATGATCCTACGTCAAGGAGCATTCTTGGTTATAAAACAGTGAGTAATGCAATTGACTGAATGCGCATATTGTTAATGAATCTTGTTACATTACATCATTTAATATATTTTGGGACTTTATTTGACCAATTTTGAATGTCTTTATTGTTTAATTTCCCCTACTAAGTTATTTTTGTGTTACATTGTGATGTGGTTCTTGAACCTGCTAGGAGAGAGAAGAGAGCGAAGAACAGAGAAATCTAAGGGAAACAGAGGGTTTCAAGAGAAAGAAAAGAGAGAGAAACAGAAGAGAAAGGGGATTCTGAATAATGCACTCAATATTCCACTAATCAAGTCATAATCTGTATACAATAGTTGTTTAGAGTCCAATATATAGGCTTAGACCCTTATCTGCTACTAACTAACCTCCTAATGGCTATATAAAAATAATACTGTTAATGACAGTAATTTCACATTTACCTAGCAGTAACTGACATTAACTGATATTCAAACATTATTTATATTTCATAACACATTGGTTGATGGTGGCCCTGAGTAGTCAGTAGTAACTAAGATAATAAATGAATATCATGACAACTTTTTTACATTTGAATTTGAGATACTTTGTTTCATGTGTTGTAATATTCTCAAACTAAGATAATCTGCTTTTATCTCCTGAAACTGATACCAATATTACTAGTTAATTCGTTATTGATTTTCTCCATATACTTAAAATAAAAATTAAATCACATTGACCCTTATTGAGGTTTCCAAATATTACATTCCTTTTATCAGACTAGTGGTTCCTTCCAAATAGAAATCTAAGATAAAAGAAGATTCTCATTGCTTTTTAAACAAGAGATCATGTGATTGTAAGTAAAGCAAATATCATCCAGGTCATTGTTATTTGCCCAAATAAATAATTAACTTGTGTTCTGTATTAATATCCTTTTATCCTTAAGTGAGATAACATTCTTGAACCAGTCCTTAAGATTTATTTTGTTATATATTTTGGTTATAAGGATTTTTTCTCATCTATTCAAAATTTTTCTGCTTTGCACTTAGGATGGTGTCATGGCAACTCATGATGAAGAAACTCGACGATTTTTCAAACACTCTTCTGTTCAAGTACTGCTTTGTCCACGCATTGCAGGAAAACGACATAGCTGGGTGAAGCAAAGGGTTAGCTCTGATGTTTACTTTGCTCATTGATTAACATTCTGATTTACCCAATTGAATTTATTTTTCAAGTCAATGGGTCATTCTTTGAAACTGCATCGTTTGGCATTTTAATGCTGTTGTGTTTTTGGCAATTGTAAATATTTAAGCATGCATACTAGACTGCTGATAGTGTGGCCCCATCTGGTAGTTTGCCCAATTCTAGGTTATAACCCTGAGCAATGATGATTGCAACGAAAACATATTGCTTCCTTTTTTGTGATTGTTCCTGAAATATTCTGAACCATAAACTGATGGCCATCTCTGTCTTAATCTTCATTTAAAAATGAAAACAGAGAGAAAAAGAGACCCGCATTCTCTGGCTTTTTGATTTATCTGAAAATAAGTAAATTCCCACTAAATATGGTGAAAAGAGAAAATTAATATAAATTGAATAAATCTGTCTTATTCATTTCATCTACATTCCCACATTATTCTTAACATTCTCCAAAAATTGCCTTATTCATTTTTGTAATAATAATTATTAATTATAATAGTAAATGTAGGTATTTATAATAACAATATAATTATTTTAACTAGTCATTTTTCATGATTCCTTTTAGCTGATTCTAAAAACTGTTATTTGTAATTATTGGATATCCAAAATTTAAAACTTCATGGTTGAAGATGACTAATAAATGAAAAACTGAACTGTTGCATAATCTGATAACTTATTTAAGCTAAATTCCTATCACTCTTTTTGTGTAAATTGGCTTACACTTGAAATCAGTTTTCTTTTTTCTTTTTCATTTTTTGCCCTTTTTCACAGGCGGTGCTTGATTTTGTGAAATCCCTGATGACAATGCACTACTGACGTCATGCACATTGTCTTCAATTCATGGTGTATTTTTTTATTAATGAGAAGTATTGGCATTTGGGATTAAGTTAGAATGTGATTGCATATGCAAGCATGATTTTGGATAGTTGAATTTGGGGAGTGTGGAATATTTAAGAAAAAGAGAATAGCTAGAATATATCCATGCAACTGATCACCATGTCGGGTTTGTAAATATGCAGTTACAAATAGGATATTTTAGCAAGAGTTTAACCAGGATTGCGTGGTTAGATACTCTAAACTCGTACTAGAGACAGAGACAATTGTAGGAGAATTCTTTTTAAACCGAAAAAGAGAAGGACCAAGGGGATGTCAATCTGTAGAGGTAGATGAGAAATATAAATCATGTTGAGAACGTAAGTTTGTTTTTTAGATGGGGATTCTTGTCATCAGGCTCAAACTTTACAAAAAGAAAGGTCCTATTATTTTTTTTTACTGATTTACTGGTTTTCACCTGGAAATCAAAAGTAATTGACTGCTTGTATTTTTGTTGAACGTGTTCTCAAGTGAATTCAATTTCATATTTTAAGAATTCTGGCAAGGTCCTATTTGGTGGTTGTTATGTCATCTCTTTTGCTGATGTCATTAACATTCTTATGAAATATAGTTTTCTTAGTTTTACATTGAATTTTGATAATTAGGAGACCAGTACTATATATACACATCACCAGAAAACTGTAATTGTCGATGCTGATGCTGGAAATAATAGAAGAAAAATTATAGCATTTGTTGGCGGACTTGATTTGTGTGACGGGCGATATGATACTCCCCACCATCCTCTTTTTAGGACACTCCAGACATTGCACAAGGATGACTATCATAACCCTACTTTCACGGTAAGTCTCTTATTTTCTCATTAGCAATGTTTGCAAGATCAAGTCACAAGTCAAGACTAACTAAAAATTTTCATTAAGAGTACAAAGCAAGTGGGGGAGAACCATTGTAATAAACAATTGCAAACACTGGTTCCTAAAGAAGTCAATGCTTCTTAGTCAAAATTTCCTTCCTTCTTTTTTCATGGTCAAGGAGGGCCTGAGGTTGTTTCCATTTATTGTGTGGTTTTAAAGTGCAGCATGCTTTGAACTGCAAATTTTTATTATTACCATTTGAAATTATCCCTGTCAGTGATATCTTCAAAACCTATAGATTGTTTTTTTGGTAAATGTATGACACTAAATAGATTTCTCCCCACTAAAAAGCAGGAATTTTTGACAAACACAATCAAGACATTTCTTTTGTTTGGGGGGGGGGGGAATCTAGCAACACTCTCCAAGAAAGGAAATAATGCAGGAAAGAAAATAACTACACTTTAGTTCTTACAGAATAACACAAATAAGGGAGATAAATGGAACATAGCCATTAACACCCATGAAAATATCAGCATATGAATGCAATGAATCTGAGGTATCAATCACTCTGTTGTTGCACACAATTCCAACAAATTTCAATCACAGTGGAATGTGTAGCTCGAATCCAATAATAGGTGGTCATAAAACAGTAATGTTTGAATTAAGCAGACCAATTTATTCCTCTTACAAGGGTTGTTATGTGACAGGGTAATGTTGGTGGTTGTCCACGGGAGCCATGGCATGACTTGCATTCTAGAATTGATGGTCCCGCAGCATATGATGTTCTGACCAACTTTGAGGAGCGCTGGTTAAAAGCTTCAAAACCTCATGGTATAAAAAAGTTTAAGACTTCATCGTATGATGATGCTTTGCTTAGGCTGGAAAGAATTCCGGACATTATTGGCATGTCTGATGCTCGTAGTTCTAATGATAATGACCCTGAAGCTTGGCATGTTCAGGTTTTGTCTCTTATCAATATCAAACAGATATTTAGTTTTTCCATGAGGACTTAGTTGCTCAATATAAGTACTTAAAGAAAATAATTCATTCTGTATTTTTTGCTTTATTTGTAATACCAGATATTTCGATCAATTGATTCAAATTCTGTAAAGGGGTTTCCAAAGGATCCAAAAGATGCGACAAGCAAGGTGAGTTAAGGCTTTGTTTTCAATGTATAGCACCATCAATCCATGCATCAGATTTGAACCACCTTCTGGGTGATCGTGTAAAGGTTTAACTATTCTTTGTTTTCACAGAACTTAGTTTGTGGGAAGAATGTGTTGATCGACATGAGCATACATAGAGCATACGTGAAGGCCATTCGTGCTGCACAGCACTACATATATATAGAGAATCAATATTTCATTGGGTCTTCATACAATTGGAGTCAACATAAAGACCTTGGTATGTAACTTTTGCATGAGTGTTGGTGTTACCTTACAAATTTCACTTGATCATCCAATAATATGCTGAAAGTTTTTGGAAACTACAAATGAACAACTATTTATAAGCTTCTGCAAGATATACAGATCCAGAATCCAATCTAAATTGCCCCTGATTGAATTGAGTAGCCTACCACTACAAGTAAAAGGCAGAACAAGATACTTTGTCTTTGAAATGCATTTTGCCCCGTAGTGATACATAATGCACACTAAAAGCTTCCAAAGTTGCATTAGATCTCAGAAGATTCTTTTTTCCCATTCATTGCAAGCCCGCTTGAAGTGAATCTTGTTAAAACCTTAAATAAAAGATATGGACCAGTGAGGGAGAATGGAAGAGGAAAATCAATAATTTAATAAACTACTTTTAAAAGTAAGATTTTAATTAGGATATTTGAATTATCTTTTAAATAAGTTTAGCTAGGCCTAGGAATTATAGGATTTAGTCTATCATCTGATCTTATGTAGGATTAGTTTAGATTATTATTTTAAATAGTTTCACCTGGGGCTCTAGCCTTAGGGTTTCTTCCACTACTAGAACTTGAATCCTAATGGAACGAGGATCTCATGTTGGTGTTTAAAAATCTGGAGTCAAAGGCCTTGGAGATTTATGATTGGGAGCATTTGGAGAAGCTTTACGGAATAGGTGGTTGTGAATATCGGAATAGGACAAACCGCCCCATGGATATCTTTGCTTCGGAACAAAAAAATTAGAATTAGGCTTGGTCAACTGAAATGTGTATTATCCATATAGGGGATCTTTCAATTGAGAAGATCCATCGACCTGAGACGAAGAGAAAGAAAGTAGTGCTAGAGCATCTTGGTTCGAGTCCGAGTGGCGATGCAAATTCATCATGCTTCTATCCTTCCATAGTGTTCTCCTCCAGTTGAAGGAATTGAGGCAGTCGCGGTAGTTCGGAATGTTCTCTCATCTACTTGTCCCTTCCATCACTACCGCATTCATTGGAAGGATATTCTGATTTAGATGCTGCTTGGAGGATTTCCCTCCTTACATCTTGTCTTGATGGAATTATATCATCAGTTTTACTCTCCAAAGGAGAATTCTTTCAAGCAGGGGAGAATGATGGGCAATGTAAGAGGAAGATCTAAAATTTATGCCTAACAATATTATTTAGGATATTTTGACTGAAATGAGCTTAGTTTGAATTAGGATTGATCCTATTATCCTATATTATCTCTCATCTTATATAGGATTAATATGGATTACTGTTATTTTAAATAATCGTACATCTCCATAAATAGACTTATGGTTACCTCAATTGCTAGACTCTTTTGCCTATTGCAATAATAGTGGCATTATTTGCTGTTTGCTTCTCCCTCCCTCCCTCCCTCCCTCCCTCCCTCCCTTTCTTCTTTCTTCGTCCTTGCCCTACATTAGGTGGTTAAGGGGGCATTGGGCAGCAAGGGTTGAAGGAGTTGGTTGTATAACCGCCAAGGAAATATGTTGGTTGGTGCGAACATGTGGAGGTTAACTAGTGAAGATTGGGCTAGCAGAGATAAATATTGGGTTACGAAAGAGAGAGAGTTGGGTAGAACTTGAGCATTCATGAGGGAGATTATAGTCCCTAGAAGCAATGTTTTTAAAGTAAGATTGGCCATTGAACTGATCAAAATACCAGATCAAGGTTCACTAGTCGAATCATAGTCAAACTGTGGTTGAACTTGTTAAAGTGGCATTATTCTATTTTTATTTATAGGTATATATTAAAGTATTTCTTAAATAACAGATTTGATAATAATAATGCAATGGAATATAAACAAAAAATAAATATAAAACGTTTAATAATCATGTTAAAACCTTGCGATAATTTTTATCTTTAAAAAATAGTTATAGTTTTATAATATAAGTCTTTGATGTTTGTGTTCTTCAAATCAAATAATAGATGTAATTTTATCATTAACCCCTTTAATTCCCTTTTTTCCCAAGGTAAACATAGGAAAAGTGAGGAATAAAATATTTGTAACTAGTGTCTAACTAGCCAGCCTGGTATGATTTTCGAAATAATTACTAGTAAGTAGAAGGAATATTTTCATGGTTTTATATGCTTTCCTCTGATTTCTATTGCAGTTCAAAAGAAATACTGCATTCCTAACATGTTTATGTTCCTTTTCTCCTTTGGAATAAAAATGCTGCCTTAATGAAGTCAATAAGGTTATCCGTAAACTTATCTTATGGATCTCTTTGACATGTGAAATCATCATACATTTCTTGTTACAGGTGCTAATAATTTGATTCCAATGGAAATTGCCCTAAAAATTGCTGAAAAGATCAGGGCCAATGAGCGATTTGCTGTGTATATTGTTATTCCGATGTGGCCTGAGGGTGTTCCCACTGGGGCTGCAACGCAAAGGATTCTATTTTGGCAGGTATGATTCCATTCACTTTATGAAAGCCACAAATTGTACATGGCGGGGATTTGATTAATTGTACACATGATTTATAACTCAGACATTAGAAACAGCTTGAAGGAAGAAATTCTTCCACTTGCCTCTTTATCTTTAAATAATATGATGAAACTCAACCAAAAACTAGAAAATGAATGGAATATGTTTCCTATCTTACTGTTTGGTAGTGAGAAATATGCTTTATAACTGAGAAATACGAACAAAAGGAGAAATTCTGCCAGAGAAACAGAGTAGCTCTTAGAAAAGAGTGAATAAGCAGAAAATAGGAAAACTCTAGCTATTTGAGACACTAGGAATCTCCCTATCATCTGACGAGAATTCCAAACGCCCTCACTCACTTTCTTCGTCCTTAAAGCTCTCCTGTAACAGAAACACCAAACCTCACCATCCTAAAAGCAATGCGTGCCCAGTATCCGAGACAATCGCCTTGGCATACACTCACACGCCTATAGGCCTTCTAGAATAAAACCATTGTAATTGAAGGCCAATCTTTAATTAATGGCGTAAACTCTGCTTTCTTGATTGCTATTTGAACATTTTTTTTCTTTTCTATTACAACTATGATGAAACTTGTTCTAGATGCATGCGCACCATTCTAGCTGTCCACCTGTATAATGTTTGACTTCTACATTGCAAGTCAAATTTAAGATGCAAAAGAGAAGTATAAAAGAGATATAAACGCTATTTTTCCTTTTAAGTTCAGAGGGGCCTTTAACTATCAATTTCAAACATTACCAACACCATGGTTTTTGTTAGCATATGGCTTGCTAGATCTCCTCTTGCAGTTTACTGCTTGGCATAATTTCTATCCCCTCATCATAATGGCCACCTGGTAGTTTTTGCTAACGTTCATGCATGACAACTACTCTGTATGAAATTATCACCTTAGTGATTTTTCATAGTTTATCAAACTTGGCACGTGGGTTTTTTACCCTGCACTTTGGCTGCTATAAGAATTTATCTGTTTTAGCCTTCGGAAATTTGTACTTATATGCAATCTTGGTGCCAGAAAAATCCTTGTAGCCTTCAAAATTCGAAGTAAATAAAGGAACTACTTTTTCTGTTAATTATTAAGATAATGTTTTAGCATCTGTTAGTATTTGGTTATTGGTTTACTACATCTGTTAATCTGGAGTTACTATTTTATTGTTGCAGCATAAAACAATGCAAATGATGTATGAGACAATCTACAAGGCTTTGGTTGAGGCTGGGCTTGAAGAGGCATTCTCACCAGAAGATTACCTGAACTTTTTCTGTCTTGGCAATCGGGAGGTCAATGATACATATGGTGATAATGCAACGCTTGGAAATCCTCCTCCAGCAAATAGTCCACAGGTATGAGTGATTTTGCAGTTCAACTCAGCATCCACCCTTCCACATTCCCAGGACTTCTTTTGCACCACAAATATTTAGAGTCAAAGCGTAAGGTGCATTGGTCACCCTAAAGTCAAGGGTGGCACAATGTCGCCTCTAAAGTATTAAAAGGGTGCACAATGTCGCCTCTTAAGTATTAAAATGGGTGTAATGTTGTCTCTGCATTATACCTCCATTATTTTGACCATTAGTGGATGGGGAAAATGACAGATAAGATCCCCTGAAAATGACAGATAAGTCCCCCATAAGAAAATATAGAATAAGTCCCTAAAGTTACAAATAAATGCCAACGTACTAAGGTTATTTCTTTTACATGATAATTGCTCGGTAGCCAGTCAAAATTGTATTTTGGTCTTTTACATGGATAAGAAATAACATTAATCCCATGGCATTTATTTGTAATTTTGGGGACTTAATCAATATTAATTTTCTTTTCTAGTTAGGGTCGAAATAATGGAGGTTCAATGGAGTGGTAACATTGGACATTTTTTAATACTTAAGAGTCCACATTGTTCAACCCTTAACTTAAGGATGATCTTTGCACCTCAAAAAAAAAAAAATGTTCAAGGATAAAAATGCACCTTGACCTCGAATTTCAGTATGACATTTTTAGGATAAAATTCTGTGCGAAACTGAGTTAATATAAAATTATAGACATCTATCTATGTGCCTTCTCCCTTTTATTTCTTGGTTGATATGATCTGAGTATAACCAAAGTTAGGCACTTCATCAAGTTTTAATATGGCATATTCTTATACTCTAGCAAATGCACTTCTCAATTCGTTCTATATTGGTGTTAATTCCCAGGCACAAAGTCAAAGTAGCCGACGTTTCATGATTTACGTTCATTCAAAAGGCATGATAGTTGATGACGAGTATGTGATATTGGGATCTGCGAACATCAACCAGCGCTCTATGGAAGGAACAAGGGACAGTGAGATTGCAATGGGAGCTTACCAACCTCATTATACCTGGGCAAGAAGACATTCTTATCCACGTGGACAGGTATATTTTATTGTCAATCATTTTTGTAATAAGCTATTTTGCCTGTAACCAAATTCATTCTTCTCCCTAGGCATTCTAGCAAAAAAGTTGATCATCACTAAATATCCAATAGTCATAGGGAAATTCCCAAAGGGGTTGCTTAATAGAGGGAGAGACATGAAGTAGGAGCATGTACTTGATAAAGCCAATTTTTGATAGCAGGATTGCCCGCTACCATGAGAAGTAAATTAGGGTTGTATGTGCACTGCCATGGTTGCATTCTGAGCTATCTGTTGACAAATTATTATAATAGATATATTTTATTGCTTGATATCTCTAGACAAATTCTTATGATAATGAAGCCACAAAGCTGAGGTCTTGGGGTTGCTTCTGAGTCCTCCATGCCCCAATAGTAGAAATGTAACTTTGTGTAGAGATATCATTCAATTAGTTTCTGGTTTTCTGGTGTCGGGGAAATGTACCAACTAAATGTCTAGTACTATAGTTCTGATTGATGCAAAACAATCAAGGATGTGTTGTGATAAGAATATCGGTGTTTCCTCATATGTGGTCCCAGGGATCCATCTAGAGTGAGAAAGAGAGGAAAGGTGAGGCTAAGTGGGACCCACTTCCCCCTCTCTCTAAATGCCTCTAGATCTGTATTTCCATTATGGGAATTACAATGAATAAATTGGGTTGGTATGTCGTATATAAATATCCTATTTTCCCTAATACTTGGAAATCTTTATGTTTAACTTCAATTTGTTATGCTCAGTCAACTTATGGATAGCTTTCCAACTTTTGGAGATGATGTTGCCTTGTACCTCAAGCCACCTAAAAGAACTTAGTTATTTTGGTTTTAATTTGTTTTCCCTTCACATCAGTTTGGTGCATTACGATTCCTGTAACAATTACTTTATTCTTCACGAAACCGCACTATGCAGATCCATGGATATAGGATGTCACTCTGGGCAGAACACACAGGAACAATTGAAAACTGGTTCTTGCAGCCGGAGAGCCTCGAGTGTGTAAGAAGAGTAAAAGTGATGGGTGAAATGAACTGGAAACGATTCGCAGCACCCGAAGTAACAGAGATGAAAGGGCACCTAATGAAATACCCAGTAGAAGTTGATCGAAAGGGAAAGGTTAGATCCCTCCCTGGCCATGAAAATTTCCCAGATGTTGGTGGCAAAATAACAGGGTCATTTCTTGCCATTCAGGAGAATCTTACCATTTAATGAATTTGATGAACATTCATTTCTTCCTCCTGGCCATTAGAATAAGATGAATGTAAATTACAAAATAGAATGTATCTTTTTATAGTTTGTGGCAAATAATTTACACCATAGAAGAGTTGACAATTTTTAAGTGCGTCATACTTGTTGAAGATACAGATACAGTGTACAGTTTTGTACCTTAGAACTCATTTTGGTTATTCTTTTGCCTTGCGGGGAGGAAAAAGTGAGAGCCTATTAGCCACAGAAGCATTTAGCTTACATGTCCGTCTTTTGTTCATGGGAATATTGTAATAACTAGAACTATGGATGATTTTTTAATCTAGAGAACTTGTACAATTTCTGTTTGTAATTGTTTCTCTTTAAGCATTATGAAATGTGGTTGGCCAGATTAATTGTGTTCTGTTTTAATGTAATTGATTTTATTAGATGATCATCAGTCCCTAGTGAATATATGGTTTAGTTTCATGATATCATAAGGTGTGTTTAAATTAGATTTTGAAAAAAATTGATTAAAATAATAGATTTTGTTATAAAATTGATAATTTTTTTAAAATGATATTTTTTGAAATTAAAATGGTATTTGATAAAATTAAGAATTTTTTGGATGGTTGTTATTAGAATATTTTTTTATGTTTCAAATTATAAAAAACGACAGAAGCTAATGTGATATTTACATTAGTTACAAATTTTAATATATAATCTTGTTTAGATCTAATTCATAATTAATAATTAATAAACAATATATACATAGGTAACTTATTATTTATATAATTATTTAAAATACATGTATGAGGATTTTTATATCCATAATACCAAGGTGTTCAATCACACGTGAATATATTCATGTGTCTTACTTTTAAAATATTATTATTTAACTATAAATCGACTTAAAAGATAAGACACATGATTATGTGCGATTGTAAAATTTGATATAAGGAAATTGTTGAAAGTATTGTCCAAGAATATACAAAAAGTTTATGGAAGTGTGAAACTTGATATAATATAAACGAGGTGGATGTTTGAAATTTATGAAAACAGTTGTCAAAATATAATCAAATATACAAAGAATCATCGTGTACACTACCATCCCATCCAACCAAAACCAAAGTAAAAGAGAGCATCGACTTTTATAACATTCAAGCCTCGACCAAATGGGAAGTTGTTTCTTTTGTCCCTTCAATGCTACATACCTTTTCCTTGCAGTTTGGTTCATAAGGAGTGAACAGCATCGTCCAAACCAATTATCATCACGTGATTTCTTCATATTTTGCTTTAGATCTTTCATTACTTCCGTAATTGACATTTTTCATCAGCACGCCCTACTTCTGTCACTAAGCAGTGCTTCAACCAAATCAGAAGTTGTTTCTTTGGTCCCTTAATGCTGCATACATTTCGCTCACATTTCGGTCCATAAGGAGCGAATCGATACCAATCATCATTTGACATGATTTCCTCATATTGCTCTGTGTCATTCATTATTTCCACGATCAACATTTCACCGGCACGTCCTACTTCCGTCCGGTATGCATCAACTATCTTATCAAGCGCATCTGCTATTATTTTCGACAGAGGCAATTTCTTCCTTTTCATGCCTTTACCCCTCTTCTTCCTAATCCCCAACGAGTTGCCTCTATGGAACTCATCAATTACTCCAACTGTAGCCCTCAAAACTTCGACGCCATCGCCAATCCCTTCTTCAAGATCTTCACATCCCTCTTTCCGGGTTTTTGATCAATCATTAATCATTATGCTATAAGAAAAAAATTACACCTCTTAATAATAATAATAAGTACAATTTCTAAATTGAAATAAGCCAATCAAATGGCGACTGACTTGTTTCATCACATAAACAAAGATAGGGGAGTAGAATATTTTTAAACATAACCATCATCAATCAGGAAAAACAAAGTTTCAATACATAAATTTATGAAGTTGCTGAAGAAAATGAAGGATGAAATGGCCAAGACCTCAGTCGGAAAATGACCTACAATAATTAGTTAGGGACAATTCAAATGCAAGATGATTTCATAATATTTGACAATTTATAATCACAATATATATATTTTTTTATAATTTTTAATATAAGAGTTAGTTAATAAGACAAATTAAATAAGTCAAATAAATTAATTATGAATAAATATAATTCTTTATATAAATTTATATTATATATTTTTTTAATGTAAACTCTTGGTTATATTATCAAAATAGTTAAAAAGGCCAATATCCTGAAGCTGCAAAGACACAGGATCATCATATTGAATATGCAATATGGAACAAAACAGGTGCCATGATAATCAATCTTTCCTTTTAGTTTAAAATTTTGATATAAAAAAATAGAATGAGAATGCAAAGATGGAAATGGATGATTAACTAGATAAATCAGCAAGATGGATGAAAATACAAACGATCGTCTAGCTTAAGAAACAACAGAACCATTAACTCCCAGAAGCTGAGAGCCATTTCAAACAGCTGAGAATGGTCCCAGAAAAAGCCAGAGACTTCAATGGCAGAACCAACCGCGCCATTGAAGTCAAAATCCCATCCTCAAACAGGGGGTTACGAATCTTGACGAAGATCAGTGAAACACTCAAGGAAAACAGAGGAACAAAAAACAGCTAGTTCTCGTTCATGTACGCTCTTGTATCAATCTCCCTCATTTTATTTGCAATCGCATTGATTCCTGCTATGTTAATTCCTTCTGGGGATCCAATAGTAACAAAAGGAAGCTTCACCTTCTTATGAAAGATGCACTCGTTGAGCCTATTGATTGAGGTAGTCTGGGTTTAACACCTATAAAGATTGTTAATCAAGCTTTATTAGCAATGCATGTATGGAGAATTTATTGGCTTTGATTCTTTGTCTATTCTTGCCAACACTCTTAAGTTTAAATATATGCACCTCAACTCCCCATCCTTTATCAAAAATCCTTACAATTCTTCTTGAATGTGGAAAGGTTGTTAGAAAATAAACATCTCAATCATAGTATAACCAATCCAGATTATAACATACTCAAATATAAAACCTATATGAGATGCAGTAGAAGACTTAAAGTTACATCTCGCCATTAGTTTGATTGATCTGAGGAGAACTGAGATCAAAATAGGATACCTGTCAAACAAAGAACACTATAAGATAAATAACAGGTTCTTCCAGCTGGTGATTAGTCATAGCGATGGCAACTTGTTTTCAGCTGTCACTAGTGGAGAACCTTCAGAAGGAGAGCTGAGAATTAGGTTTCACTCTGCACTCAAAAAGAGATCTCACAATCAATGAATTATTAATTTCCACAATCAGAAAATTAACCCTAAATAAACTGAGTCAATAACCCACCTTGGATTGGGCCCAATGACTACAGGCCACACTCAGAAATATTTATTAATTATCCTAATTAATATCTAAATAGGTTATATAATAAATAAATATCTCACATTTTCCCACTTGGCCCATATACTCAATGTCATTGCCCTGTATAGGTAAACTGATGTCGCGCTATAAGAATCAAGGCAATAAGTCCCATTTTATCGAGTATTACCTTCCATGTATTACAGGTAACATCATCACTTAATGGGTATCACAATATATATGAATTCAATGTTCATAGGTTCCTGTCTCAATGTTTATCAATTTCAATAACACAAATGTATACAATCACAATTTGAAATAATAAATCACAAAATACAATTTTATTGCTCATACCTCCACTAATCAAAGGTAGGATGAAGTCCTATATGAGGTACATGTGTGACAAAAATATTCGGCTTCAACCCTTTCGTTAAAGGATCAGCCAACATGTCCAATATACTGATACGTTCAACAGAAAATTGGCCATCCTGAACCCTTTCTCACAAGCAAAAGAATTTAAGTTCAACAAACTTGCTACGACTTTTATTCCTTTGTTGTTCGCTATGGCCACCGCAGCTACGTTATCATAGTACATTCTGATTGGCTTAGAGACTGAATCCACAATCTTAAGCCTAGCAATGAAATTCCTTATCCAAATAGCTTGTGAACTTGTTTCAAAACATGTAATGTACTCAATATCATCGGTAGAAGGAGCTATTTGAGTTTACTTAGCGCTTCTCCACGATATAGCTCCTTCTGCCAATAGGAAGATGTAACCAGATGTAGACTTGTTCGAGTCTACGCATCCTCCAAGATCTGAATCTGAGTATCCAATTACGTCCAAACTGTCTGTTCTCTTGTATGTGAGTATGTAGTGTTTAGTGCCTTGTAGGTACCTAAACACCTCCTTTGCAACTATTCAATGTGCTTCCCTAGGATTACTTTGGTATCTTCCCAACATACCCACAACAAAGGTGACGTCAGGTCTTGTACAAACTTGTGCATACATCAAGCTTCCTACCGCTGAGGCATATGGGACCCTTTCCATCTGTTTCCTATCAAGCTCAGTTTTAGGACATTAACTTAGACTAAACTTGTCTCCTTTTTCAATAGGAGCCACATTAGATGAACAGTTTCACATCCTAAATCATTCAAAAATTTTGACAATGTAAGCCTCTTGAGACAAGCCTACAATACATTGGGTTATATCTCTATGGATCTTTATGCTAATGACATAAGAAACCTCACTCATGTCTTTCATGTCAAAGCTCTTGAACAAAAACTGTTTCACCTCACACAATAGTCCCAGATAATTGGTAGCAAGTAGTATGTCATTCACATACAAAATCAAGAATATGATTTTACTCCCACTAGCCTTGTGGTATATACAATCATCCATGATGTTTTCAATAAAACCAAATGACGTGATCACTTCATGGAACTTCAAGTACCACTGCCGTGAAGCCTGTTTCAGACCATATATTGATTTCTTCATCTTGCACACTAATTGATATTTACCTTCTACAACAAATCCCTCAGGTTGTTTCATGTAGACTTCTTCCTCCAGTTCACCATTGAGGAAAGCAGTCTTAACATCCATTTGATGCAACTCCAGATCAAAATGGGCAACCAATGCCATGATGATATGAAATGAATCTTTCTTAGATACAGATGAAAAAGTTTCACTGTAATCGATTCCTTCCACTTGAGTGAATCCCTTTGCAACCAACCTAGCATTTTATCTATCGATGTTACCTTGTGAATCTTTCTTGGTTTTATAAATCTATTTACAGCCAATGGCCTTAGACCCACTAGATAACTCTACAAGTTCCTAAATATGGTTGTTTGCCATTGAATTCATTTCATCAATCATAACATCATGCCACAACTTAGAGTTCACACTCTTCCAGCCTGAGTAAACGACAAAGGATCATTCTCAATACTTACATTACAGTCAACCTCAGCAGAATACACTACATAGTCATTAGGTAATGCCGGTCTTCTCTCTCTAGTTGACCTCCTTAATTCAACATCTTGGGTTGAATCAGGTTGCTGAACAATGACATCCTCTATCACATTTTGTGGTGGTTCCACTTGTGTGATAAGTTGACTATCAGGTATGTGTCTATCTTGTTCAACACCGTCAACTTGAGCCACAGGGTCCACATCACGTTCAATGTCAATTCCAATACTAGGATGATCATTAACTATTAATGTCCCCTCATGAATGATATTAGTGGTTCACTCTATGTGATCATCCAATGGATAATCACTCCCACTAATCACATCATTCTCAAGAAACTTGGCATTTCTAGACTCTATAAACCTTGTAGAAGGTGGAGGACAATAAAATTTATAACCCTTAGACCTCTCCGCATAGCCTACAAAGTAAGCTCTAATGGTCTTAGGATCCAACTTCTTCTCCTGTGGATTATACACTCTTACTTTCGTAGGACAACCCCATACCTTTAAATGATTTAAACTCGATTTCCATCCTTACCAGATTTTAAAGGGTGTCTTGGACACTGCCTTTGTTGGAACCTTGTTCAATATGTATGTAGTTGTCTTGAGTGCTTCCTTCCACAGAAAAGATGGCAGTTTGGAGCTACTCATCATGCTCCTAACCATATCCAGCAAGGTCCTATTTCTTCTCTCAGCTACACCATTCATGTCAGGTATCCATGCATAGTGTATTGAGCCACTATACCTTGCTCTTGAAAAAATTCAATAAATGAACCTGCTACTTGTCCTTCACTAGTGTATTGCCATAATACTCACTACCATGGTCTGATCTCACGATCTTGATTGGTTTCCCAATCTATTTTTCTACTTCTACTTTATATTCCTTGAAAGCATCTAGTGCCTCACTTTTATTATAAAGCATGTAGACATACATGTCTCGTGAGTGATCATCAATAAAAGTGATAAAGTACTTTTGACCATGCGCAGTCAAATCAGGGCAACAAATATCCGTGTGTATAATTTCTAGCAGCTTAGAACTTCTTTTAGCCCCTTTGTGTGACTTATTGGTCTGCTTTCCTCTTATACAGTCCACACAAGAATCAAATTCTGAATGGTTTAAAGATGGAAGAATTCCTTCTTTATTTAACCTTTTGATTATGTCAATGGAGATATGACCAAATCTCCTATGCCACAGGCTATAAGAATTCTCATCGATGGCACTTTTCTTAGTATCACGTGAAACAGAAAGAGATTGAGGCGAATCACAAACAATTTTAAACAAGCCATCAATCATAACCAAATTCGCAATCAAAACTGAATTCTTTGTCAAAGTCATAAGTTTCTTAGAAAGAACTAGATGATAGTCAAATGGAATGAGCTTTGACATAGAAATCAAGTTCCCTTTGTAAGAGGGAACATAAAAGACATCATAAAGTTCTAAAACATGATTGTTTAAAATACTTATGTGAAAGGTTCTAACGACTTTCATAGGATCTCCTCTCCCAATGCTTGAAAGGACAGATTTTTCATTGGGATGTGGAGATCTGCTTGACAGGAAGTCTTGCATGGTAGTCAAAATATAGATCATCAAACTAGTGTCAATCCACCAAGTGTCATCATTAACGCTATAAAAGTTAGACTCAAAAGTAGCACACGATAAAAGCATACCTCTCATCTCCATAATATGTTGGCCCATACTGCCAATACCTGTAAGCCTCACAGCACATAGTTCAAACATGATGACACCACCCATATACTTGTCTGTCGGCTTGAATTTCTTATCTAAGGCTTCTAGGTATCATTTGGCTATGTTGCACCTAGGGACTGCTCCCCTAATGCTCCTGGTGATCCTTTGTTTTATAAGCAGAAGAGATGAGAGGTTACTCCGCTCCTACATATTATACTTTTCCTTTACCTCTCTGTCATCGGAGGCATCATCAGGTCTCACAGGTTTATCAATCATCTAAGATTATTTTGTTGCTAACATCATCCATAATCCTGGGAGCAACAATTGGATCTGCAAAATGAGAACAGACAAACGCACAAATAAGCTCACAGTAATAATTTGAAGCAATCACAAGTCACTATGCCATGTATGCATGCTTAGCTCAAATGCAGTATGCAAGCAATATAAATACGTATCACCAATGTCTACCTGTGGGCAAAGATATAAGTATAGCCATGTATTTATCTCAAGTGGTGGAATTAGAATGCATTTGTAATTTTTCAATACTTGTGGGTTAATTAGAAAATAACGAGGCCATTCTATCATACCCTAATTAAATGTACAATTATGAGACATCTACCTGTGAGTAAAGATAAATTATAGCTATATATTTAATTACATAATGATATTTCAAATCCATATGTGATTAATGAATGCATGCAACAGGTTCAATAAACAAGGATGCTGTGGCTACTCCTCAAAGAATTGTACGCTAACCACAAATATCATTCATGTGCATTGAAAATTCAAATATGCACAAGTTAATGGAGAAATTAATTTTTTCCTAATTAAATGTACAATCATGAGATATCTACCTGTGGACAAAGATAAATCATAATTATACATTTAATTATTATTGATATTTTAAATCCATATGTGATTAATTAATGCATGCAACAAAAATAAATGAAGATGCTGTGGCTACTCCTCACAAAGCTGCATGCTAATCACAAAAATCAATAACGTGCATATAAATCCAAATATGCACAATATAATAGAGCATTTAATAAATTAATTTAATCAACAAAAGTGACTAAATAATTTAATTTAAATTCTCCCATTATTTCATGCACCCAAAAAATGTCTAATAAATTAATTTCAACTCAAAAGGTCTTTATAAAAATTAAATAGTTAATTTAATTGCCTAAGGGAGAAATTATGATACAAAAGTAGGAAATTAAATAACATAAAAATTAAAATATGTAAATACCTGTTCCCAAATTTAAAATAATAAAGAAATTAATTTAAACATTTATAGTGCATATAATAGTAATTAAAATATTCTAGAAAAATCAAATTAAATAGCCAAAATTAATTTTCTGGAAATAAAACTGAGTGGCCTTTACACAAAATCTAAAAATAGAGCCCAAAATAATTTCCAGAAATAAAAACAAAAATTCAGGCCCAAAAGTTATTTTCCAGAAGCCAAGAAAAAAATTGTTCAGCCCAAAATTAGAGGCCCAAAAGCGCAGGAAGCCCAAAAATCTTTTTTTTTTGGCCTGAAAATAGAGTAGCCCAACAGTTACCCAAAAAAATTATAATAATTTCAGTCAGCCCAAAGCAACAGCCCAGAACACTACAATTTTTTTTTGTATAACTCAATGGCCCAGAAACTGTCAGCCCAGTAGGAAAGAAAAGAAAAGAAAAAATTCCTGCGGCCTAAATCTGCGTAGCCAACACATTTTTTGTTTTTTTAATTGTATGGCCTATAGCTTAAATAAAATAGTGCGGTTTGGCTCAAGGCCAAAACGCACAGTTTTGGCTATCCATCCTCGCTGGGTCTGGTTAGGTTAACCCGACTCAGCGACCTGACTCCACAGTATTGCAGCCGCCATGCGTTGTCTGAGCTACAGTGAATGTCGCCGACCTTCAACGAGCGATTCTTAGCATTCTAGTGCTCCTTTTCTGGTGGTTCCAACTGTGACATGACCAAAACATAGCCATGAACACTCCTGTCCCCTTGAATCTGTCGATGAGGAGCCAAAACGCGACCTGTAAATTCTGAATCTTAACCCGTGGGAAGTGCACCGATGACTTCCAATGGCGACTCTCATGGCGGGTTATGTTCTATTTTCTGGTAAGCTCTAGTGGTGATCTCACAGTGACTGTCACGATGGTTACTCGCTGTCACGTTGGCTTCTCTTTCTGACAACGCTCACCCTCTCGGTTGCTCTCTGTCGCCAACGATCTTAGTGGTCTTGTGACTCTCTCTCTCGCCCAGAGGAGAATGATTAAAGAATAAAAATTAAAAAATAAATCCTTGTGTATCTCAGATTTATCTCATGAACATAAAAGATCAATAAGCAAGGTAAGAGTGATCTCAAACAAGGCTCTAATACCACATGTTAGAAAATAAATATCTCAATCATAGTATAACCAATCCAGATTATAACATACTCAAATATAAAACCTATATGAGATGTAGCGGAAGACTTAAAGTTACCTCTCGCTATTACCTTGATTGATCTGAGGAGAACTGAGATCAAAATAGGATACCTGTCAAACAAAGAATACTGTCAGATAAATAACAGGTTCTTCCAGCTGGTGATTAGGCACAACGATGACAACTTGTTTTCAGCCGTCACCAGTAGGAAACCTTCAGAAGGAGAGCTGAGAATTAGGTTTCACTTTGGACTCAGAAAGAGATCTCACAATCAATGAATTTTTAATTTCCACAATCAGAAAATTAACCTTAAATAAACTGAATCAATAACCTACCTTAGACTGAGCCCAATGACTACGGGTCACACTCAGAAATATTTATTAATTATCCTAATTAATATCTAAATAGGTTATATAATAAATAAATATCTCACAAAGGTATCATTGAGAATGCAAATATGATCATAAAGAAGCTTAATTAGAAGGTGGGGAATGGAGCGGATATCCTTGTTAGCCACAATCTCAGGTGATCTATGCAGTCTGATTGAACCTTTGTGATGAACATTCACTCAGTTGCAGATCTATTATTGCATGTTCCCATCATCTAGGACGCTCATTATACCTGTTGAAAATCGTGCCCTAGGGGCCAATCATTGTCTTATGAACATTATTGATTTATGAATTTATTAATTGAGTTATTATATTATTTGCATGTTTACTATGATGACCATCCTTGGATAATTCATGATATTATCCTAAATGTCCCTGGTCGATCATCTATGTGGGAGCACAGATGAAATAAGACCAGTATGACTTTGAAGATGTATAGAGATATAAATCTAAGTCATAAGCACATGTAAGAGTACAGGGTGTTGGACCGACCCGCTATGAGAGAACTGCATGGGTAACGTCATAAGCTTCTCTCATATACAAACCATGTCAATATGCCATTTGACCTGAGATCATCATGGATTCCTACATGACAAAACGCTCAGCTTTGACCTAGTCAAAAGTCACTTTTGACCGAGTGATCATAAAGACTATGTTCGGGCTTAGCGGTTTTTCATGCGGAGGAATGTGAATGGTCAAGATGGAATTTGTCCCTCACATTCGTGGAGAGATATTACTGGGCCCCTCGATGAGTGAGTCTGAGAAATGTATGGCCATACTGTAATGGAAAGGTAGTTCCATTTCTATAGTCAGACTACTCAGGGATCGAAAAAGTAATGGTCGAGAATAGGAGGATGACATCATCCATGCCTTATCCATGACCAAAATATCGTGTGACAGAAGGGACATGATATGGTTGTATAAAAGATTACATCGTTTATCGATCCTCATATGATTTGGGTAGTCGTTATGTCTTGCTAGAGACCGCTTGCGACTTGTGGGCTAGTATAGCAAATGGCCCACTGCCAACTTCATATGGGCCTACAGGGTCGCACACAAAATAGCCCAACACGAGCTATGATGTCCAGATTCATTGAATCTAAGACATGTACAGATTCAATGAATGATCCAGGTAAATGTATATATATTTATTTATATTTATATTCGTATATATATAAATTCGTATATATATATATATATATTATATATATGAGATATATGAGATTTAATTTATAAGGATAAATTAAATCCCTATCACGTTTGAATTCAAAATTCAAATTGATAGGATATCTCATATAAGAGATATTTATAAGATTTAATTTATAAGGATAAATTAAATCTCTATCACGTTTGAATTCGAAATTCAAATTGATAGGATATCTCATATAAGAGATATTTATAAGATTTAATTTTAAGGATAAATTAAATCCCTATCATGTTTGAATTTGAAATTCAAATTGATAGGATATCTCAAATTTGTTTTATGAGAATAAATCAAATATAGTTCAGTCTCATCTTTATTTAAAGTTAAATAAATAGGTAATTAAATCTGTGGGACGGATTTAATATTATTTATTTAATTAGTTTCTTATAAAATTATACAATATATGATATTGTATTATTTTCGGAATTAATATAAGATGAACTCCTAAAATCCTTTTCGGTTAGGGAAAACGCAGAGCATCCTATATATCTAATATTAGGAGCTACGTTTTGGAACAGACACACACATAGAACACAGAAAGACCGAAGGGGACTCTGCAAAAGGTTTGCAGATAAGAAACTGCCGAAATAGAGATGGAGAGGACGAACTCTTGAGAAAGCCCTGGAGGGACAAGAGACGCTAGCACGTCGTTCGTGGTTGAAAAGCTGTTCGTGTGGATACCAGTAGAGGAAGCCGACCTGAGTCGTCGACTTCTTGTGATCAGAAAGGGAGCACGAGCCGCAGAGAGAAGCTGTGAACGTTGTGACCGAAAGCTGTGGAAGTCGCTGAGACACACTGAGGGTAATGCTTCTTCCCACTTGACTTAAACACATACGGTAGATCCTGGCAAGGAATGAAAAATTTTTAAGATAATTTCCGCTGCGTGTCTTTCAATTCCTTACAATACCAACAAGACACTGCAGAAGCAATCCTCAATATCTCTATTGAACTCCTCTGATAGATTATACTGGAGTGTTAACACCTTGTGATCATATTTATTTACTCCTCCAAGAAGCCAGTGATTCAATCTTCTCGGAAATGATTTGGAAAATTCCCTTTTCCATCAGAATTTCTCCTCTTTCATATGGAAGCTTTTGAATAATGCACTTCCTTCTTGTGATATTCTACAACAGTGTCATATGAATTGGTTGTGATGATGAGGATAAATTAGAATTAGATCACCTTTTTTTCCTTTTTCTTTATGGTTTGGTTGTTTAGATATCAGAATTCCTACTCTGAACTTTCAAAATCATAAAACTTGTACTTTAATGTATATGTATCCGCATCAATGGGGTTTCAATCACTTAATCTAGAGAACTATATATCTGATAAATATTACTGCCTCTATTTATTAATATAAGATCTTATTAATTAATTTAAAAATATTAAGAAAACTAAATAAATTATTCTAAAGTATTTATATTTATCGTTTTTTAAACTAATTTGCCTAACTTATAAATTGATATATAATCTAATAATATTTAATATATACTATAATTAAATAATTTATTTAATTTATTTAGTATACCGAAAAAAAGGAATATGGCCCTACATCTATTACGAAGGAAATCAATGGCATCCTTTCTCATTCCGCCTTAGCATTTGCAATTAAGTGGCCTTCGCCAACAATAGTGGCAAGTTTTTCTTTAATACATTAAGGTGGGAGATCTTTCTTTAAAAATTGAAAATAACATGATCTCACTTCTGTCAAAGTTACATTTGCTTCCAAGGAACTCCTCCAATTGAATTTATTATCACTGACAAATCATATGGAACCGTTTTCAAAGTGAGGATATCTGTCGTGTTTTAATAATATTTTAACTATTAACAAATTTAAGTACATATAAGTTATACTAAGCAAGGACACAAGAAAGAAAGCTTACAATTTGCGTAATACGTCTTAAACAAAAAAAATTGTTATAATATCTAATTCAATATTGTATACAGTTTATCTATTTGTTAGCCCTCTAAATTCATTATCCATCCTCCATGCATACCGAAAGACAAACCCAAACATAATGCATACCAAAAGACAAACCCAAACATAATGCATAGCCACAATTGAGTTATGTTCCACTATAGATAAAATGAGCAAAAAATAAAAGACATAATAAAAATAGGTCATTTTGAATTACTCCTCACTTCAACAAAAATGCTACTTCTGCCAATACAAGTTAGTTAAATTAATAAGAAATTAACTTATAACTCAAAAAATTGTTGTCAATTCAAATCCTACTGTCAATGTTAAAACCTTGTTGGTAAACGATATAAAAATATCTCTATAAACACTGTTCAAGTTTGAGAGCATGTCTTAATCCTAGTGAGTGCCTGAAGCCAATTCACCTAAACTTTTTATTACAAAAAGAAAATGTTACTTCAGATAGCAACTCTTCATTATCTAAGAAATGCATTTTCTTCACAAGACACCATAAATAGATACATCCCATTTAAGGTGTATCTTCATTTGTGACATTTACAAGCTTTGCACGCCTAGTTTTCTGATCAACTTCCACTTTAAGTCCAAGTGCTGAAATTTCTGGCATATCAACCGATCCCTGAACCTCCAACTCAGAAACGGCCTTTTGGTTCTCCTCATTCCCCTCCAACATATTCCTCACTGACCATATTCCCCACTCTCTAAGGAATGGATTGTCCTCATCAGTAACACACTGTTGCAATAGAAGCATAATTCCATTTTTCTCCCTTATCTCATCTTGTGCATGCTTTCTTCTGTCCACACAATTGCCAGCAAGAGCAACAATGTCTCTCCTAAATCCCTTGTACGGGCAGGGTTTCCCCACCCTAGATGCTCTGGCTTCATCTCGGTTCTCGGATTGTTTTACCGTTTTCCTGATTATTGCTGGATTTGGCCGTGTGATAATAGTTCATCAACAACAACCTCTGCATCCCTTTTGCCACCTCCTTTCACATCATCATCTTGGGCACAAATATCTCTCAATATGCTGATAGAGTATCCAAGAATGTCAATGGCAGCGCAGCCGGTGGGTATACCAGACTTAGCTTTAGGGGTATGCTCAAGAACTCCAATAGATTGCTTGAATATTTCATAAACAAACAATGCAACATCCTTTATAATAGCAACATCAGTGATCCTTTCACTTAAGATTTCTGCCAGAATTAACAAAAGAAATGCTTGTTCAGATGATAACTGATCATCTCTGAATTCAGAAACTTCACCCTCAGAAGGAGCACCAGACCATAACTTATAGAACAATAGAGGCAACTGAGATTCTTCCAAGCAGACTCTTGAAAGGAGTAACTTTAACCAATCCTCTCCAAAACCAACTGGGTCATGAGAAACCAATGACTAAAGAAAATAACAGAAACAAAAGCATATAACAAGTGATAAAAACTAAAGAAACTCTCAAAAACCGAATGACAACCGAGAAAATTAGCACAATGTACAAACAAATACATCTTATAACTTACCGATAGAAGCAGTTCGCACAATTTCTACTATTATAGGCCACCCACTATCGCTGATCAGATTTTTAGCCAATTCAGGACTTCCATCATAACATGTATAGATTATCATACACAACGGGTCACAAGTCCCCTTATTCCAGAGTCCTGCCAGAGATACAAAACCATTAGGATAGAGTTCTTCCCAAATAGCATGCCGATGTTCTTTTCCAACCAACCAAACATTTGCCAAAACTTGCAAACTGTACAAACATTTGCCAAAACTTGCAAACTGTTACGTAATTGTAGAAAGAAGAGGGAAATAGAGAAGAATAGAAGGAGAATAAAAGAGAAACTGAAATTATACTGAATACTCAAGGGTTCACATAATAATCAAAGTATATCCCTATAAAACTGATGATTACCCTTATTTATAAGTGGTGGGTAATTCTAATCCTAATTAAATATCTAATCTTAATATATCATAATATCTAATCATGATATATATTATAATATCTAATCCTAATATATCATAATATATATATTATGATATATAATCCTAATAAATAATAAAACTACTTAAATTATTTATTTATATTTTACATATCAATACTCCTTCCCCAAAAGACCCTTGTCCCCAAGGGTCAAGTACCAAGAACGATACTAAACTAGAGCCAAGAAGCATTTTAATCAATTTTTCTTTGAACCAAATCTGGACTAGGAGATTTGAAATCGCCAACGTTATCAGTGCCAAGTTTGAAGACATGTTGCAAAGTGCACTCTTAAACCCCTCACAGCAGTTGAGACTTAATGATCCATCAGTTCTAAAATTTTATTTCATCACTTTCTTTTTACACGTTATGTGTAAAGGTTCCTGTAAACTATCAGCTGTATTCTGAAAATTGATCTCCTTTGAATATGCTAAACTTCTTGCATCTTGGAGAATGATAGACTGAATTGTCAACTCTTCCTGAACTGTTATCTGCACCGCATTAGAATCTTGAGTTAGGTTAAAGTTCTTAAGACTTTCTTGCATATCTTTTTGCTCATCAATAGGTGCTGAAAGGGAAGACTCATCTTCTTGAGCTGCTGGGTACTCTTCTTGATCACCAGAAATGTTCTTTTCCTTTTGCAATATTTTTTGCGACTCTGCCACATCTTTCTTTACCGGCTGAGTTTTCTGCTGAAGGAAACTCATCCTGTCAAGATGTCTTACCATATTCTGAAAACGCCGCTCTATATCCGTGCTCATCCTGTCAAGATTATTCGCTATATTCTGTAGACAAGGTTCTATATCCATGCTCATTCTGTTATTGATTCTTGTGAATAGCCGAGGAATGACCGCCCTGATACCACTGTTACGTAATTGTAGAAAGAAGAGGGAAATAGAGAAGAATAGAAGGAGAATAAAAGAGAAACTGAAACTATACTGAATACTCAAGAGTTCACATCATAATCAAAGCATATCCCCATAAAACTGATGATTACCCTTATTTCTAAGTGATGGGTAATCCTAATCCTAATTAAATATCTAATCCTAATATATTATAATATCTAATCCTAATATATCCTAATATATATATATATATTATGATATATAATCCTAATCGCAAAATATCTAATACTAATTCTAATAAATAATAAAACTACTTAAATTATTTATTTATATTTTACATATCACAAACACACACAAACCAATCCCTGATCTGGGTCTGAAGAACTTGCTGCTGACCTTAAAACATTGGAGACAATACCGACCCCCTTAAGCTCAACAAATGAGTTCTGATTTGCAATCTCTCCCGCACATAGATTTCTAAGGATCTTCAAAGACAATGAAAGAAACTGATGCTGTGAAGTACATGGCAAAGAATGAATTGTCTTGAGCACTGCTGGGAGTACTCCTTTGGAAGCAAGCTCTGAACGCCCAGAAGCAGATTTGGAAATCTCTATGAGAATTTCTAAGGACTTTTCCAAGTCAGTCAAGTTTGACGCCCCAAACAATAACTGAAGGGTTTGTTCAGATATGGGGTACTCCAATGTATCAGTATCACCCATTACATATGAGAATGAAAATAAAGATTGAATAATGTTAAACACCCACAATTATTGTTTGAAACTTGGTACTTATCCTGCAGAAATTTACCCAAAAATGAAAAAAAAAATGAAATTAATATAGATAAACGGAGGCTAGAAACTATGTGCAAGCAAACACTATGATAGAATAAAATGGTGAATTCAACCGTTATCTAGGTAAGGACTAATGAGAGAAATTGTTAATTATGGAAAGAGGAATAAAGAATCAAAGAGCCAAATACCTTGTACTAAGTGATAATGATATAGGAAATATATGCTAAATCAACAAAACTCAAACATCGGAAACTTTTCTTTCCAAAAAACAAAATTGATCTGATTAAGAGCCCACCAAACTAAATACTCACAAAAGTCTAAGGTCTCACAGTATAATAGAAAAATTTGTCATATGATAACGGGAAAAAAAATGCTGATCATCAAGTAATTGAGATTTTACAACTGTCAAGTAAATGAAGGTTCAACTGTGAAGGAAAAAAACAATGAAGAACAAATCAAGATGCAACATAATTTGTCAATCAGAAAAGAAGTAATATCAAGTGCTTCAAGGTTCAAGTGATCGTATTCTTTTTCTTTTTTTATTTGATCAAAGGTATAATCCCTTCGAGGCATAGAGGGCAAAGGGTTTTTGCATCTCCCAACAAGTGCGTTTCCTGAGATTTGAACTGTATTCTTACTTATTTACTCTTTAGTTCTTTAGACACTGTAAAAAAAACATATACGTCCATTGTGCATAAAATCAATCCACAACCAGTAGAATACAAAACATGAAACAAGCATACGATTAAGATTGCACAAACTACTACCGTATTATAATGAAAAAAAGCATAAATCAATGCCTAGCTCCCTAATATTCAGATTAAAGAAACTACGGCCTGTTTTGGTTGAAACATGTGAAATCATATATGCAGTACGCAAAACCTAATATATCCTTAATAAAATTATTTAATCATAAACCTAAAGTATTGATACCAGTAAATTAATCCAAAGCTTGACCTCAGATAAGCAAATAAGTTATAAACACTAATCGGTCATAAACAGCCACCACCAACAGGGTCATTTATAAATCAATCAGAGCAGTGAAACTATTCTTACTCATCTCCAAGTCTCGCCAAGCCTGAACAGCTTGCACTAATTTGTGATTATTACATTTAAAAGGTTTTGTGAAGAGACTACTGAATTTTAAAGTAAAATATATATCTCAGGGCACGTTTACATACACTATGTATCACATTTTTAATAGACAAAGTATATTACTACATAAACTACTGAAGAGAGTACTAAGTTTTCTAATTGTTCTATATTTCTGCTAGTTTCCATCTATACAAGACAAAGAATATGAGCAAAACGAATCGCTAATGCAGTCCCTATACACAACATCCCAATTTATGTAACTAAACCCAACATGGAAAAGCTGCAAACAATGGCCAATGCAAAGATAACTGCAGACAGCAAAACCCTCCCTTGCGTTGAACATCCCATTATTGTTCGGATATTCAGGGATTGCAAGAGGCTTATTTATTGATAAGATATCAGTAGGATAACGAAAAACCCACAAAACTAGCATCTCAGATAACTTGTAATACCCTAACTGTATAGAATAGAAAATTGAAAAAACAGGTTCCATCTGTATATAAATTTGTTTTACAGACAACAAGCTTCTGACGGACTCATTTAAACTTTTGTATGACCTTATGTTAAAGAGAATGTCAGATAACTTAGGCATGACGGAGAATTCAACAATTCATCAAATTTCTAAATAACTTACGCCACTTAATCAGATTAAGCCAATAAGAAATAACAATTTGAGCAAGTTGAAATCTTGGATACACCTCACTAATTCAGTCATATTGTCTAGACCAAGTTCACCTATAGAATGCCTACAAAGCTGTGCGATTATCATCCGGCAGAAGAGAATTTGAAACTGGGTATAAGAAAAAAATGCCCACTAAATTAATCAGACCGGTAGAGAGAGTAGCGACTGGGTACTCCCCGACTGAGGACTAAGGAGGGAGCGAGGGAGAGAGGAGAAACTGGAGCCGTCGAGGGGCGAGCACCGAGCAGACTAGAGAGTGGAGATGGCGAGCAGAGACAGGGGAGAGTGAAGCTTCGGCGAGTTCGAGTTCCAGAAGCCAGAAGCCAGAGCTCCGCCGCTGGACAATTCCCCGATTGTGACCGGCTGCTGAACGAGTTCGAGTGGGATGTTCTCTTCTCGCTTTTTGCTCCATTTTTACCTAACAAAAAATTAATTTTAAGCAATTAAAGTTCAAAGTTAAAAAAAAAAAAAACATTAGGCCTACTTATTTAATGATTAATTTTTATTTAATTGTTTTTAAAATAAAAAAATAGAAATCTGTTTTTAAAAACAAAAAATACTCAAAAATGTTTTATAATTTTATATTTTTTTAATTCTCATTTGTATGGGTGGACGTGCTACGCTTTTCACCATGCTACTCACATTCTCTCAATTCTCTTATTTGTACAACTAATCAAATGGTATTATTTTTAAAAATTTTCGCTTCTAATATTATTTTTTTCTAACTTTTTTTTATCATCCAAACAAAAACATCGGGTAACAATTTCTAGGTGAACAGTTGTACCAAAGCGATAATATAAACGTTAATCTTGTTGCCGGGTAAGTTATAGAACATTTGTACCAAAGTCATAACATTCAAGCGTTAATCTTGTTGATGGGTAAATTATAGCTAGTCTACACATTAGAATCAATAACTGAGATATTTCTCCTTGTGTTGTACGGAAAACAAGAAAAATTAAGTTATAATTAATTATTCATAATTATTATGATTTATTATAGTTTACAAACAAAAGAATTTAAAGTATTGATTTATATTGACCAGATCTATTTTTAGTTAAATTGAATATTACAATATTTTAGAAATGAAGTTGATTGATGAATGATGATTGATAATTATATCATATATAGCTTATCGGACCCGTCATGAAGGGGTTAGATACATGTGGATGTTTGCTAATTTTAGAGGCTGAAAGATCAAGTAAATATTTCTCTTAAGGCTTTTGCGGCCTACCGACTAATTAAGGAACTTCTGTTTTTCGATAGGTAAACCAACTAATGAACTTTAATTTGTAGATTGTGCTCTTACGCCATTAGGACGAGATTCCACTTCCCTACTCTTCCCTCGATATCATTTGCTTTGTCTTCTTGCCTCTCCCCCTTATCTATATATATAAAAAAGACTTATCTATCCGCTAGCCCCTCTTTTAAACAGTTTTTTTTTAAAAAAAAAATGTTCTTTTTAGAAACACTTTAAAAAAGTGTTTTTAAATATTTTTAAAAAGTGTATTTTTAAATTTTAAAAAATACTTTTTTAAAGTGTTTTTTAAAAGGGGAAAAGATAAGAAAAGCCCATGTGAATTTCAAAATGACAATTTGGGCATTTAAATATTTAAAAAGACAGATTGGGTAGGAAGCTCAATCTGCCTTTTATAAATTTAAATAAAATTATCAAATTATCCTAGACTAAATGAATAGTATATTACGCCATGAATATGAGGAAGGAATCGTTCTTCTTTTACTCTTTTCTTCGTCGGAATCACTTGGATGCAGAGCCACCGAATCTCAGTAGCACTGGTGGGCATTTTCCCATAAATTATAATAACTAATTTTCCAAGAAAATTTTTGCTGCCTTTTTTCCTAAAAAAAGTCTTAGTCTCCTCTATCAACCCCACCGATACCCAACCCCTTTACCCCCAAGCTTGTAGTTCATTTTCTTCCTCTACGTCATCAAACACTATAAAAGGCATTCATTTTCCTGCACATTCGTTCATTTTATCCCTTCTTCAAGGTACATTCTCTCATTCTTTCTGTGAATGACTACTTTATTGTTACATTTGGTTCTTTAATCTATTTTTTTCCTTTCTTACATGTTAGGTTATTCCTCCTCTTTTTGTTCACTAGCATTCATTTTGCAATCTAGCCATTGTTACTAACAATTATTGAAGAGAATATACTGAGATTGTTTATGGCTATGTTGAGCAAGAGGGTGTAGACAAGAGGTTGAGTTACAAAGAATGAGTGGCCCTAATTCGATCTTTGGACCCCAGTGATTTCATTCCCTTTCTTTTCATATTCATATGTATAGCTAGTGAAAGTTTTTTGGCATATTGCAAAGTTCAGTAGATTGAAGATTAAAGTTTGTTTTTGTTCATAGAAAACATAAAACCTGGCCATTTTTGTATTTTATTGTATTCCCTCAGTCAAGGGATATAGATATTGCTTTAATTACTCTTGCATTAGCTTCAGAAAGCAATGGGGGTTAGATAGAACCAATTTGGATTGTGGGTCAAATATATATGTCCTTGATTTCTTTATGGGAATTTTAAGTATGTTGGTTACTGAACAACAAAGGTGATTCCAACAATTTGTCTTCTTTCTTTGTTTTTTTACATGTGCAAGCCATTTGTTGTACTTTGATGAATAATCCCAATGAAAATATAGGGTTAGTCTTGTTGGAGTTTCGAGGTAGAATAACATTTGATCCTTATGGAGCTTTGATGAATTGGAATCCAAATGATGGTAGCCCTTGCAACTGGTTAGGTGTTCATTGTATTGACAATAAAATTCAAATTCTATAAGTTTCTCTTTAGTTTTCCTTAGACACAATCCACCAGAGCATAATTGCTACTTTACTGAAAGACAAATATTTGTAGTTGTACTTGTTCTTAATGTTGTATGAAAATTGCTTTTGATACTTATCTTGTCTAATACAATTCATCTTTTAAGAGTAATTTAGCACTCATTAATGCTTACACGATATATCTTCTGATATTTTTTGTAATGATTTAAACTCCTTATCTTTGGAAGGGACATTGGGCACAGAGCTTAGGAAACTTGGTCACTTAAAATCTCTGTAAATATTATTCAACATGTTTCTATTTATGTGTTCTTCAACAAAATACATGTTGAATGGAAGTTAGTTAAGTTTTATCTGCCTTACCTTGCATCAAGGATGTAAACATCAAATCAATCACTTGCAGTAGTTTAACATTATTCTTTTTTTTTACTTCTTTATCTTTCCAGTCATGGGGACTAGGAATGATGTTTATTGTGAAGAATGGAAAATGAGAGCAAGAATCCTTAGCACACCCTCCCACAGACATGCCAAAACCTGATTTGGATGATGTTTAAATTGTTATAATGTCTAACTTTTGTAATGTTTTATTTTTGAAAAGTTCATGGATTATGATGTATAGTGCATGGAATATGATGTATAGTGTTAATGTTTGCTTGTCATTGTATATATGCAATATAAATGCTATCATGGGTAGGATATTTGTTGTAAGTGTCATAAGTTAAGTGGTCAATGTAATCAATGAAATTGTACAGTATATTATGGCTATAAGTTGTAAATACCATAGCAAGAGTTGCAAACTCATCAGAAGAGTGGCAAACAAACTGCATTAGTTACAGGCCTCATAAAATGAGTTACAAATCCTATTATGGAAGTTGCAAATACCATTATTGGAGTTGTAAATACCATTGGGAAAGTTGCAAATCATATTATGGCATATACAAATCTCATTATTAGAGTTGAAAATTGGGAGAAAGACTGTAGCTGACACTATAGCTTCGACTAGATGAAGTTACAAATCCCATTGTTTTGTGCCTTAATAATTTGATAGCTCTGCAATGAGAAGAATGATGGCTATGTTAGGATACATAATCAACCAAATATTTACCTAATTTTTTCTTTCTTTCTCTATGAAAAGTTGAAAACCCAAATTAGTATATGTCATTTGATGACTTCTATAAAACTTTATTGTTTTGATTACAACTAGCTCTGCAACTTTGTGATTTCTTACTCTTATAGGCATATCCAGATTCAATAACAAAATTGCTCTGACTTAACTCCCCTGCTTATAAGAGAGATGAAGACTTTCCTATTATTTGGGGTAAGATGATGACTCTGACAACAGTAATGTGCCAGAGGCTTATTGCTCAAAAAATTCAGACAACCATATGGATCAAAGATGATAACTCCTCATGCCTCTAGCAAAATGAAGGACAAAAGCTTATAAGAGTATAAGCCAACACCTTTGTAATATTTTTTGACAAGGGGTTGTGCTATACAACTGATTCTTTTGGTATATAATGTTTAAGGTATATGTTACAAATGTATAGTGCTAATAATATAGTATCTAGTGTTATTTATAAGAAAACATTAAGCACACATAGAATCTTAATCTTCGCTTGTCATTTAATTATATGTAATGAATTGCTGTCATGGGCAGGATATTTTTTGAAAAGGCCATAAGTGGCTTATGCCATTGAATGAAATTGTACATTATGACTATTTATGATTTACAATTTTAGAGTTACAAATGTCTGATGGGAAGTTATAAATCTCATTGTTGAAGTTGTAAATATCATTAGATGAGTTACAAATTCAATTGTAGGAGTTTCAAATCTCTTTAGTAATAAGCTGCGATTTCAATTGTAAATGTGGAGGGAGTTGCAAATCTCATTAGACGAGTTGCAAATCACATTGGAGGAGTTATAAATCCTATTGATAAAGTTGTAAATACTATTGGAGTTGTAAATCCCATTGCAGGAATTGCAAATCCTATTATTAAAGTTGCAAATCTCGATGTTGAAGTTACAACTCCTATTGTTGAAATTGCAAATCCCATAGTTGAAGTTGCAAATGCCATTGCAGGAGTTGCAAATCCCATTAGCAATAGGTTGCAATTTTAGTTGTAAATATCATTACGGGAGTTGTAAATCCCATTGTTCAAGTTACAAATCCCATTAGACAAGTTATAAATGTCATTACAGGAATTAGAAATCCTATTGGCAATAGGTTGCAATTTCAGTTGTAAATGTCATTATAGGATTTGCAAATCCTATTAGACGAGTTGCAAATACCATTACAAAAGTTACAAATCTCATTAGCACTAGGTTACAATTTCAGTTATAAATATCATTGCAAGAGTTACAAATCCCATTGTTTAAGTTGTAATTCCTATTAGACGAGTTGCTAATGTCATTATAGAAGTTACAAATCATATTAGCAATAGATTGCAATTTTAGTTGTAAATGTCATTGCAGAAGTTGCAAATTCCATTAGATGAGTTGTAGATACCATTACAGGAGTTGCAAACTCCATTGGCAATATGTTACAATTTTAGTTCACTGTAGGAGTTGTAAATCTCATTGTTAAAGTTGCAAATCTCAATTGTAAAACATTATTTTAGTCAAGTATTTTTGTGAATATTCTTCTTGAATTAACCTTATATCAAATTAAAGACCTACATAATATACTATCTACAATATTTACTTATCAACAAGCAACTGCTAAATTTTTAACACAGCTGTTGAGCATTCATCTTGAACTCATAAACATACCAATCATATAACTACCATAGAAACTTACCAGAATTGAGAAATATACTTTCAATCCTAATATAACATATCTTTATTAACATACATATAACAAGATGTTTGTACAATACAAATGACATAAATCTCAAAAGGCCTTCTTCTGCTTGTACCATGTGGCACATACTAGGCAAATCAACAAATTTAAGAGACTAATTCTAGCAATAAGACAAAAAAAGTAATGGAGATGACCCTTATTGTTATGGCTCTGGAAAATTTAATAGATAAAATTTAATTAACAAAGAGTATATATAAATTCATTACACAAAATTTCAATGATGAGGTAGTAGCTGAGTGGTTGAGGGTAGTGTAATTAAACTGAAGGTCTTCAGTTCGAATCCTAGATCCTGCAGAAGTTGGATTTTATTTTCATGTTCAGACGTGTGAAGTTATCAAACCACCCTGTCCTTTTCATTTCTGCCATACATTTTCTCTGCCATTTTTGTGCAGAGTTTTCGTGAGGGAGTGAGATCAGAGGAAGGCACAGCAGAGCCTCGTGACATTAAACCACTGCCACTAGTACACAAGCTGTCGCCTTGCACCAGTCACCTTTCCTTCGCCCGTGTTGTCACTGATGGTGTTGTCATTCCCTCTACAGTTGCTGTTTTTATTTAAGGAACGGAGCAAGAGCGGGAATAGGGAAGGGTTGCAAAAGGTGAAAGAAAAAGAAAGGCTATCGGTGGCTGTTGTAGGAGTGTGTCGCCTTTTGCCATCGGTGGCTATTGTCAAGAGCAGTTGTTGTTCTCATTGCTGTTATCTACTGTCACTTTAGTAACTTTATATCTCCGGCATTCTTCTCCATCGCTTCTACTCAATGCTTCACAAGGAGGGTGTGTGATCTCTAGATCTAGGAAGGAAAGGAAAAATGGAAGAATAGAGGATGTTGGAGCTGCGTAAACCTCTGTGGAATTTAGACAGTGCGTGGTATGTTGTTGGAACTTTCTTCTTCTGTTGTTTATGTGAACATTGCAGCTGTGAGTGTGTATTTATGGGCTGCTGTTTGGATATATGTGTAAGGAATTGGAAGACACGCAGCGGAAATTAATTTAAAAATTTTTCCATTCCTTGCCAGGATCTACCGTATGTGTTTAAGTCAAGTGGGAAGAAGCATTACCCTTAGTGTTTCTCAGCGACTTCCACAGCGTCTCTCCGCGGCTGGTGCTCTCTTTTTGATCGTGAGAAGTCGACTCCTCAGGTCGGCTTCCTATACTGGTATCCACATGAACAGCGTTCCAACCACGAACGACGTGCTAGCGTCTCCTGTCCCTCCAAGACTTTCTCAAGAGTTCGTCCTCTCTGTCTCTACTTCAGCAGTTTCTTATCTGCAAACCTTTTGCAGATTCCCTTCGGCCTTTTGTGTTGTGTGTTGTCTATTGTGTAAAATGTAGCTCCTAAAATCAGATATATAGGATGCTCTGCGTTTTCCTCAACCGAATTGGATCTCTCGATTAATCTATATTAAATCCGAAATTAATACAATATCATATATTGTATAATTTGATAAGAAACTAATTAAATAAATAATATTTACATTAAATCTGTCCCACAGATTTAATTCACCTATTTATTTAATTTAAAATAAAGATAAGACGGGACTATATTTGATTTATTCTCATAAATCAAATTTGAGATATCATGTCAATTTGAATTTCAAATTCAAACGTGACAGAGATTTAATTTATCCTTATAAATTAAATCTTGTAAATATCTCTTATATGAGATATTCTATCAATTTGAATTTCAAATTCAAACGTGATAGAGATTTAATTTATCCTTTATAAATTAAATCTTATAAATATCTCTTATATGAGATATCCTATCAATTTGAATTTCAAATTCAAACATGATAGAGATTTAATTTATCCTTATAAATTAAATCCTATATATCCCTTATATATAATGTATATATACGAATTTATATATATATACGAATATAAATATAAATAAATATATACATTAACCTTGGATCATTCATTGAATCTGGACACATCTTAGATTCAATGAATCTGGACATCATAGCTCGTGTTGGGCTATTTTGTGTGCGACCCTGTAGGCCCATATGAAGTTGGCAGTGGGCCACTTGCTATACTGGCCCACAAGTCGCAAGCGGTCTCTAGCAAGACATAACGACTACCCAAATCATATGAGGATCGATAAACGATGTAACCTTTTATACAACCATATCATGTCCTTTCTGTCACGCGATATTTTGGTCATGGATGAGGCATGGATAATGTCATCCTCCTATTCCTGACCATTACTTTCTCGATCCCTGAGTAGTCTGATCATAGAAATGGAACTACCTTTCCATTACAGTATGGCCATACATTTCTCAGACTCACTCATCGAGGGGCCCAGTAATATCTCTCTACGAATGTGAGGGACAAATTCCATCTTAACCATTCACATTCCTCCGCATGAAAAACCACTAAGCCCGAACATAGTCTTTATGATCACTCGGTCAAAAGTGACTTTTGACTAGGTCAAAGATGAGCGTTTTTCATGTAGGAATTCATGATGATCTCAGGTCAAAGGGCATAATGACATGGTTTGTATATGAGAGAAGCTTATGACGTAACCCATGCAGCTCTCTCACAGCGGGTCGGTCCAACACCTTGTACTCTTACATGTGCCTATGACTTTGATTTATATCTCTATACATCTTCAAAGTCATACTGGCCTTATTTCATCTCTGCTCCCACATAGATGACCGACTAGGGATATTTAGGATAAGATCATGAATTATCCAAGGATGGTCATCACAATAAACATGCAAATAATATGATAACACAATTAATAAATTCATAAATCAATAATATTCATAAGACAATGATTGGCCCCTAGGGCACATTTTCCAACAACCTCCCACTTGCACTAGGTACAATCATTAATTTGACTAATTCCCATTGACCTAACATGACGCTCATGCTTTACCTGCACAAGCGGCTTTGTTAGAGGATCAACAACATTGTCTTCTCCTGCTACTTTGCATATTTTTATATCACCTCTATCGTTGATTTCTCTGATGAGATGAAATCACCTGAGTATATGCTTGGTCCTTTGATGCGACCTAGGCTCCTTGGCCTGTGCAATAGCACCGCTATTGTCACAGAGCAAAGTTATTGGATCTGAGATGGTAGGTATCACCCCTAGTTTTGTGATGAACTTCCTGATCCAAACGGCTTCCTTAGCTGCATCAGATGCTGCTATATACTCAGCTTCCGTTGCAGAATCTGCTACAGTGCCCTGCTTAGAGCTCTTCCAGCTTACTGCTCCATTATTCAGGAGGAATATGTGTCCAGACTGCGATTTTTGGTCATCTTGGTCAATTTGGAAACTCGCATCTGTGTAACCAGTTACACAGAGCTCGTCATCCAATCCACCATAGACCAAGAATAAGTCCTTAGTCCTTCTTAAGTACTTTAGGATATTCTTGACAGCAGTCCAATGGCCCTCACCAGGGTCCTGTTGATATCTGCTAGTCATACTTAAGGCAAACGAGACATCCGATCGAGTACATAACATGGCGTACATGATAGATCCTATGGCCGAGGCATATGGAACCTTACTCATGCGACCTCGCTGATCAGATGTACTAGGACACAGATCTTTGCTGAGGTGAGTACCATGAGACATGGGTATGAAACCCCTCTTTGATTCGTGCATACTGAACCTATGTAGTATTTTGTCTATGTATGTACTCTGACTGAGTCCTAGAAGTCTTTTAGATCTATCTCTATAGATCCTGATTCCTAGGATGTAGGTGGCTTCACCCAAGTCTTTCATCGAGAAAGACTTTCCTAACCAAGACTTGACAATCTGCAAGGTAGGAATGTCATTCCCAATAAGTAGGATGTCATCAACATAGAGTACCAAAAATACAACTGTGTTCCTACTAACCTTCTTGTACACACAAGGTTCATCAATGTTTTGAAGAAATCCAAACTCTTTGATTACTTGATCAAAATGATGATTCCAACTCCGAGAGGCTTGCTTTAGTCCATAAATGGACCTTTGAAGCTTGCACACTTTACCAGAGTCCTCAGAATGCATAAACCCTTCAGGTTGTGTCATGTACACATCCTCAAGGAGCTTTCCATTAAGGAAGGCTGTCTTAACGTCCATCTGCCATATTTCATAGTCATAATATGCTACAATAGCAAAGAGGATTCTGATTGATTTGGCCATTGCTACTGGGGAAAAGGTCTCATCATAGTCCACACCATGAGTTTGAGTAAAACCTTTTGCAACCAGTCATGCCTTGAAGACATTTACATTGCCATCCATGTCAGTTTTCTCTTTGAAAACCCACTTACACCCAACAGTTTTTACACCTTTAGGCGGGTCGACTAAGGTCCAAACCTGATTGTCGTACATGGATTGCATCTTAGACTTCATGGCACTAAGCCATCTCTCAGAGTTTGGTCCCACTATAGCTTCTTGATAGGTAGTCGGCTCATTATGCTCAATGAGTAACATATCACGACTATCAGAAATCAGAAATCCATATCTCTGAGGCTGAAGTCGTATCCTATTAGATTTATGTGGACCTTGCATGACTTGAGGAGTCTCAACAACTTGTTGTGAGTCTTCTCTATTTTCCATCTGTAGTTTTGTGGTGTCTTGTGGCTCTCGAACTTCTTCGAGTTGTACCTTACTCCCACTGGTTCTTTTAGAGATAAATTCTTGTTCGAGAAAGATAATATTTCTGATAACAAATACTTTATTGTCAGCAGGGTTGTAGACGTAATATCCCTTGGTTTCCTTAGGATATCCCACAAAAAGGCATTTTGAGGATTTGGGCGCTAATTTGTCTGAGGCTTGTTGCTTAACATAGACCTCGCATCCCCAAATCTTGAGGAAAGACAAACTAGGCATCCTCCCAGTCCATATCTCATACGGAGTCTTTTCGATTGCCTTGGATGGAACACGATTGAGTGTGAACGTAGCTGTCTCTAGGGCATGGCCCCAAAAGGAGGGCGGAAGATCTGTTAGACTCATCATGGAGCGAACCATATCTAATAGTGTTCGATTCCTCCATTAAGAAATGCCATTCCATTGTGGTGTCCCTAGAGGAGTCAATTGTGAGAGTATCCCACAACTCCTAAGATGATCTATGAACTCTTGGCTCAAATATTCACCACCCCGATCAGATCGAATGGCTTTAATTGTTTTGCCAAGCTGGTTTTGTACTTCATTTTGAAATATCTTGAACTTTTCAAAAGATTCGAATTTATGTTTCATCAGATAGATGTACCCATATCAGTTGAAATTATCTATGAATGTTATGAAGTACGAATAACCTCCTCTGGCATTTGTGTTCATCGGTCCACACACATCTGTATGTATGAGGCCCAATAAATCAGTGGCCCTCTCACTATACCCAGTGAAGGGTGACTTTGTCATCTTTCCTAACAAGCAATACTCGCAAGTGTCATATGATTCAAAATCATATGATTTATGTTTCATCAGATAGATGTACCCATATCTGCTGAAATCATCTATGAATGTTATGAAGTACGAATAACCTCCTCTGGCATTTGTGTTCATCGGTCCACACACATCTGTATGTATGAGGCCCAATAAATCAGTGGCCCTCTCATTATGCCCAGTGAAGGGTGACTTTGTCATCTTTCCTAACAAGCAAGACTCGCAAGTGTCATATGATTCAAAATCAAATGAGTTTAGAAATCCATCTTGATTGGAGTTTGGAAATGCGTTTCTCATTTATGTGGCCCAGACGACAGTGCTAGAGGTATGTCGGATTCAAATCGTTTGGTTTGACCCTTTTGGCAGTTATGTTATAGATATTTCCATGATTGGGTTGTTCCAAATTTAATATGTAATGATCAACATGCAAATCACCATGAGCATAGAAAATATCATTATGATAAATAGAACATCTACTATTCCCAGCAATGGAAGTGAAACCTTCCTTATTCAAATAAGAAAGTGAAACAATGTTACTACTTAAAGTAGGAACATAATAGCAATTTTTCAAAACTAACAAAAGCCCAGTGGGCAGAACTAATTCATAAGTGCCTACAGCTAACGCAGCAACCCTTGCTCTGTTTCCAACTCGTAGGTCAACCTCGCCCTTTTTTAGCTTCCTACTGTCCTTTAGTCCCTGCACATTTGTACAAATGTGAGAACCACATGCAGTATCTAATACCCATGAAGTGGAAGTAAAAAGATGAATGTCTATAACATAAATACCTGAAGCGATAGCCCCGCTATCCTTCTTGTTCTTTTTCAGATCTTCGAGGTAGAGTTTGCAATTCCTCTTCCAATGATCAGGTTCATTGCAGAAGAAGTAGACTTCTTCCTTCGGAGGCTTTGCCTTCTTTGGTGCAGGCTTAGTTTTGGGCTTGTCTGACTCTTTGGTCTTACCTGATGAGCCATGACCCTTCCCCTTGCCTTTGCTTTTGCCTTTCTTTTTCATACCCTTTCCTTTCTGAACCATCAAAACAGCACTGGGCTTCTTCTTAAGACTCGGCTTAGTAGTTTTAAGCATCCCATGCAGTTCAGAAATAGATTTCTCCATGTTGTTCATGTTGTAGTTCATGACAAAATGGTCATAACTTTCCGGGAGTGAGTTCAAGATCAAATCTGTAGCTAACTCCTGGCTCATGGGAAATCCAAGCCTCTCAAGGTGACCAATGTACCCTTTCATCTTTAAGACATGAGTACTGACTGATGCACCTTCAGCCATCTTGCAGGAATGTAAGGCTTTAGTGGTCTCATACCTCTCTTGCCTTGCCTATTGCTGGAACATTTCCTTGAGATGCACAATCATCTCATAAGCCTCCATGTGTTCCAGATCTCTTTGGAGCTCCGGAACCATGGTGGCTAGCATCAAGCACCCCACATCGACATAGTCTTCCTTATGCTTCGTGTAAGCATCTCTCTGAGCTCTAGGAACATTGGCCGCTGGCTCCTCAGGAATGGGTTGATCTAGGACATGCGCCTTTCTTTCCTGCTTGAGAACAATTCTCAAGTTCCTAAACCAGTCAAGAAAGTTTGTCCCATTAAGTTTATCCTTCTCAAGGACATATCGCAGCGATAATGTAGCAGTATTACTAGTCGTCATGATTCTACAATTAAAATATGCAATTCAATTAGCAATCTCCCACTAAATAAACAATCCTCAATGCAATAGTTAGTGGGCTAAGATCCATATTTGGCTTAAACTTAAGTCCGCTTTGGCAGGACGCTTAAATTAAGTTATTTAGGTAGGTAACACCTTTACCAATTACATCAAATGTAACTCTTAGATGTTCATGGGATTGTATCATCATATGATCTGGCATGTTTTAATCCCATCTAATGCCTTGAGACCCAAAACTGTTTTGTTAATCTCAATTAAGTCAAACAATAATAAACATGTGTGAGTAGCACCATTACTCTTGCTTATCTCCCCAAGATTACTCAAATGCACCCACTTTGGTGGAGTCGACAATTGAGCGATCGAGGTTTTGACAAGTGTTTATAAATTGACGACATTATGACTTAAGATTTCATTTAGAGGGCTTAATTAACTATTTGGTTTATGAGGATGCATGTATCCCAGGTTATAACTCATACAAGTAATATGCATGTGCTGATCTAATCATAAGATGCATAATTTAGACGTGATACAATATGGCTCACCTATCCTAAGTCCCCTCAAGCCAATGAGAGGATCTCTCTAGTAAGAAAAAGGGAAATTACATATAGAAACCTCTTTTAACATTCGAGGGGAGCGAGATGAGAAGAGAAGGTACATTGAGAGTATATAGAAGAAGGCACGACACGCAGGCTGTATTTAAAAATTACAACACTTGCAATCTAGAGCCATATTATTCACCATACCCAAACATTTAAGAATCAATATTCAGATATAATTGAAGGGTAATTAATGTTTCAAATCTAAAACCTTCACAAAATAACATATGTTACGGTTACGTTGCGCTACGAACAGGCAGCGCCCCGAGGAAAAAATTTTGTCTCACAAATAATCACGAATCTGAATTCGGTTTTCACAAATAATCACGAATCTAAATTTGGTTTTCTTAGACCCCATCTATGTTAATTGATCAAATCAAAAGGCATCACCACCGATTTCAATTCCCTTTTAGATTCCTTTTATGTCATACATAACACGGATTCCTTATATGTCATACATAAAATGCATATCATATGATCAGCTACGACTAACTCATATCATATGAATCAATAATCAAACCTAACTTAAATACAAAATCGCATGGCTCTGATACCACTGTAAGGAATTGGAAGACACGCAGCGGAAATTAATTTAAAAAATTTTCCATTCATTGCCAGGATCTACCGTATGTGTTTAAGTCAAGTGGGAAGAAGCATTACCCTTAGTGTTTCTCAGCGACTTCCACAGCGTCTCTCCGCGGCTGGTGCTCTCTTTCTGATCGTGAGAAGTCGACTCCTCAGGTCAGCTTCCTATACTGGTATCCACACGAACAGCGTTCCAACCACGAACGACGTGCTAGCGTCTCCTGTCCCTCCAAGGCTTTCTCAAGAGTTCGTCCTCTCTGTCTCTACTTCAGCAGTTTCTTATCTGTAAACCTTTTGCAGATTCCCTTCAGCCTTTTGTGTTGTGTGTTGTCTGTTGTGTAAAACGTAGCTCCTAAAATCAGATATATAGGATGCTCTGTGTTTTCCTCAACCGAATTGGATCTCTCGAATTAATCTATATTAAATCTGAAATTAATACAATATCATATATTGTATAATTTGATAAGAAACTAATTAAATAAATAATATTTACATTAAATCCGTCCCACAGATTTAATTCACCTATTTATTTAATTTAAAATAAAGATAAAACGGGACTATATTTGATTTATTCTCATAAATCAAATTTGAGATATCATGTCAATTTGAATTTCAAATTCAAACGTGACAGAGATTTAATTTATCCTTATAAATTAAATCTTGTAAATATCTCTTATATGAGATATTCTATCAATTTGAATTTCAAATTCAAACGTGATAGAGATTTAATTTATCCTTTATAAATTAAATCTTATAAATATCTCTTATATGAGATATCCTATCAATTTGAATTTCAAATTCAAACATGATAGAGATTTAATTTATCCTTATAAATTAAATCCTATATATCCCTTATATATAATGTATATATACGAATTTATATATATATACGAATATAAATATAAATAAATATATACATTAACCTTGGATCATTCATTGAATCTGGACACATCTTAGATTCAATGAATCTGGACATCATAGCTCGTGTTGGGCTATTTTGTGTGCGACCCTGTAGGCCCATATGAAGTTGGCAGTAGGCCACTTGCTATACTGGCCCACAAGTCGCAAGCGGTCTCTAGCAAGACATAACGACTACCCAAATCATATGAGGATCGATAAACGATGTAACCTTTTATACAACCATATCATATCCTTTCTGTCACGCGATATTTTGGTCATGGATGAGGCATGGATAATGTCATCCTCCTATTCCTGACCATTACTTTCTCGATCCCTGAGTAGTCTGATCATAGAAATGGAATTACCTTTCCATTACAGTATGGCCATACGTTTCTCAGAATCACTCATCGAGGAGCCCAGTAATATCTCTCTATGAATGTGAGAGACAAATTCCATCTTGACCATTCACATTCCTCCGCATGAAAAACCACTAAGCCCGAACATAGTCTTTATGATCACTCGGTCAAAAGTGACTTTTGATTAGGTCAAAGCTGAGTGTTTGTCATGTAGGAATCTATGATGATCTCAGGTCAAAGGGCATAATGACATAGTTTGTATATGAGAGAAGCTTATGACGTAACCCATGCAGCTCTCTCATAGCGGGTCAATCTAACACCTTGTACTCTTACATGTGCCTATGACTTTGATTTATATCTCTATACATCTTCAAAGTCATACTGGCCTTATTTCATCTCTGCTCCCACATAGATGACCGACCAGGGACATTTAGGATAAGATCATGAATTATCCAAGGATGGTCATCACATTAAACATGCAAATAATATGATAACACAATTAATAAATTCATAAATCAATAATGTTCATAAGACAATGATTGGCCCCTAGGGCACATTTTCCAACACAACATCCCTAGGTGGATTTTTGTATTTTTTTTAAAAAAACATTGTTATTACTTAAATATTTTTGATATTATGAATTTAAATATACAATTTTATTTTATTTAATGATTTCACAAATTTTAGTTTATCTCATAAAATTTAGTGTATTCTAGTTTAATTTCATAAATTTTAATTCAATTATATTTAAAAGGTTAAATTTGTAGCAGTTACAAACCTCTACAAAGTTTCCAACGACCATGCAACTTTGTAGCAATTTATAACCGCTGCAAACTTACAAAATTTCAAATTCCAAATTCCACCACTGCAGATGTGCCATCATGACATTTTGTAGCAATTTAAAATGTCTACAAATGTTCAAATTTTAAATTTAAATTTACCTCCATAGCTATTACACTTTGTAGCAGTTTATAACCGCTGCAAATTTCCAAATTTAAAATTTAAATTTCCCTCCATCGATGTTACCTTTTGTAGCGGTTTATAATTGCTACAAATATTTTAGGTTAAAATGGATTGATCGTCGTGCGTCTTTGTAGTGGTTGTTGTAACCGCTATAAATATTTTACCATTACAACTCATCTTTATAAGGGGTGAATGTTTAGTCATAATAACTTCCAATACAACTTTTACTCTCACATATTCTCCATATCACTGCTATAGCAACAATGGATAAGAGTTGGATCAATGTGCCACGTATGACCACAAGATATCTAGCTAGACTCAACTCTCTCTTGGACTTTGCGTTCAATAATGCATCAGTTAATAGTAAGATTCAATGTATATGCCCTATATGTAATTTTAACAAGTGGCATCCAAGAAATATTGTAGGGACCATTTGATTGTTAAGTCTTTCCCATGGAATTATGTCATTTGAACTCTACGTGGAGAACAACATGATATGCTTGCTGAATTAACTCCGGCTATATCACGAATGGGAGTTCTAGTGGATCAAATCGATGTTGTGAATGATGCGGTGCGTGATACAATTGGTATTCATGAAGTTGACACTCTTGATGAAGTATAGGGCCTTGATTCGAAGTTTGAGAGGAATGACACTACTCGAGACTTTTTTTAACTAATGAATGAAGCCGATAAGCCTCTGTATCATGGGTGTACAAAGTATTCTAAATTGTCATTCTTGATAAAAATGTATCATATTAAATGCTTGTGCGGCATCACATATAAGGCCATGTCCATTCTATTGGAATTGCTCAGAGATGCTTTCCCCAAGTTGTATTCCCGTCGTTGTTTTATGAAGCCAAAAAGATTATCAACAAGATTAAATTAAACTACAAGATTGATGCATGTCTAAAAGATTGTATGTTGTATTGGGGAGAGGACGCGAACATGGAGATATGTAAGCGTTGTAACACTTCTCATACAAGACATTGTAGAAGGGAAAGAAGTAAAAGAAGAAACCTGTAAAAACTTTTCGGTATTATCTGTTACTTTAATTAGTAAATTAATTTTTTCTGGTTAATAATAACATTTTGAATTGGTAGGTATTTCCTATTGAAACCACGGTTGTAGAAAATGTATATGTCATCAAAGATGGCAGAGCATATGAGGCGGCATGTTCTTGAGTAGAATGCTTATGAGAAGCTAAGACGTCCACAGGATTCAGAGGCCTGGAAGGTGTTCGACTCATAATTCCTAGATTTTGCCCGTGATTTAAGAAATGTCCATCTTGCTTTAGTGATCGATGGTTTTAACCCATTCTGTAATATGATCACCACCTATAGTATATGGCCGGTTGTGCTAATTCCATATAATCTCCCACCTTGGATGTGCATGAAGTAGAGCTTATTTTTGCTTTTCATGATCATCCCTAGAAAGAAAGCACCTATAAATGATATAGATGTGTACCTACAGCCGTTGATACAAGAGTTAATGGAGTTGTGGACAGATAGCATCGAGTTGTATGACTCATATGAGAAGCATCTAGTCAATCTCCATGTAGTGTTGAAATGGACTATAAGTCACACCCCAAAAATTTAAGGGTGACTGGAACAAAATATGAGAGAACTCACATTCTGTAAGTCTTCAAATATTATAATTAATGTAATAACAATATTAGACATGTATAAACTAGTTTTAACTTTCATATATAAACATATTTTTATATCTTGAAAAGATAAAAGATAAAGAGGTCAAGAATCCTACCTATAGAATACGTAGAGCATTTACATGTTTTGAATAACCATGAGAGCCTTCTCTATTTTGTTGGAGGTGAAAGGTCATCGGTGATATCTGAGGTCAAAATAATTTATCGGTGAATAACGTCCCATTAAAAGAAATAATAAAATACGGAAAGAAATGATTTAAACACATTTATTTTGAATAATGAGGATTGATAATAAATATCAATTTCCACATTATAGAAATATAGTAAAAATGAATATGCATAAAAATCATTAGTTAAATCAATCTAATACTCAGTAAAATAGCTTGTCTAAAGAAACTAGTTTTAAACTATAATTTCTAAATCTCATCTTTTTGTAGGGTTTCAACATAATGAATTATCTAGTGTGGGCACACAGTTCACCAGGGTAGATGACAAATGTATGCTACAATGTGTTATATACATTGCTTAACGAGCTCAGAAAGTCTAAAGATCATCTTGCAACTAGGAAAGATTTATGAGCCTGGGAAATTTGTGAATAGGTTTGGCTAGATGACAAATGACAAGTTTAAGCCAGGAAATTTCACCTTGACCAAGCAGAACAAGGCTATCTTCCTTTTGACACTAAAGAACATCAAAGTTCCAGATGGATAGTCTAGCAACATATCAAGGTGTATCAATCTCCAGTCTTGAAAGATTTCTAGGTTAAAGAGTCATGACTCGCATGTTCTGATGCAACAATTCTTCCCTATGACTTTAAGACACATGCTTCCTCTTAACATATTTGTGGTATTGGTGGAGCTTTGTTCTTTCTTCAGAAAATTGTGTGTGAAGGTCTTGATACCTCAGGAGCTTGATCAGCTGTAGGAAAAAATTATTCTTACATTATGTCACTTGGAGATGATATTTCCTCCATCCTTTTTCACTGTCATGGTTCACTTGACGGTCCACCTAGTTCGATAAGCAAGGCTTGTTGTCTTAGTTCAATATTGCTGGATGTACCTTATTGAGAGATACGAGAAACTTTATCTCTTCATATTTTATTTTGTACTTGTTCTTCCCTAAACACGCAGAGTTGTTAATCGAATGTGACAGTGTAGATTTTTGGGAAAATTGAAAACCTATGTTCATAATAAGGCGTGGCTACAAGGGTTAATAGCATAAGGTTATTCAGGTGACGGGGTCCTAACTTTTAGTTCAAGGTACTTTGATGACATGGAGATATCTTTTAACCGCCCATGTTACATTGACGATGCTCCTCCTCGTCCTACCATGTCTAGTGATTTGTTCCCTCCTGTTGGAAAACCTATTGGAGGATTCGAGTTCTTCAAACTCACTCCCACTGAGAAACTATAGGCACACATACATATTTGGATAAATTGCAACCAAGTTGAACCTTTCCTCCTATAAGTATATATATAAATTAAACGCACACTATTTTTTATACTTTTAATTCTATTATTCATCTCAAATACTTAGATTACAAATTACACTTCATTTTATAGGGAGTATAAAAGTCATGTTAGGTGCTAGCTACGAATACATGGGCAAACTTTCATTGAGGCTGATAAAAAAGTCCATCAAGAGTTTCCTGATTGGTTTACATGACAAATGCGCAATGACAATAGACCTTACACAACCAAATTCAGAATCTTTCACTCAGCCTGTTGGACCATGTGAGAAAGTATACCAATTATAATGTTAATGGGTTCAAGTTCTACACAGTTACATGTGACCAGGGATTGTTGACACAAAACTCTAGGGTTAGCGGCATATTTGGGACGAGGAGTTATGCTAGCAATAATGATGGCGACATACGAGGCATCACTTATTATGAAAAGCTTATTGACATCATTGAGTTAAATTATCAGCTTTTCACAGTAACTCTCTTCAAGTATTCTTAGGAAAACACAACATATTCATGGGGTCTTACTATTGATGACTTAGGCATTACATCTGTCAACTTTTCTAGGCTCATTCATACAGGTGAATTTGAAGATGATGAGCCGTTCATTCTAGCCTCTGAGGAGCACCAAGTTTATTATGTGGAGGAAGAGAAGCATAAAGATTGGAATATAGTGGTTCATCTCAAGCCACGGATTTTTGTGACATAGGTGATAGTGACATTACCACTTACAATAGTGAGCCCTTACAACTAATGAATTTTGAAAAGGTAATGGCAATTTAGCCATTACTAGGTATGTGTCCTCTTCATTCCAGTATTTATTTACAATTGTCGTTACTAAATTGCTTAAAAACTCATTTACTTTAAATTTAAATTTCAATCCATTATAATCTGATTATAAATTAAATCTAACAATATTTTGTTATAAAAAATATCTTTTCAAGTAAGGTGATAATGACGATGAATGATTTTTATTATACTTTGAATACTTATAAAAAGATAATTACAAAAGAAAATTAAGTGTTTCTTTAAAAAAGAGAAATACACACTTGTAACTGTTGTTTAACTGCTACCAATTTGAGCATATAACCGATACAAAACAATATAAGCCGCTGCAAAACTATGCCTAGCGTCTACAAATACCTCCCATCCTCTCATTCTCACTTGCTTGCACTCTGCTCCGCTGTTCTCTCTACTCATTTTCTCTTCTTTTTTCCTTATGTTAGTTCTTTGTTCACGTGGTAGTAAGATCATATCAATTTATAAGCATATTTCTCTTTTATATTTGTCTATTCATATCAATTTTTATTATTTTCAAGTCATTTCTACACAAATTGTTGGATCTATTCAATCATTTCTATGTCATATTTTCTCCACTTTCTAACTTTATTGTACATCTTCTTTCATCTACTTTGATAACTTTCTATCTTCTAGGTTCAATTTGTATACTTTCTATATCTTAAGTTTTTATCATGAAATAAAATATATTAAATTAAATTACATTGTATAGTTAAATAATAAGCTTAATTACCGCAACAAAACTTTAATCTATATAATTTGTTACATTATCTATATATCTACATATATACATACATATATTATATTAAAAATTCATATATTTAAATATATATAATTATAAGTACTATTATAGGGAACTTTAATTTTTTTTTACCACGGATGCAACAGTTATAGCGATTATATAACGGCTACAAACTCTTAAAATTCTTTTTTTTTTAACTTTTTGAAATTTTGTAGTGGTTATGTAACTGCTGCAAACTTTTGGCGCCAACGTGAAAATTTTTATTTGTCGTCAAAATATTTTGTTGTGTTACAATTTGCAGCCAATAGGCATGATTTTGTAGCGGTTTCATAACTGCTACAATTTTTTTATTACTTTCTTATACACATTTATAGTAGTTTTATAACCACTACTAAATTATATAAACCACTATAAAGTTTTTCAATGGTTTAAACGTTATTCGCAATGATTACGTAAACTGCTACAAATGTATTTGTAGCACCTAAAATAAACCTCTGCAAATATATTTTTCTCTACAAAGTCCTAAATTTGACCATTGCAAAACACGTTCTTTGTTGTAGTGTTTTTTTTAGAAAAAAAATCTCACTCTTTACTCCGATTTTAACTAGAATTAAACAAGGCCTATTTTTACATTATATCCTATATTATCCTTATACATAGTTGATTAATTTTGGTAGATTAATGAAATTAAATAAATTAGTTAATTATAATAAATGTGAGATGATATCCTCAAAATATTTACATATAAAATTAGATTATATATTAATTTATAATTTAGGTAAATTAATTTAGAGAAAATGATAAATATTATATATAAATTAGATTATTAAGATATTATATTTAAAAATAAATTTAACTCTCTAACTAGTTGATATATATATATTGAGGACTGGAGGAGTTATAGTATTATGTTACCTCAATCTTTATATTACATTGAATCAAGCGTACCAATTTAGATCAAATTTTGAGTTTGTAATAGATTATTATAAAATATCGGCCTTTAGGCTATGATCAAATATATTATAAGAAAATAACATGAAATTTTTTCAAATACTAGCAAATTATCTATTTAATTTTCCATTTTGGTTGATTTCACATCTTAATCATGTCAAGATGAGAAATATTTTTCTTGAGAATTTTATTTTTTGTGTTAATCTAAATCCATACGAGGAAACTTTATAATTTGACATCAATATTAATTATTGTTATTAGGGAAAATTGATATGGCAGTCCTTATATTTTCATCACATTTTGAATAAGGTCTATATAGTTTCTTTTCCGATTTTCTGGCGGCGATTTCTTCAGTAGCCAATGTCATATCTCTCTTCTCTCTCTCTAAATGCCCACCAACTCACATACTGCACATCCCATTTCTCCTCTTCATTCGTTAATCCCTACACAAGCCTCCACCTTTCTTTTAAGACATTATTACTCTTACCCAATAAAATAAATCAAATAAAACAAGATTGTAATCATTCTCTTTCTTTTTTGTCCGTTCGAAAATTTGCTTCATTCACAACTTTGCTTTTGAAGGATGAGACCCATCTATAAGGACTAGGGAAAGGTAAAATAATATTTGTCATGGTCGACATGGTCTTTGTTGCTGATATTGACTGGGTTTTCTTCCTCTTACCATGAGAAATGGCGAGTGGTGGTGGAGGAGGAAAAAAGGTGAAAGTATGATCGCTTCCATATCAATTTCCCTTATTATTATTATTATTATTATTTCACTCTTTGATCCTTTGAATACATATACAGTAATTTTTCAAATGATAATAATTAAATATTATATTAATAAATAATTAAATATTATATTAACATACTCTATGAGTGCCACGTCATATCAACTATATCCAATTAAAATATAACTCAATACATTTTAATTTTAGTTGGCCGATGACTCATTTTAAACAAATCACATTATATTTTATTTATAAGAAAAATAAACCTCTTAATTTAGTTCAAATGCCGTTTTATCTTTTCAAAGTTAAAATTTTTATTTTTCTTAAATTTAAAATAAATCATAAAATTTTTATGAGTCATTAGCTGAGTTCTTCTATTTTAATTAGATATAGTTTAGATAACATAATACTCTTCAAGTATTTAAGTATTTCTCCATATTAATCTTTGGTTGGCAATGCTTTGTAGGAATATTTGGCTGAGCTGGAATGAACAAACTTTCAAAAACAAGTCTTGATGCAATAATGACCTCGTGGCTAGAACCCATGCATACTTGAGAAATTAAAATTAAAATGAAGACAAACTTAAGGAATCAAAGATTACATTAGTCCTTACTTTGTTTAGTTAGTTTTCTTTTATGCCTTTCCCATTAAAAGAAAATAGAACTCCCATTAGTGATTATAAGTAATTAAAACAATCAAAATCTAAACACCTACATAGTTTTTGTCAACTAAATAATTCCATTTACAACAACCTCTTGGACAGAATGCAAAATTGCATTATTGTATCAAGTGTACTATGTATATTATCATTTCCAAATTTACAAGTAATAACAAATCATAAGTACACTAACAGAACTTCCAATGGTGATTATAATTAACTAAAAGAATAAAAAATCTAAACATTGTTTTTTTCAACTAATCAGTTCCATTTATTATTGAATCAGGTTTACAATATATCATCCTTTCGAAACTTACAAGTAACAGCAAATTATATATATATATATATATATATATATATATATATAACCATATACAGTCAACCGTTGAGAGACAAACTAACTACACTAACAGAACTTCCAATGGTGATTGCATGAAACGCACGTGACGTAGGTGGTCATAGGTTCATCAGCACTACGAGTCTGCATCTGATAATAACTGCACTCTCTTTTCCCACATTTCCCACACACGAACTGCTTTGTTGTCGCTTTTGGTTAATGTCCACGTTCACACTCGAACAGAGCTTTGTTTTTTATCTTATCTATCTCCTTCCTTTCATAACTAGCCATGTCTTCTGTTCTCATGTCTACGAGCTGCTCCGGTGCAAATTCTTCGAGCATAAACCTTCTTCTGAGATCTGGTTTCTTTGGATCCTTGAGGTTAAACATCAAGGACCGGTACTGATCTTTTGAGCTCCAATGAAATAACCCCACTTCTGAAATAGTACTGACTCCACTGTCACAGAAACCCTAATAGGATCACATGCTTTGACTTTATCCTTGATTTCTTCATCATCAGCTTCCTCTAAAACCCAAGAGAACGCCTCTTGAAGACTTTCCCTTATTTTGTCTCGCTTCTCATCATTAGTTTTAATCACAGTTTTCTCCTTTGAAGGAGCAACAGGCCTTGAAGAGGATGCCTTCTTCAGTATTCCAGAAACTAGCTTCTTCTCATCTTTGGCTAAGTTTGCTACGGAAACAAAAGTTTTATCATTGGAATCTTTTACCTTTGCATTTTCTGAGGTTGATATCACATGATTCTTATCAATTTTCTCAGCCTTCAGAACCTTAAGCTTTATAACAAGAGTCTTCTGATCCTTCTCAATTTTAACATTTTGTGCAGAAACTGTGACATCCGAATCTACTTGTACCTTAATCTTCCCATTCCTATCAGTTTTCTCAGCCTTTGAAACATTGTGATCAACCTTTTGTTTCTTATTTTCGCTTATTTCCTTCATGGTTTTGGTTTTCCAAATCTCTATCAAGTCCATAGCAAAAGCTCATATCTTTTTTCTGGAATACTTTGTTAGAACTCTGAGATGTTTACCCACTTTAGTCGATACCATAATTTGATAATTGACTGAAAATTTTTTGAGTAGCTTGAATGCATCGAGACATCAATTTTCTTTAACTTCGCCATTGGTTGAGGTCACTGCAATGTCCACCGCCTTCTTCACTGCCTCATACAGTAGGATCAATTCTTTCTCCATTGCATACCCCTAAAAGAGAAGTTCAACTTCTTATTAGCTTTTCTATATGAAGATTCTACTAATATTACTGAGTTTTCTATGCTCTATCAATTTCAACTCCTTATCAAGAATTCTATCTTAAACAAAAATTTAAACTATCTAACTTTTTTTATAAAACAAAGATATCTTACTTTAATTAGGATGATTTATAAATTTAAATTAAATTATTAATAAAAGTTAAATATTATTTATTGAAGGGTTTCTTGAAACAGATATCTATTTCTAAATAAATAAATTAATTTTGGATATAAAGATATTGATCACTGAAAACTATTCTATACATAAGATATGGTTAAATATTCTAATTTTTAAGAAAAATTCGTATCGCATAAAATTTTGATTAATGAATGTAAAAAAGTTGTTATTCATCACTTAACACTTAACATTAATTATCGTTTGTTTTAATATTAATTAGATGAGATTCTTTCATTAACAGGAGATTTAATTTGCTACATAATCTCAACTATTTTGTTTTGTTTTGAAAGATGTATATGAGCTAGAGAAATACTTACATAATTCATGAGTATTATGTCATATGAACCCTCTCTAATTAAAATAAAACAAATCATCCATTTTAATTTTAGTTGGTTGATGACTTATTTGAAATAGTTCATTTTTTTGTTTGTTTTTAAGAAAAATAAACCTTTTAATTAAGAGATTTATTTTTTTAAAATAAAATATAATATGATTTTTTTAAAATGAGTCATCAACTGAATTATTGTATTTTTATTAGAAAAAGTTTAAATAATGTACTACTCTAAGAGTATATAAATATTTATCTCAATATATTTTCCTTTTCACTGTTTCAATGCACCAACATTGATAAAAAATAAAAAAAGGATAGTATCAAAAAATTTATGTTTGACCTTATGAATTTAGGTCAAATCGATGTTTACATATGTAACTAACCACTAATAAACTTGAATAATAAATACATCTATTCCCCATTTCGCCATTTCAATTGCACATACTTCTTCTCTATTTTAATTTTTAAATTCATACATTTTAGTCTAAAACGTTAGCAATAATAAATATATTCTAACATGATTCTAAATTTTTTTTATTAAAAAATACGTTATATTAATCTTATTTACTAATATATCCCAATTATTATCTATTTTTTATTATTACTCCTTATTAATTATCCCACTTATTATCTTATTGTTTTATGATTTCTCTAATTTATCTCTAATTAATTTTTTAATATTCACTTGTTATGTATTTATTAATTTTAGTAAATTTAAACAAAATTAAAGTAATTTTTGTTTAAAGAAAAAAAGTAACAAGTTAATATAACTTTGGGTAGCTTTTTTTAACATATATACCTTTAACTAAATATATTTTAAAATGATACCGCTTAGATCAAATTCTTTTCATTAATTTCAAAAAGTTCTCTAATCTTATTTTGCCATGTATACTATATTTATTTAACTTAAACATACATGAAATAGAACACACATCACAAAGTGTGATTAGAGAACTTGACATAGGGTCCGTTTTAATAAGAGTTTGAAAAATGGGTTATGAAAAAAAGGGTTTTTGGATAGCTTTTAGAAAAGAATTTATGGAGAAGAGCTTATGGAAAAAAGTAGTTTTGAAAAAATGAGTGTTTAGATAGTTATTTCTAAAAGTACTTTGATTATTAGTAAATTATAAAAAAAAGATATGATTATTAAATATAGGAGAGATGATAGATAAGAGATGATAGAATAGAGAGGGTGTAGAAGTGAGATGACTGAGGAGAGATAATGTAGAAAAGAAAAGAGAAATGAGAGAGTATATAATAAAAAGTAGGGTTAATATAATAATTAGTTAGTTTATAAACTCCTTTACTGTTCCATAAGCTACTCTAAACAGCTTATCTGAAACCTTAATTTTAAACTATGGTTTGGTCTAAAAGCTCTTTTGAACAAATATAACTGTTTGTTTTAAAATTTCTCCAATCCTAAATTTAAAACCTAGGTTTGGGGGAAAACCAAACACACACATAATAGATATAACGAACTTAATCTAATTATATAACTAACAAGTTGAATTTGAGGTGGTAAGTAACCTCACACACGTAAGAAAGATAACAAAAGTTTAAATCTTGAGTAACACATTTTTTGCTTTAAAAATTTTAAATCTTTTTAACAAATAAAAAATATATATTTTTAAAAATTTAAATGTTAAATAAAGATTTAATATAATATTATTAAAATTATATTTTTTTATAATCTTATGATATATATACTTGAAAGATGTTTTATTTACTTAAAATATTACTAAATAAATAAATTTAAGTAGATGAGAAAAAAAATTTACTATTAGAAACCATAAATTCAGAGTTATAAAATTTATTAATTTTATAATAGGATCACAATTAATCAATTCAATATTATAACCAAAAGAATTAAAAACATATATTAAAAGTATGGGCAAAAATAAGTGTTTAAATGATTGTGAAGTGCTCTCCATTCTTTTTATAACAACTATCCAAATCATCCAAAACAAACTATTGTTTAAAATTAATTAAAAGTAATAAATGTATAAGAGATATTATGTTTTCCTAAATATAACCTTAGTTATGAAGATGATTAGTGTAAGAGATATGAATAGGAAAAAAAATATGAGAGACATATAATAAATTTGGGGTAAAAATGACAAATGTGCATTAAATTTTTAGACAAGGCCAAATTATTGTTTATATATAGGACTAAACCTTATATAAGAGAATGTTGCTTATAAATAGGACACGGAAGTAATATATTATAGAGGGTAGTTTAATCAAAGCAAAAGGCCAACGCTGTGATTTAATGGGATGGAGTAGATGGAAATGTAAATTTAAAACGACTAGGATCATGTGTATACATATTTTGTTAGACATGATTTCACTCAAGATGGACGCATTGGGAGAAATGAAATTTTACAAATAGTAAAAGCAATTAATCTTAAACAAAATAAACAGAGTAGAACTTCCTATAGTGACTACAAGTAGTTAAAAGAATCAAAATCTAAACATATACATAGTTTCTATCAAACTAAATACACCTCCATTTACAACCAGTTTGATAGAATTCACAATTTCATTATTGAAGCAAATATACTACAGTATATATTATCCTTTTGAAATTTACAAGAAATAACAAATCAAATACATCACGATACATAGTCTTCCATTGAGAGACAAACTTCCCTAACAGAACTTCCAATGGTGATTTCATGAAACGCACGAGACCACGCGTCTGAATCTGATAATAAGTGCACTCTCCTTTTCCACATTTCCCACACGAACTGACATGTTGTGTCTTTTGGTTTCTTTCCACGCTCACACTTGAACAACGCTTTCCTTTTGACATTCTCAATCTCTTTCTTCCTTTTATCACGAGCCATGTCTTCTGTTCTCATGTTGACGATATTCTCTGGTGCGAATTCTCCAAGCAGAGCTCTTCTCAGAAAATCTGGGTTATTTGGATCCTTGAGGATAAAAAACAAGGACCTGTACTTGATCTTTTAAGCCCCATTAAAATAACCCCACTTCTGAAATAATACAGACTCCACTGTAACAGAAACCCTAATCGGGTCACATACTTTCACTTTATCCAGGATTGCTTGCTTCATCAGCCTCCTCTAAAACCCTAGAGAACGCCTCTTGAAGAATTTCCCGTTTTTTGTCTCTCTTCTCATCATTACATTTAATCACAGTTTCTCCTTTGAAGGGAGGAGGATGCCTAGCTTCTTCAGTATTCCAGAAACTTGCTTCCTCTCCTTACTTCTTTTAGTTAGTTTTCTTTTATGCCTTTCCCATTTAAAAAAATAGAACTCCCAGTAGAGATTACAAGTAATTAAAACAACCAAAATCTAAACAGCTGCATAGTTTTTGTCAACTAAACAATTCCATTTACAACCACTTGGATAGAATGCACAATTTCATTATTGAATCAAATGTAATATATATATTATCCTTTCCGAATTTGCAAGTAATAACAAATCATAAGTACACTAACAGAACTTCCAATTGTGATTATATGTAAATAAAAGAATCAAAATCTAAACATTGTTTTTGTCAACTAATCAGCTCCATTTACATCCACTTTGATAGAATTCACAATTTCATTGTTGAATCAAGTTTACAATATATCATCCTTTTGAAACATACAAGTAATAGCAAATTATATATGTAACCATATACAATCATCCATTGAGAGACAAACTAGCTACACTAACAGAACTTCCAATGGTGATTGCATGAAACGCACGTGACATAGGTGGTCATAGGTTCATCAGCGCTACGAGTCTGCATCTGATAATAAGTGCACTCTCTTTTCCCACATTTCCCACACACGAACTGATCTGTTGTCGCTTTTGGTTTCTGTCCATGTTCACACGCGAATAGAGCTTTGCTTTTTATCTTCTCTATCTCCTTCTTCCTTTCATCAATAGCCATGTCTTCTGTTCTCAAGTCTACGAGCTGCTCCGGTGCAAATTCTCCGAGCATAACCCTTCTTCTGAAATCTGGGTTCTTTGGATCCTTGAGGTTAAACATCAAGGACCGGTACTTGATCTTTTGAGCTCCATTGAAATAACCCCACTTCTGAAATAGTACTGACTCCACTGTCACAGAAACCCTAATAGGATCACATGCTTTGACTTTATCCTTGATTTCTTCATCATCAGCTTCCTCTAAAACCCAAGAGAACGCATCTTGAAGATTTTCCCTTATTTTGTTGATTAGTTTTAGTCACAGTTTTCTCCTTTGAAGGAGCAACAAGGCTTGAAGAGGATGCCTTCTTCAATATTCCAGAAACTAGCTTCTTCTCATCTTTGGCTATGTTTGCTACGGAAACAAAAGTTTTATCATTGGAGTCTTTTACCTTTGCATTTTCTAAGGTTGATGTCACAAGATTTTTATCAGTTTTCTCAGCCTTCGGAACCTTAAGCTTTATCACAAGAGTCTTCTTATCCTTCTCAACTTTAACATTTTGTGCAGAAACTGTGACATCAGAATCTACTTGTACCTTAATCTTCCCATTCCTATCAGTTTTCTCAGCCTTTGAAACATTGTGATCAACCTTTTGTTTCTTATTTTCGCTTATTTCCTTCATGGTTTTGGTTTTCCAAATCTCTATCAAGTCCATAGCAAAAGCTCATATCTTTTTTCTGGAATACTTTGTTAGAACTCTGAGATGTTTACCCACTTTAGTCGATACCATAATTTGATAATTGACTGAAAATTTTTTGAGTAGCTTGAATGCATCGAGACATCAATTTTCTTTAACTTCGCCATTGGTTGAGGTCACTGCAATGTCCACCGCCTTCTTCACTGCCTCATACAGTAGGATCAATTCTTTCTCCATTGCATACCCCTAAAAGAGAAGTTCAACTTCTTATTAGCTTTTCTATATGAAGATTCTACTAATATTAATGAGTTTTCTATGCTCTATCAATTTCAACTCCTTATCGAGAATTCTATCTTAAATTTTAAACTATCTAACTTTTTTTATAAAATTAAGATATCTAACTTTAATTAGGATGATTTATAAATTTAAATTAAATTATTAATAAAAGTTAAATATTATTTATTGAAGGGTTTCTTGAAACAGATATCCATTTCTAAATAAATTAATTAATTGTGGATATAAAGATATTGATCACTGAAAAATATCCTATACGTAAGCTATGGTTAAATATTCTAATTTTTAAGAAAATCTCGTATCGCAGAAAATTTTGATTAATGATTGTAAAAAGTTGTTATTCATCACTTAACATTAATTCGTTCGTTTTAATATTAATTAGCTGAGATTCTTTCATTAACAGGGGATTTAGTTTACTACATAATCTCAACTATACTTTGTTTTGTTTTGAAAGATATATATGAGCCATAAATTTAGGAGAAATACTTACATAATTAAGGAATGTTATGTCATATGAACTCTCTCCATTTAAAATAAAATAAATCATCCATTTTAATTTTAGTTTGTTGATGACTTATATGAACTAGTTCACATTTTTTTAATTTTTAATAAAAATAAATCTTTTAATTAAGAGATTTATTTTTCTTAAAAATAAAATATAATGTGAAAATTTTCAAATAAGTCATCAATTGAATTATGTATTTTTTATTAGAAAGAGTTCAGATAACGTGCCACTCTAAGAGTATGTATATATTTCTCCATATATTCTCCTTTTTTACTGTTTTAATGCACCAACATTGATAAAAAAAAATAGGTTAGTATCTAAAAAATTATGTTTGACCGGTATTGAATGAACCTTATGAATTTAGGTGAAAATTATTCTTAATAAACTATAAAAAATAAAATGAAATATTTTTTAAATATGACTTAACTAATTAATTTGATGTTCAAATCGATGTTTACATATGTAACTAACAATTAATAAACTTGAATAATAAATACTTTAATATGTAATTCAATAATTTTTAAATCGTACTTAAAAATTTAATAAATGATTTCAAACAAATAAATTCCCTAACTAATTCAAAGTAATATGTTTAAAATCACGTTTGCCTTTCAAATTGAAAATTCAATATATGGCAGATGAATTGGATTGCTTGTTGTGTTTCTAATAATATCTTTATCAATTTTAGGTAATATGGTATTACCGGTTTGGTTAAAGTTTAATCGTAACATGACATCAAGAACTATGTACCTTTCATTGATCCTAAATCAAAATTAAATTGGTGTGAAAATCTTAACATTAATTCAATTGAAATCTGAATGATATAAACTTATATGTACAACTAATAAATATTAATGGATCTTTATATTTCATCCTAGTTCAAATTAATTAAATTTTAGTTTTAAATTTCATTATAATAGCTTGATGTAAATTTTAACTATTTTTTAATCTTACCTTAATATTTCCATTTACGGAGCATGATGTCCCATTCTTATGAACTTCCTCAGCTTTTTCTTTCTTAATTTTGCCTATTCCCTGTATGATTATCGCTTTCCATATGTCAACCAGGTCCATAGCGAAAACTTGGATTTTCTTTCTGGGATGCTTTGTCAGAAGTCTTAAATGTTTACCCACGTGGGTGGATATTAAAATTTGATAATTGACCGGAAATTTCTTGAGCAGTTTCAATGCATCCAGGCACCGATTTTCTTCAACTTCGTTGTCATTTGAGGTTGCTGCTATCGCCACTGCCTTCTTCACCACTTCATATAGTCTGATAAATTCTTTCTCCATCATAGATCCTGGAAAGAGAATTCTGTCTTTTTTATTAACTTTTCTATATAAAGACTATATGAAGATAACTGACCTTTTGAGACTATCAATCTTGACTCCTTATCAAGGTTTCTATCTTAAACAAAATGGAAGTTTAGAGAAAAGGACCTAAAGAAAGAATTATATTTATTAAAACATCATCAAAACTGCAATTATTCAAAATAAGCAAACATGTTCTCTCTGTCGCCTCATTCTTGTGTTTAAAATATAAATTTAAATGTTTAAATTTTCATTCTTAACACCTCACACCAATATTACAAAATGGAAGGTAGAGGAAACAAGTAGGAAGGAGATCAACGGAAACTTACTTGGTCTTCTGCAAATCGCTCTTAGTTAGAACTTTTGTTGAATGTGATATCTTTTCAGATTATGTCCATCCGAACTTGGATTTGCCTATTATTTATAGAACTTCTAATAAGATGGATCTAATCTAATCTGATCCCATCAACAACTGTATTATCATAATCGTAAATATTTCCACATAATAGAAAGTACTAATATTTAATCATATATTATATAGGATATGATTATATCAAATTATTATATGGCATAACTAATATTAAAGTTATATCAATCCAAAAGAAAATGTAAGGTTTTAAATTTTGACAAATTTAAATATATAATTCTCAACAGAAAGAAAATAAGATAAACATAAATGTTTTAAAATATATTTTATAATTTAATCAGACGCTCAAAATAATTTGTACGTGGTTAAGTTATAAAATTATATAGGATTCAAACTTAAATATCGTTGGTAAAAAAAATCAAATATCACATTTATTGAAATAAGAATAATTGTATGACTGATGACTTATTGGGTTGCATCACAATATCAGATCATCGATTGTTTGTGAATCATATTTAACAAGATCTGTATTGTTATTATTGAACTCAGTTTTAAAAGATAAAAATGATTTGGATTAGAAGATCGTGATTTCATAATTTTTTGTTAAATATGTGAGATGTAGTCAAAGGGAATGTAAGAGGTTTGGCCATGAGTAATTTAGATTTTTTTAATTTATATTTTGGTAAATCGTCTTTTCAAATAATTATGATTTTTGTAATCCTCCCACCTCTAGATCTTTCGTTCTGAATTTGACTCGGATGATTTAATTTAAGTTATTATGTTAATCTATATCTTATATATTAAAATTTTTCTGGGTGACTCTTTTATGGTAAGTCATAAAAGGATATATAGATTCGCGTATTTGAATTTATGAAGGAATAATTTTAGGATAAGGAGATATATTATTTCTTCTCCAAAACGAATAATTCTTTTATTTAAAGATATTGATCATTGAATACTATTTCACGCATAAAATATAGTGAAAATTTTAATATTTTAAGAAAATTTCGGATTTCATAAAATTTTGATTAATGAATGTAAACAATTTTGTTAATCACTTAACATTTGTTTCTTTTAATATAAATTAGATTAGATTCTTTTCTTTTTCTTTTTTGCGGTAAAATCTCTATATATTTTTTGGTTTAATTTTAAGATATGAGCAATACATCTATTCCCCTTTTCGCCATTTCAATTGCACATGCTTCTTCTCTATTTTAATTTTTATATTCATACATTCATACATTTTAGTCTAAACCGTTAACACTACTAAAAGTATTCTAACATGATTCTAAAAATATTTTTTATTAAAAAATACATCATAATAAACCTTATTTACTAATATATCCCAATTATTATCTTATTTTTTTATTATTACTCACTTCTTAATTATCCCACTTATTATCTTAATTTTTTATGATTTCTCTTATTTATCTCGCAATAGTTTTTTTTTTCTAATATTCACTTGTTACCTATTTTTTAATTTTAGTAAATTTTAAAAAAATTAAAGTAATATTTATTAAAGAACAAAATTAACAAGTTAATATAACTGTGGGTAACTTTTTTTTTAACATCTCTACCTTTTAATAAATATATTTTAAAAGGATACCACTTAGATCAAATTATTTACATCAATTTCAAAAAATTCTCCGATCTCACTTTGCCATGTGTACTTTTTTAATATCTTCATTTAAGTTAAACATATATGAAATAGAATATACATGATAAAGTGTAATTGTATAACTTCACATAATAGATATAAGGAACTTGATGTATATTTTCCCAGGTCGGTTGCCATTCAGAGGCTCAAGGCATTGCTAGTCTCTGTCCGCCTAGTACGAATCACATTCTTGGGGAAGATCACACAAGTTTTGGTCACATTGATTTTTAACCCTGAGCTAGCACAGAAATCATCTAGTCACTCACGTACTGCAGCCTATTGTAAAGAAACTTCTGTAAAGAGAATAATATCATCAGCAAAAAATAATTGAGAAAGAGCAGGGTCTTGCTCATATGGACGTATTAAAAGCCAAGTTCTCTTTGCTACTCTCACCTGCAAGACACCAAGGACGACAAACCTGATCCTGTACCCCCCTGGAGATCACGCCACAAATTACATCTGTGTTGATTTGAAGGGATGGTGTAGACAATGATTAACAACCAACTCTGGCCAACGTTATTATCAAATTTCAAGTGTATAAATTGTGTGCTTTTAGATACTACCTCCACACAGTGAAACTTATCATATCAGACACCAAAGACCTCCTGGAAAAGCCATCGACGTCCACAATTTCTATAAAGGGATAGCCCAACTTGCAAGTAATTTGCATATCATTATTTTCACTGCATCTTGTTTATAAAATAGCAACGAAATCGAAAGAATCGAAGGATGTCAGTTGGTATATTAGATTAGGGAACATGCAGGCACCCGTCCCTCTAGAGTTTCAAAACATAAAATCCATGCACTACAAAAAATATTTATATTTATCGAATAATTTATTGATAAATAGTTTTATAGATATGTACCTCAAAAAGTCATTTTGAAATACAAGTACAATGTGTGAGATTTAAATAATTGACTATATTTATTAAATTTTTTATCAAAATTGATAAATTCTTTTCTATAAATTAATTTCACAAATTGATTATATATCTTACTTATTGAAATTTTTATTAATAAACACCTTATAGAATAAATATTCGAAAAGTTTTATTTCTAAAAAGTGACTTAGACTTTTATAAGTTAAGTTGAAGTTTTTATCTATAAGTATCTTTATCAAATAAAGTTTCAAAAAATATCTTCCATAGTATTTCATAACAGTTTTTTTCATATTTATTGAACAATTTATCGATTAATACACTTATTGATAAGTTTATAAAAAAGCAAAAGCTAAATTAAAACAGTTTTTGAAAATCATTTGTCATATTAGAGTAATGTAATCTTGTTACCACACAAAGCAATCAAATTGAGAAGATTGTGATAGCAACAAACCCCGCAACAAACCCACAACGAAGCAATCATTGAAAACTCACAGCTAACCCACGCAAAGCAATCATTTTCCCGAATATCAATTCGTTGAAAACCCACGGCAAACCATGAAACACAATAATTGTTCCTTTTTCACAATGAAAATAAGGAAAAGAAGACAAGAGAAAAGGAGGGATTGAAAAGAAAGCAGAGTGAGATTGAAACTTATAAATCTCCTCCATCCACACCGCCGCATATTCCTCCAGATCTATCAAACGCAAGCAATTTTCAGTCAGACACTGCTACATCCTCAACCATATGGCGCCTTCGGTGAAGGAGATTGAAGGGGAAGGAGGTGACGGATGTGGACAACAAAGATCGCAAATTGAAGAGGGAAGGCAACGGAGGTTGAAGATGAGATGAAGGCGATGGAGGTTGTAGAAGCTTCGTCTCCACCATCGTCAGGGAGAATTGCACAGAGATCTGAGGTGGAGAATGCTGTCACATTTTCTTTGCCATTCCCATGGCCATCGTCGAAGATGAGGACGATGGCTGAAGAAGACGGGGAGGGTAACGGTAGATAAGATAGACAAGTGAGGGTTCAGGGTAAAAATTGATTGGGATAAAATTGTCAAATAGGTAAAATTATTAAAGGCAGGATTGTTCATAATATTGCCACATCAACATCATTTAACCACGTGTCATCCACATAATGACACTGTATTCATTTAACGTTTAACATTATCGTTATCTGTCCGTTAACTCGGGGTGGAGAAGATATGAAATTATATTTATAGGACATTATAAAACAAAAACAAAATTTAGGTGTTGGATGGTCTTCGGTGGAAATTTTCAGGCTATTTAAGGACTTTAACCCTATATTAAATGATGCTATGGATTTTCTCGAGGATTTATATATGTTCAGGAATTGTTGTGAAGGTTGACGTGTTCTCTGAACTTATCAATACTTATTGTTTGGTTTGCCAATGACGGTTCTGAAAGCTTCTACAAGTTTTTATATTCAGGAGATGTAACTTTATCCTTTTGCAAAGTTTGTATATGAGACATTGATGAATTTGGAGTCATGTATCTCCCGAATATTGTAAATATAATTTAAGTTATGTAATTGTTAGAATTTATGAAATTTATCATTTATATTATTAGATCTATAACATAAAAACGAAAAATGTAGGTTCATTGTTATGGATTGGAAATAAATTAAACATCCAAACTAAAGAAAAGCCATTTCACTAAAAAAAACTGAAAGCTGCAGTGGTTGATTGTAGCAGTTAGGGTAAAACTGCTACAAGATGTCACTTTCTAGAGGTTTGAATGTTAATCGCTGTAAATTTGTAGCTATTTGATTGTGAATAGTGTTAACAGAGACATTTATACATGTTAACCACTACAAAGATGGCACCAAGCTAGTGCTATAAACTTCCTAACCGATGAGTTGTCTGTTCGCATTCTGGATTTTGTCGCAGTTGAACGACTTCAAACTTCCCCAAGAAAAGTGACTGTTCTAATTCCACTTTGGGGTCATGTTTGTAGTGGTTATGAGTGCTGCAAAGTCCCACACAACATGTGAGAGACAGTTGGATATTTGCAGCGGTTTATTTTAATTAACCGCTATAAACAAAAACGCGCTTTTAGAAACCTATATATACCCCCACGCCTTCATTTCAAAGTTTTGCCATTTGCGAGTAGCAAAGTTCTGTTGAATTGTGATCAAAACTCTGGCTTGATGCGAATACCAAGATTTTAGTCCACTTTTGAGGTACGGATAGAAATTTTACTTACGTAGTTTATTTATTTAAAAAGTTTAGTTACTTATTTAATTTAGTTATATTTTAATTATAACTTCTTCTTTAGTGTTATTTAACTGTTTATTTAGCGTAGTTTAGATGGTTAAGTGGATCAGGAACTAGGAATTTTTTTAATATGTTGGACTTTATTTTTATTTGTTAATAGGGAATATAAATTGGACTACGAGTACCTGTATGACTATGAATACCTGTTGGAGTACTTTATATTTTTAATATGTTGGACTTAAGAGTGATGTTTGACTAGGAATATATTTATCTGTTCATTAGGATTGTGATTAAGAATATTTTACAAAGTTTAATATTTTGATTCTTGAATTATAACAAATACCTGGGGTTGCTTGCAAAAGAGTGGACCTATTTCCCTATCAACAAAGCTACCTGGCAGGCGATGGATTTACCGATCAAGGAAAAAATGTGGGAACTAATGAAGGTCATTAAATTTAATACCATTGGTTATTTAAATATGAATATTTTGTTAAAAATTAACATTTAGTTTACTTAATTGCAGGCTAAGTTTGTGTTAGAGGATCGTATTCAGGGGAACACCGTGAAGAAGCTGGGGAGGACTGGAAGAACATGAGGTTGGCCTATTTCATCGAGCAAGTGGTGTCGGGACACAGGGTAAGGAGGGCATAGCGAATGATGTTCCCGATGGTGTCCTTGCACAGGATTGGAGGGAGTTCGTAAGATCACAGTTTACACCGCAGGCTAGGGTATGAATTTAGTTAATTAAATTCAGAATATTTAATTGTTCTCCCACTTGACTAACCATATATGTTACTTCATTTTAGGAAGCATCACATAAAGGTGCCACAAGTGTTCCTCAGAAGACCATGCGGCATAGAGGTAGCTTGAGACCCTTTCTCGATTGCTTATAATGAGATCGTAAGTAAAGAAATTAAATTATTTATAAATTAATTCAATATTTACATATTTAATTGTAATTAGCTTTTAGGAAAGGAGGGTCACGGTGGAGCAAGGATACATACCTATGATAGGAAAGATGTGGCCTGAGTTATATAGGCTCAGAGACAGAACTCCTGCATCAGAAGGGGTTGAAGAAGTTGCAGTATGTATTTAATAAAACTAATTTAGTGATTTTATAAATAATTAATATTCATTAATTTCTTTTAATTTTTCCAATTGTATTGATAGGTACAGATGTCTCAGTTTATGCAGAGATACAGGAGTCTCAAGGGTTCACCTTGGATCCCACCGTATCACTACTAGAGGCCCGTAGCAGACCTCAGCACCCCGGGAGGATCATGGGGCTCAGTCTAGATCCCACACCAACAAAACTCAGACCGTTATCGAATGCTCCCATCCCATCTCACTACCTATCATCATCTTAGTCACAAGCTGTAGCAGCCCAAACGAACGCAAGAGTCTAGTGCCAAAGTAGACTATCTATGGACAAACTACGGGATAAGGTTAGAAGTGAGATATAGGAGTAGGAGGAGACGATGATCTAGTCCCAAGTGTAGACCCAGGTAGAGACCATATAAAGCCAGATGCAGTCGCAAACTTAGAGCACACTCCATACTATAATAGCTAGATACAGAGCCAGATGGATGCCTTCCTAAGGGATGCATAGACACAAATTTTGGACATCATAACACTTTCGCCGTTACCTACTATTCTGATCCTGGAAATAGTCCTATCAGTCCCATCGCCACTGTCATCGTCGAGGGCACCACAGGGTCCACAACATCCTTCATCGCCATATCTCAATGAGGATGTGCATCCTTGGATAATTCATGATCTTATCCTAAATGTCCCTAGTCAGTTATCTATGTGGGAGCACAGATAAAATAAGACCAGTATGACTTTGAAGATGTATAGAGATATAAATCAAAGTCATAGGCACATGTAAGAGTACAAGGTGTTAGACCGACCCACTATAAGAGAACTGCATGGGTAACGTCATAAGCTTCTCTCATATACAAACCATGTCAATATGCCCTTTGACCTGAGATCATCATGGATTCCTACATGACAAACGCTCAGCTTTGACCTAATCAAAAGTCACTTTTGACCGAGTGATCATAAAGACTATGTTCGGGCTTAGTGATTTTTCATGCGGAGGAATGTGAATGGTTAAGATGGAATTTGCCCCTCACATTCGTAGAGAGATATTTCTGGGCCTCTCGATGAGTGAGTCTGAGAAATGTATAGCCATACTGTAATGGAAAGGTAGTTCCATTTCTATAGTCAGACTACTCAGGGATCGAGAAAGTAACGGTCAGGAATAGGAGGATGACATTATCCATGCCTCATCCATGACCAAAATATCGCGTGACAGAAGGGACATGATATGGTTGTATAAAAGGTTACATCGTTTAACGATCCTCATATGATTTGGGTAGTCGTTATGTCTTGCTAGAGACCACTTGCGACTTGTGGGCTAGTATAACAAATGGCCCACTGCCAACTTCATATGGGCCTACAGGGTCGCACACAAAATAGCCCAACACGAGCTATGATATTCAGATTCATTGAATCTAAGACATGTCCAGATTCAATGAATGATCCAGGATAGATGTATATATATTTATTTATATTTATATTCGTATATATATAAATTCGTATATATACATTATATATAAGAGATATATGAAATTTAATTTATAAGGATAAATTAAATCTATATCACGTTTGAATTTGAAATTCAAATTGATAGGATATCTCATATAAGAGATATTTATAAGATTTAATTTATAAGGATAAATTAAATCTCTATCACGATTGAATTTGAAATTCAAATTGATAGGATATCTCATATAAGAGATATTTATAAGATTTAATTTATAAGGATAAATTAAATCTCTATCACATTTGAATTTGAAATTCAAATTGATATGATATCTCAAATTTAATTTATGAGAATAAATCAAATACAGTTCAGTCTTAGCTTTATTTTAAGTTAAATAAATAGGTTAATTAAATATGTGGGATGGAGTTAATATTATTTATTTAATTAGTTTCTTATCAAATTATACAATATATGATATTGTATTAATTTTGGAATTAATATAAGATTAACTCCTAAAATCCAATTCGGTAGAGAGAAAAAAACGCAGAGCATCCTATATATCAGATATTAGGAGCTACATTTTGGATAGAGATACACATAGAACACAGAAAGGCCGAAGGGAATCTGCAAAAGGTTTGCAGATAAGAAACTACTAAAATAGAGATGGAGAGGACGAATTCTTGAGAAAGTCCTGGAGGGACAAGAGACGCTAGCACGTCGTTCGTGGTTGGAATGTTGTTCGTGTGGATACCAGTAGAGGAAGCTGACCTGAGTCGTCGACTTCTTGCGATCAAAAAGGGAGCACGAGCTGCGGAGAGAAGCTGTGAACGTCGTGACCATAAGCTGTGTAAGTTGCTGAGGAATACTAAGGGTAATGCTTTTTCCCACTTGACTTAAAGACATACGGTAGATCCTGGCAAGGAATAAAAAAAAATTTAAATAATTTCCGCTACATTTCTTCCAATTCCAAATCAGTGGTATCAGAGCCATGCTGTTTTGTGTTTAAGTTAGGCTTGATTGTTGATTCATATGATATATGTTAGTCGTAGCTGATCATATGATATGCGTTTTATGTGTGACATATAAGGGATCCGTATTATGTATGACATAAAAGGAATCTAAAAGGGAATTGAAATCGGTGGTGATACATTTTGATTTGATCAATTAACTTAGCAGGACCGCCGTGGCTACCTGTTCATAGCACAACATAACCGTAACATATGTTATTTTATGAATGTTTTAGATTTGAAACATCAATTGCCCTGCCATTAAATCTGAATGTTGATTCTTGAATGCTTGGGTATGGTGAACAATATGGCTCTAGATTGCAAGTGTTATAATTTTTTAAATACGGCCTGCGTGTCGTGCCTTCGTATATATATACTCTCAATGTACCTTCTCTTCTCATCTCACTCCCCTCGAATGTTAAAAGAGGTTTCTATATGTAATTTCCCTTTTCGTACTAGAGAGCTCCTCTCATTGGCTTGAGTGGACTTAGGATAGGTGAGCCATATTGTATCACGTTTAAATTATGTATCTTATAATTATATCAGCACATGCATATTACTTGTATGAGATACAAACTGAGAAACATGCATTCTCATAAACTAGATAGTTAAATTAAGCCCTCTAAATGAAATCTTAAGTCATAATACCGTCAATTTATAAACACTTGTCAAAACCTCAATCGCTCACTAACTATTGCATTGAGGGTTGTTTATTCAGTGGGAGATTGCTAATTAAATTGCATATTTTAATTGTAGAATCATGATGACTAGTAATACTGCTACATTATCGCTGCGATCTGTCCTTGAGAAGGACAAACTCAATGGGACAAACTTTCTTGACTAGTTTAGGAACTTGAGAATTGTTCTCAAGCAGGAAAGAAAGGCGCATGTCCTAGATCAACCCATTCCTGAGGATCCAGTGGCCAATGCTCTTAGAGCTCAGAGAGATGCTTACACGAAGCATAAGGAAGACTCTGTCGATGTGGGATGCTTGATGCTAGCCACCATGGTTCTGGAGCTCCAAAGAGATTTGGAACACACGGAGGCTTATGAGATGATTGTGCATCTCAAGGAAATGTTCCAGCAACAGGCAAGGCAAGAGAGGTATGAGACCACTAAGGCCTTACATTCCTGCAAGATAGCTGAAGGTGCATCAGTCAGTACTCATGTCTTAAAGATGAAGGGGTACATTGATCACCTTGAGAGGCTTGGATTTCCCATAAGCCAGGAGTTAGCTACGGATTTGATCTTGAACTCACTTTCCAAAAGTTATGACCAGTTTGTCATGAACTACAACATGAACAACATGGAGAAATCTATTTCTGAATTGCATGGGATGCTTAAAACTGCTGAGCCGAGTCTTAAGAAGAATCCCAGTAGTATTTTGATGGTTCAGAAAGGAAAGGGTATGAAAAAGAAAGACAAAGGTAAGGGGAAGGGTCATGGCTCATCAGGTAAGACCAAAGAGTCAAGCAAGCTCGAAACTAAGCCTGCACCAAAGAAGGTAAAGCCTCCAAAGGAAGGAGTCTGCTTCTTCTGCAATGAACCTGGTCATTGGAAGAGGAACTGCAAACTCTACCTCGAAGATATGAAAAAGAACAAGAAGGATAGCGGGGCTATCGCTTCAGGTATTTATGTTATAGACATTCATCTTTCTATTTCCACCTCATGGGTATTAGATACTACGTGTGGTTCTCACATTTGCACAAATGTGCAGGGACTAAAGGACAGTAGGAAGCTGAAAAAGGGCGAAGTTGACCTACGAGTTAGAAACAGAGCAAGGGTTGCTGCGTTAGCTGTAGTCACTTATGAATTAGTTTTGCCCACTGGGCTTTTGTTAGTTTTGAACAATTGCTATTATGTTCCTGCTTTAAGTAGTAACATTGTTTCACTTTCTTATTTGGATAAGGAAGGTTTCACTTCCATTACTGGGAATAGTAGATGTTCTATTTATCATAATGATATTTTCTATGCTCATGGTGATTTGCATGTTGATCATTACATATTAAATTTAGAACAACCCAATCATGGAAATATCTATAACATAACTACCAAAAGGGTCAAACCAAACAATTTGAATCCCACATACCTCTGGCACTATCGTATGGGCCACATAAATGAGAAACGTATTTCTAAACTCCATCAAGATGGATTTCTAAACTCATTTGATTTTGAAGCATATGACACTTGCGAGTCTTGTTTGTTAGGAAAGATGACAAAGTCACCTTTCACTGGGCACAGTGAGAGGGCCACTGATTTATTGGGCCTCATACATACAGATGTGTGTGGACCAATGAACACAAATGCCAGAGGAGGTTATTCGTACTTCATAACATTCATAGATGATTTCAGTAGATATGGGTATATCTATATGATGAAACATAAATCTGAGTCTTTTGAAAAGTTCAAAATATTTTAAAATGAAGTGAGTCTTTTGAAAAGTTCAAAATATTTTAAAATGAAGTACAAAACCAGCTTAGCAAAACAATTAAAGCCCTTCGATCTGATCGGGGTGGTGAATATTTAAGCCAAGAGTTCATAGATCATCTTAGGAGTTGTGGGATAGTCTCACAATTGACTCCTCCAGGGACACCACAATGGAATGGCATTTCTGAACGGAGGAATCGAACACTATTAGATATGGTTCAATCCATGATGAGTCAAACAGATCTTCCACCCTCCTTTTGGGGCCATGCCCTAGAGACAGCTGCGTTCACACTCAATCGTGTTCTATCTAAGGCAATTGAAAAGACTCCGTATGAGATATGGACTGGGAGGACGCCTAGTTTGTCTTTCCTCAAGATTTGGGGATGTGAGGTCTATGTTAAGTAACAAGCCTCAGACAAATTAGCGCCTAAATCCTCAAGGTGCCTTTTTATGGGATATCTTAAGGAAACCAAGGGATATTACGTCTACAACCCTGCTGATAACAAAGTGTTTGTTGTCAGAAATGGTATCTTTCTCGAACGAGAATTTATCTCTAAAAGAACCAGTGGGAGTAAGGTACACCTCGAAAAAGTTTGAGAGCCACAAGACACCACAAAATTGCAAATGGAAAATAGAGAAGACTCACAACAAGTTGTTGAGACTCCTCAAGTCACGCAAGGTCCACGTAAATCTAATAGGACACGACTTCAGCCTCACAGATATGGATTTCTGATTTTTGATAGTCGTGATGTGTTGCTCATTGAACATAATGAGCCGACTACCTATCGAGAAGCTATAGTGGGACCAAACTCTGAAAAATAGCTTAATGCCATGAAGTCTGAGATGTAATCCATGTACGACAATAAGGTTTGGACCTTAGTCGACCTGCCTGAAGGTGTAAAAATTGTCAGGTACAAGTGGGTTTTTAAGGAGAAAACTGACATGGATGGCAATGTAAATGTCTTCAAGGCACGACTGGTTGCAAAAGGATTTACTCAAACTCATGGTGTGGACTGTCATATCCCCAATTTTCTGACCTGATGTACCTGTACAGTTTATCTATAATAGATATAAGATTCTTGGAATAAACTGTATCAGATTGCAAAAAGAAATGGAAGGATTAATAACTAAGAAAAGAATAGGGACCAAAATGCAAATTGAAAAGTTTGAAGACAAAAAGTTGAAGTAGAAATAAAAAGAGTGACCTAAATGCAATTAATGGAAAGTTCAGGGACTAAAGTGTAATTATTCAAAAGTTAAGGGACCTAAATGTAAATATGGAAAAGTTGAGCCAAAACAGGCTAAAAATGCCCGGAATCAGATCAGACCCAAATTTTACCAGTATATAGACAAAAATATTCCGGTCAGTTTAACGCAACACGTAATTTTGATTTGAGGTCCCGATTAATTGATATAAATTCCTGAAGTCAGAAGGAATTATTGCAGTATTTTTGAGATCTCATAATTAGATGAGACTTTATAGAAAATTCATATATTTAATATATGAATTTATAAAATTGACAGAATTAGAAAAGGAATCCTGTAGAAGCCATACGGGATTTTACAGTGAAATAAAATACCCGATAAATATGATCGGGAGAGTTGTACAGTAAATTGGGCCATGAAGGCAATATAAGCAATAAGCCCATAATAAGGCCCAAATGACACCATCATGAGCCCATTAAGGTGACTGGACAGTTATATGGGCCACAGGCCAGAGCAGTCCAGGAAAAGTGCAAAATTACGAAAATGCCCCTGGATGCCTATACTGTACCAGTGATGGATGGAGGTCATTTTGGTCATTATGGATAGGCCAAAAACGTGGGACATAGTATAAATATGATTATATAGAGTCAATATATGCCCTGAGACAGTGTAAAGAGGTGTGAAATGACAATTTTGCCCTTAGGGTTAGTACAGCGCAGGAAAGGACACTAAGAGTATCTTGGTTATTTTTCAAGGAATGGATGGCAGATAAATATTCAATATATCATTTTCAATGATATGAGAAGCCTAAATATTGATTTCCAGGACATAATACATATCCTGGTATATTATAAATAAATTCAGAACAGAAAACAGTCCGGTTGTTGTGAAACTGCTCCGATCGGTACCGGATTGGACTGGAATTTTTCCAGAACCTTCTTGACATGGGCAGCACGCCACCTAACCCTCTTAGGTGTCCCATGAGCTGTCCCACATGATGTCATAATTGTTCTTTTATGAAAAAGTTAAATCCAAGATTAAATGTGAGCCTTTAGATCAAATAGTAACCAAATCAATCTTGGCCATCCATTTCAACCCAAATTTCTCTATAAATACCCCCCTATTCAGATCACTTCGGCATGCATGGTGAACCATAGGGAAAATCTTGCAAAATTTCCATTCAACCAAGAAAGAAGCAACCAAAGTGAAGTAACAAGCAAGGTAATCATCTCCCTTGATCTTGAGCTTTGTTCTAGTAGGTTAGCTCATGGTTTTAAGGGGTTTTCATGCTATATTTCCCTTATGGTTACTGCTGGAAGTGCTGCTCATATGTGGTTAAAATATGAGTTTTATATTATGGATAGTTTAGACAAGCTTAAACAAGCTAGAATCAAGTGGTATAAGCTTGTGAATTCAAGTATGTTTGGATTTAGGGTTTTGTGTTCTTGCTGGTACTGTACATGGTACTGTTCATATGATGGAATTTCATGATTTTGATGCTTCCAATGAGTTTAAAATGGAAAGTTGTGTGGGGATAAAGTAGGAGAACAAGTATTGGAAGCATTGGAATCAAAATGAGAATTTTTGGAAAACAAGAGCATGTATTTCGGTTTGTCACTGTAGCAATTGATATGTTTTGATTTTAGAAATTCTGATTTCATATTTGGATTCTACATGAAAAATTATGTGGAAATGAACCATAAGAATTTATTTTGGAAAGGTGGAAGTAGGAAACATAAATTAGAGAAAGAAAGGGAGCTAGTGAAAACCTAGTCTTGGATTTGGTTTCAAGTTGAGTTGTAACTTGATATTATGTTGTGATGGCTAGGTTTTGACATTTGTGAAGGAAGGAAAGCACTTCAAGAAGGTCTTGACCAAGATAGCTAAGAGGTAGCAAGGATACCTAACTATAACTCATGTTTGTTTAATTGTTTTGCTTGCTTGTTGATTATGGTGTTTGGTTGAGCTTGAGCTTATGTCATCATGTTATGATGAAGTATGAATGATTGCAACTCCTTGCAAGTTATGTCATGACAATATGCATGTTAGAGTTTGCTTATGTACCATTATGAAGTAGCTCCCATCTCATGATAACATGTTAAGCATACAATTATCCATGCATGATATTATAGTTTGTGTAACTTGCTATTGGGATTTCCATGAAATCTCATTCCTTCCACATGCATAACTATGTTTTAGGTGCTGGATCTTTTCAAGGGAGGAGAGTAAATGTTGATGAATAAGTTTGTATAATAAGCTACATGACTTACATGACACTATGGGATGATATGCTAGTATGCATGGTGTATGTTTCTCTAGTCCTGTTTTGAGGCCATGGTGATTTGACAATGTTTTTGGCATCTAAATCAACGAGTTTTAATCTGAAACTTGGGCTTCTTAAATTTAAGACACAGAGCTTTAAATGAACACCAAGAACGCCTCATTTGGATAAGTATCTGAATTGTTATGATTTTCCAAAGTTGGAAGTAAGATCTGGAATTGAGTAAAACGAGTGCTGAGAGGCAGTGACGGTTACACAAAGATTTCATATACCAAATGAATGCGTTTTTCTACGAAATTTTATGAACTTAAAGATAACGTCTAAAGCTTCAAATCCATAGGTAACACAGTTCATTTGGATAAGTAACCAAAGAGAAATGAATTTTTGAAGTTAAGCAAAGAAACTGGAACTTCCAGATTTTACCAAATGAACAGTGATTTTCAACGATTAAACTGATTTCATTGGGACAAGAAAACCTCAGTTTCATATTTTTCCCTCAAAGATATGTGAAATAGATTTCATTAGAAATTGGAACCATGTTATTTCGATTTTTCTAAAATTAATTATGAATTTTCAAAGTAAGGTACATGTTCTGGAATTACCAAATGAACAGTAAAAGTGAACAGTACCCGAGAGCAAATCTTTTGGAAATGGATGTTTTCAAAGCAAATGATCATGTAATTGGTTCCAATCACTTCTAATCAAGTATAATTGAGGTTAAAAGTAAGGATATGACATGGACTATGATGAGACCTTTTCCCCAGTTGTAATGGCCAAATCAATCAGAATCCTCTTTGCTATAGCAGCATATTATGACTATGAAATATGGCAGATGGACGTCAAGACAACCTTCCTTAATGGAAAGCTCCTTGAGGACGTGTACATGACATAACCTAAAGGGTTTGTGCATTCCGAGGACTCTAGTAAAGTGTGCAAGCTTCAAAGGTCCATTTATGAACTGAAGCAAGCATCTCGGAGTTGGAATCATCGTTTTGATGAAGTAGTCAAAGAGTTTGGATTTCTTCAAAATATTAATGAACCTTGTGTGTACAAGAAGGTTAGTGGGAGCACAGTTGTGTTTTTGGTACTTTATGTCGATGACATCCTAGTTATTGGGAATGGCATTCCTACCTTGCAGATTATCAAGTCTTGGTTAGGAAAGTCTTTCTCAATGAAAGACTTGGGTGAAGCCACCTACATCCTAGGAATCAGAATCTATAGAGATAGATCTAAGACTTCTAGGACTCAGTCAGAGTACATACATAGACAAAATACTGCATAGGTTCAGTATGCACGAATCAAAGAGGGATTTCATACCCATGTCTCATGGTATTCACCTCAGCAAAGATCTGTGTCCTAGTACATCTGATCAGCGAGGTCGCATGAGTAAAGTTCCATATGCCTTGGCCATAGGATCTATCATGTACGCCATGTTATGTACTCGACCAGATGTCTCATTTGCCTTGAGTATGACTAGCAGATATCAATAGGACCCTGGTAAGGGCCATTGGACTGCTGTCAAGAATATCCTTAAGTACTTAAGAAGGACTAAGGACTTATTCTTGGTCCATGGTGGATTGGATGACAAACTCTATGTAATTGGTTACACAGATGCAAGTTTCCAAACTGACCAGGATGACCAAAATCGCAGTCTGGATATATATTCCTCCTCAATAATGGAGTAGTAAGCTGGAAGATCTCTAAGCAGGGCACTGTAGCAGATTCTGCAATGGAAGCTGAGTATATAGCAGCATCTGATGCAGCTAAGGAAGCTGTTTGGATCAGGAAGTTCATCACAGAACTAGGGGTGATACCTACCATCTCAGATCCAATAACTTTGCTATGTGACAATAGCGGTGTCATTGCATAGGCCAAAGAGTCTAGGTCACATCAAAGGACCAAGCATATACTCAGGCGATTTCATCTCATTAGAGAAATCTACGATATAGGTGATATAAAAATATGCAAAGTAGCAGGAGAAGATAATGTTACTGATCCTCTAACAAAGCCGCTTGTGCAGGCAAAGCATGAGCATCATGTTAGGTGAATGGAAATTAGTCAAATTAATGATTGTACCTAGTGCAAGTGGGAGGTTGTTGGAAATCATGCCCTAGGGGCCAATCATTGTCTTATGAACATTATTGATTTATGAATTTATTAATTGTGTTATCATATTATTTGCATGTTTATTGTGATGACCATCCTTGGATAATTCATGATCTTATCCTAAATATCCCTGGTCGGTCATCTATGCGGAAGTACAGATGAAATAAGACCAGTATGACTTTGAAGATATATAGAGATATAAATCAAAGTCATAGGCACATGTAAGAGTACAAGGTGTTAGACCGACCCGCTATGAGAGAACTGCATGGGTAACATCAAAAGCTTCTCTCATATACAAACCATGTCAATATGCCCTTTAACCTGAGATCATTATGGATTCTTACATGACAAACGCTCAGCTTTGACCTAGTCAAAAGTCACTTTTGACCGAGTGATCATAAAGACTATGTTCGGGCTTAGTGGTTTTTCATGCGGAGGAATGTGAATGGTCAAAATGGAATTTGTCCTTCACATTCGTAGAGAGATATTACTGGGCTCCTCGATGAGTGAGTCTGAGAAATGTATGGCCATACTGTAATGGAAAGGTAGTTCTATTTCTATAGTCAGACTACTCAGGGATTCAGAAAGTAACGGTCAGGAATAGGAAGATGACATTATCCATGCCTCATCCATGACCAAAATATCGCGTGACAAAAGGGACATGATATGGTTGTATAAAAGGTTACATCGTTTAACAATCCTCATATGATTTGGGTAGTCGTTATGTCTTGCTAGAGACCGCTTGTGACTTGTGGGCTAGTATAACAAATGGCCCACTGCTAACTTCATATGGGCCTACAGGATCGCACACAAAATAGCCCAACACGAGCTATGATGTCCAGATTCATTGAATCTAAGACATGTCCAGATTCAATAAATGATCCAGGATAGATGTATATATATTTATTTATATTTATATTCGTATATATATAAATTCGTATATATACATTATATATAAGAGATATATGAGATTTAATTTATAAGGATAAATTAAATCTCTATCACATTTGAATTTAAAATTCAAATTGATAGGATATCTCATATAAGAGATATTTATAAGATTTAATTTATAAGGATAAATTAAATCTCTATCACATTTGAATTTGAAATTCAAATTGATATGATATCTCAAATTTGATTGATGAGAATAAATCAAATACAATTCAGTCTTAGCTTTATTTTAAGTTAAATAAATAGGTGAATGAAATCTTTGGGACAGATTTAATATTATTTATTTAATTAGTTTCTTATCAAATTATACAATATATGATATTGTATTAATTTCGGAATTAATATAAGATTAACTCCTAAAATCCAATTTGGTAGAGAGAAGAAAACGCAGAGCATCCTATATATCAGATATTAGGAGCTATGTTTTAGATAGAGATACACATAGAACACAGAAAGGCCAAAGGGAATCTGTAAAAGGTTTACAGATAAGAAAATGCCAAAATAGAGACGGAGAGGACAAATTCTTGAGAAAGCCCTGAGGGACAAGAGACGCTAGCACATCGTTCGTGGTTGGAACGTTGTTCGTGTGGATACCAGTAGAGGAAGCTGACCTGAGTCGTCGACTTCTTGCTATCAGAAAGGGAGCACGAGCCGCGGAGAGAAGCTGTGAACGTTGTGACCACAAGCTGTGGAAGTCGCTGAGGAATACTAAGGGTAATGCTTCTTCCTACTTGACTTAAACACATACGGTAGATCCTGAAAAGGAATGAAAAAATTTTTAAATTAATTTCCGCTGCGTGTCTTCCAATTCCTTACACAATATCCGTAGGCAGATTTTTGTATAGTTTTTAAAAAAACATTGTTATTACTTACATATTTTGGATATTATGAATTTAAATATATAAATCTTATTTAATGATTTCACAAATTTTAGTTTATCTCACAAAATTTAGTGTATTTTAGTTTAATTTCATAAATTATAATTCAATTATATTTAAAAAGTTAAATTTGTCACAAAGTTTCCAATGACCAAGCAACTTTGTAGCAGTTTATAACCACTGCAAACTTACAAAATTTCAAATTCCAATTCAATCTGTTCAGATGTGGAATTATGACATTTTGTAGTAGTTTAAAACCTCTGCAAATGTTCAAATTTTAAATTTAAATTTACCTCCATAGGTGTTACACTTAGTAGTTTGTAACTGCTGCAAATTTCAAAATTTGAAATTTAAATTTCCCTCCATTGATGTTACCTTTTATAGCGGTTTATAACTGCTACAAATATTGTAGGCTGAAATGGATTGACCGTTATGTGTCTTTGTAGCAGTTTTTGTAACGGCTATAAATATTTTACTATTACAACTTGTCTTTATAAGGGGTGAATGTTTAGTTGAACTTCATAATAACTTCCAATATAGCTTTTACTCTCACATATTCTCTATATCACTATTACAGCAACAATGTATAAGAGTTAGATAAATGTGCCACGTACGACCTCACGATATCTAGTTGGACTAAACTCTTTCTTGGACTTTGCATTCAATAACACATTGGTCAATGATAAGATCCAACGTTTATGCCCTATATGTAATTTTAACACGTGGCATCCAGTGAATATTTTAGGGACCATTTTATTGTTAAGTCTTTCCCCCAGAATTATGTCATTTGGACTCTACATGGAGAACAACATGATATGCTTACTGAATCAACTCTGGCTATATCAAGAATGGGAGTTCGAGTGGATAAACTCGATGCAGTGAATGATACGGTGCATGATGCAATCGGTATTCATGAAGTTGACACTCTTGATAAAGTACAGTGCCTTGATCTGGAGTTCGAGAGGAATGACACTGCTCAAGACTTTTTTGAACTGATGAATGAAACCAACAAGCCTCTGTATCATGGGTGTACAAAGTATTCTAAATTGTCATTATTGGTAAAAATGTATCATATTAAATGCTTGTGCGATATCACCAATAAGGCCATTTCCATGCTATTGAAATTGTTCGAAGATCCTTTCCCCCAAGCTGTATTCCCGTCATCTTTTTATGAAGCCAAAAAGATTATCAACAAGCTTGGATTGAACTACAACGAGATTAGTGCATGCCTGAATGATTGTATGTTGTATTGGAGAGAGGACTTGAACAAGGAGATCTATAAGTGTTGTAACACTTCTCGGTACAAGACATTACAGAAGGGAAAGAAGCAGAAGAAGAAAAAACCTATAAATTTTTTTTGGTATTATCTGTTACTTTAATTAGTAAGTTAATTTTTTCTGGTTAATAATAACAGTTTGAATTCTTAGGTCCTTCCCATTGAAACTGCGGTTGGAACGAATGTATATGTCATCAAATATGGCAGAGCATATGAGGCGGCATGTTCTTGAGCAAAATACAGATGATTCCATATAATCTCCCACCTTGGATGTGCATGAAGCACAGCTCATTTTTACTTTCCATGATCATCCCTAGAAATAAAGCACCAGTAAATGATATAGACGTCTGTACCTATAGCCATTGATACAAGAGTTTATGGAGTTATGAGTCATACGAGAAGTATGTATTCAATCTCTGTGAAGCATTGATGTGGATGAAAAGTGATTTCTCGGGTTTAGGAATTTTGTCCAGCTAGAATGTGTATATTGGGTTGGCCTATCTTGAGTGTAACTTTGATGGCATCTCATGCCACCTTCCGCACAGTCAGAAGTGGTGTTTCACCAGCTATGAGTAAATGGGTGAACTTTCATTGAGGTTGATAAAAGAGTCCATCGAGAGTTTCCTGGTTGGTTTACATGATGAATATGCAATGACAACAGACCTTACATAGCTGAATTCAAAAATCTTTCACTTAGCCTATTTGATCATGCGAGAAGGGATACCAAGTATAATATTAACGGGTCTAAGTTCTGCACGGTTACACTTGACCAAGGATTGCTAACACAAAACTCTAGGGTTGGCGGCACATTTAGGATGAGGAGTTATGCTAGCAACAATGATAGCGATATGCGAGGCATCACTTATTATGGAAAGCTTATTGACGTCGTTGAGTTAAATTACCAGCTTTTCATAGTAACTCTCTTTAAGTACTCCTATGCAAACATGACATCTTCAAGGGTTCTTACTGTTAATAACTTAGGCATCACATCTGACAACTTTTCCAGACTCATTCATACAGGTGAATTTGAAGATGATGAGCCATTCATTCTGGCACCAAGTTTATTATGTGGAGGACGAGAAGCATAAAGATTAGAATATGGTGGTTCACCCCAAGCCATAGATCTTTTTGACATAGGTGATGATGACATTACCGCTTACGACAGTGAGCCCTTACAATTGATGAATTTTGAAAATTTCTTCTCTCAAGGTGATGGCAATTTAGCTATTACTAAGTATATATGTTCTTCATCCTAGTATTTATTTACATTTGTCGTTACTAAATTACTTAAAAAACTCATTTACTTCAAATTTAAATTTCAATCCATTATAATCTAATTATAAATTAAACCTAACAATATTGTGTTATCAAAAATATCTTTTTAGGCAAGATGATGATAACGATGGATGACTTTTATTACGTTTTGAATACTTAATGTAACATTTCTTTTTCTAAAAAGATAATTACAAAAGAAAATTAAGTGTTTTTAAAAAATAAATACATACTTGTAGCAGTTGTTTAACTCACTACAAAACAATATAAACCACTGCAAAACTATACCTAGTGTTTACAAATACCTCCCCTCCTCCTATTCTCACTTCTTCGCGCTCTGCTTAGCTATTATCTCTGCTCATTTTCTCTTCGTTTTTCCTTATGTTGGTTCTTTCTTCACATGGTGGTAATATCATATCAATTTATAAGCATATTTCTCTTTAATATTTGTATATTCATATCAATTTTTATTATTTTCAGGTCATTCTTACATAAATTGTTGGATCTATTCAATAATTTTTATATCATATTTTCTCCACTTTCTAAATTTATTGTACATCTTCTTTCATCTACTTTGATAACTTTCTATATATTTAGTTCAATTTGTACACTTTCTATATCTTAAGTTTTTATCATGAAATAAAATATATTAAATTAAAATTACATTGTACAGTTAAATAATAAGCTAAATTACCACAACAAAACTTTAATCTATATAGGGTCCGTTTGGATAAGATTTTGAAAACGGGCTTATAAAAAAAGGGCTTTTGAGCAGCTTATAGAAAAAGTCTTTTGGAGAATAACTTATGGAAAAACAGTGGTTTTGAATAAATGAGTGTTTAGATAGTTATTTCTAGAAGTATTTTTATTATTGGTAAATTATGAAAAAGTGTATGAGTATTAAATGAGGAGAGATAAGAGATGAGAGGAGAGAGAGTGTAAGAAAAAGTAGGAGAGAGGAGAGATTATGTAAGAAAAAGTAGGCGTAATATAGTAATTGGTTAGTTCATAAGCTCTTTTTCTATTAAATAAGCTATTCTGATTAGCTTATCCGACACCTTGGTTTTAAACCATGGTTTGGTCCAAAAGCCCATTCGAATAAATATGACTGTTTATTTTAAAATTTCTCTAAACCCAGGTTTTGCCCAAAAGGGCTTATAAAACCACGGTTTGGATATGTTCCAAATAGGCCCATAATTTGTTACATTATCTATATATCTACATATATACATACATATAATGTATTAAAAATTCATATATTTAAATATATATAAATATAAGTACTATTACAAGGAATTTTAAATTTTTTTACAACAAATGCAACATTTATAGCAATTATATAACCGCTACAAACTCTTAAAATTCTTTTTCTTAAATCTTTTTGAAATTTTGTAGTGGTTAGGTAACCGCTACAAACTTTTGATGCCAACGTGAAAATTTTCATTTGTGTCAAAATATTTCGTTGCCTTGCAATTTCCAACCAACCAAACATGATTTTGTAGAGATTTCATAACCGCTACAAACTTTCTTCTGTTACATTCTTATACACATTTATAGCAGTTTTATAACCGCTACTAAATTATATAAACTGCTCTAAAAATTTGTAGCGGTTTAACTGTTATGTTCAGCAGTTACGCAAACTGCTATAAATGTGTTTGTAGCGCCTGAAATAAACCTCTGCAAATATATTTTCCTCTACAAAGTCCTAAATTTGACTGCTGCAAAACACCTTAATTTTTGTAGTGATTTTTCATAAAAAATGTCACTCTTTACTCCAATTTTAACTAGATTTAAACAAGGCTTGTTTTTACATATATACTCTATAATCCTTAATATAAGATATAGTTAATTAATTTTAGTAGATTAATAAATATAAATAAATTAGTTAATTATAGTAATTGTGACATGATATCCTCAAGATATTTATATATAAAATTAGATTATATATTAATTTATAATTTAGATAAATTAATTTAGATAAAAATGATAAATATTATATATAAATTAGATTATTAAAATATTATATTTAAAAGTAAATTTAACTCTCTAAATAGTTGATATATAAATATATAAATATATATATATATATATATATTGAGGACTGGAGGAGGTATAGTATTATGTTACCTCGATCTTTCTATTACATTGAGTCAAGCGTACCAATTTAGATCAAATTTTGAGTTTGTAATAGATTATTATAAAATATCGACCTTTAGACTATGATCAAATATATTATAAGAAAATAACATGAAATCTTTTCAAATACTAGCAAATTATCTATTTAATTTTCAATTTTGGTTGATTTCATACCTTAATCATGTCAAGATGAGAAATATTTTTCTTGAGAATTTTATTTTTTGTGTTAATCTAAATCCATACGAGGAAACTTTATAATTTGACATCAATATTAATTATTGTTATTAGGGAAAATTGATATGGCAGTCCTTATATTTTCATCACATTTTGAATAAGGTCTATATAGTTTTTTTTTTTCGATTTTTGACGGCGATTTCTTCAGCAGCCAATCTCATATCCCTCTTCCTCTCCCTCCTCCTCCTCTTCTCTCTCTCTAAACGCCCGCCCACTCACATACTGAATATCCCATCTCTCCTCTTCATTCGTTAATCCCTACACAAGCCTCCACCTTTCTTTTAAGACATTACTCTTACCCAATAAAATAAATCAAATAAAACAAGATTGTAACCATTCTCTTTCTTTATTGTCCGTTCGAAAATTTACTTCAATCACAACTTTGCTTTTGAAGAATGAGACCCATGTATAAGGACTAGGGAAAGGTAAAATAATATTTGTCATGGTCGACATGGTTGCCGCTGATATTGACTGGGTTTTCTTCCTCTTACCATGAGAAATGGCGAGTGGTGGTGGAGGAGGAAAAAAGGTGAAAGTATGATCGCTTCCATATCAATTTTCCCTTATTATTATTATTATTATTATTATTATTATTATTATTATTATTATTATTTCACTCTTTGATTCTTTGAATACATATACAGTAATTTTTCAAATGATAATAATTAAATATTATATTGATAAAAAATTAAATATCATATTAACATACTCTATGAGTGCCATGTCATCCGAACTCTATCCAATCAAAATATAACTCAATACATTTTAATCTTACACTACAAAAAAATTGACTTTCAAAGCGATGTACAAAAGTCACCGCTGAATATCTTTAACGGCGATATATTGTCGCCGCCTATGAAACTATTGCTTATATGTATTGGCGGTGACAATTGAAAGTTGCCGCTGAATATCAATAATTAGCGACGACTTATGAAAGTTTAACAGAAGTCATCCGAATCCTTCCATCAGCAAAGGTAAGTCAAAGGCGGCGATAAAAGTCGCCACCTAAAACTTAATCAGCGGCGACAATTTTGTCACTGCTGAAAGTTGGTATTTTTTTTAAAAATTTTTTCTGACAATTTTTCTTATATAAAAAATATATAATTTAATCTAAAAAATAATGATAAATAACTAAATAAACTAAAATATAATAACATGGATACATAATTTCAATCATTATATAAATATATATTATATTTGATCAGCATATATGAGCATAAGGATCTCGCTCATGCTCACAAATTTCAAATGAACTGATTGAAATGTCAGGTAGATATCGTATGTAATTACCTCCCATATCTTGTTAATTTGGGGATCCTTAATGTGGGATAATCACATAGGAATTGAACTGTATAATTATATATATGAGTGGTCTCTGTAGTAGAGTGAGTTAAAAAAGGGCTGACTGAAGGTATTGCACAAATCTAGCTAATGTCGGGAACAAAAAATTCTAGTTACAGAAGCTATGGTGTTCGCTTTTTTGTTGTGATTTTGTAATTTGTTTGTTAGGCATGTGTGTGTGTTGTGTATTGATCTCTCTCGGAGCGATCTAGACACAAAATCTTGTCCACCATAGCTTCTGTCAGGTTTGATGAACACTGGGGTTGCTTAATCAGTGATTTAACCTCAAAACCCCAAATTTAAACGGTGACAAACACTTCGAACCACAAAGCACATCAAGTCTATTGGCAACCTAACATCGAACGATTTTGGTTTAGTTTGAAGTAAGAAAACTCAAAATGAAGAGGAGACAGATTGAAGAAAAAAAGGAGACATGAGTAGAAGAAGAGTTGGAGACAGATTTTATGGTGGACCACCCTATAATCAAAAGAAAAAATAGGAGACATATTGAAGTAGTTAGAGAACTCACCTCAGATGGTCGACGTCACAAGCTCGCTCTCCGTCCTTCAGTCACTCCTCCAACGTCACAATCCTTCAGCTGTTCGCTCATGCTCTCCCTCTATCTCTCGCTCTCAGTGTTTCGCTCTGTATCCGTCGACACTAAGAAATAAGGAAGAGAAGGAGAACCTTAAAATATAAACACGTTTCAATGGCGACAAATCAAAGTTTACTTTCAGCGGCGACTATATTCTGTCACCGCTAAAAGTCTTAGTTTTACCAAATAATTTTAAGAAATAATCCTCTTACCAAAAAAATGATTTTTTTCCCTCCAATAGCTTTTTCAACTCATTAGGGAATTTTTATAAAATTTTTTGGGCAAATAATAACCTCTAACTATTTTCTTGAATTTTATAAGCAAATAGGTCTTTAATTCTCAAAAAATAGCTACTAAATCATTTGGGTCTCTTTTCAGAAAAAAAAACTCTTTTATAATGTTATAAGCCCCCAAAATACTTATTTTATTATTTTTTTCTTAATTTTTCTCAACCCCAAGATATTTTAATGATTATTCTTTCCTTTATTCTTTTTCTAAAATTTCACTTTTGACACTTTCTAATTTCAGACAAATACTCTTAAACTTAATAATACCTTATAAATCCTTTTTATAAAAGTTCAGATGTTACATGAAATATAGCAACAAAGGGCATATGCAACATCAACTAAAAATTTATGTATGTTCATATGTATTTAACAGATATTCTTTCTCCTTATATCTCTCACACACACATCTCTCTTCGTCTATCTCCTCCCCCACATGTCTCTAACACATATATGCTAACTCTCACACTCATTGACACACATTTATAATATCTCTCTTATGTACATATCCCTTATTCATTTCCTTCTTTTATAGACATCACATTATTCTCTTTGTAATCTTTCTTTACTACAATAACATGTGCAATTTCTTTATTTATTATTTAAAAAATGAAATTATTAAATAATTTAATTATATATATTACATAGTTGTTTAAAACCCATTGAAATGAGGGGAAAATTGTATGAACACTTTTATGTAGCTAAAGGATATAAAAGTCGCCACTGAATACATCTTTTTGTGGCGACAATGAATTCTATGACTTTTTACGGTGACAATTAGTGTCACCGCAGAAAAGTGGCTCTAAAATTTGAGTTTTTTTAGCTTTCGCGGTGACAAATCAAAGTCGCCGCTAAAAGCCTTATTTTCAGCGGCGACATTTTTGTCACCGCAAAAACTCAGGACTTTTAGCGGTGACAGATAAAGACACCGTTGAAAATCTATTTTCAGCGATGACATTTTTTATCACCACTAAAAAATCGTAGCCAAATCCTTATTTTTTTTGTAGTGTTAGTTGGCCGATGACTCATCTTAAACAAATCACATTATATTTTGTTTATAAGAAAAATAAACCTCTTAATTTAGCTCAAAAGCCGTTTTATCTTTTTAAAGTTAAAATGTTTATTTTTCTTAAAATTAAAATAAATCATAAATGTTTTATGAGTCATTAGTTGAGTTGTTCTATTTTAATTGGACAGAGTTTAGATAACGTAGCACTCTTCGAGTATGTAAGTATTTCTCGATATTAATCATTGGTTCGCAATGCTTTATAGGAATATTTGGCTGAGCTGGAATGAACAAACTTTCGAAAACCAGTCTTGATGCAATAATGACTTCATGGCTAGAACCCATGCATACTTGAGAGATTAAAATTAAAATGAAGACAAACTTAAGGAATCATAGATTACATTAATCCTTATTTTTTTTGTTACTTTTCTTTTATGCCTTTCCCATTAAAAGAAAATAGAACTCCCATTAGTGATTATAAGTAATTAAAAATCAAAATCTAAACACCTACATAGTTTTTGTCAACTAAATAATTCCATTTATAACAACCTCTTGGATAGAATGCAAAATTTCATTATTGTATCAAGTGTACTATGTATATTATCATTTCAAAATTTACAAGTAATAACAAATCATAAGTACACTAACAGAACTTCCAATGGTGATTATAAGTAATTAAAAGAATAAAAAATCTAAACATTGTTTTTTTCAACTAATCAGTTCCATTTACATCCGCTTTGATAGAATTCACAATTTCATTATTGAATCAGGTTTACAATATATCATCCTTTCGAAACATACAAGTAACACCAAATTATATATATATATATATATCATATACAGTCAACCGTTGAGAGACAAACTAACTACACTAACAGAACTTCCAATGGTGATTGCCTGAAACGCACGTGACATAGGTGGTCATAGGTTCATCAGCACTACGAGTCTGCATCTGATAATAAGTGCACTCTCTTTTCCCACATTTCCCACACACGAACTGATCTGTTGTCGCTTTTGGTTTCTGTCCATGTTCACACGCGAACAGAGCTTTGCTTTTTATCTTCTCTATCTCCTTCTTCCTTTCATCACTAGCCATGTCCTCTGTTCTCATGTCTACGAGCTGCTCCGGTGCAAATTCTCCGAGCATAACCCTTCTTCTGAGATCTGGGTTCTTTGGATCCTTGAGGTTAAACATCAAGGACCGGTACTTGATCTTTTGAGATCCATTGAAATAACCCCACTTCTGAAATAGTACTGACTCCACTGTCACAGAAACCCTAATAGGCTCACATGCTTTGACTTTATCCTTGATTTCTTCATCATCAGCTTCCTCTAAAACCCAAGAGAACGCCTCTTGAAGACTTTCCTTTATTTTGTCTCGCTTCTCATCATTAGTTTTAATCACAGTTTTCTCCTTTGAAGGAGCAACAGGGGTTGAAGAGGATGCCTTCTTCAGTATTCCAGAAACTAACTTCTTCTCATATTTGGCTAGGTTTGCTAGGGAAACAAAAGTTTTATCATTGGAATCTTTTGCCTTTGCATTTTCTGAGGTTCATGTCACAAGATTCTTATCAGTTTTCTTAGCCTTCGGAACCTTAAGCTTTATAACAAGAGTCTTCTGATCCTTCTCGACTTTAACATTTTGTGCGGAAACAGTGACATCAGAATCTACTTGTACCTTAATCTTCCCATTCCTATCAGTTTTCTCGGCCTTTGAAACCTTTTGATCAACCTTTTCTTTCTTATTTCACTTATTTCCTTCATGATTTTGGTTTTCCAAATCTCTATCAAGTCCATAGCAAAAGCTCAGATCTTTTTTCTGGGATGCTTTGTTAGAACTATGAGATATTTACCCACTTTGGTCTATACCAGAATTTGATAATTGACTAAGAATTTCTTGAGTAGCTTGAATGTATCGAAGTATCGATTTTCTTCAACTTTGCCATTGGTTGAGGTCATTACCATATCCACTGTCTTCTTCACTGCGTTATGCAGTTGGGTCAATTCTTTCTCTATTGTATAACCCTAAAAGAGAAGTCCAACTTCTTATTAACTTTTGTATATGAAGATTCTACTAATATCACTGAGTTTTCTATGCTCTATCAATTTCAACTCCTTATCAAGAATTCTATCTTAAACAAAAATTTAAGTTATCTAACTTTTTTTTTTTTATAAAATTAAGATATCTAACTTTAATTAGCATGATTTATAATTTAAATTAAATTATTGATAAAAGTTAAATATTATTTATTAAAGGGTTTCTTGAAACAGATATCTTTTTCTAAATAAATAAATAAATTTTGGATATAAAGATATTGATCACTGAAAAATATCCTATACATAAGCTATGGTTAAATATTCTAATTTTTAAGAAAATTTCGTATCGCATAAAATTTTGATTAATGAATGTAAAAAAGTTGTTATTCATCACTTACACTTAATATTAATTCGTTTGTTTTACTATTAATTAGATGAGATTCTTTCATTGACAGGAGATTTAGTTTCCTACATAATCTCAACTATATTTTATTTTGTTTTGAAAGATATATATGAGCCAGAGAAATACTTACATAATTCATGAGTGTTATGTCATATGAACTCTCTCCAATTAAAATAAAACAAATCATACATTTTAATTTTAATTGGTTGATGACTTAGATGAAATAGTTTATATTTTTTTAAGGAAAAATAAACCTTTTAATTAAGAGATTTATTTTTCTTAAAACTAAAATATAACGTGAATTTTTTTAAATGAGTTATCAATTGAATTATTATATTTTTGTTAGAAAAAGTTTAAATAATATGCTACTCTAAGAGTATATAAGTATTTCTCTCAATATATTTTCCTTTTCACTGTTTCATGCACCAAAATTGATAAAAAAAATAAAAAATAAAGGATAGTATCTAAAAAATTATGTTTGACCGGTATTAAATCAACCTTATGAATTTAGGTCAAAATTATTCTTAATAAGGTATAAAAGATAAAATGAAATCTTTTTTAAATATGACTTAACTAATTAATTTGATTTTCAAATCGATGTTTACATATGTAACTAACCATTAACAAACTTGAATAATAAATACATCTATTCCCCATTTCGCCATTTCAATTGCACACACTTCTTCTCTATTTTAATTTTTAAATTCATATATTTTAGTCTAAAACGTTAGCAATAGTAAATATATTCTAACATGACTCAAAATATTTTTTTATTAAAAAATACATTATATTAAATCTTATTTACTAATATATCCCACTACAAAAAACATGATTTTCAGCAATGACAAAATTTAAAAGTCGCTGCTGAATAGCTATAGTGGCGACATTTTGTTGCGCCAAGTCGCCACCTATGAGACTGTCGTTTATACATATTGGCGGCGCCTAAAGATGTTTCTGTAGCGACAATAATGTCGCCGCCTAAAGATGGTTCTTGCAAAAATTAATATTATTTTTTATATTTTTTATATAATTTCTGTAATATCACACTATACAATATAATAATAAATAACTAAATAAACTATAATCTAAAAATATTAATAAATATTTTCATCATCATATAAAATATGAAGACATATTTAAAATTAAAATAAAATTGTTTAATTTATACATAAATTTTATGTAGAAGGTTCATTACTATGACCAGAAGTAACCGCATGTGGTTGTCCCTTCTACATCGAGGCAGCAAATTGAGGTTGTATTCTTTGCTCCATTTGTTCAATTAGTCTTTGCTCGAATTGCACACGCTCTTATTGTATCTTTTCACGCTCTTCTTCCATCTTTGCACGCTCAGCCTCCATTTTTTCTCTCATTTCTTGAAATTTTTTATCAAACTCTTCCTGCAGTTGGGCACGCACACTCTCCACAACTGAACTATTAGTAGATTAAGGGCAATTTCTCTTTCTTGAAGGTTTTGCTCCATACCCTTTCCCTCTTACATACCCTGACCTCTCACCAAGAACTGTCGCCAATATTTCCTCGGATGTCATTCGAGCATCACTCTCTAAATCTTGGTCTTGCTATTGAGAAAGTTCGTGCATACGACTCTAAAATAAAAACATAAAACTATTAGATTAAAAATAAAAGTAAATCAAAATAAGATATTAAATAACAATGCGTACATGAAGCTGTTCAGAGTGTGGGTTAGCCCATACTACTTGTCTGTCTGATGTCTTCCTAGTATGCGTTATCTCCCATAATTGGTCAGGAGGAATAGGTCGTCCAGTAGTAGGATCTCTCTACATAATAATAATATACAAGAAAATACAAATATTAGATTTAAAAAAAAATAATTGAAAATTTAAATTATAGTGATGATAGATTGAACTTACCGTAGCATATTCAATCTCTGCAAATGAACGAGGACCACAAGTATGTTTAGTCATTTGTTTTTCTCGATTCATCATGTTTCTTATGCTTTTGTTCTACAACAAAATGTAGTAACTAATAATAATTTAATAATTGAATAATTTATTTAGAAGGATAGTGAGATACCTTAAATATATCAGACTTAAAATATATTAATAACCACTCCCAATCTTGAAAACTAATAGTTTAAGGAGGATCAACTAACCTATCCTTATCAGTCTCATATTTCTTGTAGTGAGAGTGCAAATTGTTCTTCCAATTTCTGAATGCATTTTGTAAAATAATTGATATAGCTATATGAAACTTTTCTTCACTAATTTCATCAGCAGGTTCAAATTTATCCTGAAATAAATAAATATAAACACTTTATATAATAATACAAATAAACTAAAATAAGTATACAAATTTTACATAAATACCTTTATTTTTAAAAGCATATCTTGACCATATTTTTCAAAAATATTCTTCCAACTACCTCCACCATCCCTGAAAGAGATTGTGGTTCTAAGAATTAAACCACAATAATTAGAAAAGTCTCTTGCTTCTGGACCGATTGCTCTTGATATGGAATCTGAAAATTTGACTCGAATCTTCATTCCTTGTGCAGTCTTTAAATTCACATTAATAGACTTGTAAACTCCTCTACGCTTGTTGATTGCAGTAGAAGAGCCTATCATTGAAGTTGAATTAGGACAATTAAATTTTACAAGCGATGTAAATCAATTATTAAAGAATTAAAACAAACTTATCTGCACTACTATTTTGAGTATGGGGAGTAGTAGGAGAGTTGACAGGAATTTCCTAAAGTTGCTCTTGCAGTAATAGAGGTGAAATAACAGGTCTTGATTGAGGTGTAGAACATATACCTCCCCTAGAAAAGCATCCACTCCTATAATATATGATAAGTTGCCTCTGTCTCTAATATGTACTCAACTTTTATCCATTTGTATTCCCTAAACAGTTAAACATAGGATACAACAAGAAAATCTAACAAACATATCAGTATATGAATAATAATACGTATATATAATTATCTCTAAGTAATTATCATATTGCATACTTAAAGATTAAACATGAGATGAAGCATAACAAGAACTAAAAACCTGTTCTTAATTTAAATGAATATGATTAAAGGGAGTATTTTAGGAAACACATAATCATTATAAATAACTAAGTTAACTATTTTTCTTAATATATCTAAATTAGTTAAGTATATCTTATAATATTATATGTAGTATTATCTTCCTTATTTTTCATGGGATGGTATGTACTTCCCAAATTAGTTAAGTCTTTATGAACTAATTCACCTAAACTTTTATATGCCAAAATATTAGTTTTCCTTTTATGATTTAAATTAAACCCATATAACCATGAGTACCTGAAACAAGGCATAAGAGAGAATTGAGAGAGTCAGTTTGTGTGACATATACTCAAATCAAAATTTAAGCTAATTTTTTTAAAAAAAATTATAATTTTAATAATTAGCAATCAGGCACATCATGTTATTGAAAATGCTCTAACAAGCCATCTTCAACCACCCATAAAAGCTGGTTTTAATTAAAGACAGTAAGATTGACTTTTATCTCACCAAACCCCAAAAGTTCCTCCAATGGTGGATACAATATAGTCAGTTCAAATTCAGAAAAGAAAATACTGTGAGAACAACAAAACCATCTCATATGCATGAGATATTTCAGCCATATCAAAATCTTATCAAATGTAGGATGCATGCTATGAGAGCAAAGAAACCATATCATATACATGAGACAAATGGGCATAGAAAAACTAGTATAGATCCATAACAAATTCCCATAATTCACCTGTCATTACTTCATCAAAGACCCTAAATACGAGCAATGCCATCACTCTACCCTAGCATGTAACACTTGGTTTGAATTATTAGATCTTCAACCACAATCATATAACTAGAATTTTTATATTGAAAATTTGATAAAAAAATTAAGAACAGGTTACTTGAGAGGAGAAAATGTTAACAAGCTAATCATTTATAAGTCATAGGTAAGATTAATAGGCCTAGAAACTTTATGAAACACACACACACACACTCTCTCGATTGAAGTGAATGTTTCAGGGGTAAGCTCTCCTACTGAAGAACCCGACACTGAGAGCGAGGGATTGATATAATCCAGAGGTTCAACCATCTACCACTAAGCAATTATTGGTACCTTCATGTTCAACAGCTACCACACTATACAACACCCCCAGCTGCTTGGTTTTATACAAGACAAAATGCAAGACACCCCCAGTTGCTGGGTTTTAACCATACATTGGGTTCAACAGCTAACATTCAATGGCCAACTCACAGATTGGAGAAGACAAAGATGAAATATAGGAAAAAATCACCTTCTTCGGTGACTTCTGTTGCAGAGCTGAAAGAAGCAATCCACAGTGCACGAACAGATGACGGTAACCGGTTTAATGTCAGACAGCTTACAAATCCACTGAACAACACCAAAATAAGATTTCCCCTTCTAAGCTTCAATTTCCATCGGCCAAATCAACCCCAGCTACCGTTCGAAGCTTCAATCCATAGTTGCATTCAATCCCCCTTCTAACCTTCAATCCCGCTTCTAAGCTTCAATCCACACTCTTTGACCTCTAATTATCACTATGACGGCCTCCGTTACTCTCCAGCGACACCACCGTGGCTCCCGCTCTCTGTCTCATACCCCGCTGAAGCTGACGAAATAAAATGTTAGGGCGTGTTTAGGAAAATAACCCTAACAACTTTCAGCGGCGACAAGAAAAAGTCGCCGCTAAAACTAACTTTCAGCGGTGATGTCACCGTTGAAAGTGTTACTTTTACCAAATAATTTTTAAGAAATAATCCACTTAATGAAATAATGATATTTCTTCCCCAATATATTCTTCACCTTATTAGAAAATTTATATAATTTTTTTTTGGATAAATGATAACTTCAAATTATTTTTCTTCATATTTCTAAGAAAATAAGTTTTTTATTGCCCAAAAATAGCTATTAAATCATTTGAGTTTCTTTAGGGGGAACAAACTCTTTCATAATTTTTAAGCCCCAAAAATACTAATTTTATGATTTTTTCTTAATTTTTCTTTATCCCAAAATATTTTTAATCATGATTCTTTCCATTGTTCTTTCTCACAAATATCACTTTTCACACTTTTTAATTTGAAAAAATTACTCTTACACTCGATAATACTTTATAAATTATTTTTATAAAAGATATGATGTTATATGGAATGCAGCAATAGAGGGTAAATGTAGCATTAAATAAGAATGTACTTATGTATTTTATGTTCCTTCTTTCTCCTAATTTCTTACATACACAAACACATCTCCTTGTCTCTATCTCCTTCCTTACATTATTTATAACACACAGATATTAACTCTGACGCTCATTAACACATAGATATTAACTCTCACGCTCATACAGATATATATCTCATACATATACACCTAATTCATCTCATTCTTTTACAAACATCATGTTATTAACTATATAATCTCTCCTCACTATAATAACATGTCAAACCACAATATTTATTATTTAAAAATGACATTATTCAATAATTTAATTATATGATAGATAGTTGCTTTAGAGCCTTTAAATGAATTAAAGGAGGAAGAATATGAAATTCTTACTTTCAGCGGCGACAAAATAGTGTCGCTGCTGAAAATTGACTTTTAGCGCCGATGATGTTTTGTCGCCGCTGAAAGTCGTCGCCAGAACCTTTTTTTTACCCTTCCTTCTGCGGCGACAACAATATATCGTCAAAAAAAGTCTTACTTTTAGCGACGACTGATTTTATCGCCGCTAAAAAGTGTTACATAAAAGTTTTAATCATTGACATTTAGCGGCAATAATATAAGTCGCCGCTGAAAGTCTTACTTTCAGCGGCGATAATATTTGTCGCAGCTAAAAATCAACTTTTAGCGGTGACATATTTTGTCGCTGCTAAAAGCATGACTTTATGCGGCGACTTATTTTGTCGCCGCTGAAAGGTCGTCGTCAAAAGTCTATTTTTCTATAGTGTCCCAATTATTATCTAATTTTTATTATTACTCACTTATTAATTATCCCACTTAGAAAAGAAAGGAGAGAGGAGAGAGGGTGTAGAAGAGAAATGAGAGAGGGTGTAAGAAAAAGTTAGGGTAATATAATAATTGGTTAGTCTACAAACTCTTTTACTATTCCATAAGCTACTCTAACCAGCTTATCTGAAATAGTTTTAAACTATGGATTGTTCCAAAAACCCTTTTGAATAAATATAGCTATTTGTTTTTTAAAAAAATTAAACCTAGGTTTAAGGGGAAAACCAAACACACATAATAGATATAAGGAACTTAATGTAAGTATACAACTAACAAGTCAAATTTGAGGTGGTAAGTAGCCTCACACCGGTAAGGAAGATAGCAAAAGTTTAATCTTGAGTAACACATTTGTTGCTTTAAAAAATTTAAATCTTTTTAACAAATAAAAAATATATATTTTTAAAAATTTAAATGATAAATAAAGATTTAATATAATATTATTAAAATTATATTATTTTATAATCTTATGATATATATACTTGAAAGATGTTTTATGTACTTAAAATATTACTAAATAAATAAATTTAAGTAGATGACACTAAATTTTTTACTATTAGAAACCATAAATTCAGAGTTATAAAATTTATTAATTTTATAATAGGATCAAAATTAATCAATTCAATATTATAACAAAAAGAATTAAAAACATATATTAAAAGTATGGGCAAAAATAAGTGTTTAAAGGATTGTGAAGTGCTCACCATTCTATTTATAACAACAACTATCCAAATCATCCTCAACAAACTATTGTTTAAAATTAATTAAAAGTAATAAATGTATAAGAGATATAATGTTTTCCTAAATATAACCTTAGTTATGAAGATGATTAGTGTAAGAGATATGAATAGGAAGAAAAGATGAGAGAGACATATAATAAATTTGGGGTAAAAATGACAAATGTGCATTAAATTTTTAGACAAGGCTAAATTATTGTTTATATATATAGGACTAAACCTTATATAAGAGAATGTTGCTTATAAATAGGACACGGAAGTAATATATTATAGAGGGTAGTTTAATCAAAGCAAAATGCCAACGCTGTGATTTAATGGTATAGAGTAGATGGAAATGTAAATTTAAAACGACTAGGAGCATGTGTATACATATTTTGTTAGACATGATTTCACTCAAGATGGATGCATTGGGAGAAATGAAATTTTACAAATAGTAAAAACAATTAATCTTAAACAAAATAAACAGGGTAGAGCTTCCTATAGTGACTAAAAGTAGTAAAAGAATCAAAATCTAAACATATACATAGTTTCTATCAAACTAAATACACCTCCATTTACAACCAGTTTGACAGAATTCACCATTTCATTATTGAAGCAAATATACTACAGTATATATTATCCTTTTGAAATTTACAAGAAATAACAAATCAAATACATCACGATACATAGTCTTCCATTGAGAGAAAAACTTCCCTAACAGAACTTCCAATGGTGATTTCATGAACGTACGAGACCACGCGTCTGAATCTGATAATAAGTGCACTCTCCTTTTCCACATTTCCCACACGAACTGACATGTTGTGGCTTTCGGTTTCTTTCCACGCTCACACTTGAACAACGCTTTCCTTTTGACATTCTCAATCTCTTTCCTTTTATCACTAGCCATGTCTTCTGTTCTCATGTTGACGATATTCTCTGGTGCGAATTCTCCAAGCAGAGCTCTTCTCAGAAAATCTGGGTTATTTGGATCCTTGAGGATAAACAACAAGGACCTGTACTTGATCTTTTGAGCCCCATTAAAATAACCCCACTTATGAAATAATACATACTCCACTGTAACAGAAACCCTAATCGGGTCACATACTTTATCTTTATCCATGATTGCTTGCTTCATCAGCCTCCTCTAAAACCCTAGAGAACGCATCTTGAAGAATTTCCCGTTTTTTGTCTCTCTTCTCATCATTACATTTAATCACAGTTTCTCCTTTGAAGGGAGGAGGATGCCTTCTTCAGTATTCCAGAAACTTGCTTCCTCTCCTTACTTCTTTTAGTTAGTTTTCTTTTATGCCTTTTCCATTAAAAAAAATAGAACTCCCAGTAGCGATTACAAGTAATTAAAACAACCAAAATCTAAACAGCCGCATAGTTTTTGTCAACTAAACAATTCCATTTACAACCACTTGGATAGAATGCACAATTTCATTATTAAATCAAATGTAATATATATATTATCCTTTCCTAATTTGCAAGTAATAACAAATCACAAGTACACTAACAGAACTTCCAATGGTGATTATATGTAAATAAAAGAATCAAAATCTAAACATTGTTTTTGTCAACCAATCAGCTCCATTTACATCCACTTTGATAGAATTCACAATTTCATTGTTGAATCAAGTTTACAATATGTCATCCTTTTGAAACATACAAGTAATAGCAAATTATATATATAACCATATACAATCATCCATTGAGAGACAAACTAACTACACTAACAGAACTTCCAATGTTGATTGCATGAAAAGCACGTGACATAGGTGGTCATAGGTTCATCAACGCTACGAGTCTGCATCTGATAATAAGTGCACTCTCTTTTCCCATATTTCCCACACACAAACTGATCTGTTGTCGCTTTTGGTTTCTGTCCATGTTCACACGCGAACAGAGCTTTGCTTTTTATCTTCTCTATCTCCTTCTTCCTTTCATCACTAGCCATGTCTTCTGTTCTCATGTCTACGAGCTGCTCCAGTGCAAATTCTCCAAGCATAACCCTTCTTCTGAAATCTGGGTTCTTTGGACCCTTGTGGTTAAACATCAAGGATCGGTACTTGATCTTTTGAGCTCCATTTAAATAACCCCACTTCTGAAATAGTACTGACTCCACTGTCACAGAAACCCTAATAGGCTCACATGCTTTGACTTTATCCTTGATTTCTTCATCATCATCTTCCTCTAAAACCCAAGAGAACGCCTCTTGAAGACTTTCCCTTATTTTGTCTCGCTTCTCATCATTAGTTTTAATCACAGTTTTCTCCTTTGAAGGAGCAACAGGGGTTGAAGAGGATGCCTTCTTCAGTATTCCAGAAACTAGCTTCTTCTCATCTTTGGCTATGTTTGCTACGGAAACAAAAGTTTTACCATTGGAATCTTTTACCTTTGCATTTTCTAAGGTTGATGTCACAAGATTTTTATCAGTTTTCTCAGCCTTCAGAACCTTAAGCTTTATCACAAGAGTCTTCTTATCCTTCTCAACTTTAACATTTCGTGCAGAAACAGTGACATTAGAATCTACTTGTATCTCAATCTCCCCATTCCTATCCATTTTCTCGACCTTTGAAACCTTCTTATCAACATTTTCTTTCTTATTTTTGCTTATTTCCTTCATGATTTTGGCTTTCCACATCTCTATCAAGTCCATAGCAAAAGCTCGGATCTTCTTTCTGGGATGCTTTGTTCGAACTCTGAGATGTTTACCCACTTTGGTCGATACTAGAATTTGATAATTGACTGGAAATTTCTTGAGTAGCTTGAATGCATCAAGGCATCGATTTTCTTCAACTTCGCCATTGGTTGAGGTCACTGCCATGTCTGCTGCCTTCTTCACTGCCTCATACAGTCGGATCAATTCTTTCTCCATTGTATAACCCTAAAAGAGAAGTTCAACTCCTTATTAGCTTTTCTATATGAAGATTCTACTAATATTAATGAGTTTTCTATGCTCTATCAATTTCAACTCCTTATCAAGAATTCTATCTTAAACAAAATTTTAAACTGTCTAACTTTTTTTATAAAATTAAGATATCTGACTTTAATTAGGATGATTTATAAATTTAAATTAAATTATTAATAAAAGTTAAATATTATTTATTGAAGGGTGTTATGATACTGAAATTGATAGATAAAAATTTAGTCAACAAGGTCTATATATTTATTCTTGGCAGAAAATGGCAATAGGAAGTGTCAGCTGAGTGGCCATTGGGATGGGAGTAAATCCAACTTACCTGTGTTCGAACCTTCGCAGTTGCAAAAGTGTGGGGTTTTTTTTCAAATTTTCAGTGTGAAATTCCCATTTTGCCCTCCCTCCTTTATCTTGCAGCAAGCGTACCATTTCTTCATTCTTCTCAGTTATGGGTCAGCGAGACAGCAGGGAGCCAGGGAGAGCAGCGGCCAATGCTCCACGCCATCGATGCCATGTCTATCAATTTTCCCTCTGTAACGTCGCCTGGGTCGTGGTGCCTGTGTTGTCACTTCACCGCAGATTCGTTGGCTGATCGATAAATAAAGCTTGGGGAGGGGATTGCTGAAGGAAGTCACTGGCGAGGAAGGAGTGGTCTGGGTGTCACGAAATCACATTTTCAGTAGTCTTTTGGTCAGTGGTGGCGCCGTCGTCGAGCTCCATCGCTATCGCCATTGCTTCCGAGTGCACTCTGTACTGTAGCAAGTATCCCCTTCAAGTTTTACTCCTGTTGTCGATAGCTTCTAGGATAGTCGAGTGGTTGCCTTAGTTTCCTCAAATCCCACCGTCCCTGCTACTGCCATCGGTGTTGCCATGCTTTCTGAAATTTTTGCCTTTGTGGAAGAGCAAAGTGAGAATGGCAGTGAGGGAGTAATTTGTTGACTTTGGTGGTGCAATTCATTGAGATCCTTTGTCCTGTTCCTTTTGGTTGGGGGCGTATGAAAGATTTCTCTTCTTTCCCTCAGAACTTGGCAGCTATATTGGAGACTCCTCTTGTTTCTCTATTCTGTAGACGTAGCCTTTCCGTCGCTATTAGAATGCCTGCTTGAGCTTTTATCCACCGCTGCTATAAGTATTGGAATGTTGATGGGAATTTTTCTTTTTTTGTTTTGGTAGTGATGTTTCAATTTTGGATATAAACATTTTGCCACTGCTTTATTACAAAGTGTGAGCCCTGTTGCTGTAAATGTTTCTGGGTGATTCCCAACATTGCCATGTCAATGTGTATATGTATGTTAGTGCTGGTTCTAGAAATGATGCTTATTGATATATGACTTGTATGCGTGGGCTGTGATGGTTAATGAATACTCTTACTCTGTTTGTGGTATTATTCTGAGAATCATGATTTTGGGAGTAGGAACATTTTTAGGCTTGAATTATACTATATATGGCTGTTGTTGTGAATGATTGAATATATTTATATCCTGTGCTCATGGGTGCTATGAAGATATACATGTGTGTGTGTGCCGTGATGTTGGTTGGCAATTCTGGGGCTCTGGTTGAGGGAGATTGATATGTATATGTATGTATAATTGAGCTTTATGTGCACTATGAAGGTGTATTTATATGTGTGTATAGATACTGTGTGAATGAATATATATATATGTTCAGTGTGTGTGCTGTGAAGAATATATATATATTCATATATGGGAAATGCAGTTGGATAAAGGAAGAAGAGCTAATGGATGTCTCTGTCTCGACTTATGCATAGGGTATTGCTGTATGTGAACATGTATGTGTATATACATAGTTATCGTTGGTCCTAGAAATTATGCTTATGGACGGATTTATGTATGTGTAATGGATTTGAGAAATTGACAACAATGGATTAATGGAATTAGTAAATGAAGAAGAAATTTGGAGCAATAGTTGGTATTCTTGGGAATCTAATTCATACGTGTAGCATATATTAGTTGAAGGAAAGAAAGAGGTTTTGTTGCTATGCATATGTGTATGTGCTATTGTTTTGGCTTAATGAATAGTTATATATATCGCTATTGTGTGCAAACTGAATTTGGGTTTAAGCTTTGGAAGGAAAGAAAATTTGGGGAAAAAAAGAAGAAGAAAAAACTATGTGTTGGTATTAAGTGAAATGTGCTTAAATTGAGATTTTTGCTGAGTTTGATATTTGAGCAATTGTTGAGATCTGGGTGTTAAGTTGAATAGAAGAATATGATATTGGTAGGAACTTTTATAACTAACCATGGTTATAAAGTTTGGATTCTTTTTCATAGTTAAAGGCTATGGTTTTCATATTTCAAGCATTATAAAGGAAATAGGAATGGTGATAAAAGAAATCGTTGGAATATTTCAATATTAGCAAGTGTATATGGGATTGTGGTGATGGTGGCAAATGAATAGAAATTTTTGATGGATATATATGTATGTGTGCATATGCACAGAGATAAAGTGTGAAAGTCATAAAGTTGTGCAAGGGTTATGTTCAAGGATTAGGATTGAATAAGTGTTTGCCTTCATGATTGGTTGTGGTTTAAGAATGATGAATTTTTGTTGCAATGTTGATTAGAATGTTAATATATTGTTTCGGGATATCAGGGAATTGAGAAGTGAGAATAATCGAAAGTGATCGACTGAAAAGAGTAACAGTTTAGGAGCGTAGCAGGTGAGTGAATAACGTTCCCTAAAATTTATATTTTCAAATGCATTGTCATTTCAAATGATGAATTTCAAATATAGATTTCGAAAAGCAAATTTTATGAAAGTATGGTTTAAATCGTTAGAAATGATTTTCTTTCGATTGGTTTACAAAGGAATTATGATTATGTATGAAAATGGATGAATAAGCTTTTTGGAAAGAGTTTGGCAAAAGTTACATTGAATTGATGTTATTCATGAAATATATTCTCATGCGAATTTCATGTGATTTTACAGTAACTTGATTTTTAATATACATGCTAGAGTTTTTGAAATTTAAAGTAGTTTTTACCAACGGTTATAGCATTGAAACGATTGAGATTATTTCATGCGAAATAAACCCCACGCATGATGGAAATATTTTAGGACGGAATACAAAACGCTGGTTGCTAACAACAGTACTATTAGTCTTTGGTGCACCTTAGTTACCCGAGCTCGACAGATTACACCATGGATTTCATACTTGCGAAGGGTAGTGGCTGAGCTATCAGATTACAACGTGGGTTTCGTACTCGCGAAGGGTAATGGCTGAGCTACTAGATTACACCGTGGGTTTCGTACTCGCGAAGGGTAGTGGCTGAGCTACCAGATTTTACCGTGTGTTTCGTACTCGCGAAGGGTAGTGGCTGAGCTACCAGATTTCACCATGGGTTTCGTACTCGCGAAGGTTAGTGGCATTGAGCCACCGACAGTTAGCGACTTCAAGCTGCCAGATTGGTTAGTTACCCTCGTGGACTGTGTGTCCACGTCTGTTTATGTTCTGTTGAAGTCCTATTGGTTAGTTTTTGAAAGGATTATTTTACAACGATTGATTTGAAATGATTACTTTAAATTGTATCTCTGAAACAATAATGTTTATGGAAAGATTATGGTCTTGAAAAGATTACTGATTTGAAATGGTTATTTCAAATTGTTATTCCCTAAAGAAAATGGTTATAGAAAAGTTTGCATTGAAATATGACATGTTTGAAACTTGTTTATGTATTGTTTATTTCCGCAATCTTTTAAATCATGTTTTTCTTGGGACGTTATTCACGAGTAGATTATTTGGCCTCAGATACTGCAGGTGACCCTAACCCTTTAGTTGAGCAGTGAAGAGCCTCGTTGCCGATCCGAAGCGTCATTTTTGACAAAATTACTTTTGATGAAATTATCATTTAGAAAGTGTTTGTATTATTTTGAAAAGAAGGTAAATGCTCCACATAGTCATTAGAAAGATTCTATTGATTTTGAAAAATGTTATAGAAACTTGAATGTTTGTAGTCTGTTGTAGGATCATCGGGAGATCAGTTATACAGCGATTATCTTATCGAGATTCCTAACAGAGAACTTGCTTTTGATTTATGAAATGTAATTTATTATGGTTTTCATTTCTAACATTTTATTTAAGGTTTAATGCTTTCGGAATGTGAAATTATTCATATTCTGTGCCGGTCACGATCCAAATTTTGGGACGTGACAGTTTGGTATCAGAGCCAAAGTTTTTCTATGGCTAAGTGGAGCAGGGATACTTCAGTAGGGTCTCAATTATCATTATGAACCTGGGCATAATTATAGTTGAGACATTACTGGAAAATCTCTTTAAGAAATTTGAAAGTGTTTTGTTTTCTTATAGTTTTGAAAACATATTTTCCCTCAAAATTGAATAATTCCTATGTTTTTGGCATATAGTTAAATGCTGCTTTGATGTCTATCAGTTGAAAGAAGCTCTAGAAGTTATAAGACTTCGGATCAAGGCTCTGCTCAGTAAGGTGAATTACCTCATAGAGGGAGAGGACATGGTCATAAGGGAGTTAGATGTCAGGGAAAGTCAATCCCTTAAACCTCTATAAGAATCTTATTTAAAGTCAAACCATTATAATCCACAGTCTCTTGTTATTTCTATATTTTCTAGGCATGAAATTTGTGAAGAAACCCGTAGTGTTATTGAAGCGGATAATAATTTAGTCAAATTATTAGAATTCCTTAAGTTGGATCTTCTTAGTTCTCAAGTTTTGATTCTTGAGAGGAACCTATAGATTTTCATATGAGGATAATTTTGCATGGTACTTTTTGCTGTGTGTAAGCTTTCTTGAATATTGTCATTTGGTGGATGGTTAAGGGCGTAATATAAGTGGGTTAGGTATATTATGCGAAAAATGCCACATTTTTTTTTTCAATTTGATTGCTATACTTAGCCATTGGTTTTCTATAGTCATTGCAGTGTAGTTGAGTAGTACAACATTATTGAGAGTGAGGTTTTAAAATTGAATTCATCAAGTTGTCAGAATTTTTGGCTAAACACAACTCAAATTTGGCATATTCATTATCTCTGTCATCTTATGTTCTTGTACACTCTCTCAGCTCAAATTTGCTCAAAAGTGCATGGCATTTATGTTAAAAAAATGAAAAGAAAAAGAAATCATTGTTGGATTTGGTTGGTGTGTAGGCAAGGTTTGGTTTGATATTATAAAAGGAGTAAAAAAAAATTGTGATGAAATATTTGGAAAAAAGTTGTGGAAATATGTAAATAAATACTAAGAAATTAAGTATGGAGGTCCTAGAACAAAAATATATGTATGTGGGTAGTTATATTTTGTCTAAAGGATTAGTTATGGCCAATGTTAGAATTAGATAAAGGGTTTATAGGTGTATAAGATTATATTTTCAAAGTAAGAAATTATTTTAGACTTAACAAGAATATTTTGCTAGTTGGGAGGTTAATAGTGTTTGTTTGGCATCAATTATAAAGGAAGAAGGAACATATTAAAACGGTGTTTTATGAATATATATATATATATATATAGATTTGAAGTAAATGTTGCTGTTTCAAGCAGTGAGGCATTGAACTTTTTGGAATTAATGATTTGAGAGTGATTAAATGGTAAACTTATGAACTAAATTTATGTGGAAGATTTTTCTCTGCTTGTAGAGATTAAGCTTGTACTTTACTTTGGTGTTTTCATTTTAGTCTCTTTGGAAATGAGATGTATAAGAGTTTATTTAATGTATATACTACGATTATCTGTTATCATAAAGTGATTTCTAAAATGAGGTTTGGGATATGTTTTAGTGATTTTCAATCTTTCATAATTAGTGGTAATAGAGAAGTAAATGATAAATTCTCCCTTTGTTCAGTTTGATGTTGATTTATGAAATGCATCGGCTTAAATCGTGCGATTGGTTTAAGAGGTATAACAGTATCAAAGAGATTCTTTTTGTGAAAGTATTATGGCGTAATTATTCTCATATGAACTGGAAAGTGAGATGCGAGTCACGCACTTATTCAAAGTAGCAAGGTGTGTATATTTTTTAAATTCGGAGGACCGAATTTTTTTATAGGGGAAGAATGTTATGATACTGAAATTGATAGATAAAAATTTAGTCAACAAGGTCTATATATTTATTCTTGGCAGAAAATGGCAATAGGAAGCGTCAGCTGAGTGGCCATTGGGATGGGAGTAAATCCAGCTTACCCGTGTTCGAACCTTGGTAGTTGCAAAAGTGTGGGTTTTTTTTCAAATTTTCAGTATAAAATTCCCATTTTGCCCTCCCTCCTTTATCCTGCAGCAAGCGTACCATTTCTTCATTCTTCTCAGTTGCGGGTCGGCGAGACAGCAGGGAGCCAGGGAAAGCAGTGGCCAACGCTCCACGCCATCGATGCCGTGTCTGTCAATTTTCCCTCTGTAATGTCGCCTAGGTCATGGTGCCTGTGTTGTCACTTCACCGTAGATCCGTTGGCTGATCGATAAATAAAGCTTGGGGAAGGGATTGCTGAAGGAAGTCGCTTGCGAGGAAGGAGTGGTCTGGGTGTCGCGAAATCATATTTCCAGTAGTCTTTTGGCCAGTGGTGGTGCCGTTGTCGAGCTCCATCTCTGTCGCCATTGCTTCCGAGTGCACTCTGTACTGTAGCAAGTATCCCCTCCAAGTTTTACTCCTGTCGCCGATAGCTTCTAGGACAGTCGACTGGTTGCCTTAGTTTCCTCAAATCCCACCGTCCCTGCTACTGCCATCGGTGTTGCCATGCTTTCTGAAATTTCCACCTTTGTGGAAGAGCAAAGTGAGAATGGCAGTGAGGGAGTAATTTGTTTACTTTGGTGGTGCAATTCATTGAGATCCTTTGTCTCGTTCCTTTTGGTTGGGGGCGTATGAAAGATTTCTCTTCTTTCCCTCAGAACTTGGCAGCTATGTTAGAGACTCCTCTTGTTTCTCTGTTCTATAGACGTAGCCTTTTTGTCGTCGTTAAAATGCCTGCTTTAGCTTTTATCCGCCGCTGCTGTAAGTATTGGAATATTGATGGGAATTTTTCTTTTTCTATTTGGGCAGTGATGTTTCAATTTTGGATATAAACATTTTGCCACTGCTTTATTGCAAAGTGTGAGCCCTGTTGCTGTAAATGTTTCTGGGTGATTCCCAACATTGCTGTGTCAATATGTATATGTATGTTAGTGCTGGTTCTAGAAATGATGCTTATGGATATATACCTTGTATGCGTGGGCTGTGATGGTTAATGAATACTTTGACTCTGTTTGTGGTATTATTATGAGAATCATGATTTTGGGAGTAGGAACATTTTTAGGCTTGAATTATACTATATATGGCTGTTGTTGTGAATGATTGAATATATTTATATCCTGTGCTCATGGGTGCTATGAAGATATACATGTGTGTGTGTGCCGTGATGTTGGTTGGCAATTCTGGGGCTCTGGTTGAGGGAGATTGATATGTATATGTATGTATAATTGAGCTTTATGTGCACTATGAAGGTGTATTTATATGTGTGTATAGATACTGTGTGAATGAGCTGTGAATGAATAGATATATATATATATATATGTTCAGTGTGTGTGCTGTGAAGAATATATATATTCATATATGGGAAATGCAGTTAGATGAAGGAAGAAGAGCTAATGGATGTCTCTGTCTTGACTTATGCATAGGGTATTGCTGTAGGTGAACATGTATGTGTATATGCATAGTTATCGTTTGTCCTGGAAATTATGCTTATGGACAGATTTATGTATGTATAATGGATTTAAGAAATTGACAGCAATGGATTAATGGAATTAGTAAATGAAGAAGAAATTTGGAGCAATAGTTGGTATTCTTGGGAATCTAATTCATACGCGTAGCATATATTAGTTGAAGGAAAGAAAGGGGTTTTGTTGCTATGCATATGCGTATGTGCTATTGTTTTGGCTTAATGAATAGTTATATATATATATCGCTGTTGTGTGCAAACTGAATTTGGGTTTAAGCTTTAGAAGGAAAGAAAATTTGGGGAAAAAAGAAGAAGAAAAAAAACTATGTTTTGGTATTAAGTGAAATGTGCTTAAATTGAGATTTTTGCTGAGTTTGATATTTGAGCAATTGTTGAGATCTAGGTGTTAAGTTGAATAGAAGAATATGATATTGGTAGGAACTTTTATAACTAACCATGGTTATAAAGTTTGGATTCTTTTTCATAGTTAAAGGCTATGGTTTTCATATTTCAAGCATTATAAAGGAAATAGGAATGGTGATAAAAGAAATCGTTGGAATATTTTAATATTAGCAAGTGTATATGGGATTGTGGTGATGGTGGCAAATGAATAGAAATTTTTGATGGATATATATGTATGTGTGCGTATGCACAGAGATAAAGTGTGAAAGTCATAAAGTTGTGCAAGGGTTATGTTCAAGGATTAGGATTGAATAAGTGTTTGCCTTCATGATTGGTTGTGGTTTATGAATGATGAATTTTTGTTGCAATGTTGATTAGAATGTTAATATATTGTTTTGGGATATCAGGGAATTGAGAAGTGAGAATAATCGAAAGTGATCGACTGAAAAGAGTAACAGTTTAGGAGCATGGCAGGTGAGTGAATAACGTTCCCTAAAATTTATATTTTCAAATGCATTGTCATTTCAAATGATGAATTTCAAATATGGATTTCGAAAAGCAAATTTTATGAAAGTATGGTTTAAATCGTTAGAAATGATTTTCTTTCGATTGGTTTACAAAGGAATTATGATTATGTATGAAAATGGATGAATAAGCTTTTTGGAAAGAGTTTGGCAAAAGTTGCATTGAATTGATGTTATTCATGAAATATATTCTCATGTAAATTTCATGTGATTTTACAGTAACTTGATTTTTAATATACATGCTAGAGTTTTTGAAATTTAAAGTAGTTTTTACCAATGGTTATAGCATTGAAACGATTGAGATTATTTCATGTGAAATAAACCCCACGCATGATGGAAATATTTTAGGATGGAATACAGAACGCTGGTTGCTAACAGCAGTACTATTAGTCCTTAGTGCACCTTAGTTACCCGAGCTCGACAGATTACACCGTGGGTTTCATACTTGCGAAGGGTAGTGGTTGAGCTACCAGATTACACCGTGGGTTTCGTACTCACGAAGGGTAATGGTTAAGCTACCAGATTACACCGTGGGTTTCGTACTTGCGAAGGGTAGTGGCTGAGCTACCAGATTTCACCGTGGGTTTCGTACTCGCGAAGGATAGTGGCTGAGCTACCAGATTTCATCATGGGTTTCGTACTCGCGAAGGTTAGTGGCATTGAGCCACCGATAGTTAGCGGCTTCGAACTGCCAGATTAGTTAGTTACCCTCGTGGACTGTGTGTCCATGTCTGTTTATGTTCTGTTGAAGTCCTATTGGTTAGTTTTTGAAAGGATTATTTTACAACGATTGATTTGAAATGATTATTTTAAATTGTATCTCTGAAACAATAATGTTTACGGAAAGACTATGGTCTTGAAAGGATTACTGATTTGAAATGGTTATTTCAAATTATTTTTCCTGAAAGAAAATGGTTACAAAAAAGTTTGCATTGAAATATGACATGTTTGAAACTTGTTTATGTATTGTTTATTTCCGCAATCTTTTAAATCATGTTTTTCTTGGGACGTTATTCACGAGTAGATTATTTGGCCTCAGATAGTGCAGGTGACCCTAACCCTTTAGTTGAGCAGTGAAGAGCCTCGTTGCCGATCCGAAGCGTCATTTTTAACAAAACTACTTTTAATGAAATTATCATTTAGAAAGTGTTTGTATTATTTTGAAAAGAAGATAAATGCTCCACATAGTCATTAGAAAGATTCTATTGATTTTGAAAAATGTTATAGAAACTTGAATGTTTGCAATCTGTTATAGGATCATCGGGAGATCAGTTATACAGCGATTATCTTACCGAGATTCCTAACAGAGAACTTGCTTTTGATTTATGAAATGTAATTTATTATGGTTTTCATTTCAAACATTTTATTTAAGGTTTAAGACTTTCGGAATATGAAATTATTCATATTCTGTGCCAGTCACGATCCAAATTTTGGGACATGACAAAGGGTTTCTTGAAACAGATATCTATTTCTAAATAAATTAATTAATTGTGGATATAAATATATTGATCACTGAAAAATATCCTATACATAAGCTATGGTTAAATATTCTAATTTTTAAGAAAATCTCGTATCGCATAAAATTTTGATTAATGATTGTAAAAAGTTGTTATTCATCACTTAACATTAATTCGTTCGTTTTAATATTAATTAGCTGAGATTCTTTCATTAACAGGAGATTTAGTTTACTACATAATCTCAACTATATTTTGTTTTGTTTTGAAAGATATATATGAGCCATAAATTTAGGAGAAATACTTATATAATTAAGGAGTGTTATGTCATATGAACTCTCCAATTAAAATAAAATAAATCATCCATTATAATTTTAGTTTGTTGATGACTTATATGAAATAGTTCACATTTTTTTAATTTTTAATAAAAACAAATCTTTTAATTAAGAGATTTATTTTTCTTAAAAATAAAATATAACGTTAAATTTTTCAAATAAGTCATCAATTGAATTATGTATTTTTTTATTGTAAAGAGTTCAGATAACATACCACTCTAAGAGTATGTATATATTTCTCTCCATATATTCTCCTTTTTTACTGTTTTAATGCACCAACAATGATAAAAAAAAATAGGTTAGTATCTAAAAAATTATGTTTGACCGGTATTGAATGAACCTTATGAATTTAGGTCAAAATTATTCTTAATAAGCTATAAAAAAATGAAATATTTTTTAAATATGACTTAACTAATTAATTTGATGTTCAAATGGATGTTTACATATGTAACTAACAATTAATAAACTTGAATAATAAATACTTTAATATGTAATTCAATAATTTTTGAATCGTACTTAAAAATTTAATAAATGATTTCAAACAAATAAATTCCCTAACTAATTCAAAGTAATATGTTTAAAATCACGTTTGCCTTTCAAATTGAAAACTCAATATATGGCAGATGAATTGGATTGCTTGTTATGTTTCTAATAACATCTTTATCAATTTTAGGTAATATGGTATTACCGGTTTGGTTAAAGTTTAATCATAACATGACATCAAGAACTATATACCTTTCATTGATCCTAAATCAAAATTAAAATGGTGTGAAAATCTTAACATTAATTCAATTGAAATCTGTATGATTTAAACTTATCTGTACAACTAATAAATATTAATGGATCTTTATATTTCATCCTAGTTCAAATTAATTAAATTTTAGTTTCAAATTTCATTATAATAAGCTTGATGTAAATTTTAACCATTTTTGAATCTTGCCTTAATATTTCCATTTACGGAGCATGATGTCCCATTCTTATGAGCTTTCTCAGCTTTTTCTTTCTTAATTTTGCCTATTCCCTTTATGATTATGGCTTTCCATATCTCAACTAGGTCCATAGCGAAAACCTGGATCTTCTTTCTGGGATGCTTTGTCAGAAGTCCTAAATGTTTACCCACTTGGGTGGATACCAGAATTTGATAATTGATTGGAAATTTCTTGAGCAGATTGAATGCATCCAGGCACCGGTTTTCTTCAACTTCGTTGTCATTTGACGTTGCCGCCAGCGCCGCTGCCTTCTTCACCACTTCATACAATCTGATAAATTCTTTCTCCATCGCAGAACCTGGAAAGAGAATTCTGATTTTGTTTTTATTAACTTTTTCTGTATAAAGACTATATGAAGATCACTGAACGTTTGAGACTCTATCAATCTTGACTCCTTACAAGGTTTCTATCTTAAACAGAATGGAAAATTAGAGAAAAGGACCTAAAGAAAGAATTATATTTATTAAAACATCATCAAAACTGCAATTATTTAAAATAAGCAAACATGTTCTCTCTGTCACCTCATTCTTGTGTTTAAAATTTAAATTTAAATGTTTAAATTTTCATTCTTAACACCTCACACCAATATTACAAAATGGAAGGTAGAGGAAACAAGTAGGAAGGAGATCGACGGAAACTTACTTGATCTTCTGCAAATCACTCTTGGTTAGAACTTTTGTTGAATGTGATATCTTTTCAGATTATGTCCATCCGAGCTTGGATTTGCCTATTATTTATAGAACTTCTAATAAGATGGATCTGATCTGATCTAATCTGATCCCATCAACAACTGTATTATCATAATCATAAATATTTTCACATAATAGAAAGTATTAATATTTAATCATATATTATATAGGATATGATTATATCAAATTATTATATGGCATAAATAATATTAAAGCTATACCAATCTGAAAGAAAATGTACGGTTTTAAATTTTGACAAATTTAAATATATAATTCTCAACACAAAGAAAATAAGATATACATAAATGTTTTAAAATATATTTTATAATTTAATCAGACGCCAAAAATAATTTGTACGTGGTTAACTTATAAAATTATATAAAATTCAAACTTAAATTGAAATAAGAATAATTATATGACTGATGACTTTCTGGGTTGTATCACAATATCAGATCATCAATTGTTTGTAAATCATATTTAACGAGATCCTTATTGTTATTATTGAGCTCAGTTTTAAAAGATAAAAGTGTTTTGGATTAAAAGAACGTGATTTCATACTTTTTTGTTAAATAGGTGAGGCGTAGTCAAAGGGAATATAAGAGGTTTGACCATGAGTAATTTAGATTTTTTAAATTTATTTTTTGGTAAATCATCTTTTCAAATAATTATGATTTTTGTAATCCTCCCACCTCTAGATCTTTCGTTCTGAATTTGATTCAATTGATTTAATTTACATATTTAATTTAAGTTATGTTAATCTATATCTTATATATTAAAATTTTTCTGCCTGACTTTTTTATGGTAAGTCATAAAAGGATATATAGATTCGCGTATTTGAATTTATGAAGGAATAATTATAGGATAAGGAGATATATTATTTCTTCTCCAAAACGAATAATTTTTTTATTTAAAGATATTGATCATTGAATACTATTTCACGCATAAAATATAGTGAAAATTTTAATATTTTAAGAAAAATTCGGATTGCATGAAATTTTGATTAATGAATGTAAACAATTTTGTTCATCACTTGACATTTGTTTCTTTTAATATAAATTAGATTAGATTCTTTTTTATTTTTTGCGGTAAAATCTCTATATATTTTTTGGTTTAATTTTACTTTCATATGCATATCCTTTTGAAAGATATGAGCAATACATCTATTCCCCTTTTCGCCATTTCAATTGCACATACTTCTTCTCTATTTTAATTTTTATATTCATACATTTTAGTCTAAACCGTTAACCCTACTAAAAGTATTCTAACATGATTCTAAAAATATTTTTTATTAAAAAGTACATCATAATAAATCTTATTTACTAATATATCCCAATTGTTATCTTATTTTCTTATTATTACCCACTTCTTAATTATCCCACTTATTATCTTAATTTTTTATGATTTCTCTTATTTATCTCGCAATGGTTTTTTTTTTCTAATATTCACTTGTTACCTATTTATTAATTTTTAGTAAATTTAAAAAAAATTAAAGTAATATTTATTAAAGAACAAAATTAACAAGTTAATATAACTGTGGGTAACTTTTTTTTTTAACATCTCTACCTTTTAATAAATATATTTTAAAAGGATACCACTTAGATCAAATTATTTACATCAATTTCAAAAAATTCTCCGATCTCGCTTTGCCATGTGTACTTTTTTAATATCTTCATTTAATTTAAACATATATGAAATAGAATATACATGATAAAGTGTAATTGTTTAACTTCACATAATAGATATAAGGAACTTGATGTATATTTTCCCAGGTCGGTTGCCATTCAGAGGCTCAAGGCATTGCTAGTCTCGGTCCGCCTAGTACGAATCACATTCTTGGGGAAGATCAAACAAGTTTTGGTCACATTGACTTTTAACCCTGAGCTAGCACAGAAATCATCTAGGCACTCACGTCATGCAGCCTATTGTAAAGAAACTTCTGTAAAGAGAATAATATCATCAGCGAAAAATAATTGAGAAAGAGAAGGGTCTTGCTCATATGGACGTATTGGAAGCCAAGTTCTCTTTGCTACTCTCACCTGCAAGACACCATGGACGACAAACCTGATCCTGTACCCCCTGGAGATCACGCCACAAATTATATCTGTGTTGATTCGAAGGGATGGTGTAGACAACGATTAACCACCAACTCTGGCCAATGTTATTATCAAATTTCAAGTGTATAAATTGTGTGCTCTTAGATACTACCTCCACACAGTGAAACTTATCATATCAGACACCAAAGACCTCCTGGAAAAGCCATCGACGTCCACTATTTCTATAAAGGGATAGCCCAACTTGCAAGTAATTTGCATATCATTATTTTCACTGCATCTTGTTTATAAAATAGCAACGAAATCAAAAGAATCGAAGGATGTCAGTTGGTATATTAGATTAGGGAACATGCAGGCACCCGTCCCTCTAGAGTTTCAAAACATAAAATCCATGCACTACAAAAAATATTTATATTTATCGATAAATAGTCTTATAGATATATACTTCAAAAAGTCATTTTGAAATACAAGTACAATATATGAGATATAAACAACTGACTATATTTATTAAATTTTTTATCAATAGATAATTTTATCGATCAATCACTTGATAAATTCTTTTCTATAAATTAATTTCTCAAATTGAGTATATATCTTACTTATTGAAATATTTATCCATAAACACCCTTATAGATTAAGTATTCGAAAAGTTTTATTTCTAAAAAGTGACTTAGACTTTTATAAGTTAAGATTTAAATTCATTTTATCAAAGTTTTTATCTATAAGTATCTTTATCAAATAAGTTTTCAAAAAATATCTTCCATATTATTTCATAATAGAGTTTTTTTTCATATTTATTGAAAGTTTATCGATTAATAGACTTATTGATAAGTTTATAAAAAACCAAAAGCTAAATTAAAACAGTTTTTGAAAATCATTTGTCATATTAGAGTAATGTAATCTTGTTACCACACAAAGCAATCAAATTGAGAAGATTGTGATAGCAACAAACCCCGCAACAAACCCACAACGAAGCAATCATTGAAAACTCACAGCTAACCCACGCAAAGCAATCATTTTCCCAAATATCAATTCGTTGAAAACCCACGGCAAACCATGAAACACAATAATTGTTCCTTTTTTATAATGAAAATAAGGAAAAGAAGACGAGAAAAGGAGGGATTGAAAAGAAAGCAAGTGAGATTGAAACTTATAAATCTCCTCCATCCACACCGCCTCATATTCCTCCAGATCTATCAAACGCAAGCAATTTTCAGTCAGACACTGCTACATCCTCAACCATATGGCACCTTCGGTGAAGGAGACTGAAGGGGAAGGGGGTGACGGATGTGGACAACAAAGATCGCAAATTGAAGAGGGAAGGCGACGGAGGTTGAAGAAGATGAGATGAGGACGATGGAGGTTGAAGAAGCTTCGTCTCCACCATCGTCAGGGAGAATTGCACAGAGATTTGAGGTGGAGAATGCTGTCACAATTTCTTTGCCATTGCCATGGCCATCGTCGAAGATGAGGACGGTGGCTGAAGAAGACGGGGAGGGTAACGGTAGATAAGAGAGACAAGTGAGGGTTCAGGGTAAAAATTGATTGGGATAAAATTGTCAAATAGGTAAAATTATTAAAGGCAGGATTGTTCATAATATTGCCACATCAACATCATTTAGCCACGTGTCATCCACATAATGACACTGTATTCATTTAACGTTTAACATTATCGTTATCTCTCCGTTAACTAGGGGTGGAATAGATATGAAATTATATTTATAGGACATATTAAAACAAAAAACAAAATTTAGGTGTTGGATGGTCTTCGGTGGAAATTTTCAGGGTATTTAAGGACTTTAACCCTATATTAAATGATGCTATGGATTTTCTCGAGGATTTATATATGTTCAGGAATTGTTGTGAAGGTTGACGTGTTCTCTGAACTTATCAATACTTATTGTTTGGTTTGCCAATGAAGGTTCTAAAAGCTTCTACAAGTTTTTATATTCAGGAGATGTAACTTTATCCTTTTGCAAAGTTTGTATATGAGACATTGATGAATTTGGAGTCCTGTATCTCCCGAATATTGTAAACATAATTAAAGTTATGTAATTGTTAGAATTTATGAAATTTATCATTTATATTATTAGATCTATAACATAAAAACGAAAAATGTAGGTGCATTGTTATGGATTGGAAATAAATTAAACATCCAAACTAAAGAAAAGCCATTTCACTAAAAAAAAACTGAAAGCCTGCTTTTGCTAATTTGTGTTGCCACTGCTTGCATTGCCAAAATATGAAAAATTAAAAAATTTTGAACTTGTTGGGCCAAATTGATTGGATTTTTCAATGCTGTATGAGCGAATTGTTGCTGTGATTCCCACCTTCTACTTGACTTTTGTAATCATTGGGCTTTATTTCCAAATCCTTATTTTTTTATGCATGTGAACATTGGCATGTTTAGGTGAGAATATAATTTTTACTTATGTAGTTTTTATTCTTAATTAGTTAGCAAAGTGGAGTGTCTTTGATGCAGTGTTATTAACCTTGTTTCGTAGCTTGATCTTAGGGAGGAAACATATTAGAGAAAGCCTTGTTGGAAGGATTATTGAGCCTTAATTTTCTTTCTTAACTTGTGTGATTTCCACCTAATTTTGGTTAACCTTTAGAACTTGTCTATATTCTTTTTCAAAGCTGCATTATTACCTGGATTTATGAGCATGATAGGGGTATTCGTTTCTAAACCCTTTTACCCAAACACAAGACATCTCAATTAAACTTTGCTTACCCCTTTGAGCCCATCACTTTCATTTCATTCCATTAATTTTGAACAAGTGCTTTGCATGAGTTATATTATGTTCATTATGATTAACTGTGTACTATTGAAAGTTGCTATCTTTATCTTTTTCAGTTAGGTTTGCCAAAAAAAAAAGGAGAAAAAAAATAGAAAAGACAAGAAAAAAAATGAAAAAAAAGAGACAAAAAAACAGAAAGAAGTTGAAAAAAAAGAAAGAGAGAAAAAGAAAAAGAAAAGAAAAATTGGCAATAAGGCATGAAGTTTAAAATAAGGCATCCTTTAGTAGTTGAAGATTAAAGTTTATTATTCATTTGATAGTCACATGTTATCTTACCTTGAACTATTTCTTAATACTCATGCATTAAACTTGTTCTACATTTCATTCCATCCATTCATTAGCCTTTCACCAACATTACAACCTAATACAGTCCTCTTGATCATGAGTCTATGGTATGTTAGTAGTGGAGATAGTAGAATCTTTACAAGCCTATGGTAGGTGCTAATCTAGGTGGATTGAGTGAAAATTCCCTATACTTGAGAGTTAAGTGAAACACTTATACCTATGAGAGGTCTATTATGTTTCCCTTTCTCTATCTAGCTATGTCTTGTGTTACTTTCCTTGCATCAAAGCATTCCATGACTGTTGATTGATTAGGGATAGGAGTTGCTTGAGTTGATTATATATACTTGCCTTGACATCTTTATGTTTACTTGCATTGAGTTTAACTGTTGGGATTCCTTTGAGTGATATTTTACCCAGGAGTGCAAAAGGCTAAGTGTGGGGGAGTTGACAAACCCATATTTTTATATATTAATTCATATCATTTAGTGGGCTTTTATCAACATTATAGTCCTTAATTTTATTATTTATGCACTAATTGAATTGATATGACTTATATTGAATTAGTGCTTAATAGGGGCATAATTGTCATAATTTTATGATTTATCCCAAACAATTGTTTTTGGAATAAAAGATATTACATTATTGTGATTTTATATTTCAGGAATTTAGGAGAAATCAGAATTCACAAATGACAACAAAGGACCATAAAATTAGAAATTATATAATAGGACCCACAGGCCAAACCTTGTAGTTTAGCCCATTAGGTTTTTTGTCCTATTCCAATTGCTTTTAAAAAGCATTCATGCGTACAGAATTGGGGGGCCGTGAGAGAGGAAATTGGAAAAGCAAAATACGTGTGGCGGCCAGGGAGCATTGAAGGAAAGGAATTGAAAAGCACACACGCACACGGAGACACACAGCACACCGCGGAGAATTGTGAATTGAAGAATTGAATTGGAAAAGAGAAGTTGAAGCCACGAGAATTGAGAGAAAAGGAGAATCTAAGCTGCGGGCGCGACACCAATTTCTTCTACACCCACACAATCTCCATTCAACCCTCCTCTATCCATTCTATTATCATCCTACTTTCATGGCAGTCCGTGGCTAGTTCATCATAATTCTCTAATTCAATGACAAAGGCATAAGTTTGGGATCTCAAAGGGGAGTATAAGTTACTCTAATTCTCTACCTAATAATTTTATTATGACTCCTAGGTCTTAGTTTTTAATTTTATAATTATTGGGGATGTTTAGAATGATTTATTTGTATTTATTGAGGATTGTTGTGACTGAATTTTTTCTTGACATTTGACATTAATCTTTAATTAACTTTAATTTCATTTACTTTGATATGGGTCAGACATGGAATTGAGATTATTATGAATAATTTATGATTTTTCAAGGTGGCTTGAATTATTGGATCGTTGTATCTCTTGTTAGCTTAAATTCTATTTTATGAATTATTGAGTTATAATTGAGCATTGGTTTTTAATATCTTTAGTTCTATTTTATTATTTTAGTGGCAGTTAATAAAGTAGGACTTAGAAAATATTTTGTGACAATTCAAGGTGGCTCGGTTGTTGGATTAAAAGTTTAATTATAATTCTTAATTCATTATTTATAACTCCCACATCTGTTGAAGCTATGATTGCCTGCGTTATTGGATTAGAGAATTGCTTTTATTATTATTAATCACCCTTGAGTTTATTCTATTCACTTATTATCATTCATTATTCCTTTCTTTAAACCAAAAATACCAAAAATATTTTATTTAAAACTATTTTTAATTAATTTTATTTAGTTGTTAGTCAATCAAAATAAATCCCATTTTCTAATTTAGGTTGCATTGCATTTAGTTACTTAGGAATTTAATTTCTCATTTTGGCTCCTCAGAGAGAACGACCCGAGGTTGCACTATACGCAATCCTTGGTTTAAATTTTTTAAGTAACCCCAAGGCGACATCGGTTCAAGGTTGTTTCAAGTGGCGCCATTGACGGGGAGCTAAGAAATTGGTTCCCTAGTAACTAAGTGTCAAGTAACATTTTTTTGGGATTAATTCAATTGCTGAGCCAGTCTTAGTTAATTTGCATAACATTTGCATTTGCATTTTTGCTTGCATTATCTATTTAAAAAAACAAAAAAGTTGATTTTCTTTGGTTTGTTTATTTTTTTATATTTGGTTTTTCTTTTATTTCATATTCTTTTCATCTGACTGCTACTGTTTATGCCTAGGAGTGATCGATTAATAATTCTAATGTTGATTATGATCCTTATGGCTTTTATACTGATAATGTGAACTTTGAAATTAAAGGAGCATTAATTTCTTCCTTACCTAAATTTATGGTTTTGCAGGTGATGATCCACATAGGCATTTGAAGACTATGTATATGGTATGCTCTTCCATGAAACCACCCACGGCTAATCTTCAAGATATATTAAGGAGGGCATTTCATTTTACTTTAGAAGGCAAGGCCAATGAGTGGCTTTACACGTTACCTCAACATTTTACTACATTGACTTGGGATTAGTTGAAAGGAGCATTCTTGGATGAATATTTCCCTGCATCTAAAACTTCAAGGCTAAAAAAGGAGATAACTAGTGTGGTCTAACAAGACAATGAATCCATGCATGAGTATTGGACCAGGTTCATCACACTTCTAGCTCAATGCCCACACCACAATATTTCAAAGAATAATCTGGTTAATTCTTTCTATGAAGGGCTACTTCCACATCATAAGCTCTCAATTCATGCCGCTGCAAATGGTTCTCTTAGAGAATTGAGTCCTAATGCTGCATGGGACCTACTTCAAAAGATGGCTACTAATGACCCTCAATCTAGAGACACAAGAAAAATGTATAATACCTCTTCGATTTCTTCCCAAGATATTATTGCTGAAATTGCTGCTTTGGGGAACCGAATGGAGAAAAGACTCTGTATTTTGGAGAATAATGTGAATGCCAAGCAGGTTAATTCAATGGGCCACTCTTAAGCTATAATTGCTGGTTGTGAGTACTGTGGGTCAATGATGCACGCCTCGAATACTTGTTCTCGATATGAAGAGGTTTCTTCCCTATACCAAAATAGGAATGATCCATATCAAAAGAGAGATCCTTACTCTAACACTTATAATCCAGGTTGGAGAGATCATCCTAACTTTAGATGGGGTGGAAATCAAGGCAACCCTCAAGGGAATTTCTCAAATCAAGTGGTGCCTAATCAAGGGGCATCTTCTTATTTTTCTGGAGGTAATGAACTTGATATGATTGTGAAAGGTATTACTGAGCTCAATTCAAAGTTTGATAATCAAAAGTCACAAACTGAGGCAAAGTTACATGCTATAGAGAATAAGATGGACTCATGTCTACAAAATGTGTTCTCTAAATTGGAGCAAATGGAGACTAAGCATGAGAATTTAAATGCTTTTGTTTTGCAATTTTCTAACAACTTGAGTGAATAACAAGCAAAGAGTAATGGTTCTATACCCTCTAACATAGTGATAAATCCTAAATCTTTGAATGCAATCACACTGAGAAGTGGTAAGAAAATTGGGCCAAAAAATGTACAATTCAAAGAACTTGAAGAAGATGAAGAGCATGTTGATGAGGAAATAGAAGTTGAGTCTCCTCCTGCCAAAACTACTCAAGAAACTTCTCAAGCTGAGAAAGAAGCTTCTATCTAATCTGAAGTCCTACAAGAAAAGAAGCTCTTGGAGAAGTGTTTGAAACAACCAATAGTGCAAACTGATGAAGAGGCAACAACTATCATAAAGGGACCAATGGAGAAAGGATCACCTTCCAACTCCAAAGGTGATGAGGTAAATATTCATGACTTGCCTTTTCCAAACTCTTATTTGGTTAGTAAAAAGATTGTTGAAAAGAAAGATAATGATGAATTGTTTGAAATGTTTAGCAAACTTAAGGTTAATGTGCCATTGCTTGAATTGATTAAAAAGATGCCCAAATGTGCTAAATTTTTGAAAGACTTATGTACAAACAAAAGAAAGTATAGGCATAATGAGAGAATCCAATTGGGTTGATGTTAATGCTTTATTTAAGCCACAGTTACCTATTAAATGTAAAGACCCGGGTTCCTATACTATTCCTTGTACCACAGGTAGAACTACAGTTTCCCATGCCCTACTTGACTTAGGTGCAGCAATTAATGTCATGCCGACCTCTGTTTATAAGACCTTAGGTATTAAAGTTTTGAAAGACACTAGTGTAGTGCTTGGCCTAGCTGATAGGACAGTGAGATACCCTAAAGGTATTCTTGAGGATATTCTTGTGCAAGTGAAAGGTCTTGTTTTTCCAACTGACTTTTATGTTCTTGATATGACTAATGACCTTCCCACTGAGAGTACTTTGATTCTAGGTAGACCTTTCCTTTTAACTGCTAAGATAGTAATTAACATGAAAAAGGGTCTTATCACTATGGGGATTAGGGATCAATAAGTGCAATTTAATCTTTCAGAAGCTATGAATCATGGTTATGAAGATTGCTCTTATTTGGGAATTAGTTCAATTGAATGTCATGACGTAGACCACTTACATGAGACTAATATGAATGAACCTCACTGGTGGGACTTAGTTATGAACCATGATGATGCTTTTACTTGTCTATCTTCCTCCCACTCTTCTCATGTATGTGCATGTGAAGGTGGCGTATCATGTGCCTATTGTTTAGAGATAGATAGTTGGCTTTCTTCTGCTCATGAATTCGATGTATCATGTTGCTTTGACTTTGATATAACTGTTGATTCTATACTTGATAGCCTTGAGAAAGGTGTATTGCTTGATTTTGTAGGAACTGATGATAAGGAGGAGGATGTACAAGCTATGAATATAGCTTCCCCATTGAGTGGCGCTGGAACATTAGAAGAGGATAGCAGTGATTCTACTACTGCTTTAGCCCTTTTCTAATCCCACTCTCTCTTTTAATTTATTTTCTTTTTCTATTGATTAGACTGACCCTAACTCTCCTATTTCTAGGTTATCTGATGGTGGCACTGAGTCAGGAAGTGGAGGAAATATACACCACACTGAGCTTATATCTCCTTCCCCAAGCTATATGGACACACCACTCACTCTGAATGTACTTGATATAACAAAGATGATTCCTTCTATTGTGCAACCCCTTGATTTAGAATTGAAGCCCCTCTCCTCTAACTTGAAATATGTATTTCTTACTAATGATTGTAAATTGTCTGTTATTATTTCCAGTTCTTTGAGTAGTTCTGAAGAAGAGAGACTAGTTTTAGTGTTGAAAATGTATAAAAGGTCTATAGGTTGGTCTTTAGGGGATATACCAGGGATTGATCCCTTGGTTTGCACACACAATATCCTTTTAGCTGAAGGGTCAAAGCCAGTTAAACAGCCACTAAGGAGGTCGAATCCTCTTATTCATGATGTGATTAAAAAGGAGGTATCTAAATTACTGAGTGCTGGGATCATATATGCAATTTCAGATAGTGAGTGGGTGAGTCCGATACATGTAGTACCAAAGAAGAGCGGTATCACAGTAGTGAAAAATGAGAATAATGAACTTATTCCAACAAGAGTTCAGAATGCTTGGAGAATGTGTAAAGACTATAGGAAGTTGAATGAAGTGACTAGGAAGGATCATTTTCCATTACCTTTCATTGATCAAATGTTGGAAAGAATATCTGGTAAATCTCAGTATTGTTTCTTGGATGGTTTTTCAGGTTATTTCCAGGTACCAATTGCACCTGCAGATCAAGACAAGACTACTTTTACATGTCCTTTTGGCACCTATGCATATCAAAGGATGTCATTTGGGTTGTGTAATGCTCCAGGCACCTTTCAAAGGTGTATGATGGCGATCTTTAGTGATTTATTGGAGTGTAATATGGAGATTTTCATGGATGACTTCACCATTTATGGTGATAGTTTTGATGATTGTTTACTTAGTCTTGAACATGTTCTTGATAGATGTATTGAGAAAAAGTTGGTCTTGAATTATGAAAAGTGTCATTTAATGGTATATAGTGGCATAGCGCTTGGTCACCGCATCTCTCAAAAGGGGATTGAGGTTGATAAAGCCAAGATTGAAGTAATTTCTTCACTTCCCTATCCTGCTTGTCTTAAAGATTTGAGGTCTTTCTTGGGGCATGCCGGGTTTTATCGATGTTTTGTAAAAGATTTTAGTAAAATTGCCTTACCCCTCTCTACGCTGTTGAGAAAAGATGTTGATTTTCACTTTGATGATAAGTGTAGACATGCCTTTGACTCTTTGAAATCCTTACTTGTTTCACCTCCTATTCTCACTGCACCTAATTGGGATTTAGCTTTTGAATTGTCCTGTGATGCTTCTAACTTTGTAGTAGGTGCTATGTTTGGTCAGAAGGAGGATAAGCGATCTAGAGTGATAGCCTATGCCTCCAAGACACTTGACCCCGCTCAAGTGAATTATACCACAACTGAGAAGGAACTTTTTGCTATAATCTTTGCTTTAGATAAGTTTAGACAATATCTGATAAATTCTTGAGTTGTTGTTTTTACAGATCATGCAGCGGTGCGTTACTTGTTCAAGAAGCCTCAGTATAAACCAAGACTGCTGAGATGGGATTTATTGCTACAGGAGTTCGACATTGAAATTAGAGATAGAGTTGGAGCATAGAATCATGTCGCTGACCACCTTAGTCAGTTACCTGAAGGCACCGAAGGAGTTGACTCCTCTGATCTTACTATTGATTCCTTTCCTGACTCTGCACTCTTTGCCTTAGCTGTTCAGGAGCCTTGGTACTCTAATATTGTTAACTATGTTGTCACTAATCTTGTACCACCTTCTATGTCTAAGTTTCAGGTTGATAAGCTAAAGAGGGAGGCAAGATACTATATCTGGGATTCTTCAATTCTTTGGAAGCAATGCAGTGATCAGATCATCAGACGATGTGTTCCTAACAATGAGATTCACTCTATCCTTACCTTTGCACATTCTTTATCTTGTGGGGGACATTTTAGTGCTAATAGGACTGCTAGGAAGGTTTTAGAATGTGGATTTTACTGGCCTACTTTATTCAAAGGTGCTTATGTTTTCTGTAAGTCTTGTGATAAGTGCCAAAGGTTTGGAAGTCTAGGTAGAAAGCATGAAATGCCTTTAAGACCTATGTATTTTTGTGAAATTTTTGATGTATGGGGCATAGATTTCATGGGTCCTTTTCCTCCGTCATTTAGGTATTCATATATATTACTTGCAATAGATTATGTGTCTAGGTGGGTAGAGGCAGTGCCAACTAGGAAAGATGATGCTTCTACTGTTGCCAGGTTTTTACGCTCTCATATCTTTTGTAGGTACGGTATTCCAAGAGCAATCATTAGTGACCAAGGAACACATTTCTGCAATAGGATCATAAAGTCTCTACTTGCTAAACATAGAGTTAATCACAAGCTGACAACTCCGTACCACCCTCAGACAAATATATTAGCTGAAGTCTCTAATCGGTAAGTCAAACGAATACTAGAAAAGATTGTGAAACCATCCCGTAAAGATTGGAGTGAAAGGCTTGAGGAGGCACTGTGGGCTTACAGGACTGCCTATAAAACCCCTATAGGCATGTCTCCTTTTCAGTTGCTCTATGGTAAGTCTTGTCATCTACCTATGGAGATTGAGCACAAATCTTATTGGGCGATCAAGGCATGTGATGTAGACCTTGAATCCTCACTTGAAAACTGAACGATGCAACTCCAAGAGCTTGAAGTGATGAGACTTGAATCCTATGATAATGCCAGAATCTATAAAGATAAGCTGAAAATGATTCATGACAAATAGATTTTGAAAAAACAATTCCATGAAGGTGACAAGGTTCTAAAATTTAAGGCCTGATTGAAGTTGATGCCTGGGAAGTTTGTCACCAAGTGGGAGGGCACTTTTAGAGTTACCAAAGTGTATTCTTTTGGTACGGTAGAGCTGGTTGATGAAGCAACAGGCCATGTTTCACAAGTCAACGGTCATCTACTTAAACACTACCATGAGAATTAGAGACCTCCCTAATTGCATAGTTGTTCCTTTCCACCTTTCTCCTTTACTTTCTCTTGTATTGCTGATAATATCTATTTGCTAAGATAGTTAGGAGCAAGTGTGGGGGAGGGACCATCACAGTAGTTTTAGATTTATTTGCTTTCTATCTTTTAACAAATTCTTAGAATACGTTGCATTTTAAAGATTTCTTAGTTTTAGGTTAGTTTTTGTTTGAATAAAGCTTCATTCCCTTTTAACTCATGACTCTTTAATCATTTTTCCTTCTCCCTTTGATATATTCTTTAGTGATGCGTTGAGGACAACGCATGGTTTAAGTGTGGGGGAGGGATTGCTTTTGCTAATTTGTGTTGCCACTTCTTGCATTGCCAAAACACAAGTACGCAGGCGAGTACGCCTTGGGGTTGAGGAGCAAGTACGCGGGCGACCCGGGTTCGATCCCCAGCAACGGCGTCACTTGAAACAACCTTAAACCGATATTGCCTTGGGGTTACTTCAAAAATTTAAACTAAGGATTGCATATAGTGCAACCTCGAGTCGTTCTCTTTGAGGAGCCAAAATGAGAAATTAAATTCCTAAGTAACTAAATGCAATGCAACCTAAATTAGAAAATGGGATTTGTTTTGATTGACTAACAACTAAATGCAATTAATTAAAAATAGATTTAAATAAAATACTTTTGGTATTTTTGGTTTAAAGAAAGGAATAATGAATCATAATAAGTGAATAGAATAAACTCAAGGGTGATTAATAATAATAAAAGCAATTCTCCAATCCAATAACGCAGGCAATCATAGCTTCAACAGATATAGGAGCTATAAATAATAAATTAAGAATTATAATTAAGCTTTTAATTCAACAACCGAGCCACCTCGAACTGTCACAAAATATTTTCTAAGTCATACTTTATTAACTGCCACCAAAATAATAAAATAGAACTAAAGATATTAAAAACCAATGCTCAATTATAACTCAATAATTCATAAAATAGAATTTAAGCTAATAAGAGACACAACGATCCAATAATTCAAGCCACCTTGAAAAATCACAAATTATTCACAATAATCTCAATTCCATGTCTGACCCAGATCAAAGTAAATGAAATTAAAGTTAATTAAAGATTAATGTCAAATGTCAAGCAAAAATTCAGTCACAACAATCCTCAATAAATACAAATAAATCATTCTAAACATCCCCAATAATTATAAAATTAATCCTAAGACCTAGGAGTCATAATAAAATTATTAGGTAGAGAATTAGAGTAACTTATACTCCCCTTTGAGATCCCAAACTCATGCCTTTGTCATTGAATTAGAGAATTAAGATGAACTAGCCACAGACTGCCATGAATGTAGGATGATAATAGAATGGATGGAGGAGGGTTGAATGGAGATTGTGTAGGTGTAGAAGAAATTGGTGTAACGCCCGCAGCTTAGATTCTCTTTTTCTCTCAATTCTCACGGCTTCAGCTTCTCTTTTCCAATTCAATTCTTCATTTCACAATTCTCCCCGGCGTGCTGTGCATCTCCGTGTGCATGTGTGCTTTTCAATTCCTTTCCTTCAATGCTCCCTGGCCGCCACACGTATTTTGCTTTTCCAATTTCCTCTCTCACGGCCCCCCAATTCTGTACGCATCAATGCTTTTTAAAAGCAATTGGAATAGGACAAAAAACCTAATGGGCTAAACTACAAGGTTTGGCCTGTGGGTCCTATTATATAATTTCTAGTTTTATGGTCCTTTGTTGTCATTTGTGAATTCTGATTTCTCCTAAATTCCTGAAATATAAAATCACAATAATGTAATATCTTTTATTCCAAAAACAATTATTTGGGATAAATCATAAAATTATGACAATTATGCCCCTATTAAGCACTAATTCAATATAAGTCATATCAATTCAATTAGTGCATAAATAATAAAATTAAGGACCACAATGTTGACAAAAGCCTACTAAAATGATATGAATTAATATATAAAAATATGGGTTTGTCACAGTGGTTAATTGTAGCAGTTAGGGTAAAACCACTATAAAGCATCACTTTGTAAAGGTTTGGATGTTAATCGCTATAAATTTGTAGCTATTTGACTGTAAATAGTGTTAACGAAGACATTTATAGTTGTTAACTGCTACAAAGATGGTGCCAAGCTGGTGCTATAAACTTCTCAACTGATGAGTTGTCAGTTCGCATGCTGGATTTTGTAGCAGTTGAACGGCTTCAAACTTCCCCAAAAAAAGTCATTCTAAAAGTATAAAAGTCACCGCTAAAAATACAAAAGTCACCGCTGAATACCTTTAGCGAGGATATATTGTCGTCATGGCCGCCTATAAGATTGTCGCCTATATACATTAGCAGCGACACTTGAAAGTCGCCGCTGAATATCAATCATTAGCGGTGATAATAAGTCATCGCTAAAAGTTTAACAGAAGTCAAACCATTGTAGTCAATAAAGGTAAGTCAAGGGTGGTGACAAAAGTTGCCACCTAAAACTTAATTAGCGAAGACTATTTGTCACCGCCTAAAGGTAAATCAGTGACGACAATTTTGTCGCCACTAAAAGATGATATTGTTTTTAAATTTTTTTTTCTTCTAATTTTTCTTATATTAAAAATATAATTTAATCACAAAAATAATGATAAATAACTAAATAAACCATAATATAATAACATTGATAAATAATTTCGATCATCGTATAAAATATCAAATGACTTCAATTATTTAAATATTTAAAATTTAAATAAATTTTTTTAGTTTATACGTAAATATTATATAGAATGACAAATACTAGGAGTAGAAGAAGTAGGTGCATGCGGTTATCCCCTTTGCATCAAAGCAACGAATTGATCTTATATCCTTTGCTCCATTTGTTCCATTAGTCTTTGCTCGAATTGCACATGCTCTTCTTGCATCTTTTCACGCTCTGCTACACACTATTCTTCCATCTTTGCACGCTTTGCCTCCATTTTTTCTCTCTCCTCTTAAAATTTTTTATCAAACTCTTCTTGCAATTAGGCAAGCACACTCTGGATAACTGAACTATCACTAGATTGAGGGCGATTTCTCTTCCTTGAAGGTTATGCTCATATACCCTTTCCCTCTCACCAAGAACTATCGTCAATATTTCCTCTAACGTCATTCGAGCATCGCTGTCACGTCCCAAAATTTAGACCGTGACCGGCACAGAATATGAATAGTTTTACATTCTGAAAGCCTAAAACTTTAAATGATACGTTTTGAAATAAAAACCATAATAAATTGTATCTCATAATTCAACAAAATCTTTTCTAAGGACTATGTGGAGCATTTACCTTCCTTTCAAAATAATACAAGCAGTTTCTTAATAATAATTATATCAAAAGTAATTTTATCAAAAACGACACTTCGAATCGACAACGAGGCTCTTCACTACTCAGCGGGAAGGTTAGGGTCACTTGCACTATCTGAGGCCAAATAATCTACTCGTGAATAATGTCCCAAAAACATGATTAAAAGAATGCGGAAGTCAACAATGCATAATCATACTGAAAAATGTATTTCATAATATTTCATAATCTGATGCAAACCTTTTCGTAAACATTTGTATTTCAGGGGAAATAACAATATGAAATAACTATTTCAAATAAATCATTTAAAACAATCCTTTCAAAACCATGATCTTTCTGTAGGACTTCAATAGAACAAAAACAGACGTGGACACACAGTCCACGAGGGTAACTAACCATTCTGGTGGCTCGAAGCCACTAACTGTCACGAGAATAAATCCCACGGAATAATTCTGGTGGTTCAAGGCCACAAACTGTCGTGAGAATGAATCCCATGAAATAATTCTGGTGGCTCAAGGCCACAAACTGTCACGAGAATAAATCCCACGAAATAATTCTGGTGGCTCTACCACTAACTGTCGAGCTCGAGTAACCAAGGTGCACCAAGGACTAACAGTACTGCTGTTAGCAACCAGCGTTCTGTATTCCGTCCTAAAATGTTTCCATCATACATGGGGTTTATTTCACATGAAATAATCTCAATCGTTTCAATGTCATAACCACTGGTAAAATCACTTTAACTTTCCAAAAACCCTAGCATGTACATTTGAAATCAAATTACTGTGAAAATATATGAAATTCGCATAGGAATATGTTTCATAAATAACATCAGTTCAATGCAACTTTTGCAAACTCTTCTCCAAAAGTCTCCTGATCCATTTTCATACATAATCATAATTTTTCTGTAAACTGATCGAAAGAAAATCTTTTCCAACAATTTAAACCATACTTTCATAAAATTTGCTTTTCAAAATCCATATTTGAAATTTATCATTTGAAATGATAATGCATTTGAAAATGTAAATTTTAGGGAACGTTATTCACTCACCTGTCATGCTCCTAAACTATTACTCTTTTCAGCCAGACACTTTCAATTAATTCGCTTCTCAATCCCCCTGGTATTCAAAAATAGTATTTTAATATTCTATTCAAAGTTTTAACAGAAACAATCACCCTTGATCTATACCTTCAGCTAACCACATACCACTAACCATTCGACATTGTTTCAAACAAATAAACATACGACCATACGGTACAAGCTTTCAACTAACCCAGGTAGCAAGCATCACCAAACATCAAGTTTAATCATTTGAAATCCCGACAGCCCATATCCTAATGATTTGCCAAACAGAGACTAAGACAAAATCCTATAACTACAATTAATAAACTCAGCAACAATCTCAATTGAACACATTCCACATACAACCAAAACATAGCTTTTCAAATCTTCTTTCCTTCCAAAACTTAAACTCAAATTCAGTTTTGCACAAAATTGAAATATAGCTATCTGCACATCAACCCAACACAGCAACACACATGCATACATAGCAACAGATACCCCTTTCATCCCTTCAACTAATATATATATATTACACATCTGAAACAGATTCCAAGGAACACCAACTATAATTCCAAGTTTCTTCTTTGCTTCCTAATTCCATCAATTCACTTCTGCCAGGTAATAAATCCATTATACATATGTATCCACAACAAAAATTTCCAGAACTAACAATGCATATATATATTGACCCTAGCTTTCGTGATCATTCTGTATTCTTAACAGAAATAGAGCAACCAAAAGCAATAAAATGCAACACCCAAAAACATATCTTTACAGTGTAACAGCAACATGAATATATCAGCATGAATATGTTCCCTCAATCATAAATAGTTCCTTATTCCTTCATTTGATAACCTTAACAGCAATGCATATATATCTATAAGTACACTCACAGTGCTAAGGGATGATCACACACAACAGAAACCAAACAGGGTGCACACATACACATTCAATCGAGATTGAAACCACTCCACAACTCTCGGCATTCGGCACAACCAACTATGAGAAATCAATGTCACAGTTACCAGTATCCACACAGCATGACAAGCAGAGATAAGCAGACATTCACTCGCATACACAGTTTCAGGTGCCACAACCATTCCCTCTCATCTATTTCCATTTCTTCCACCCTCATGGCTTGCCAAGCAGCAACAGACTATCATACACCCATATCCCGTTATGAATTTTCAGAAGAAAGAAAGTGACTTGTACTTACCACCACAACTACTGCAACACAACACTGCAACAGAGGAGGAAAGTGCTGACTGCCATTCACCACACACAGTAGCTTCAATGGCGGCAAGTCGAGAACGCTGCTTAAACAGAAAGAAGAAAGCCCAATGGAGCTCCTACAGACGCCAATTAATAGAGACAGTGATGCCAACCCATAGCAAACCAAACAGAGATAGGGAAGAAGCTCAGGGTACTGTAGCTGCTACAGTATCCTGACATACACCCACTGCACTGACGACACAGCGTGATAACGGTGACGGTGACACCAACCCAAAATAGAGAAGAATAGAAGCTTTTAGTTGCGCAACCACTGGCAGAAACTACGGCTCAGGCGATAGAAATATCAGCAGCTACTGAGCTCGACACAATAGAGAACACCATGATAGCCACCCTCACTAGTGTTAACACAGACAACGACAGCTGACAACAACAGTGACATGGTGACGGAAGAGGAACTCACGGCGGCCGACCCTAGGACCCGTGACCTTCTCTAAACTTCCTCTGTCTCCAACCTCGCTGACAGTCTGAAAATGGCAAAAAGGAAGCGTACTGAATGAATAAAAAGGACAGAGGGCAAAATGGTAATTTCACATGTTAGAAAAATGAAAATAACTTCTCCCCTCTGTAGGCACTGGGGTTCGAATAGGGGACCTCACGCTAAACTTCTCTGCCTTGGACCATTTTGCTAACATGTTCCCATTGATATTTCCTGCACCAAATATACATATTCCTTTGCTAAGTGGAATTTTATCTATTAAAATTCTAGGCCATAACAATCGCCCTATAAATCTTGGTCTTGTTGCTGAGAAAGTTTGTGCATATGACTCTATAAAAAATATATGAAACTATTAGATTAATAATAAAAATAAATTAAAATAAAATATTAAACTATAATGCATACATGAATCTGTTCAGAGTGTGGGTCAGCCCATACTACTTGTCCATCTAATATCTTCCTAGTATGCGTTATCTCCCACAGCTAGTCAGGAGGGGTAGGTTGTCCAGTAGTAGGATCTCTCTATAAAATAATAATATATGAAATACAAAGAATAGATTTTAAAATAAAAAATGATTAAAAACTTAAATTATAGTGGTGATAGATTGAACTTACTGTAGCAAACTCAATGGCAAATGATCGAGGACCACAAGTATGTTTAGTTATTTGTTTTTCTCGATTTATCATGTTTCTTGCACTTTTGTTCTACAACAAAATTTGGTAACTAATAAGAATTTACTTGTTAAAAAAGATTATTTATTTAGAAGGATAGTGAGGTACCTTAAACATGTCAGACTTAAAATATATTAATAACCATTCCCAATCTTGAAAACTAACAGTTTAAGGAGGATCGGCCAACCTATCATCATCAGTTTCATATTTCTTATAGTGAGTGCAGATTGGTCTTCCAATTCCTAAATGTATTTTGTAAAATAATTGATATAGCTATATGAAACTTTTCTTCAGCAATTGCATTAGCAGGTTCAAATTTATCCTGAAACAAATAAATATGAACACTTTATATAATAATATAAATAAACTAAGATAAGTGAAAAACATTTGAAATAAATAATACCTTTATTTTTAAAATCATATCCTGACCATATTTTTCAAAAATATTCTTCCAGTTACCTCTACCATCTCTAAAAGAGACTGTGGTTCTAAGAGTTAAATCACGATAATTATAAGAGTCTCTTGCTTCTGGACCGATTGTTCTTGACATTGAATTAGAAAATTTGACTCAAATCTTTTCTCCTTGTGCAATCCTCAAATTCACGTTAATATACTTATAAACTTCTCTGCGCTTGCTGATTACACTAGAAGAGCCTATCATTGAAGTTGAATTAGAACAATTAAATATTACAAGTGATGTAAATCAATTATTATAAAATTGAAGCAAACTTACCTACACAACTATTTTGAGTATGGGGAGTAGGAGGAGAATTGACAAGCATTTCCTCAAGTTGCTATTGTAGTGATAGAGGTAAAATAACAGGTCTTGATTAAGGTGTAGAGCATGTACCTCGACTATTTGTGGTGTCATGAGATGTAACAGAAATACTTTTTCCACCTCGACCTCTCTTTAATACTGACATATCCTGTAAAAATATACATTTAATTTAGGAAGACCAAAATGTTAGGTTAGTTAGAGTAATTAAATGAAAAGAGAAATTTAGGGTGGATGCCCAAATTGGAGTACATATACTATAAAGGATGCTCCCCATCTTTGGAGAAATTAAGAATTGCGAGGTGTGGAAGTTTGAGGGAATGGCAAAGGGAAGCAAATGACCAAAATACAAGAGATAATGAGTGCCATCATTCACTGCCTCCATTTTCATGTCTTTCATCATTATATATTGAAGGTTGCCCAAACTTAAGCTGCATGCCTACTTTTCTAAGCTTAAGTATCTCTACCTTGAAGGGATAGACATAGAAGCATTACCAGAGGAATGGTGAAACTATTGAGTCATATGCAAAATCTATCTGCTACACTTAAACAATTTAGTATTCGCCGCTATTGTGAAAAGGATTGTAACTTATAGTGGCAAGACCTTCATTGCCTACATTCTCTCCAAAAAAAATTGAATTCTATCATTGTGATCAGCTAGTGGCTTTACTGGAGTAGATTTGTGATCTCCACTCACTATGAGGTATCCATATTGCTCACATCCTAAATATAGAGATGAATTGGCATCGAATCTAACTCTTCATTACATACGTGTAAAGGTATACTGATGAGTTACTATTATGCCATTACAACAAAAATAACTTGTATGATATACAACTTTATCTTTTTAAATAAGACAAATACCACTCCTGTTGTTTTCGCCTTCATATAAGTATCCATTATTGGAATGCTTCCAAGTTGTTAAACTCTACTCATTCCTCTTACTAATTATTTTTTGATGACAGCTAGCCATTTTTTTTCCAAGAGAAGGATAAGGCCTCACAGAGCATGCTCTGCTCACTGAATCTTTACTACAAGGTACCCTATTGCTACTCAGTGATGGTAATTGCATCATTTTAATGTTAATTCAAAAGTTATAGGAAAATTTATATGCAATTGAAGGAATTATGATCTGTTAATTATTTTAATAACTTGGCAGGTATTCAATTTTGGATGAAGTAAGGGGAGAACTTGTTAGACACCTGAGCTTGGTATTCAATTTTGGATGAAGCAAGGGAAGAACTTGTTAGACACCTGAGCCAGCACATATAATTACTCTAAAATAATCTCTTATGACCACTCCTATTCTAACTCCCCTAACATAGCTAAGATACTCTTGAACTTCATCAATCTTATTTAAACTATAAATAAGTGTACTTTTAACACATAATAGACAAAATTCCATAACTTCTTCCACAATTCAAGATAGCGTGGATTCTACTCACATGATCTTTAAGAATTTTTATATGCATCTCTTAACAGATACATCCATCAATAATAAATTTGGCCAAGCAACTTCATATTCATACCAAATAAATCAATGGCTATGCTGCATCATTCCTAACAGGCAAAATCATAGATTAGTGTATAGCAATGATATACTATTTTATAAAGAAATTAGGGCATTATTTCCAGACCATAAGAAACCTGCATCATTCATTTGCATCAAGAGCTGAATTTGCATCATTCATTCCACACTCACTCATCCTTGCCCAATTTCTATCAGGTTTAATGAACGCTGGGGTTACTTTTATTGGGGTTGTCAATCAATGTCATTGGGGTTGCTTTAATCTTGAGATTAAAGCTTGATTCCACATTTTTAAGCTTCATTAATTACTTAATTAGTGATTCAATCTCAAAACCCCAAATTTAAACAGTTAGAAACACTTCAAACTATAGTCGGAGAACTCACCTCAGATGGCCGACGACGTCACAAGCTCATTCTCCGTCCTCCGGTCATTCCTCCAACGTCATAATCCTTCAGTTATTCCCTCGTGCTCTCTTTTTATCGCTCGCTCCTGCTATTTCCTTTTGAAGCCGTCGCAACTGACAAATAAGAAAGAGAAGGAGAATCCCTAAAATATAAAAGCGTATCAGTGACGACAAAACAAAGTCGCTACTGAAAGTCCCCTTTTAGCGGCGACAACAAAAACTTTTAGCGACAACTATCTTTTGTTGCCGCTAAAAGTCTTACTTTTACCAAATCTTGCTTTTATTAAATATTTTTTAGGAAATAATCCTCTTAATAAAAAATAATATTTTCCTCTAATAGATTCTTCAACTCATTAGGGAATTTTTATAAAATTTTCTGGGCAAATAATAACATCCAACTATTTTTCTCGAATTTTATAAGAAAAGATGCCTTTAATTCCCACAAAATAGCTATTAAATCATTTGTGTCTCTTTTTGAGAAATAAACTCTTTCATAATTTTATAAGCCCCCAAAATACTGATTTTATTATTTTTTCTTAATTTTTCTTAACCCCAAGATATTTTTAATGATTATTCTTTCTTTTATTCTTTTTTCTAAAATTTCAATTTCTAAAGTTTTTAATTTCAGAAAAACACTCTTAAACTCAATTATACCTTATAAATCATTTTTATAAAAGTTCAGATGGTACATGAAATACAGCACCAGAGGGCATATGCAACAGTAACTAAAATTTTATGTATGTACATATGTATTTTACGTATATTCTTTCTCCTTATCTCTCTCACATACACATCTCTCTCTGTCTATCTCCTTCCCCACATTGTCTCTAACACACACATACTAACTCTCACACTGATTGATACACATATATAATATCTCTCTTATGTACATATCCCTATTTCATCTCCTTCATGCATAGACATCACATTATTCTCTCTCTAATATTTCTTTACTATAATAACATGTAAAATTTCTTTATTTGCTATTTAAAAATTAAATAATTCAATAATTTAATTATATATATTAGATAGTTGTTTAAAACTCATTCAAATAGGAAAAATTGTATAAACATTTTTAACAGCGACACTGAATACATCCTTCTACGGCGACAAAAAATTGTCACTGCAGAAACTATAGACTTTTTGCCACGACGGATTTATGTCGCTACAGATACTAACATTTTGTAGCTACAATTAGTGTCGCTGCAAAAAAAATGGAGCTAAAATTTGATTTTTTTTTTAGCTTTTGTGGCAACAAAGTAAAGTCACTGCTAAAAATCTTACTTTCAGCGACGAAAAATGTAAAAACTGCTATAAACAAAAACGCACTTTTAGAAACCTATATATACCCCCAGGTCTTCATTTCAAAGTTTTTCCATTTGCGAGTAGCAAAGTTCTGCCGAATTGTGATCAAAACTCTGGCTTGATGAGAATACCAAGATTTTAGTCCACTTTTGAGGTACGGATAGAAATTATACTTACGTAGTTTATTTATTTAAAAAGTTTAGTTAGTTATTTAATTTAGTTATACTTTAATTATAACTTCTTCTTTAGCGTTATTTAACTGTTTATTTAGCGTAGTTTAGATGGTTAAGTGGATTAGGAACTAGGAATTTTTTTAATATGTTGGACTTTATTTTTATTTATTAATAAGGAATATAAATTGGACTACGAGTACCTGTATAACTATGAATACATGTTGGAGTACTTTATATTTTTAATATGTTGGACTTAAGAGTGATATTTGACTAGGAATATATTTATCTATTCATTAGGATTGTGATTAAGAATATTTTACAAAGTTTAATATTTTGAGTCTTGAATTATGAATTTTTCAGTAAATTGAACTTTATTTATATATTGATTATATATTATTGATTAGTAATATGGATTAGAAAACAATTTATTCATATTTATTTAATATTTTTTATGTTTTCATTTTAAATAGGATGAGTCATAGACATAGTAAGGAGTCAATGGATAAGTCGTAGAGACCTGGCCTTAGCCAGAGTGCTAGTGATAAGGATTCTTAGTTGGATATTAGCATAGATGATTGTGAGACCTATTAGCTGAACAAGTCAATCATGTTGTCTCTGTTTGAGGGAGAAGCTCCTCAGACTGGAGAGTCTTCTTGTCAATATGATGTACGTGAGGGAGTAGACAGGGGAAAAGAGGGTGGTGGAGTTGCTTAGGAGGGAGATGAGGGAGTTGTAAGGAATTGGAAGACACGCAGCGGAAATTAATTTAAAAATTTTTCCATTCCTTGCTAGGATCTACCGTATGTGTTTAAGTCAAGTGGGAAGAAGTATTACCCTTAGTGTGCCTCAGCGACTTCCACAGCTTTCGGTCACGACGTTCACAGCTTCGCTCTACGGCTCGTGCTCCCTTTCTGATCACAAGAAGTCGACGACTCAGGTCGGCTTCCTCTACTGGTATCCACACAAATAGCTTTTCAACCACGAACGACGTGCTAGCGTCTCTTGTCCCTCCAGGGCTTTCTCAAGAGTTCGTCCTCTCCGTCTCTATTTCGGCAGTTTCTTATCTGCAAACCTTTTACAGAGTCCCCTTCGGCCTTTTTGTGTTCTATGTGTGTTTCTCTCTTTAAAACGCAGCTCCTAAAATCAGATATATAGGATGCTATGCGTTTTTCTCTGTCAACCAAATTGGATTTTGGAGTTAATCTTATATTAATTCCAAAATAATACAATATCATATATTGTATGATTTTATAAGAAACTAATTAAATAAAATAATATCAAATCCGTCCCACAGATTTAATTACCCATTTATTTAATTTTAAATAAAGATGAGACTGAACTATTTTTGATTTATTCTCATAAATCAAATTTGAGATATCCTATCAATTTGAATTTCGAATTTCAAACGTGATAGAGATTTAATTTATCCTTATAAATTAAATCTTATAAATATCTCTTATATGAGATATCCTATCAATTTGAATTTCGAATTTCAAACGTGATAGAGATTTAATTTATCCTTATAAATTAAATCTTATAAATATCTCTTATATGAGATATCCTATCAATTTGAATTTCGAATTCAAACGTGATAGGGATTTAATTTATCCTTATAAATTAAATCTCATATATCTCATATATATATAATATATATATACGAATTTATATATATACGAATATAAATATAAATAAATATATATACATTCACCTGGATCTTTCATTGAATCTGGACATGTCTTAGATTCAATGAATCTGGACATCATAGCTCGTGTTGGGCTATTTTGTGTGCGACCCTGTAGGCCCATATGAAGTTGGCAGTGGGCCATTTGCTATACTAGCCCACAAGTCGCAAGCGGTCTCTAGCAAGACATAACGACTACCCAAATCATATGAGGATCGATAAACGATGTAACCTTTTATACAACCATATCATGTCCCTTCTGTCACGCGATATTTTGGTCATGGATGAGGCATGGATAATGTCATCCTCCTATTCCTGACTGTTACTTTCTCGATCCCTGAGTAGTCTGACTATAGAAATGGAACTACCTTTCCATTACAGTATGGCCATACATTTCTCAGACTCACTCATCGAGGGGCCTAGTAATATCTCTCCACGAATGTGAGGGACAAATTCCATCTTGACCATTCACATTCCTCCGCATGAAAAACCACTAAGGCCGAACATAGTCTTTATGATCACTCGGTCAAAAGTGACTTTTGACTAGGTCAAAGCTGAGCGTTTTGTCATGTAGGAATCCATGATGATCTCAGGTCAAAGGGCATATTGACATGGTTTGTATATGAGAGAAGCTTATGACGTTACCCATGCAGTTCTCTCATAGCGGGTCGGTCCAACACCCTGTACTCTTACATGTGCTTATGACTTTGATTTATATCTCTATACATCTTCAAAGTCATACTGGTCTTATTTCATCTGTGCTCCCACATAGATGATCGACCAGGGACATTTAGGATAATATCATGAATTATCCAAGGATGGTCATCATAGTAAACATGCAAATAATATGATAACTCAATTAATAAATTCATAAATCAATAATGTTCATAAGATAATGATTGGCCCCTATGGCACGATTTCCAATAGGAGTGGCCGGTTGCCAAGCAGAGGAGCAGCCCCATCGTGGAAGGCGATAAACCAAGATATTAGTAAAAGTCATAGATAAGCATTTATTTAATTTTTATTTTACTATTTATAATTTAAATTTTATGAGTTTGAATAATATAATTATTTTTAAATTACACTTTATAGATAAGCAGGGGATCAAGTCAACTAGCAGGATGACAGCTATAGACATCTCCATGGTGACGAGGGGTAGTGTGATTATGCCGGTCAACCGTATAGACTAACCGATCCAACAAGGAGACCATCTTACAACAAATACCTGGGGTTGCTTGCAAAAGAGTGGATCTATTTCCCTATCAACAAGACCACCTGGCAAGTGATAGATGTACCAATCAAGGAAAGAATGTGGGAACTAATCAAGGTCATTAAATTTAATACCATTGGTTATTTAAATATGAAAATTTTGTTAAAACTTAACATTTAGTTTACTTAATTGCAAGCTAAGTTTGTGGTAGAAGACCATATTTAGGGGAACACCATAAAGAAGCTGGGGGAGGACTGGAAGAACATGAGGTTGGCCTATTTCATCAAGCAAGTGGTGACAGGATGCAGAGTAAGAAGGACATAGCGAATGATGTTCTGATGGTGTCCCTACGCAGGATTGAGGGAGTTCATAAGATCACGGTTTATACCGCAGGCTATGGTATGAATTTAGTTAATTAAATTTAGAATATTTAATTGTTCGCCCACTTGATTGATCATATATGTTACTTTATTTTAGGAAGCATCATAAGAGGTGCCACAAGTGTTCGTCATGAGACCATGAGGCATAGGGGCAGATTGAAACCTTTCTCGATTGCTTATGATGAGATCGTAAGTGAAGAAATTAAATTATTTATAAATTAATTCAATATTTACATATTTAATTGTAATTAAATTTCAGGAGAGGAGGGTCACAGTGGAGCAAGGATACATACCTATGATAGGAAAGATGTGGCCTGAGTTATTAGGCCCCGAGACAGAACTCTTGCATCAGAAGGGGTTGAAGAAGTTGCAGTATGTATTTAATAAAACTAATTTAGTGTTTTTATAAATAATTAATATTCATTAATTTATTTTAATTTTTCTAATTGTATTGATAGGTGCAGATGTTTCAGATCGATGTAGAGACGCGGGAGTCTCAGGGGTTCATCTTGGATCCCACTGCATCACTACTAGAGACTCGTGGCTGACCTCAACACCCCGAAAGGATCATGGGGCTCAGTTTAGATCCCACACTAACAAAACTCATACCATCATCGAATGTTCCCATCCCATCTCACTACCCATCCTCATCTTAGTCACAAGCTACAGAGGCCCAAACAAACGTAAGAGTCCAGTGCCAAAGCAGACTATCTATGGACAAACTATAGGATAAGGTCAGAAGTGAGATGTAGGATTAGGAGGAGACCATGGTCTAGTCCCAAGTGTAGACCGAGGTGAAGACCATATAAAGCCAGATGCAGTCACAAACGCAGAACGCACTCCATACTATAATAGCTAGATACAGAGCCAGATGGACGCCTTCCTAAGGGCTGTATATACACAAATTTTTGACATTATAACTCCTCCGCCGTTACCTACTATTTTGATCCTAGAAATAGTCCTACCAATCCCATCGCCACTGTCATCGTCGAGGGCACCACAGGATCCACAACAGCCTTCATCTCCAGATCTCAACGAGAATGTGCAAGATGATGCACAATATCCCTAGGCAGATTTTTGTATGTTTTAAAAAAACATTGTTATTACTTACATATTTTGGATATTATGAATTTAAATATATAAATCCTAGTTAATGATTTCACAAATTTTAGTTTATCTCACAAAATTTAGTGTATTTTAGTTTAATTTCATAAATTTTAATTCAATTATATTTAAAAAGTTAAATTTGTCACAAAGTTTCCAATGACCAAGCAACTTTGGAGTAGTTTATAACTGCTGCAAACTTACAAAATTTCCAATTCCAAATTCCATCCATGCAGATATGGCATTATGACATTCCAAATGTTCAAATTTTAAATTTACATTTACCTCCATAGGTGTTACACTTAGCAGTAGTCTGTAACTACTGCAAATTTCCAAATTTGAAATTTAAATTTTCCTCCATTGATGTTACCTTTTGTAGCGGTTTATAACGGCTACAAATATTTTAGGCTGAAATGGATTGATCGTTATGTGTCTTTATAGCAGTTTTTGTAACCGCTATAAATATTTTACAGTTACAACTTGTCTTTATAAGGGGTGAATGTTTAGTTGAACTTTATAATAACTTCCAATATAGCTTTTACTCTTACATATTCTCCATATAACTGCTACAGTAACAATGTATAAGAGTTGGATCAATGTGCCACGTACGACCTCATGATATCTAGTTGGACTAAACTCTTGGACTTTGGATTCAATAATGCATTAGTCAATGATAAGATTCAACGTTTATGCCTTATATGTAATTTCAACATGTGGCATCTAATAAATACTGTAGGGACCATTTTATGGTTAAGTCTATGTCATTTGGACTCTACATGGAGAACAACATGATATGCTTACTGAATCAACTCTAGCTATATCAAGAATGGGAGTTCGAGTGGATAAACTCGATGTAACGAATGATACGGTGCATGATGCAATCAGTATTCATGAAGTTGAAACTCCTGATAAAGTACAGTGCCTTGATCTGGAGTTCGAGAGGAATGACACTGCTCGAGACTTTTTTGAACTGATGAATGAAGCCAACAAAGCCTCTGTATCATGGGTGTACAAAGTATTCTAAATTGTCATTCTTAGTAAAAATGTATCATATTAAATGCTTGTGCGATATCACAGATAAGGCCATGTCCATGCTATTGGAATTGTTCGAAGATGCTTTCCCCCAAGCTGTATTCTCGTCGTCTTTTTATGAACCCAAAAAGATTATCAACAAGCTTGGATTGAACTACAACGAGATTGATGCATACCCGAATGATTGTATGTTGTATTGGGGAAAGGACTCGAACTAGGAGATCTATAAGTGTTGTAACACTTTTTGGTACAAGACATTACAAAAGGGAAAGAAGCAGAAGAAGAAACCTGTAAAATTTTTTTGGTATTATCTGTTACTTTAATTAGTAAGTTAATTTTTTTCTATTTAATAATAACATTTTGAATTCTTAGGTCCTTCCCATTGAAACCGCGGTTACAACGAATGTATATGTCATCAAATATAGCAGAGCATATGAGGCGACATGTTCTTAAGCAAAATACAGATGATTCCATATAATCTCCCACCTTGGATGTGCATGAAGCAGAGCTCATTTTTACTTTCCATGATCATCCCTAAAAAGAAAGCACCAGTAAATGATATAGATGTCTGTACCTATAGCCATTGATACAAGAGTTTATGGAGTTATGAGTCATAGGAGAAGTATCTATTCAATCTCCATGAAGTATTGATGTGGATGAAAAGTGATTTCATGGGTTTAGGAATTTTGTCTGGCTGGAATGTGCATATTGGGTTGGCCTATCTTGAGTGTAACTTTGATGCCATCTCATGCCACCTTCCTCATAGTCAGAAGTGGTGTTTTGCCAGCTATGAGTAAGTGGGTGAACTTTCATTGAGGTTGATAAAAGAGTCCATCGAGAGTTTCTTGGTTGGTTTACATGATGAATATGCAATGACAACAGACCTTACACAGCTAAATTAAAAAATCTTTCACTCAGCCTATTTGACCATGCGAGAAGGGATACCAAGTATAATGTTAACGGGTCTAAGTTTTGCACAGTTTCACTCTACCAAGGATTGCTGACACAAAACTCTAGGGTTGGCGACACATTTAGGATGAGGAGTTATGCTAGCAACAATGATAGCGACATGCGAGGCATCACTTATTATGGAAAGCTTATTAATGTCATTGAGTTACCAGCTTTTCATAGTAACTCTCTTCAAGTACTCCTATGCAAACATGACATCTTCAAGGGTTCTTACTGTTGATAACTTAGGCATCACATTTGTCAACTTTTCCAGGCTCATTCATACAGGTGAATTTGAAGATGATGAGCCATTATTCTAGCCTTTGAGGTGCACCAAGTTTATTATGTGGAGGACGAGAAGCATAAAGATTAAAATATGGTGGTTCACCCTAAGCCATAGATCTTTTTAACATAGGTGGTGATGACATTACCGCTTACGACAGTGAGCCCTTACAATTGATGAATTTTGAAAAATTCTTCTCTCAAGGTGATGGCAATTTAGCTATTACTAAGTATGTATGTTCTTCATCCTAGTATTTATTTAAAATTGTCGTTACTAAATTACTTAAAAAAACTCATTTACTTCAAATTTAAATTTCAATCCATTATAATCTGATTATAAATTAAACCTAACAATATTGTGTTATCAAAAATATCTTTTTAGGCAAGATGATGATGATGATGGATGACTTTTATTACGCTTTGAATACTTAATGTAATATTTCTTTTTCTAAAAAGATAATTATAAAAGAAAATTAAGTATTTTTAAAAAAGAAATACATACTTGTAGCGGTTGTTTAACTCACTACAAAACAATATAAACCACAATAAAACTATACCCAGTGTTTACAAATACCTCCCCTCCTCTCATTCTCACTTGCTCGCGCCCTGCTTAACTATTCTTTCTGCTCATTTTCTCTTCTTTTTTCCTTATGTTAGTTCTTTCTTCGCATGGTGGTAATATCATATCAATTTATAAGCATATTTCTCTTTCATATTTGTATATTCATATCAATTTTTATTATTTTCAGGTCATTCTTAAATAAATTGTTGGATCTATTCAATAATTTTTATGTCATATTTTCTCCACTTTCTAAATTTATTGTACATCTTCTTTCATCTACTTTGATAACTTTCTATATATTTAGTTCAATTTGTACACTTTCTATATCTTAAGTTTTTATCATAAAATAAAATATATTAAATTAAAATTACATTGTACAGTTAAATAATAAGCTTAATTACCACAACAAAACTTTAATCTATATAATTTGTTACATTATCTATATATCTATATATATACATACATATATTGTATTAAAAATTCATATATTTAAATATATATAATAATAAGTACTATTACAAAGAATTTTAAATTTTTTTACAACGAATGCAACATTTATAGCAATTATATAACTGCTACAAACTCTTAAAAACTTTTGTAATGGTTAGGTAACCGCTACAAACTTTTGTAATGGTTAGGTAACCGCTACAAACTTTTGATGCCAACGTAAAAAATTTTATTTGTGTCATAATATTTCGTTGCCTTGCAATTTCCAACCAACCAGACATGATTTTGTAGAGATTTCATAACCGCTACAAACTTTTTTCCGTTACATTCTTATACACATTTATAGCAGTTTTATAACCACTACTAAATTATATAAATTGCTATAAAAATTTACAGCGGCTTAACTGTTATGCTCAGTGGTTATATAAACCCTTATAAATGTGTTTGTAGCACCTAAAATAAACCTCTACAAATATATTTTCCTCTACAAAGTCCTAAATTTGACCACTGCAAAACACCTTAATTTTTGTAGTGTTTTTTCATAAAAAATGTCACTCTTTACTCCAATTGTAACTAGAATTAAACAAGGCATGTTTTTACATTATATACTCTATAATCCTTAATATAAGATATAGTGAATTAATTTTAGTAGATTAATAAATATAAATAAATTAGTTAATTATAATAATTATGACATGATATCCTCAAAATATTTATATATAAAATTAGATTATATATTAATTTATAATTTAGAGAAAAATGATAAATATTATATATAAATTAGATTATTAAAATATTATATTTAAAAATAAATTTAACTCTCTAAATAGTTGATATATATATATATAGTATTATGTTACCTCGATCTTTCTATTACATTGAGTCAAGCGTACCAATTTAGATCAAATTTTGAGTTTGTAATAGATTATTATAAAATATCGGTCTTTAGGCTATGATCAAATATATTATAAGAAAATAACATGATATATATAATCAGTTCCATTTACATCCACTTTGATAGAATTCACAATTTCATTATTGAATCAGGTTTACAATATATCATCCTTTCGAAACTTACAAGTAACAGCAAATTATATATATATATATATATATATATATATATAACCATATACAGTCAACCGTTGAGAGACAAACTAATTACACTAACAGAACTTCCAATGGTGATTGCATGAAACGCACGTGATAATTGACTGAAAATTTCTTGAGTAGCTTGAATGCATCAAGGCATCGATTTTCTTCAACTTCGCCATTGGTTGAGGTCACTGCCATGTCTGCCGCCTTCTTCACTGCCTCATACAGTCGGATCAATTCTTTCTCTATGGTATAACCCTAAAAGAGCAGTCCAACTTCTTATTAACTTTTCTATATGAAGATTCTACTAATATCACTGAGTTTTCTATGCTCTATCAATTTCAACTCCTTATCAAGAATTGTATCTTAAACAAAAATTTAGGTTATCTAACTTTTTTTTTTATAAAATTAAGATATCTAAATTTAATTAGGATGATTTATAAATTTAAATTAAATTATTAATAAAAGTTAAATATCATTTATTAAAGGGTTTCTTGAAACAGATATCTTTTTCTAAATAAATAAATTTTGGATATAAATATATTGATCACTGAAAACTATTCTATACATAAGCTATGGTTAAATATTCTAATTTTTAAGAAAATTTCGTATCGCATAAAATTTTGATTAATGAATGTAAAAAAGTTGTTATTCATCACTTACACTTAACATTAATTCGTTTGTTTTAATATTAATTAGATGAGATTCTTTCATTGACAGGATATTTAATTTGCTACATAATCTCAACTATATTTTGTTTTGCTTTGAAAGATATATATGAGCCATAAATTTAGGAGAAATACTTACATAGTTAACGAGTGTTATGTCATATAAACTCTCTTCAATTAAAATAAAACAAATCATCCATTTTAATTTTAGTTGGTTGATGACTTATATGAAATAGTTCATATTTTTTATAAGAAAAATAAATCTTTTAATTAAGAGATTTATTTTTCTTATAAATAAAATATAACATGAATTTTTTTAAATGAGTCATCAATTGAATTATTGTATTTTTATTAGAAAAAGTTTAAATAATGTGCTACTCTAAGAGTATATAAGTATTTCTCTCAATATATTTTTGTTTTTACTGTTTCAATGCACCAACATTGATAAAAAATAAAAAAAGGATAGTATCTAAAAAATTACGTTTGACCGGTATTAAATTAACCTTATGAATTTAGGTCAAAATTATTCTTAATAAGGTATAAAAAATAAAATGAAATCTTTTTTAAATATGGCTTAACTAATTAATTTGATTTTCAAATCGATGTTTACATATGTAACTAACCATTAATAAACTTGAATAATAAATACATCTATTCCCCATTTCGCCATTTCAATTGCACATACTTCTTCTCTATTTTAATTTTTAAATTCATATATTTTAGTCTAAAACGTTAGCAATAGTAAATATATTCTAACATGATTCTAAAAATATTTTTTATTAAAAAATACATTATATTAAATCTTATTTACTAATATATCCCAATTATTATCTAATTTTTATTATTACTCACTTATTACTTATCCCACTTATTATCTTTTTTTTTATGATTTCTCTAATTTATCACTCATTAATTTTTTAATATTCACTTGTTATGTATTTATTAATTTTAGTAAATTTAAACAAAATTAAAGTATTTTTTGTTTAAAGAAAAAAAGTAACAGGTTAATATAACTTTGGGTAGGTTTTTTTGACATATATACCTTTAACTAAATATATTTTAAAATGATATCGCTTAGATCAAATTCTTTACATTAATTTCAAAACTTCTCTAATCTTATTTTGCCATGTATACGAATCTTTATTTAACTTAAACATACATGAAATAGAACACACATCACAAAGTGTGATTATAGAACTTTTTGGTAGCTTTTAGAAAATGGCTTATGGAGAAGAGCTTATGAAAAAAAAAGTGATTTTAAATAAATGAGTGTTTGAATAGTTATTTTCAAAAGTACTTTTATTATTAGTAAATTATAAAAAATGGTATGATTATTAAATATATGAGAGAAGAGAGATAAGAGAGGAGAGAGGAGAGATAGTGTAAAAGAGAGATGAGAAAGGAGAAAGGGTGTAAAAAAAATGAGAGAGGAGAGATAGTGTAAGAAAAAGTTAGGGTAATATAGTAATTGGTTAGTTCATAAACTGTTTTACTGTTCTATAAACTACTTTAAGTAGCTTATCTGAAATATTGGTTTTAAATCATGGTTTGATCTAAAAGCCTTTTTAAATAAATATACCTGTTTATTTTAAAAAAAATTCAAACTTAGGTTTTGTTCAAACCTAAGTTTAAGGGGGAAAACCAAACACACATAATAGATATAAGGAACTTAATATAAGTATACAACTAACAAGTTGAATTTGAGGTGGTAAGTAGTCTCACGCTGGTAAGGAAAATAACAAAAGTTTAAATCTTGAGTAACACATTTGTTGCTTTAAATGATTGTGAAGTGCTCTCTATTCTATTTATAACAACAACTATTCAAATCATCCTCAACAAACTATTGTTTAAAATTAATTAAAAGTAATAAATGTATAAGAGATATAATGTTTTCCTAAATATAACCTTAGTTATGAAGATATAATTTTGTTAGACATGATTTCACTCAAGATGGATGCATTGGGTGAAATGAAATTTTACAAATAGTAAAAACAATTAATCTTAAACAAAATAAACAGAGTAGAACTTCCTATAGTGACTACAAGTAGTTAAAAGAATCAAAATCTAAACATATACATAGTTTCTATCAAACTAAATACACCTCCATTTACAACCAGTTTGATAGAATTCACAATTTCATTATTGAAGCAAATATACTACAGTATATATTATCCTTTTGAAATTTACAAGAAATAACAAATCAAATACATCACGATGCATAGTCTTCCATTGAGAGACAAACTTCCCTAACCGAACTTCCAATGGTGATTTCATGAAACGCACGAGACCACGCGTCTGAATCTGATAATAAGTGCACTCTCCTTTTCCACATTTCCCACACGAACTGACATGTGGCTTTTGGTTTCTTTCCACGCTCACACTTGAACAACGCTTTCCTTTTGATATTCTCAATCTCTTTCTTCCTTTTATCACTAGCCATGTCTTCTGTTCTCATGTTGACGATATTCTCTGGTGCGAATTCTCCAAGCAGAGCTCTTCTCAGAAAATCTGGGTTATTTGGATCCTCTAGGATAAACAACAAGGACCTGTACTTGATCTTTTGAGCCCCATTAAAATAACCCCACTTCTGAAATAATACAGACTCCACTGTAACAGAAACCCTAATCGGGTCACATACTTTCACTTTATCCATGATTGCTTGCTTCATCAGCCTCCTCTAAAACCCTAGAGAACGCCTCTTGAAGAATTTCCCGTTTTTTGTCTCTCTTCTCATCATTACATTTAATCACAGTTTCTCCTTTGAAGGGAGGAGGATGCCTTCTTCAGTATTCCAGAAACTTGCTTCCTCTCCTTACTTCTTTTAGTTAGTTTTCTTTTATGCCTTTCCCATTAAAAAAAATAGAACTCCCAGTAGCGATTACAAGTAATTAAAACAACCAAAATCTAAACAGCCGCATAATTTTTGTCAACTAAACAATTCCATTTACAACCACTTGGATAGAATGCACAATTTCATTATTGAATCAAATGTAATATATATATTATCCTTTCCGAATTTGCAAGTAATAACAAATCATAAGTACACTAACAGAACTTCCAATGGTGATTATATGTAAATAAAAGAATCAAAATCTAAACATTGTTTTTGTCAACTAATCAGCTCCATTTACATCCACTTTGATAGAATTCACAATTTCATTGTTGAATCAAGTTTACAATATATCATCCTTTTGAAATATACAAGTAATAGCAAATTATATATATAACCATATACAATCATCCATTGAGAGACAAACTAACTACACTAACAGAACTTCCAATGGTGATTGCATGAAACGCACGTGACATAGGTGGTCATAGGTTCATCAGCGCTACGAGTCTGCATCTGATAATAAGTGCACTCTCTTTTCCCACATTTCCCACACACGAACTGATCTGTTGTAGCTTTTGGTTTCTGTCCATGTTCACAGGCGAACAGAGCTTTGCTTTTTATCTTCTCTATCTCCTTCTTCCTTTCATCACTAGCCATGTCTTCTGTTCTCATGTCTACGAGCTGCTCCAGTGCAAATTCTCCAAGCATAACCCTTCTTTTGATTAATGAATGTAAAAAAGTTGTTATTCATCACTTACACTTAACATTAATTCGTTTGTTTTAATATTAATTAGATGAGATTCTTTCATTGACAGGATATTTAATTTGCTACATAATCTCAACTATATTTTGTTTTGTTTTGAAAGATATATATGAGCCATAAATTTAGGAGAAATACTTATATAATTAAGGAGTGTTATGTCATATGAACTCTCTCCAATTAAAATAAAATAAATCATCCATTATAATTTTAGTTTGTTGATGACTTATATGAAATAGTTCACATTTTTTTTTAATTTTTAATAAAAATAAATATTTTAATTAAGAGATTTATTTTTCTTAAAAATAAAATATAACGTGAAATTTTTCAAATAAGTCATCAATTGAATTATGTATTTTTTATTAGAAAGAGTTCAGATAACATGACACTCTAAGAGTATGTATATATTTCTCTCCATATAATCTACTTTTTTACTGTTTTAATGCACCAACATTGATAAAAAAAAAATAGGTTAGTATCTAAAAAATTATGTTTGACCGGTATTGAATGAACCTTATGAATTTAGGTCAAAATTATTCTTAATAAGCTATAAAAAAATAAAATGAAATATTATTTCAATATGACTTAACTAATTAATTTGACGTTCAAATGGATGTTTACATATGTAACTAACAATTAATAAACTTGAATAATAAATACTTTAATATGTAATTCAATAATTTTTAAATCATACTTAAAAATTTAATAAATTATTTCAAACAAATAAATTCCATAAATAATTCAAAGTAATATGTTTAAAATCACGTTTGCCTTTCAAATTGAAAACTCAATATATGGCAGATGAATTGGATTGCTTGTTATGTTTCTAATAACATCTTTATCAATTTTAGGTAATATGGTATTACTGGTTTGGTTAAAGTTTAATCATAACATGACATCAAGAACTACGTACCTTTCATTGATCCTAAATCAAAATTAAATTGGTGTGAAAATCTTAACATTAATTCAATTGAAATCTGTATGATTTAAACTTATCTGTACAACTAATAAATATTAATGGATCTTTATATTTCATCCTAGTTCAAATTAATTAAATTTTAGTTTCAAATTTCATTATAATAAGCTTGATGTAAACTTTAACCATTTTTGAATCTTACCTTAATATTTCCATTTACGGAGCATGATGTCCCATTCTTATGAGCTTTCTCAGCTTTTTCTTTCTTAATTTTGCCTATTCCCTTTATGATTATGGCTTTCCATATCTCAACTAGGTCCATAGCGAAAACCTGGATCTTCTTTCTGGGATGCTTTGTCAGAAGTCTTAAATGTTTACCCACTTGGGTGGATACCAGAATTTGATAATTGATTGGAAATTTCTTGAGCAGATTGAATGCATCCAGGCACCGGTTTTCTTCAACTTCGTTGTCATTTGACGTTGCCGCCAGCGCCGCTGCCTTCTTCACCACTTCATACAATCTGATAAATTCTTTCTCCATCGCAGAACCTGGAAAGAGAATTCTGATGTTTTTTTATTAACTTTTCTGTATAAAGACTATATGAAGATCACTGAACGTTTGAGACTCTATCAATCTTGACTCCTTACAAGGTTTCTATCTTAAACAGAATGGAAAATTAGAGAAAAGGACCTAAAGAAAGAATTATATTTATTAAAACATCATCAAAACTGCAATTATTTAAAATAAGCAAACATGTTCTCTCTGTCGCCTCATTCTTGTGTTTAAAATTTAAATTTAAATGTTTAAATTTTCATTCTTAACACCTCACACCAATATTACAAAATGGAAGGTAGAGGAAACAAGTAGGAAGGAGATCGACGGAAACTTACTTGATCTTCTGCAAATCACTCTTGGTTAGAACTTTTGTTGAATGTGATATCTTTTCAGATTATGTCCATCCGAGCTTGGATTTGCCTATTATTTATAGAACTTCTAAGAAGATTGATCTGATCTGATCTAATCTGATCCCATCAACAACTGTATTATCATAATCATAAATATTTTCACATAATAGAAAGTATTAATATTTAATCATATATTATATAGGATATGATTATATCAAATTATTATATGGCATAAATAATATTAAAGTTATACCAATCTGAAAGAAAATGTACGGTTTTAAATTTTGACAAATTTAAATATATAATTCTCAACACAAAGAAAATAAGATATACATAAATGTTTTAAAATATATTTTATAATTTAATCAGACGCCAAAAATAATTTGTACGTGGTTAACTTATAAAATTATATAAAATTCAAAATTAAATTGAAATAAGAATAATTATATGACTGATGACTTTCTGGGTTGTATCACAATATCAGATCATCAATTGTTTGTAAATCATATTTAACGAGATCCTTATTGTTATTATTGAGCTCAGTTTTAAAAGATAAAAGTGTTTTGGATTAAAAGAACGTGATTTCATACTTTTTTGTTAAATAGGTGAGGCGTAGTCAAAGGGAATATAAGAGGTTTGACCATGAGTAATTTAGATTTTTTAAATTTATTTTTTGGTAAATCATCTTTTCAAATAATTATGATTTTTGTAATCCTCCCACCTCTAGATCTTTCGTTCTGAATTTGATTCAATTGATTTAATTTACATATTTAATTTAAGTTATGTTAATCTATATCTTATATATTAAAAATTTTCTGGGTCACTTTTTTATGGTAAGTCATAAAAGGATATATAGATTCGCGTATTTGAATTTATGAAGGAATAATTTTAGGATAAGGAGATATATTATTTCTTCTCCAAAACGAATAATTTTTTTATTTAAAGATATTGATCATTGAATACTATTTCACGCATAAAATATAGTAAAAATTGTAATATTTTAAGAAAAATTCGACTTGCATGAAATTTTGATTAATGAATGTAAACAATTTTGTTCATCACTTAACATTTGTTTCTTTTAATATAAATTAGATTAGATTCTTTTTTATTTTTTGCGGTAAAATCTCTATATATTTTTTGGTTTAATTTTACTTTCATATGCATATCCTTTTGAAAGATATGAGCAATACATCTATTCCCCTTTTCGCCATTTCAATTGCACATACTTCTTCTCTATTTTAATTTTTATATTCATACATTTTAGTCTAAACCGTTAACACTATTAAAAGTATTCTAACATGTTTTTTATTAAAAAATACATCATAATAAATCTTAGTTACTAATATATCCCAATTATTATCTAATTTTTATTATTACTCACTTCTTAATTATCCCACTTATTATCTTAATTTTTTATGATTTCTCTTATTTATCTCGCAACAGTTTTTTTTTCTAATATTCACTTGTTACCTATTTATTAATTTTAGTAAATTTAAACAAAATTAAAGTAATTTTTACTTAAAGAAAAAAATTAGCAAGTTAATATAACTGTGGGTAACTTTTTTTTAACATATGTACCTTTTAATAAATATATTTTAAAAGGATACCACTTAGATCAAATTATTTACATCAATTTCAAAAAATTCTCCGATCTCACTTTGCCATGTGTACTTTTTTAATATCTTCATTTAATTTAAACATATATGAAATAGAATATACATGATAAAGTGTAATTGAATAACTTCACCTAATAGATATAAGGAACTTGATGTATATTTTCCCAGGTCGGTTGCCATTCAGAGGCTTAAGGCATTGCTAGTCTCTGTCCGCCTAGTAGAATCGCATTCTTGGAGAAGATCACACAAGTTTTGGTCACATTGACTTTTAACCTTGAGCTAGTACAGAAATCATCTAGGCACTCACGTACTGCAGCCTATTGTAAAGAAACTTCTGTAAAGAGAATAATATCATCAGCGAAAAATAATTGAGAAAGAGAAGGGTCTTGCTCATATGGACGTATTGGAAGCCAAGTTCTCTTTGCTACTCTCACCTGCAAGACACCAAGGACGACAAAACTGATCCTGTACCCCCTGGAGATCACGCCACAAATTATGTCTGTGTTGATTTGAAGGGATGGTGTAGACAACGATTAACCACCAACTCTGGCCAATGTTATTATCAAATTTCAAGTGTATAAATTGTGTGCTCTTAGATACTACCTCCACACAGTGAAACTTATCATATCAGACACCAAAGACCTCCTGGAAAAGCCATCGACGTCCACTATTTCTATAAAGGGATAGCCCAACTTGCAAGTAATTTGCATATCATTATTTTCACTGCATCTTGTTTATAAAATAGCAACAAAATCAAAAGAATCGAAGGATGTCAGTTGGTATATTAGATTAGGGAACATGCAGGCACCCGTCCCTCTAGAGTTTCAAAACATAAAATCCATGCACTACAAAAAATATTTATATTTATCGAATAATTTATCGATAAATAGTCTTATAGATATATACTTCAAAAAGTCATTTTGAAATGCAAGTACAATATATGAGATTTAAACAACTGACTATATTTATTAAATTTTTTATCAATAGATAATTTTATCGATCAATCACTTGATAAATTCTTTTCTATAAATTAATTTCTCAAATTAAGTATATATCTTACTTATTGAAATATTTGTCCATAAACACCCGTATAGATTAAGTATTCGAAAAGTTTTATTTCTAAAAAGTGACTTAGACTTTTATAAGTTAAATTTTAAATTCATTCTATCAAAGTTTTTATCTATAAATATCTTTATCAAATAAGTTTTTAAAAAATATCTTCCATATAATTTCATAGCAGAGTTTTTTTTTTCATATTTATTGAAAGTTTATCGATTAATACACTTATCGATAAGTTTATAAAAAACCAAAAGCTAAATTAAAATAGTTTTTGAAAATCATTTGTCATATTAGAGTAATGTAATCTTGTTACCACACAAAGCAATCAAGTTGAGAAGATTGTGATAGCAAAAACCCCCGCAACAAACCCACAACGAAGCAATCATTGAAAACTCACAGCTAACCCACGCAAAGCAATCATTTTCCCGAATATCAATTCGTTGAAAACCCACGGCAAACCATGAAACACAATAATTGTTCCTTTTTTATAATGAAAATAAGGAAAAGAAGACAAGAGAAAAGGAGGGATTGAAAAGAAAGCAAGTGAGATTGAAACTTATAAATCTCCTCCATCCACACCGCCTCATATTCCTCCAGATCTATCAAACGCAAGCAATTTTCAGTCAGACACTGCTACATCCTCAACCATATGGCGCCTTCGGTGAAGGAGATTGAAGGGGAAGGCGGTGACGGATGTGAACAACGAAGATCGCAAATTGAAGAGGGAAGGCGACGGAGGTTGAAGAAGATGAGATGAGGATGATGGAGGTTGAAGAAGCTTCGTGTCCACCATCGTCAGGGAGAATTGCACAGAGATTTGAGGTGGAGAATGCTGTCACAATTTCTTTGCCATTGCCATGGCCATCGTCGAAGATGAGGACGGTGGCTGAAGAAGATGGGAAGGGTAACGGTAGATAAGAGAGACAAGTGAGGGTTCAGGGTAAAAATTGATTGGGATAAAATTGTCAAATAGGTAAAATTATTAAAGGCAGGATTGTTCATAATATTGCCACATTAACATCATTTAGCCACGTGTCATCCACATAATGACACTGTATTCATTTAACGTTTAACATTATCGTTATCTCTCCGTTAACTAGGGGTGGAATAGATATGAAATTATATTTATAGGACATATTAAAGCAAAAAACAAAATTTAGGTGTTGGATGGTCTTCGGTGGAAATTTTCAGATTTAAGGACTTTAACCCTATATTAAATGATGCTATGGATTTTCTCGAGGATTTATATATGTTCAGGAATTGTTGTGAAGGTTGACATGTTCTCTGAACTTATCAATACTTATTGTTTGGTTTGCCAATGAAGGTTCTAAAAGCTTCTACAAGTTTTTATATTCAGGAGATGTAACTTTATCCTTTTGCAAAGCTTGTATATGAGACATTGATGAATTTGGAGTCCTGTATCTCCCGAATATTGTAAACATAATTAAAGTTATGTAATTGTTAGAATTTATGAAATTTATCATTTATATTATTAGATCTATAACATAAAAACGAAAAATGTAGGTGCATTGTTATGGATTGGAAATAAATTAAACATCCAAACTAAAGAAAAGCCATTTCACTAAAAAAAAACTGAAAGCTGTAGTGGTTAATTGTAGCAGTTAGGGTAAAACTACTACAAAGCATCACTTTGTAAAGGTTTGGATGTTAATCGCTATAAATTTGTAGCTATTTGACTGTGAATAGTGTTAACGAAGACATTTATAGTCATTAACTGCTACAAAGATGGTGCCAAGCTGGTGCTATAAACTTCTCAACTGATGAGTTGTCAGTTCACATGCTGGATTTTGTAGCAGTTGAACGACTTCAAACTTCCCCAAAAAAAGTCGCCGCTAAGTACAAAAGTCATCGCTAAAAATACAAAAGTCACTGCTGAATACCTTTAGCGAGGATATATTGTCGCCGTCGCCGCCTATAAGACTGTCGCCTATATACATTAGCAATGACACTTGACAGTCGCCGCTGAATATCAATCATTAGCGGCGATAATAAGTCATGGCTAAAAGTTTAACAGAAGTCGTCAAACCATTGTAGTCAATAAAGGTAAGTCAAGGGCGGTGACAAAAGTTGCCACCTAAAACTTAATTAGCAGAGACTATTTGTCGCCGCCTAAAGGTAAATCAGCGACGACAATTTTGTCGCCGCTGAAAGATGATATTGTTTTTAAATTTTTTTCTTCTAATTTTTCTTATATAAAAAATATAATTTAATCACAAAAATAATGATAAATAACTAAATAAACCATAATATAATAACATTAATAAATAATTTCGATCATCGTATAAAATATCAAATAACTTCAATTATTTAAATATTTAAAATTTAAATAAAATTTTTTAGTTCATACATAAATATTATATAGAATGACAAATACTAGGAGTATAAGAAGTAGGCGCATGCGGTTATCCCCTTTGCATCAAGGCAACGAATTGATCTTATATCCTTTGCTCCATTTGTTCCATTAGTCTTTGCTCAAATTGCACATGCTCTTCTTACATCTTTTCACGCTCTGCTGCACGCTCTTCTTCCATCTTTGCACGCTCTGCCTCCATTTTTTCTCTCTCCTCTTGAATTTTTTTATCAAACTCTTCCTGCAATTAGGCAAGCACACTCTGGACAACTGAGCTATCACTAGATTGAGGACAATTTCTCTTCCTTGAAGGTTCTACTCACATACCCTTTCCCTCTCACCAAGAACTATCGTCAATATTTCCTTTAACGTTATTCGAGCATCCTCTATAAATTTTGGTCTTGTTGCTGAGAAAGTTCGTGGATATGACTCTATAAAAAATATATGAAACTATTAGATTAATAATAAAAATAAATTAAAATAAAATATTAAACTACAATGCATACATGAATCTGTTCAGAGTGTGGGTCAGCCCATACTACTTGTCCATCTAATGTCTTTCTAGTATGCGTTATCTCCCACAGCTAGTCAGGAGGGGTAGGTTGTCCAGTAGTAGGATTTCTCTATAAAATAATAATATATGAAATACAAAGAATAGATTTTAAAATAAAAAATGATTAAAAACTTAAATTATAGTGGTGATAGATTGAACTTACTGTAGCAAACTCAATGGCAAATGATCGAGGACCACAAGTATGTTTAGTCATTTGTTTTTCTCGATTTATCATGTTTCTTGCACTTTTGTTCTACAACAAAATTTGGTAACTAATAAGAATTTAATTATTAAAAAAGATTATTTATTAAGAAGGATAGTGAGGTACCTTAAACATGTCAGACTTAAAATATATTAATAACCATTCCCAATCTTGAAAACTAATAGTTTAAGGAGGATCGGCCAACGTATCATCATCAGTCTCATATTTCTTATAGTGAGAGTGCAGATTGATCTTCCAATTTCTGAATGCATTTTGTAAAATAATTGATATAGCTAGATGAACTTTTCTTCAGCAATTGCATTAGCAGGTTCAAATTTATCCTGAAACAAATAAATATGAACACTTTATATAATAATATTGTCACGTCTTGAAATTTGGCCCGTGACCGGCACAGAATATGAATAAATTCACATTCTGAAAGCCTAACACCTTAAATAAAACATTTAAATTTTTCATAATATTTTTCAAAATAACAGAATCTTTTCTAAGGTCTATATGGAGCATTTACCTTCTTTTCAATATAATACAAGCACTTTCTTAATGATAATTATATCAAAAGTAATTTTGTCAAAAATGACGCTTCGGATCGGCAACGAGGCTCTTTACTGCTCAGCGGAAGAGTTAAGGTCACCTGCACTATCTGAAGCCAAATAATCTACTCGTGAATAACGTCCCAAAAACATGATTAAAAGAATGCGAAAGTCAACAATGCATAATCATACCGAAAAATGTATTTCATAATATTTCTTAATCAGATGCAAACCTTTCAGTAAACATTTGTATTTCAGGGGAAACAACAATCTGAAATAACCATTTCAAACCAATCATTTAAAAATAATCCTTTTAAAACCATAATCTTTCTGTAGGACTTCAACAGAACAAAAACAGACATGGACACACAGTCCATGAGGGTAAATAACCAATCTAGCAGCTCAAGGCCACTAGCCGTCGCGAGTACGAGACTCACGTAATAATCTGGTGGCTCGAGGCCACAATCCATCGCGAGTATGAGACCCACGTATATCCGTCGCGAGTATGAAACCCACGTATATCCGTCGCGAGTATGAAACCCACATGTATCCGTCGAGCTCGGGTAACCAAGGTGCACCAAGGACTAACAGTACTGCTGTTAGCAACCAGCGTTCTGTATTCCGTCCTAAAACATTTCCATCATGCGTGGGGCCCTTTTTACATGTAATGATCTCAATCATTTCAAATATCATAATCGTTGGTAAAGCCACTTTCAATTTCAAAAACTCCAGCATGAACATTCAAAATCAAGTTACTGTAAAAACATATGCAATTCACGTAGGAATATTTCATGAATAACATCAGTTCACTATCAAATCTTTTTCTAAAGCCTCTTTATCCATTTTCATGCATAATCGTAATCTTTTGTAAATGGATCGAAAGAAAATAATTTCTAACGATTTAAACCATACTTTTCTAAAACTTGCTTTTTGAAATCCATATTTGAAATTTATCATTTGAAATAACAATGCATTTGAAAAATGTAAATTTTAGGGAACGTTATTCACTTACCTGCCACGCTCCTAAACATTTACTCTTTCCAGCCGATCACTTGATTATTCTCACTTCTCAATTTCCTGATATCCCGAAATGATATATTAACATTCTAGTCAACATTGCAACAAAAATTCATCATTCTTAAACCACAGCCAATCATAAAGGCAAATACTTATTCATTACTAAACCTTAACACAACCCTTGCACAACTTTATAACTTTCACACTTCATCTCTGTGCATATGCACACATACATATATATATCCATCAAAAATTTCTGTTCATTTGCCACCATCACAACAGCAGTATATATAACTATACATTAAGCCAAAACAATAGCACATACACATATGCATAGCAACAAAACCCCTTCTATTTCCTTCAACTAATATGTGCTACACATGAATTAAATTCCCAAGAATACCAACTATTGCTCCAAATTTCTTCTTCATTCACTAATTCCATTAATCCAATGTTGTCAATTTCTCAAATCCATTATACATACATAAATCTGTCCACAAGCATAATTTCCAGGACCAACGATAAATATGCATATACATATCAATCTCCCTCAACCAGAGCCCCAGAACTGCCAACCAACATCACAACGCACACACTGAATATCTTTATAGCACCCACGAGCACAGTGTATATATATACAATCATTCACAATAGCAGTCATATAATATGATTCAAGCCTAAACATGTTCCTACTCGGTGAACCAACCCAAAACTCATGATTCTCAGAATAATATCACGAACAGAGTCAGAATATTCACTAACCATCACAGCACACGCATGCACGGCCTATATATATCCATAAGTACAAATTTCCAGAACCAGCACTAAACATACATATATTCATTGAAATAGCAGTGTTGCCAATCACTTAGAAACGTTGATAGCAACAGAGCCAAGATTTTGTAACATAGCAGAAGAAAAATATTTATATCCAAAGCAGAAACATCACGGCCCAAACAAGCAAAAGAATTTACATCGGGATTTCAATACTTATAGCAACAGCTTAGCCATTTCTCAATTACTGCTTTGACGCATTCTCAATATCTCTAGGAGTGCCACCATAAGGGTCATTTGTTCTAACCATTCGAATTAACAGCCTTTACTCCCAAAACAGATCAATACCGCACATATACACACCTTAACAGAAAGACTTGTACACAAAAGCCTTCATAGCACTGAACATAAAACACATTACCAATGTGCTCCGCAGGCTCACAATTCAACCATGAAGAATCACCACAATAACCCACGCCTCAGAATTCCCAAAATTTATAATGACAGATACAAAAACAGAGTCGGGCACTTACCACTTATCACCCGATAACTCTGTAATACAGTCTCTGGCGATGCATTATGGCTTCCTTGGTTGGCCCCTTTTGATTTAGCTCCTCCTAACACTGTCTACTCCAACGTTGAGCTGAGGATTACAAGTAACAAACTCTAGGACTCAATTTCTAAATAGCGATAGCAACGACTGAAATGACCTGATGGCAGTGGCGACAACTTAAACCAGCGACAGTATTGCTTCCCAGTAACGCATCGTCTGTCGAGAAATTCCCTCCTCAACTGCAACGCTCCTATGCTCTTCTCCTACGAAGGCAAATTCAGGAAGCACGGCAACACCGATGGTAGCAGTAAGGACAGTGGAATTGCAAGGCAGTAGTTCGACTGACCTTGAAGCTTTCGGCGGCAGAAATAAAACTTGAAAGTATAGACTTGCTACAGTACCCTGAATGCTTGTAGTGGTGGCGACAGCAATGGTGCTTGCTAACAGTGCCAAAATTTGACAACAGACCAACAACAATGAAATTCTCAGCACCCCACGACCACTCCTTCCTCACCAGTGACTCCCGTCAATAGATCCCCCCCGTCTCGCTTTATTTATCAAACAGCCAGAACTGTGCTAGAGGTGACAGCTCCAGCGGTGACAACACGGCCGGAGCGTCTGACACAAGTAATGTCTGGTCACACGGCACCGCTGGCGTGATGCGCTCGCCGTTACTCTCCCTGGCTCTCCTGCTGCGCCGCTGAGAAATTTAGAGGAAATGGGGAGAGCGTACGGTGTCTGAAGGTTAAAGGGGAAAGGACAAAGTTGAAATTTCACGCTGCAGAGAAAAAAATAAAACCCATTTCCTGCTGCTTCCAGGGTTCAAACACGGGATCACAAAGTTCATCCCAACATTCAAGACCACTCAGCCAACCTGCACCCCATGACAATTTATACACCAAATATATATATAACCTTTTGTTACATTAATTTTTATCTATTAAATATATTAACTTTTTTTTTCCAGGCCATAACAAATATAAATAAACTAAGATAAGTGAAAAACATTTGAAATAAATAATACCTTTATTTTTAAAATCATATCCTGACCATATTTTTTAAAAATATTCTTCCAGTTACCTCTACCATCTCTAAAAGAGACTGTGGTTCTAAGAGTTAAATCACAATAATTAGAAGAGTCTCTTGCTTCTGGACCAATTGCTCTTGACATTGAATCAAAAAATTTGACTCAAATCTTTTCTCCTTGTGCAGTCCTCAAATTCACGTTAATATACTTATAAAATTCTCTGCGCTTGCTGATTACACTAGAAGAGCCTATCATTGAAGTTGAATTAGAACAATTAAATATTACAAGTGATGTAAATTAATTATTATAAAATTGAAGCAAACTTACCTGCACAACTATTTTGAGTATGGGGAGTAGGAGGAGAATTGACAAGCATTTCCTCAAGTTGTTGTTGTAGTGATAGAGGTAAAATAACGGGTATTGATTGAGGTGTAGAGCATATACCTCAACTATTTGTGTTGTCATGAGATGTAACATAAAGACTTTTCCCACCTCGACCTCTCTCTAATACTGACATATCCTGTAAAAATATACATTTAATTTAGGAAGACCAAAATGTTAGGTTAGTTAGAGTAATTAAATGAAAAGAGAAATTTAGGGTGGATGCCCAAATTAGAGTACATATACTGTAAAGGATGCTCCCCATCTTTGGAGAAATTAAGAATTGCGAGGTGTGGAAGTTTGAGGGGATGGCAAAGGGAGGAAAATGACCAAAATACAAGAGATAATGAGTGCCATCATTCACTGCCTCCATTTTCACGTCTTTCATCATTATATATTGAAGGTTGCCTAAACTTAAGCTGCATGTCTACTTTTCCAAGCTTAAGTATCTCTACCTTGAAGGGATAGACATATAAGCATTACCAGAGGAATGGTGAAACTATTGAGTCATATGAAAAATCTATCTGCTACACTTAAACAATTTAGTATTCGCCGCTATTGTGAAAAGGATTGTAACTTATAGTGGCAAGACCTTCGTTGCCTACATTCTCTCCAAAAAATTGAATTCTATCATTGTGATCAACTAGTGGCTTTACCGGAGTGGATTTGTGATCTCCACTCACTATGAGGTATCCATATTGCTCACATCCTAAATATAGAGATGAATTGGTGTCGAATCTAACTCTTCATTGCATACGTGTAAAGGTATACTGATGAGTTACTATTATGCCATTACAACAAAAATAACTTGTATGATATACAACTTTATCTTTTTTAATAAGACAAATACCACTCCTGTTGTTTTCACCTTCATATAAGTATCCATTACTGGAATGCTTCCAAGTTGTTAAACTCTACTTATTCCTCTTACTAATTATTTTTTGATGACAGCTGTCTATTTTTTTCCCAAGAGAAGGAAAAGGCCTCACAGAGCATGCTCTGTTCACTGAATCTTTACTATAAGGTACCCTATTGCTACTCAGTGATGGTAATTGCATCATTTTAATGTTAATTCAAAAGTTATAGGAATATTTATATGCAATCGAAGGAATTATGATATGTTAATTATTTTAATAACTTGGTAGGTATTCAATTTTGGATGAAGCAAGGGAAGAACTTGTTAGACACATGAGCTTGGTATTGAATTTTGGATGAAGCAAGGGAAGAACTTGTTAGACACCTAAGCCAGCACATATAATTACTCTAAAATAATCTCTTATGACCACTTCTATTCTAACTCCCCTAACATAGCTAAGATGCTCTTGAACTTCATGAATCTTATTTAAACTATAAATAAGTGTACTTTTGACACATAATAGACAAAATTCCATAACTTCTTCCACAATTCAGGATAGCGTGGATTCTACTCACATGATCTTTAAGAATTTTTATATGCAGCTCTTAACAGATACATCCATCAATTATAAATTTGGCCAAGCAACTTCATATTATACCAGATAAATCAATGGCTATGCTGCATCATTCCTAATAGGCAAAATCATAGATTAGTGTATAGCAACGATATACTATTTTATAAAGAAATGAGGGCAATATTTCCAGACCACAAGAAACCTGCATCATTCATTTGCATCAAGAGCTGAATTTGCATAATTCATTCCACACTCACTCATCCTTGCCCAATTTCTGCCAGGTTTGATGAACGCTAGGGTTACTTTCATTGGGGTTGTCAATCAATATCATTGGGGTTGCTTTAATCTTGAGATTAAAGCTTGATTCCACGTTTTTAAGCTTCATTAATTACTTAATCAGTGATTCAATCTCAAAACCCCAAATTTAAACGGTTAGAAACACTTCAAATTGTAGTTGGAGAACTCACCTCATATGGCCGACGACGTCACAAGCTCGTTCTCCGTCCTCTAGTCATTCCTCCAACGTCACAATCCTTCAGTTGTTCCCTCGTGCTCTCTTTCTATCGCTCACTCACGTTGTTTCCTTTTGAAGCCGTCGCAACTGACAAATAAGAAAGAGAAGGAGAATCCCTAAAATATAAAAGCGTATCAGGGACGACAAAACAAAGTTGCTACTAAAAGTCCTCTTTTAGCGGTGACAACAATAGTTGCCGCTGAAAGTCCACTTTCAGGGGCAACTATCTTTTGTTGCCGCTAAAAGTCTTACTTTTATCAAATCTTGATTTTATTAAATATTTTTTAGGAAATAATCCTCTTAATAAAAAATAATATTTTTCCTCTAATATATTCTTCAACTCATTAGGGAATTTTTATAAAATTTTCTGGGCAAATTATAACATCCAACTATTTTTCTCGAATTTTATAAGAAAAGATGCCTTTAATTCCCGCAAAATAGCTATTAAATCATTTGTGTCTCTTTTTGAGAAATAAACTCTTTCATAATTTTATAAGCCCCCAAAATACTGATTTTATTATTTTTTCTTAATTTTTCTTAACCCCAAGATATTTTTAATGATTATTCTTTCTTTTATTCTTTTTCTAAAATTTCAATTTTTAAACTTTTTAATTTCAGACAAACACTCTTAAACTCAATTATACCTTATAAATCATTTTTATAAAAGTTTAGATGTTACATGAAATACAGCACCAAAGGGCATATCCAACAGTAACTAAAAAATTTATGTATGTACGTATGTATTTTACGTATATTCTTTCTCTTTATCTCTCTCACATACACATCTCCCTCTGTCTATCTCCTTCCCCACATTGTCTCTAACACATATATACTAACTCTCACACTCATTGATACACATATATAATATATCTCTTATGTACATATCCCTATTTCATCTCCTTCTTGCATAGATATCACATTATTCTCTCTCTAATATTTCTTTACTATAATAACATGTGAAATTTCTTTATTTGCTATTTAAAAATTAAATAATTAAATAATTTAATTATATATATTAGATAGTTGTTTAAAACTCATTCAAATAGGAAAAATTGTATAAACACTTTTAGCGGTGACACTGAATACATCCTTCTACGGCGACAAAAAATTATCACTGCAGAAACTATAGACTTTCTTCCGTGACTGATTTATGTCGCTACAGATACTGACATCTTGTAGCAACAATTAGTGTCGTCACAAAAAAATGGAGCTAAAATTTGATTTTTTTTTTTTTAGCTTTTGTGGCGATAAAGCAAAGTCACCGCTGAAAATCTTACTTTCATCGACAACAAATGTAAAAACTGCTATAAACAAAAGCGCACTTTTAGAAACCTATATATACCCCCAGGTCTTCATTTCAAAGTTTTTCCATTTGCGAGTAGCGAAGTTCTACTGAATTGTGATCAAAACTCTGGCTTGATGAGAATACTAAGATTTTAGTCCACTTTTGAGGTACGGATAGAAATTATACTTACGTAGTTTATTTATTTAAAAATTTTAGTTAGTTATTTAATTTAGTTATACTTTAATTATAACTTCTTCTTTAGTGTTATTTAACTGTTTATTTAGCGTAGTTTAGATGGTTAAGTAGATTAGGAACTAGGAATTTTTTAATATGTTGGACTTTATTTTTATTTGTTAATAAGGAATATAAATTGGACTACGAGTACCTGTATGACTATGAATACCTGTTGGAGTACTTTATATTTTTAATATGTTGGACTTAAGAGTGATATTTGACTAGGAATATATTTATCTATTCATTAGGATTGTGATTAAGAATATTTTACAAAGTTTAATATTTTGAGTCTTGAATTATGAATTTTTTAGTAAATTGAACTTTATTTATATATTGATTATATATTATTGATTAGTAATATGAATTAGAAAAAAATTTATTCATATTTATTTAATATTTTTTATGTTTTCATTTTAAATAGGATGAGTCATAGACATAGTAAGGAGTCTATGGATAAGTCGTAGAGACCTGGCCTTAGCCAGAGTGCTAGTGATAAGGATTCTTAGTTGGATATTAGCATATATGATTGTGAGACCAACTAGCTGAACAAGGCAATCATGTTGTCTCTATTTGAGGGAGAAGCTCCTCAGACTGGAGAGTCTTCTCACCAACATGATGTAGGTGAGGGAGTAGGCAGGGGAAAAGAGGGTAGTGGGGTTGCTTAAGAGGGAGATGAGGGAGTGGCTGGTTGCCAAGCAGAGGAGCAGCCCCATCGTGGAAGGCGACAAACCAAGCAATTAGTAGAAGTCATAGATAAGCATTTATTTAATTTTTATTTTACTATTTATAATTTAAATTTTATATGAGTTTGAATAATATAATTATTTTTAAATTACACTTTGTAGATAAGCAGGGGATCAAGTCAACTAGCAGGATGACAGCTATAGACGTCTCCATGGTGACGAGGGGTAGTATGATTATGCCAATCAACCGTATAGACTAACCGATCCAACAAGGAGACCATCTTACAACAAATACCTGGGGTTGCTTATAAAAGAGTGGATCTATTTCCCTATCAATAAGACTACCTGGCAAGTGATGGATGTACTGATCAAGGAAAAAATGTGGGAACTAATAAAGGTCATTAAATTTAATACCATTGGTTATTTAAATATAAATATTTTGTTAAAAATTAACATTTAGTTTACTTAATTGCAGGCTAAGTTTGTGGTAGAAGACCATATTTAGGGGAACACCATGAAAAAGCTGGGGGAGGACTGGAAGAACACGAGATTGGCCTATTTCATCAACCAAGTGGTGACAAGAAGCAGACTAAGGAGGACATAGCGAATGATATTATGATGGTGTCCCTGCGCAGGATTGAGGGAGTTCATAAGATCACAGTTTATACCGCATGCTAGGGTATGAATTTAGTTAATTGAATTCAGAATATTTAATTGTTCACCACTTGATTGATCATATATGCTACTTCATTTTAGGAAGTATCATAAGAGGTGCCACAAGTGTTCGTCAGAAGACCATGCGGCATACGGGCAGATTGAAACCTTTCACAATTGCTTATGATGAGATCGTAAGTAAAGAAATTAAATTATTTATAAATTAATTCAATATTTACATATTTAATTGTAATTAAATTTCAGGAGAGGAGGGTCACAGTGAAGCAAGGATACATACCTATGATAGGAAAGATGTGGCCTGAGTTATTAGGCCCCGAGACAGAACTCCTGCATCAGAAGGGGTTGAAGAAGTTGTAGTATGTATTTAATAAAACTAATTTAGTGTTTTTATAAATAATTAATATTCATTAATTTCTTTTAATTTTTCCAATTATATTGATAGGTGTAGATGTCTCAAATCGATGTAGAGATGCAGGAGTCTCAGGGGCTCACCTTGGATCCCACTATATCACTACTAGAGGCTTGTGGCTGACCTCAACACCCCGGGAGGATCATGGTGCTCAGTCTAGATCCCACACCAACAAAACTCATACCATCATCGAATGCTCCCATCCCATCTCACTACCCATTATCATCTTAGTCACAAGCTATAGAGGCCCAAACAAACGTAAGAGTCCAGTGCTAAAGCAGACTATCTATGGACAAACTACAGGATAAGGTTAGAAGTGAGATGTAGGATTAGGAGGAGACCATGGTCTAGTCCCAAGTGTAGACCCAAGTGAAGACCATATAAAGTTAGATGCAGTCACAAACGCATAACGCACTCCATAATATAATGGCTAGATACAGAGCCAGATGGACGCCTTCCTAAGGGCTGCATATACACAAATTTTGGACATCATAACTCTTCCGCTATTACCTACTATTTTGATCCTAGAAATAGTCCTACCAATCCCATCGCCACTGTCACTGTCGGGGGAACCACAGGGTCCATAACAGCCTTCATCGCCAGATCTCAACGAGAATATGCAAGATGATGCACAACATCCCTAGGCAGATTTTTGTATGTTTTAAAAAAAATATTGTTATTACTTACATATTTTGGATATTATGAATTTAAATATATAAATATTAGTTAATGATTTCACAAATTTTAGTTTATCTAACAAAATTTAGTGTATTTTAGTTTAATTTCATAAATTTTAATTCAATTATATTGAAAAAGTTAAATTTGTCACAAAGTTTCCAATGACCAAGCAACTTTGGAGCAGTTTATAACTGCTGCAAACTTACAAAATTTCCAATTCCAAATTCCATCCGTGCAAATGTGGCATTATGACATTTTGTAGTTATTTAAAACCTCTACAATTGTTCAAATTTTAAATTTAAATTTACCTCTATAGGTGTTACACTTAGTAGTAGTTTTTAACTACTGCAAATTTTCAAATTTGAAATTTAAATTTCCCTCCATTGATGTTACCTTTTGTAGCGGTTTATAACTGCTACAAATATTTTAGGCTGAAATGGATTGATCGTTATGCGTCTTTGTAGCAGTTTTTGTAACCGCTATAAATATTTTACAGTTACAACTTGTCTTTATAAGGGGTGAATGTTTAGTTGAACTTCATAATAACTTCCAATATAGCTTTTACTCTCACATATTCTCCATATAACTGCTACAGTAACAATGTATAAGAGTTGGATCAATATGCCACGTATGACCTCACGATATCTAGTTAGACTAAACTCTTGGACTTTGGATTCAATAATGCATTAGTCAAAGATAAGATTCAACGTTTATGCCTTATATGTAATTTCAACATGTGGCATCTAATAAATATTGTAGGGACCATTTTATGGTTAAGTCTTTCCTATGGAATTATGTCATTTGGACTCTACATGGAGAACAACATGATATGCTTACTGGATCAACTCTAGCTATATCAAGAATGGGAGTTCGAGTGGATAAACTCGATGTAACGAATGATACAGTGCATGATGCAATCAGTATTCATGAAATTGAAACTCTTGATAAAGTACAGTGCCTTGATCTGGAGTTCGAGAGGAATGACACTGCTCGAGACTTTTTTGAACTGATGAATGAAGCCAACAAAGCCTCTATATCATGGGTGTACAAAGTATTCTAAATTGTCATTCTTAGAAAAAATGTATCATATTAAATGCTTGTACGATATCACAGATAAGGCCATGTCCATGCTATTGGAATTGCTCGAAGATGCTTTCCCCCAAGCTGTATTCTCATCATCTTTTTATGAACCCAAAAAGATTATCAACAAGCTTAGATTGAACTACAACGAGATTGATGCATACCCGAATGATTGTATGTTGTATTGGGGAGAGGACTTGAACAAGGAGATCTATAAGTGTTGTAACACTTTTCGGTACAAGACATTACAAAAGGGAAAGAAGCAGAAGAAGAAACCTGTAAAATTTTTGGGGTATTATCTGTTACTTTAATTAGTAAGTTAATGTTTTTCTATTTAATAATAACATTTTGAATTCTTAGGTCCTTCCCATTGAAATCGTGGTTGCAACGAATGTATATGTCATCAAATATAGCAGAGCATATGAGGCGACATGTTCTTGAGCAAAATACAAATGATTCCATATAATCTCCCACTTTGGATGTACATGAAGCAGAGCTCATTTTTACTTTCCATGATCATCCCTAGAAAGAAAGCACCAGTAAATGATATAGATGTCTGTACCTATAGCCATTGATACAAGAGTTTATGGAGTTATGAGTCATACGAGAAGTATCTATTCAATCTCCATGAAGTATTGATGTGGATGAAAAGTGATTTCATGGGTTTAGGAATTTTGTCTGGCTGGAATGTGCATATTGGGTTGGCCTATCTTGAGTGTAACTTTGATACCATCTCATGCCACCTTCCTCATAGTCAAAAGTGGTGTTTTTCCAGCTACGAGCAAGTGGGTGAACTTTCATTGAGGTTGATAAAAGAGTCAATCGAGAGTTTCTTGGTTGGTTTACATGACGAATATGCAATGACAACAGACCTTACATAGCTAAATTCAAAAATCTTTCACTCAACCTATTTGACCATGCGAGAAGGGATACCAAGTATAATGTTAACGAGTCTAAGTTCTGCACGGTTACACTCTACCAAGGATTGCTGACACAAAACTCTAGGGTTGGTGGCACATTTAGCACAAGGAGTTATGCTAGCAACAATGATAGCGACATGCGAAGCATCACTTATTATGGAAAGCTTATTAACGTTGTTTAGTTAAATTACCAGCTTTTCATAGTAACTCTCTTCAAGTACTCCTATGCAAACACGACAAGGGTTCTTACTGTTGATAACTTAAGCATCACATTTGTCAACTTTTCCAGGCTCATTCATACAGGTGAATTTGAAGATGATGAGCCGTTCATTCTAGCCTCTGAGGTGCACCAAGTTTATTATGTGGAGGACGAGAAGCATAAAGATTAGAATATGGTGGTTCACCCCAAGCCATAGATCTTTTTGACATAGGTGATGATGACATTACCGCTTACGACAGTGAGCCCTTACAATTAATGAATTTTGAAAAATTCTTCTCTCAAGGTGATGGCAATTTAGCTATTACTAAGTATGTATGTTCTTCATCCTAGTATTTATTTAAAATTGTCGTTACTAAATTACTTAAAGAAAACTCATTTACTTCAAATTTAAATTTCAATCCATTATAATCTGATTATAAATTAAACCTAACAATATTGTGTTATCAAAAATATCTTTTTAGGCAAGATGATGATGATGATGGATGACTTTTATTACGCTTTGAATACTTAATGTAATATTTCTTTTTCTAAAAAGGTAATTACAAAAGAAAATTAAGTGTTTTTAAAAAAGAAATACATACTTGTAGTGGTTGTTTAACTCACTACAAAACAATATAAACTGCAGTAAAACTATACCCAGTGTTTACAAATACCTCCCCTCCTCTCATTCTCACTTGCTCGCGCTCTACTTAACTATTCTCTCTGCTCATTTTCTCTTCTTTTTTCCTTATGTTAGTTCTTTTAGTTCTTTCTTCGCATGGTGGTAATATCATATCAATTTATAAGCATATTTCTCTTTCATATTTGTATATTCATATCAATTTTTATTATTTTCAGGTCATTCTTAAATAAATTGTTGGATCTATTCAATAATTTTTATGTCATATTTTCTCCACTTTCTAAATTTATTGTAAATCTTCTTTCATCTACTTTGATAACTTTCTATATATTTAGTTCAATTTGTACACTTTCTATATCTTAAGTTTTTATCATAAAATAAAATATATTAAATTAAAATTACATTGTACAGTTAAATAATAAGCTTAATTACCACAACAAAACTTTAATCTATATAATTTGTTACATTATCTATATATCTACATATATACATACATATATTGTATTAAAAATTCATATATTTAAATATATATAATAATAAGTACTATTACAAAGAATTTTAAATTTTTTTACAACGAATGCAACATTTATAGCAATTATATAACTGCTACAAACTCTTAAAAAAATTTCTTAAAACTTTTTGAAATTTTGTAGTGGTTAGGTAACCGCTACAAACTTTTGATGCCAATGTAAAATTTTTTATTTGTGTCAAAATATTTCGTTGCCTTGCAATTTCCAACCAACCAAACATGATTTTGTAGAGATTTCATAACCCCTACAAACTTTTTTCCGTTACATTCTTATACACATTTATAGCAGTTTTATAACCGCTACTAAATTATATAAATTGCTATAAAAATTTGCAGCGGTTTAACTGTTATGCTCAGTGGTTATGTAAACCGCTATAAATGTGTTTGTAGCACCTGAAATAAACCTCTACAAAGTCCTAAATTTGACCGCTGCAAAACACCTTAATTTTTGTAGTGTTTTTTCATAAAAAAATGTCACTCTTTACTCCAATTTTAACTAGAATTAAACAAGGCCGGTTTTTACATTATATACTCTATAATCCTTAATATAAGATATAGTGAATTAATTTTAGTAGATTAATAAATATAAATAAATTAGTTAATTATAATAATTGTGACATGATATCCTCAAAATATTTATATATAAAATTAGATTATATATTAATTTATAATTTAGATAAATTAATTTAGAGAAAAATGATAAATATTATATATAAATTAGATTATTAAAATATTATATTTAAAAATAAATTTAACTCTCTAAATAGTTTATATATATATAGTATAGTATTATGTTACCTCGATCTTTCTATTACATTGAGTCAAGCGTACCAATTTAGATCAAATTTTGAGTTTGTAATAGATTATTATAAAATATCGGCCTTTAGGCTATGATCAAATATATTATAAGAAAATAACATGATATATATAATCAGTTCCATTTACATCCACTTTGATAGAATTCACAATTTCATTATTGAATCAGGTTTACAATATATCATCCTTTCGAAACTTACAAGTAACAGCAAATTATATATATATATATAACCATATACAGTCAACCGTTGAGAGACAAACTAATTACACTAACAGAACTTCCAATGGTGATTGCATGAAACGCACGTGATAATTGACTGAAAATTTCTTGAGTAGCTTGAATGCATCAAGGCATCGATTTTCTTCAACTTCGCCATTGGTTGAGGTCACTGCCATGTCTGCCGCCTTCTTCACTGCCTCATACATTCGGATTAATTCTTTCTCCATTGTATAACCCTAAAAGAAAAGTTCAACTTCTTATTAGCTTTTCTATATGAAGATTCTACTAATATCACTGAGTTTTCGATGCTCTATCAATTTCAACTCCTTATCAAGAATTGTATCTTAAACAAAAATTTAGGTTATCTAACTTTTTTTTTATAAAATTAAGATATCTAAATTTAATTAGGATGATTTATAAATTTAAATTAAATTATTAATAAAAGTTAAATATCATTTATTAAAGGGTTTCTAGAAACAGATATCTTTTTCTAAATAAATAAATTTTGGATATAAATATATTGATCACTGAAAACTATTCTATACATAAGCTATGGTTAAATATTCTAATTTTTAAGAAAATTTCGTATCGCATAAAATTTTGATTAATGAATGTAAAAAAGTTGTTATTCATCACTTACACTTAAAATTAATTCGTTTGTTTTAATATTAATTAGATGAGATTCTTTCATTGACAGGATATTTAATTTGCTACATAATCTCAACTATATTTTGTTTTGCTTTGAAAGATATATATGAGCCATAAATTTAGGAGAAATACTTACATAGTTAACGAGTGTTATGTCATATGAACTCTCTCTAATTAAAATAAAACAAATCATCTATTTTAATTTTAGTTGGTTGATGACTTATATGAAATAGTTCATATTTTTTTAAGAAAAATAAACCTTTTAATTAAGATATTTATTTTTCTTATAAATAAAACATAACATGATTTTTTTTAAATGAGACATCAATTGAATTATTGTATTTTTATTAGAAAAAGTTTAAATAATGTGCTACTCTAAGAGTATATAAGTATTTCTCTCAATATATTTTCCTTTTTACTGTTTCAATGCACCAACATTGATAAAAAAAATAAAAAAGGATAGTATCTAAAAAATTATGTTTGACCGGTATTAAATCAACCTTATGAATTCAGGTCAAAATTATTCTTAATAAGGTATAAAAAAATAAAATGAAATCTTTTTTAAATATGACTTAACTAATTAATTTGATTTTCAAATCGATGTTTACATATGTAACTAACCATTAATAAACTTGAATAATAAATACATCTATTCCCCATTTCGCCATTTCAATTGCACATACTTCTTCTCTATTTTAATTTTTAAATTCATATATTTTAGTCTAAAACGTTAGCAATAGTAAATATATTCTAACATGATTCTAAAAATATTTTTATTAAAAAATACATTATATTAAATCTTATTTACTAATATATCCCAATTATTATCTAATTTTTATTATTACTCACTTATTACTTATCCCACTTATTATCTTTTTTTTTATGATTTCTCTAATTTATCACTCATTAATTTTTTAATATTCACTTGTTATGTATTTATTAATTTTAGTAAATTTAAGCAAAATTAAAGTAATTTTTGTTTAAAGAAAAAAAGTAACAGGTTAATTTAACTTTGGGTAGGTTTTTTTGACATATATACCTTTAAATAAATATATTTTAAAATGATATCGCTTAGATCAAATTCTTTATATTAATTTCAAAAAGTTCTCTAATCTTATTTTGCCATGTATACGATCTTTATTTAACTTAAACCTACATGAAATAGAACACACATCACAAAGTGTGATTATAGAACTTTTTGGTAGCTTTTAGAAAATGGCTTATGGAGAAGAGCTTAGGGAAAAAAAAGCGGTTTTGAATAAATGAGTGTTTGGATAGTTATTTCCAAAAGTATTTTTATTATTAGTAAATTATGAAAAGTTGTATGATTATTAAATATATGAGAGAAGAGAAAAGAGAGAAGAGAGGAGAGATAGTGTAAAAGAGAGAGGAGAGAAGAGAAATGGTGTAGAAAAGAAATGAGAGAGGAGAGATAGTATAAGAAAAAGTTGGGGTAATATAGTAATTAGTTAGTTCATAAGCTCTTTTACTATTATATAAACTACTCTAAGTAGCTTATCTGAAACATTGGTTTTAAATCATAGTTTGATCCAAAAGCTATTTTAAATAAATATATCTATTTGTTTTAAAAAAAAATTCAAACTTAGGTTTTGCTCAAACCTAAGTTTAAGGGGGAAAACCAAACACACATAATAGATATAAGGAACTTAATATAAGTATACAACTAACAAGTTGAATTTGAGGTGGTAAGTAGCCTCACGCCGGTAAGGAAAATAACAAAAGTTTAAATCTTGAGTAACACATTTGTTGCTTTAAATGATTGTGAAGTGCTCTCTATTCTATTTATAACAACAACTATTCAAATCATCCTCAACAAACTATTGTTTAAAATTAATTAAAAGTAATAAATGTATAAGTGATATAATGTTTTCCTAAATATAACCTTAGTTATGAAGATGATTAGTGTAAGAGATATGAATAGGAAAAAAAATGAGAGAGCATATAATAAATTTGGGGTAAAAATGACAAATGTCCATTAAATTTTTAGGCAAGGCCAAATTATTGTTTATATATAGGACTAAACCTTATATAAGAGAATGTTGCTTATAAATAGGACACGGAAGTAATATATTATAGAGGGTAGCTTAATCAAAGCAAAATACCAACGCTGTGATTTAATGGTATGGAGTATATGGAAATGTAATTTTAAAACGACTAGGAGCATGTGTATACATATTTTGTTAGACATGATTTCACTCAAGATGGATGACCGTGAGAAATCTAATTCAATTTTATTTTCCTCAAAGTGGGTGAAATTATTTTTTAAAATAATTAAACTAAGGACCCTGACCAAAATGAAAAGTAACCCAACAGAAAGTATGGTGTATACATGAGTGGGTGACAAATTCGCTTGAATAACACGTTTCGCCTAATAGCCCCTAAAGAAATAACAAGTGAGAAGCGATAGTGCGAGCTACTAAAAATAGCTTCACATGGCAATTACAAAGGGCGAAAAAAGTATAAATAAATTGAGCTAAAAAGAGTAGACATTTGACAGAATTATTATTTATTGGGGAGTGGCTAGCACGGGGGGTTTCAGGAGGGTAAGACGCTGCTGAAAGTGCTTTTGGTCATGTGAAGCAGCAGTAACTAGCTAGCTGCTCTGTTCCTTCCTGGGAAGCAAACCATGAAAATGAGACCTTAATTTCCAGCACGCCCTGTTCAAAATCACTTACACTATATCACAAATTGGTTCTGGTTACATTATGAATATGATATTTGGAAAGACGAATTAACCAGCTCATACATATATATCCTTCAAACATGCATGCTCGAGCTAATTAACAAATCCAGCCGATTAAAAGTGACTGGAGAGTTGACCGTTATAGTAAAACAGTGCATGTGGTGGTGGGAAGAAATAGATCTCATCAAAGCTATTGTCCCACTCTCAGCTCTTCCGGTACCATATGGCCAGTTTTGGGGGAGCGTTTATGTTTGTTTTCTTTCTTTTGGCCGGTTTACAAGTAATTACAAGTAATTAAAAAATAGAACTCCCAGTAGCGATTACAAGTAATTAAAACAACCAAAATCTAAACAGCCGCATAGTTTTTGTCAACTAAACAATTCCATTTACAACCACTTGGATAGAATGCACAATTTCATTATTGAATCAAATGTAATATATATATTATCCTTTCCTAATTTGTAAGTAATAACAAATCATAAGTACACTAACAGAACTTCCAATGGTGATTATATGTAAATAAAAGAATCAAAATCTAAACATTGTTTTTGTCAACCAATCAGCTCCATTTACATCCACTTTGATAGAATTCACAATTTCATTGTTGAATCAAGTTTACAATGTATCATCCTTTTGAAACATACAAGTAATAGCAAATTATATATATAACCATATACAATCATCCATTGAGAGACAAACTAACTACACTAACAGAACTTCCAATGGTGATTGCATGAAACGCACGTGACATAGGTGGTCATAGGTTCATCAGCGCTACGAGTCTGCATCTGATAATAAGTGCACTCTCTTTTCCCACATTTCCCACACACGAACTGATCTGTTGTCGCTTTTGGTTTCTGTCCATGTTCACACGCGAACAGAGCTTTGCTTTTTATCTTCTCTATCTCCTTCTTCCTTTCATCACTAGCCATGTCTTCTGTTCTCATGTCTACGAGCTGCTCCGGTGCAAATTCTCCGAGCATAACCCTTCTTCTGAAATCTGAGTTCTTTGGATCCTTGAGGTTAAACATCAAGGACCGGTACTTGATCTTTTGAGCTCCATTGAAATAACCCCACTTCTGAAATAGTACTGACTCCACTGTCACAGAAACCCTAATAGGATCACATGCTTTGACTTTATCCTTGATTTCTTCATCATCAGCTTCCTCTAAAACCCAAGAGAACGCCTGTTGAAGACTTTCCCTTATTTTGTCTCGCTTCTCATCATTAGTTTTAGTCACAGTGTTCTCCTTTGAAGGAGCAACAGGGCTTGAAGAGGATGCCTTCTTCAGTATTCCAGAAACTAGCTTCTTCTCATCTTTGGCTATGTTTGCTACGGAAACAAAAGTTTTATCATTGGAATCTTTTACCTTTGCATTTTCTAAGGTTGATGTCACAAGATTCTTATCAGTTTTCTCAGCCTTCGGAACCTTAAGCTTTATCACAAGAGTCTTCTGATGCTTTCCTATCAGTTTTCTCGACCTTTGAAACCTTCTGATTAACCTTTTCTTATTTTTGCTTATTTCCTTCATGATTTTGGTTTTCCACATCTCTATCAAGTCCATAGCAAAAGCTCGGATCTTCTTTCTAGGATGCTTTGTTAGAACTCTGAGATGTTTACCCACTTTGGTTGATACTAGAATTTGATAATTGACTGGAAATTTCTTGAGTAGCTTGAATGCATCAAGGCATCGATTTTCTTCAACTTCGCCATTGGTTGAGGTCACTGCCATGTCTGCCGCCTTCTTCACTGCCTCATACAGTCGGATCAATTCTTTCTCCATTATATAACCCTAAAAGAGAAGGTCAACTTCTTATTAGCTTTTCTATATGAAGATTCTACTAATACTAATGAGTTTTCTATGCTCTATCAATTTCAACTCCTTATCAAGAATTCTATCTTAAACAAAATTTTAAACTATCTAACTTTTTTTATAAAATTAAGATATCTAACTTTAATTAGGATGATTTATAAATTTAAATTAAATTATTAATAAAAGTTAAATATTATTTATTGAAGGGTTTCTTGAAACAGATATCTATTTCTAAATAAATAAATTAATTGTGGATATAAAGATATTGATCACTGAAAAATATCCTATACATAAGCTATGGTTAAACATTCTAATTTTTAAGAAAATCTCGTATCGCATAAAATTTTGATTAATGATTGTAAAAAGTTGTTATTCATCACTTAACATTGATTCGTTCGTTTTAATATTAATTAGCTGAGATTCTTTCATTAACAGGAGATTTAGTTTACTACATAATCTCAACTATATTTTGTTTTGTTTTGAAAGATATATATGAGACATAAATTTAGGAGAAATACTTATATAATTAAGGAGTGTTCTCCAATTAAAATAAAAAAAATCATCCATTATAATTTTAGTTTGTTGATGACTTATATGAAATACTTCACATTTTTTTTATTTTTTAATAAAAATAAATTTTTTGATTAAGAGATTTATTTTTCTTAAAAAAATATAACGTGAAATTTTTCAAATAAGTCATCAATTGAATTATGTATTTTTTATTGAAAAGAGTTCAGATAACATGCCAGTATGTATATATTTCTCTTCATCTATTCTCCTTTTTTACTGTTTTAATTCACCAACATTGATAAAAAAAATAGGTTAGCATCTAAAAAATTATGTTTGACCGGTATTGAATGAACCTTATGAATTTAGGTCAAAATTATTCTTAATAAGCTATAAAAAAATAAAATGAAATATTATTTCAATATGACTTAACTAATTAATTTGACGTTCAAATGGATGTTTACATATGTAACTAACAATTAATAAACTTGAATAATAAATACTTTAATATGTAATTCAATAATTTTTAAATCATACTTAAAAATTTAATAAATTATTTCAAACAAATAAATTCCATAAATAATTCAAAGTAATATGTTTAAAATCACGTTTGCCTTTCAAATTGAAAACTCAATATATGGCAGATGAATTGGATTGCTTGTTATGTTTCTAATAACATCTTTATCAATTTTAGGTAATATGGTATTACTGGTTTGGTTAAAGTTTAATCATAACATGACATCAAGAACTACGTACCTTTCATTGATCCTAAATCAAAATTAAATTGGTGTGAAAATCTTAACATTAATTCAATTGAAATCTGTATGATTTAAACTTATCTGTACAACTAATAAATATTAATGGATCTTTATATTTCATCCTAGTTCAAATTAATTAAATTTTAGTTTCAAATTTCATTATAATAAGCTTGATGTAAACTTTAACCATTTTTGAATCTTACCTTAATATTTCCATTTACGGAGCATGATGTCCCATTCTTATGAGCTTTCTCAGCTTTTTCTTTCTTAATTTTGCCTATTCCCTTTATGATTATGGCTTTCCATATCTCAACTAGGTCCATAGCGAAAACCTGGATCTTCTTTCTGGGATGCTTTGTCAGAAGTCTTAAATGTTTACCCACTTGGGTGGATACCAGAATTTGATAATTGATTGGAAATTTCTTGAGCAGAATGAATGCATCCAGGCACCGGTTTTCTTCAACTTCGTTGTCATTTGACGTTGCCGCCAGCGCCGCTGCCTTCTTCACCACTTCATACAATCTGATAAATTCTTTCTCCATCGCAGAACCTGGAAAGAGAATTCTGATGTTTTTTTATTAACTTTTCTGTATAAAGACTATATGAAGATCACTGAACGTTTGAGACTCTATCAATCTTGACTCCTTACAAGGTTTCTATCTTAAACAGAATGGAAAATTAGAGAAAAGGACCTAAAGAAAGAATTATATTTATTAAAACATCATCAAAACTGCAATTATTTAAAATAAGCAAACATGTTCTCTCTGTCGCCTCATTCTTGTGTTTAAAATTTAAATTTAAATGTTTAAATTTTCATTCTTAACACCTCACACCAATATTACAAAATGGAAGGTAGAGGAAACAAGTAGGAAGGAGATCGACGGAAACTTACTTGATCTTCTGCAAATCACTCTTGGTTAGAACTTTTGTTGAATGTGATATCTTTTCAGATTATGTCCATCCGAGCTTGGATTTGCCTATTATTTATAGAACTTCTAAGAAGATTGATCTGATCTGATCTAATCTGATCCCATCAACAACTGTATTATCATAATCATAAATATTTTCACATAATAGAAAGTATTAATATTTAATCATATATTATATAGGATATGATTATATCAAATTATTATATGGCATAAATAATATTAAAGTTATACCAATCTGAAAGAAAATGTACGGTTTTAAATTTTGACAAATTTAAATATATAATTCTCAACACAAAGAAAATAAGATATACATAAATGTTTTAAAATATATTTTATAACTTAATCAGACGCTCAAAATAATTTGTACGTGGTTAACTTATAAAATTATATAAAATTCAAACTTAAATTGAAATAAGAATAATTATATGACTGATGACTTTCTGGGTTATATCACAATATCAGATCATCAATTGTTTGTAAATCATATTTAACGAGATCCTTATTGTTATTATTGAGCTCAGTTTTAAAAGATAAAAGTGTTTTGGATTAAAAGAACGTGATTTCATACTTTTTTGTTAAATAGGTGAGGCGTAGTCAAAGGGAATATAAGAGGTTTGACCATGAGTAATTTAGATTTTTTAAATTTATTTTTTGGTAAATCATCTTTTCAAATAATTATGATTTTTGTAATCCTCCCACCTCTAGATCTTTCGTTCTGAATTTGATTCAATTGATTTAATTTACATATTTAAGTTATGTTAATCTATATCTTATATATTAAAATTTTTCTGCCTGACTTTTTTATGGTAAGTCATAAAAGGATATATAGATTCGGGTATTTGAATTTATGAAGGAATAATTTTAGGATAAGGAGATATATTATTTCTTCTCCAAAACGAATAATTTTTTTATTTAAAGATATTGATCATTGAATACTATTTCACGCATAAAATATAGTGAAAATTTTAATATTTTAAGAAAAATTCGGATTGCATGAAATTTTGATTAATGAATGTAAACAATTTTGTTCATCACTTGACATTTGTTTCTTTTAATATAAATTAGATTAGATTCTTTTTTATTTTTTGCGGTAAAATCTCTATATATTTTTTGGTTTAATTTTACTTTCATATGCATATCCTTTTGAAAGATATGAGCAATACATCTATTCCCCTTTTCGCCATTTCAATTGCACATACTTCTTCTCTATTTTAATTTTTATATTCATACATTTTAGTCTAAACCGTTAACACTATTAAAAGTATTCTAACATGTTTTTTATTAAAAAATACATCATAATAAATCTTAGTTACTAATATATCCCAATTATTATCTAATTTTTATTATTACTCACTTCTTAATTATCCCACTTATTATCTTAATTTTTTATGATTTCTCTTATTTATCTCGCAATAGTTTTTTTTCTAATATTCACTTGTTACCTATTTATTAATTTTAGTAAATTTAAACAAAATTAAAGTAATTTTTAGTTAAAGAAAAAAATTAACAAGTTAATGTAACTGGGTAACTTTTTTTTAACATATGTACCTTTTAATAAATCTATTTTAAAAGGATACCACTTAGATCAAATTATTTACATCAATTTCAAAAAATTCTCCGATCTCACTTTGCCATGTGTACTTTTTTAATATCTTCATTTAATTTAAACATATATGAAATAGAATATACATGATAAAGCGTAATTGAATAACTTCACGTAATAGATATAAGGAACTTGATGTATATTTTCCCAGGTCGGTTGCCATTCAGAGGCTTAAGGCATTGCTAGTCTCTGTCCGCCTAGTACGAATCGCATTCTTGGAGAAGATCACACAAGTTTTGGTCACATTGACTTTTAACCCTGAGCTAGCACAGAAATCATCTAGGCACTCACGTCCTGCAGCCTATTGTAAAGAAACTTCAGTAAAGAGAATAATATCATCAGCGAAAAATAATTGAGAAAGAGAAGGGTCTTGCTCATATGGACGTATTGGAAGCCAAGTTCTCTTTGCTACTCTCACCTGCAAGACACCAAGGACGACAAACCTGATCCTGTACCCCCTGGAGATCACGCCACAAATTATATCTGTGTTGATTTGAAGGGATGGTGTAGACAACGATTAACCACCAACTCTGGCCAATGTTATTATCAAATTTGAAGTGTATAAATTGTGTGCTCTTAGATACTACCTCCACACAGTGAAACTTATCATACCAGACACCAAAGACCTCCTGGAAAAGCCATCGACGTCCACAATTTCTTTAAAGGGAAAGCCCAACTTGCAAGTAATTTGCATATCATCATTTTCACTGCATCTTGTTTATAAAATAGCAACAAAATCAAAAGAATCGAAGGATGTCAGTTGGTGTATTAGATTAGGGAACATGCGGGCACCCGTCTCTAGAGTTTCAAAACAGAAAATCCATGCCCTACAAAAAATATCTATATTTATAAATAGTCTTGTACATCCAAAAGTCATTTTAAAATATAAGTATAATGTGTGAGATTTAAACAATTGACTATATTTATTAAAGTTTTTATCAATAGATAATTTTATCGATCGATCATTTGATAAATCATTTTCTATAAATTAATTTAACAAACTGAGTATATATCTTACTTATTGAAATTTTTATCAATAAACACCTTATAGAATAAATCTTTAAAAAGTTTCATTTCTAAAATGTGACTTAGACTTTTATAAGTTAAGTTTTAAATTTATTTTATCAAAGTTTTTATCTATAAGTATTTTTATCAAATAAGGGTTCAAAAAATATCTTCCATAGTATTTCATAACAGAGATTTTTTTCATATTTATTGAATAGTTTATTGATTAATACACTTAGTGATAAGTTTATAAAAAAACAAAAACTAAATTAAAATAGTTTTTAAAAATCATTTATCGTTATCAAAATATTGGAAAAATATTAGAGTCTAATGTAATCTTGTTACCACACAAAGCAAACAAATTGAGAAGATTGTGATAGCAAAAAAACCCCGCAACAAACCCACAACGAAGCAATCCTTGAAAACTCACGGCTAACCCACGCAAAGCAATCATTTTCCCGAATATCAATTCGTTGAAAACCCACGGCAAACCATGAAACACAATAATTGTTCCTTTTTCATAATGAAAATAAGGAAATGAAGACAAGAGAAAAGGAGGGATTGAAAAGAAAGCAGAGTGAGTGTTATGGCTTTAAAAATTTATTAGATAAAATTTATTCAAAAAAGGAATATATATTATTTCTTGCAGATTTTTTCAAAGGGTTGTGGTCAGCTGAGTGGCTAAAGGCATGGGAGTTACTCTGGGGTCCTGCGTTTGAGTCTCGGCTGTTGCAGGGTGATGGTTTTTATTTTGATTTTAGCACGCGAAATTACCATTCTGCCCTTCCCATCTTTTTCTCTGCGTCGTACCCCAATTTCTTCAGACTTCAGAATTTAGCAGCGACACAGGCGAGAAGCGGCGGGAGCAGGATGAAAGCCTTCACGCCATCATTGTCGTGTAGTCTTCCCTTCCAGTATTTTGTCAATTCACTCTGTTAGTCACCGCCGTTAGCGTCATCCTATTAGTTGGCAGCCCTGTCCTTATTATAAATGGAGCTTGTGAGGAATTCTGAGAGCGGTCGCGAATGGTAGGGTAAGGGGAAGAAGCAAGAGCGCGACACCGGAGCCTAAATTGCCGAGTTGTCGGGGCTAGGTGGTAAGTACCCGACTCTGTTTTCTGTGTGAATGTCACGGGGGATTGGATATTCTGTGGTTGAGTCATGAAAGTTTTCTGTTTCCTTCTGTTTGGGCCAGTGTTTATGGCGGCAAGGAAATTTGTTCTCTGTTCCCCTATTTATTAAGACTGGGAAGGAAGATCAGTGAAAGAGCTTTTGGCGTTAGGTGGGGACCGAGATACTTCTGTTAAGTTTGAATTGTTTGTGGTAAGTATATCTCTTCCCTTCCTCCATTTTTTTGGGTCGTCTGAATGTTGAGGGGTGCTGTGTCTGAAAGGTGGAGGCTTGTGAGAATAATGTTGAATTTTTAGCTTAGTTACCAAGCTAGATTCCTGCGCAATGTGTATATGTGTGCTGTGGGGAATAATGGAAACATTGGTGTCTGGCCAATCTTTGTGTATGTGTATTGTGTGTTGCTGTTGAGGTGATAAAGTGAAGGAATAACGAACTGTGCTTATGAATGAGGGAACATATTTATGCTCATATATCCGTGTTGATGTGCACTGTGAAGATATTGTTTTATGTGTTGCATTGCATTGCTTTTGGCTGCTCTATTTTCGGTCAAGGTTACCGAATGATCATGAAAGCTGTGGTTTCTATATATATATGTGTTATGGCCTAGAAAAAAAATTATTAGATAAAATTAATTTATCAGAGGGATTAAAATATTTTCATTGCATAAAATTTCGCAGTGGAAGCATTGGTTGAATGGCTCAAGGCGGAAGGGAAAATCAGGTGGTCTTGTGTTCGAACCTTGGTGACTGCAAAGGTGAATGTTTTTTTTTCTTCAGCTCATGAAATTACAGAACTGCCCCTCTTTCCTTTTATCCCTATAGAGCCGTACCTTCACCATTTTTCTGCTGAAACTCGTGACGATTCAGAGCTTCTCAGCAGCTTCAGAGGATGGGAGCAGTGGAGAGCGGCGGAGAGGAAGGCCTCACGCAATCGATGCCGTGTAATCAGACCCTACCTTCCTTCTATCCATCCCTCTGCCCGTGTGTCACGCTAAAGTCATCTTTTCATTCGTAGTTCCTGTCTGTGCCCGTTAAATAGAGCAAAGGAAGAAAAGAATAGGGGGCGTGACGGGAAGAGAGTAATACATAGCAACGTGAATGAGAGAGGAAGGAAGCCTGAGCTCGTGACGATACTAGCTAAGTTGCGAAGTCGACGACGGTGGGCGGTGAGTTGGTTTCATTTCCAATTCCTATGCTTTCTTTGATCTTGTTCCGTCGGGTTCACCGATTAAATTGAGGGATTTTGGTTTTAAATCACGGATTCAGATAAGAAAGAATGAGATTTAAAGCTTTTAAACTTGGAATATAACTTGAACCATGGATCTTGGCTGCTGCGTGTTCCACCTCCTACTGTGAACCATGATTTTTGAATTGGGTGCTCTGTGATCTTTGTTGGTTAGTGTCAGTTTCTGGATTGAAATAATAAATAAATAAAATAATAATAATAGCTAACCGAAGATTACATATTTCCTGTTCTCTCTGTTTCAGTTCACGCTTGCCGAAGGTATGAGTTTAATGCTCTGTTTCTGTAATTTGAGTTTGAAATTCTGAGTTTTGGCTGCTAAAGGTGTTTTCTATGTTAGGGTGGAGATTTTATAAAATAGGAGAACTTATGATGTAAGCTTTATAGTCCCATTTTCCATGAAATTTTGGTTGTACAGAAATAAGCTTGGATGAGTTTTAAAAATGGATGCACGAAAGGATGGAAGGGAGAATTGAACTTAGTTAATGTCTTTAAATTGGTGCTGTCCCAACAGAGAATCATTTCGGTTATTAAAGGAAAAATTGGGAAGTTGCATTGAAATAATGTATGGATGCATATATAAACACCTACGTGTTTATAATGGGTGAAAAGGAGACTAGTTAAATGAAAAATTCGCTAATAAGTTTGAAGTCATTTTCGGAACTAAAGCAAGTTTTGGGTATGAATTGAAGTAAGGTCAATCTCATAAGTATTTTAACTTAGTGAGAAGAATGATTATCTGCATTTCTGTTTCTATAGTATTTTGATGGTGGAGAAGGATTAGACACCATGGAGTTGAGTATGATGTGAAATTTATCTTAGCATACAGATTTGAAATTATTATAAAATGAAGGTAGAAAATATAGAAAAGAAGCACCATGGTTGGTATATTTAAATACTTTCTGTTGTGGTTTTGGTGATTAAATTTGAGCACTGGAATATGATATTGGACTTTCAAAAAAAAAATACAAATAGAATGTTAATATATTATTTCGGGATACCAGGGGATTGAGAAGTGAATGTAATCAAAGTTGTTGGGCTGAAAAGAGTAACGGATTAGGAGCGTGGCAGGTGAGTGAATAACATTCCCTAAAATTTATATTTTTCAAATGCATTGTTATTTCAAATGATGAATTTCAAATATGGATTTCGAAAAGTAAGTTTTACGAAAGTATGGTTTCAATCGTTAGAAATGATTTTCTTTCGATCGATTTACAAAAGATTATGATTATGCATGAAAATGGATAAAGAGGCTTTAGAAAAAGATTTGACAGTGAACTGATGTTATTCATGAAATATTTCTATGTGAATTGCATATGTTTTTACAGTAACTTGATTTTGAATGTTCAGGCTGGGGTTTTTGAAATTCAAAGTGGCTTTATCAATGATTATGGTATTTGAAACGATTGAGATTATTACATGTGAAATAAACCCTATGCATGATAGAAATGCTTTGAAAAGACAGAATACAGAATGCTGGTTGCTAACAGTAGTGTCGTTAGCCCTAGGTACACCTTGGTTACCCCGAGCTACCAGACTATGCCGTGGGTTTCATACTCACGAAGGGTAGTGGTTGAGCTACCAGACTATGCCGTGGGTTTCGTACTCGCGAAGGGTAGTAGTTGAGCTACCAGACTATGCCGTGGGTTTCGTACTCGCGAAGGGTAGTGGTTGAGCTACCAGACTATGCCGTGGGTTTTGTACTCGTGAAGGGTAGTGGTTGAACTACCAGACTATGCCGTGGGTTTCGTACTCACGAAGGGTAGTGATTGAGCTACCAGACTATGCCGTGGGTTTCATACTCACGAAGGGTAGTGGTTGAGCTACCAGACTATGCCGTGGGTTTCGTACTCACGAAGGGTAGTGGTTGAGCTACCAGACTATGCCGTGGGTTTCGTACTCGCGAAGGGTAGTGGTTGAGCTATCAGACTATGCCGTGGGTTTCATACTTATGAAGGTTAGTGGCCTTGAGCCACCGACAGTTAGCGGCTTCGAGCTGCCAGATTGGTTAGTTACCCTTGTGGACTGTATGTCCACGTCTGTTTTCATTCTGTTGAAGTCCTACAGAAAGATTATGGTTTGAAAGGATTGTTTTACAACAATTGATTTGAAATAGTTATTTCAGATTGATTTGAAATGGTTACTGCAGATTGTTGTTTTCCCTGAAGTACAGATGTTTACGGAAAGGTTTGCATCAAATTAAGAAATATTATGAAATACGTTTTCAGCATGTTCATGCATTGTTTAATTCCGCATTCTTTTAAATCATGTTTTTGGGACGTTATTCACGAGTAGATTATTTTGGCTTCAGATAGTGCATGTGACCCTAATCCTCCCGCTGAGTAGTAAAGAACCTCCTGGCCGATCCGAAGTGTTGTTTTTGACATATTATTTTGTTGATGTAATTACACTTCTTAAGAACTTGTATTATTTTGAAAAAGGATAAAAGCTCCACATAGACCTTAGAAAAGATTCTGTTTATTTTGACAAACCATATGGAGAATTTGAGTATTTTATTTAAGGTGTTAGGCTTTCAGAATATGAAATTATTCATATTCTGTGCCGGTCACGGTCCAAATATCGGGACGTGACAATATGCATCGTTGGTCCTGGAAGTTTTTGTTTGTGGATACATATGTATAATAGGTTTATGATTTGGTAGAAGTGAATTAATGAAATTAGGGAGCAAAGAAGAAATTTGGATCATAGTTGGTGTTCCTTGGAATCTGTTTTAGATGTGATATATATGTATATATATTAGTTGATGGGATGAAAAATGTATCTATTGCTATGCATGAGTATATGCTGCTGTGTTGGGTTGAGGAATAGATAGCTATATTCCAATTGTGTGCAAAACTGAATTTGAGTTTAAGTGTTGGAAGGAAAGAAAATTTGGAAAAAAAAACTAAAAACTGTTTTGGTTGTGAGTGTGTTCAATTGAGATTTTGTTGAGTTTATTAATTATGGGTATAGGATCTTAGTCTCTGTTTGGCAAATCATGGGGATATAGGCTATCAAGATTTCAAATGATTAAAATTTGATGTTTGGTAATGTTTGCTAGGATAGTTGAAAGCCTGTACCGTATGGTTGCATGTTTATTTGTTTGAAACAATGTCGAATGGTTTGGGGTATGTGATTAGTGAAGTTATAGATCAAGGGTGATTGTTTCTATTGAAACTTTGTATAGAATGTTAATATACTATTTCGGAATATCAGGGGATTGAGAAGTGAAGGTAATCGATAGTTATTGGCTAAACTGGTAAAGGTATTGGAGCGTGACAGATGAGTGAATAACGTTCCCTAAAATTTATATTTTTAAATGCATTGTCATTTTAAATGATGAATTTTACATATGGATTTCGAAAGGCAAATTTTATGAAAGTATGGTTTAAATCGTTAGAAATGATTTTCTTTCGATTGGTTTACAAAAAAAATTATGATTATGCATGAAAATGGATGAATAAGCTTTTTTGAAAAGAGTTTGGCAAAAGTTGCATTGAACTGATGTTATTCATGAAATATATTCTTATGCGAATTTCATATGATTTTACAGTAACTTGATTTTAAATATACATGCTGGGGTTTTAGAAATTCAAAGTGGTTTTTACCCATGGTTATGACATTGAAACGATTGAGATTATTTCATGTGAAATAAACCCCACGCATGATGGAAACGTTTTATGACAGAATACAGAACGCTGGTTGCTAACAGCAGTACTGTTAGTCCTTGGTACACCTTGGTTACCCGAGCTCGACGGATATACGTGGGTTTCATACTCGCGACGGATATACGTGGGTTTCATACTCGCGACGGATATACATGGGTCTTGTACTCGTGACGGATTGTGGCCTCGAGCCACCAGATTATTACGTGAGTCTCATACTCACGACAGCTAGTGGCCTTGAGCCGCTAGATTGGTTATTTACCCTCATGGACTGTGTGTCCACGTCTGTTTTTGTTCTGTTGAAGTCCTATGGAAAGACTATGGTTTTGAAAGAATTGTTTTACATCAATTGATTTGAAATGATTGCTTCAAATTGTTTCTCTGAAACAATAATGCTTATAGAAAAATTATGGTTTCGAAAGGATTACTATTAAATGATTGATTTTGAAATAGTTATTTCAAAATTATTTCCCTGAAAGAAAATGTTTACGGAAAAGTTTGCATCGAAATGCGAAAGGTTATTTGAAACATATTTATGCATTGTTTATTTCCGCATTCTTTTAAATCATGTTTTTGGGACGTTATTCACGAATAGATTTTTTGGCCTCAGATAGTGCAGGTGACCCTAATCCTCCCGCTGAGCAGTAAAGAGCCTCGTCGCAGATCCGAAGCGTTGTTTTTTAACAAGATTGATTTTAATCTTTATTAAGTATTTGTGTTATTTTGATAAAAAGGTAAATGCTCCACATAGACTTTAGAAAAGATTGTGTTTATTTTGAAAAATGTTATGGAAACTTTAAACGATGTATTTGAGGTTTTAGGCTTTCGGAATATGAAACTATTCATATTACGTGCTGGTCACGGTCTAAATTTTAGGACGTGACAGTGAGATTGAAACTTATAAATCTCCTCCGTCCACACCGCCGCATATTGCTCCAGATCTATCAAACGCAAGCAATTTCCAGTCAGACAATGCTACATCCTCAACCATATGGCGCCTCCGGTGAAGGTGATTGAAGGGGAAGGGGGTGACAGATGTGGACAACAAAGATCTCAAATTGAAGAGGGAAGGCGACGGAGGTTGAAGAAGATGAGATGAGGGCGATGGAGGTTGAAGAAGCTTCGTCTCCACCATCGTCAGGGAGAATTGCACAGAGATCTGAGGTGGAGAATGCTGTCACAATTTCCTTGCCATTGCCATGGCCATCGTCGAAGATGAGGACGGTGGCTGGAGCAGACGGGGAGGGTAACGGTAGATGAGACAAGTGAGGGTTCAGGGTAAAAATTGATTGGGATAAAATTGTCAAATAGGTAGGGTTGTTCATAATATTGCCACATCAACATCATTTAGCCACGTGTCATCCACATAATGACACTGTATTCATTTAACGTTTAACATTATCATTATCTCTCCGTTAACTCGGGGTACAAAAGATATGAAATTATATTTATAGGACATATTAAAAATATCATAAATATTATAATTATTTAGAATAAACAAGCATTTTCTCTGTGTCGTCTCATTCTTATTTTTAAAATTTAGATTTAAATGTTTAATCTTTCATTCTTATTTTATTGGAAATAAAGGCCTCACACCAATATTACAAAATGAAAGGTAGAGAAACAAGTAGGAGGAAAACCATATTCAAAATTCTAAAAAGTAATTTTTATTCCAAAATATATTATAATAAATCATATTTACTAATATATCTCACATTTCCACATTATTCAAAGTCTCTAATTTATCTTTCAATAGGTTTTTTAATGGAGAAAACTTATATCGTTCCTTCCATCCGTGTTGTAAAGTTTTTCAATTTCACTCTATCATGTTATATTTTTAATAACTTTATGTAACTTAAACTCATATGAAAAAGTAGCACACATACATGACAAAGTGAAATTGTTGAACTTGATATATAGTCCACTTTTGCCATTCATTTGTTATCTATTTAATAATTTTAGTAAATTTAAATGATAATAAATAAACATTTTATTATATTTTATAATCTTATAATATAATTAGAAATATATATATGCTTGAAAGATATGTTTCATGTACTTAAAATAGTTTAAATAAATTACATTAAACATTTAAAATTATTAGAAAACATAAATTCAGAGATATAAAATAATTAATTTTAAAATATGATCAAAATTAATCAATTCAATTATATAACCATAAGAATTAAAAATATATATTAAAAATGTTTTTTAGGTAAAAATAAGTGTTTAAATGATTGTGAAGTAACACATTATATATGGTAGTTTAGTCAAAACAAAATGCTAACGCTGGGATTTAATCGTATGGAGTAACTAATGCTTGAAGGAGAGATAGAGAAATACAATACACACAACCATTTAAAATGATTCAGTTTATTACTTGATCTATGTCTAGTCTCACAATACTTTTGAAAGTTTCCACCATAACTCTGAGAGTTCCTATAATAATTTTGAGAGACGAAAACTAAAATTTGTACAAATTTAAATAATTAAAAATTGTGTTAAAACTATATTCTAATATAATTTAAATTTAAGACACTCTTTTCTTTTATATAAAATAATTCAGAGATCATTTTGTTATCCAAAAGTAATTTTTTGACATTATTAAACTTAGATAGAACTCGTGGAAAAAAATGACTTAGAATAAACTTTCAGCTTATTCGAGTCAACTGGGTAAATTACAACGTGAAAAAAAAAGGGTGACTCAGATGTTACTAAAGTCATTTTTAGTTGCACCAAAATTGAAGCTTTTTGAGTCAAATACTCAAAATATAGCGTTGAGATTTAGATGTGACTTAGGGCATTTTTTTACTTGGATCAAACTTGAAAGTAACTCGAGTTAAAGACTTAAGATACAACATTATGACTGGGATGAGACTCAAGGCATTTTTTACTTCAATAAAAATTATGGTTTATGCGAGTCAAATGAAACAAATACATTGTTCTCCATTTCCATTGAGAGAAGACTATTCTAAGCATAAAATATAGTGAAATATTTAAATTCTTAAGAAAAATTCGGATATCTTAAAATTTTGATTATTGAATGTAAACCGTTTTGTTCATCACCTTAACATTTGTTCCTTTTAATATTTATTAGATTAGATTCTTTCTTTATCACTGGATGCCTTGTGTTTTTGTAGTTCATTGCTTGGCTGTGTGACGTTTCCCTTTAGACCCCGCCGCACAACCACGGCACCACTGGGGGGGCACGGCGGCTAGGGGATGTTTTAGACATTGATGAATTTGGAGTCATGTATTTGTACCAAGGTTTTCATATTTGTGTCTTTTTGAAGCTTCAATTAAGGAAAATAATTATACGTGCATAGAGCTCTTCTTTGTTTGTCTTTTGAGAAATACAATTAAGAATCTAAAATTACGTAATTGTTTGAATATATGAAATTTATTATTTATATTGTTAAATTTATTACATAAAAAACAAAAAAGAATTTATGGATAGGAAATAGCATCCAATCTAAAGAAAAGCCCCTTTTTTTTAAAAAAAAACATGTCACTCTTCACCCCAGCTGTAATAACTAGAACTAAATGCTGCATCCTACTTTTACATTATACCCCCTCCGATTCTTACAATCATGTTGAATCAAAGATATCAATCCTTCATATGGATGAAAAATAGGTTGATACCCGGGCATGGTGCTTATAGCTTGCTTTGCCCAGCGGGATACTATAGCGTTTGTTGTTCTAGGAATATAACTTCAACTTTCCATTGGCGTATCAACCACGATTGAGTTTCACTGATCAAACCTTCATTATCCATGTGTTGACTCACATCCTCTTAGTGAAGAAGCCATATGACATCTGTTGCATCCGACTCAATGATAACTTTCCATTCACCTCTCCCCTAGGCCATCTTCAAACGGCAAATAAGAGTCCATAATTCAGTCGTTAAGCTATCGCCGTTCTCTGGTCGAAACATGAAGCCTTAAAGAAATGTACTGCCATCCTCATGCATATTACCTCTGCATCTTGCTCCATGGATCATGGTGAAGGAGTCACCAACAATCACGCACTACATGGCCATTGAGTTCCACTTTGTACCGCAATCACGCACTACATGGCCATTGAGATTGATTTCGTGGAGCTTCTTATAGGATTGACTCCAGCTTGAGATGATACCCTTCAATCTTAGAATAAAAGGCACTGGTCAGAACTTTCCCCTAAAAAATCTTCTCATTAGGCTGTTTGCATAAGAGCTAGCAGGAGGTATTGAATAATTCGCTCCAGCATCTTCCAAGAGCAAGACCTGGGTTTTTAAGGTTAAATTCCAACCAATCTTGCAGATCAAGATTAAAGAATTCTTTGTGAACAGAGGGGTTGATTAAACTAAGCCACAAATCCCTAGTGTCGTCACAATCTCTAACATTATGCAATAAGCTTTCTGAGTTCGCACCACCCCAGGTACAAGTAGTGTCCATACACATGCCTTTCTTGGCTCTAATGTCATTGGTCAAAAGTTTATTATGAAAAGCTAGCCAAATAAATGTTTTGCTCCGTTGCATACCGGGAAGCTTCCAAACCTTCTGCCAGATACAATCAGTGGTCACATATTCCTTGGAAATAGCTTTCTAGGATGGTCTAATAGAGAAAGCTCTATTTCTGTCATGCTTCCATCTCACCATATTTCTCACCTGGTCAGTCTCGACTCCACTTTCCAAGTGTTTTCTTTCCATGAGTTATTGATTCCTACCAACATGTTTGACCCCGTCCTTTAATTTCTTGACTAATAACTGGCATTAGATCATTTCCGCGTTGGTAGTTGCTTCTAATGACCTTAACCCAGAGATCATCTCTTCGATTAATCAGGTTCCATCCAAACTTTTTTTTGGTATCTCAGATGCCTTAGACCCAGTCCCAATTCCTCTTGACTTTACAGACCATGTCCCATGCTACAAGGTGAGATCTTTACGTCTTTCCGACATTGAGTCCCAGATAAAACTTCGGTTGCTCTTTTCAGTCCTTTCACATGTAGCAATTAAAAGAGATGTCGTCCGCATGGAGTAATTGGGGATCATAGACATCATTGAAGAGACGAGTGTAATTCGACCTACAAGAGCAAGAGAGGCCACTTTCTCTTTACTTTTACTACAAAAAAATAGAGCTTTGGTGACAAAATTTTACAAACTACAAAGCGGAACATTAGCTTCTCACTGTTGAAAGTAAGAGTTTCTATAAAGTCAATATTTTCTACGGTAACACTATTTGTTATCATAGAAGATTAATAATTTCTACAGCGACAATTTTTTGTTGTCGCCGCAAAAATTAGGTTTAAGCAAAGACTTTTCTCAAGTCGTTGTTGAAAGTCTTTATGCATTTTTTTCTAATCTAAAGAGTTTTAAAGCAATTGTCTAATATATTATTGAATAATATCTTTTTAAAAAAAATAAATAAAGGAATTTTACATATTGTTATTGTAATAAGCAGAAATTATATAGATAATAATGTAGTGAGTGTGAAAGAAGATGAAGTAAGGGTGTGTGTATAAAAGAGATATTATAATTGTGTGTCAATAAGTGTGAAAGTTAGTATAAGAGAGATGTGTGTGTATGAGACAGATAAAGAGATAGAGAGATAAAGGAAAGTGAAATACACACATATATATAGTATGTGTGTTAGAGAGTGGAGGAGGATTGTAATACATACATACTTGTGTGAGAGAGATAGAGTGAGAGGGATAATATAAATTTATTTGAGAGAAAATAATACACCTTATAAATAGTTTTATGATAAGTATTAGTATACTTTACATAAAATATAAAATATATTATTATGATATAAGGGGTGAGACAAATAATATAATAGAAGGAGGTAACATAATTAATTTAAATATTTGATGAAGATTATTAAATCTTATGGTGATATTTATTTTATTTTAATTATAGTTATTTAAAATACATTGTATCATCAATATTGCTTTTATATTTTTATGTCAACTAATTATCAGTTGTAGTTTTAGTTCAGCTGGACATGTTTTGGTGAAGGCCTTTATTTGATCTAAGGTATCGAATCTGGATACTAGAGGGTTTTTTTCCTGTCTTTTTCACCCACTCATCCGACTTCCTTTTTTTTTAACTCCTTCTCTTTCTTCATTTTCCATATCTGTAGAGGAAGAGAGCGATGAGTGAGTGAGAGAGAGAGGAGTACGAGAGAGAGACAGAGGACAAACGAGCTCGTGACGATGGAGATTGACTAAGGTCAGCTCTCTTAACTCTGTTCTCACCTTTGGTTTCCTTTGTTTTTCGATTATGAGGATTGGGTCACTCAGTAAAGTCGATTAATTTAGTGGAATATGGTAGATTTAGTGAGAACGAGAAAGGATTTGCTCATTCAAACTTGAAAATTGATGGTCATTAGGTCACCTGAAAGTCTTCTCTAATTATGCGATTTTGAAGAGTTTTCAATTGATTCAAAATTGGGGTTTTGAAAGGAAATCCTTAATTAAGTAAATATTGATGCTTAAAGAGGCCTTAATCTTTAAGTGTGGTCGCTAACGGGTGTGTGAGTCCTTCAACCTTTGTTCTCCGTGAAGAGGCTCATTTCAAAACTGAAGGACAAAAATGCTATCAAGGAATGAAATTCCTCTCTTATGTACCAACTATTAATTATTTAACACAGGCAAAATAATTCCATACATAATCACTTAACCATTCCAATAATTTTCCTTATCTTTCAATTCCAATAATTAACTTCTAAAACAGCAGCACAATTCTTTGAATCATGAACCTCAACATCATAAATATATCAAGCCAGAATAGCAGCATTTATATATACACCTACAGCAGCAATGTCCAAACTCTTCCCCACAGCAGCGACACTCACAACCAACAGAGGGACACAATTCAAATGACCCACAAAAATATATGCATACATCCATCCTTCAAGTCAGTAACTCCACACATATACACACACACAAGTTGTACAGACATAAGCATCATAGAACACACACAACCTTCTCTCATTCACTCTTCCACCATCAATTTCCCTCAGGCTCTCGTCAATAGGGAACACAGAAAATCAACCTTTCAACCATCACTAACAAGAATTAAATGAAAGGAAGAGATGTAAAACTTACCACACACAATTTCAAACCCAACAGAAATTCCTCCGTCCTTACACCAAATATTCCTTCACCTTTCTTTCCTTCCTAGACTCGACAAGCAGAGAATGACAACCATTATTCATTCAACCACCAGGAACACTAGTTAGCAGAGAAGGAAATGAAGAAATCAATCTTGACTTACACTAAAGTAGCACCCTAAAAGACAGAGCAACGAAGAGCATCCTGCAACCATAACTCTTGATCTATTGATGACGAAAATTGCCTGCTATGACGGAAAAGATGGATTCAAATAGAAGGAGACCAGTAGTCACTAGGAACAGCGATAACGAAGCTACACCGTGCAACTGATCAAAATAGAGGAGGAAGATGGAGATTGCAACAATAGTATGACGTATATAGTGATGGTGCCATGGCTCACGGAGGACCAATAAATACTTGATTCAGTGGCAGAAATGACGAATGCTCCTTCTCCACAACCAGCAATCTCACAATGCTCCTCCCTCCACTCTCACTCTAGTTCACAAATAAGGAAGACGATGGCCGACAAGACAACGACACTGGTGAGTCACTTAATCAAAGGCAATAGAGAGAATTAACAGTAGCCATGGATTCTCAGTCCATGGTCATGAAGCCTCACCAGATTTCCCCTTCTATTGCTCACAACCTCAGTTGACAAAAAATGGAAGGAGAGAAAAATTCCCACCACCTGCTGAGATCCATGAGTCCCAGAAGAACACAGTGAAAGGCAAAGACACTCGACGCCGGTGATAGCAACTCAGGTGGTAGAGGACGATGGGTCACAACAGCTACAATGCTCAGGCATCATGAATCTTCTCTACATTTTCCCTTCCCTGCTGGTAACGCATAGTCTGAAATAGGCAAACGGGTATGTTGGTAATTTCATGCGCTTGAAAATTCCAAAAATAATTCCATTGTGGCTTAAGCTGGGATTAGAACAGGGGACCCCTTACTTAACTACTCTATCCCTAACCACTCAGTTATGCATATCCCTTTGTGAAAATTCTGCAACAACAACAACAACAACAAGCCTTATCCCATTAAATGGGGTCGGCTACATGGATCATACAACGCCATTGTGCTCTATCAAAAACTAAATCCTTAGATAGGTTATTAACCAGGAGATCCTGCTCAATGACATCTTTGAGCGTTCTCTTTGGCCTTCCTCTAGTCCTTTTAACCGGTGTCCATACTGTTTGATCCACCCTCTTCACTGGCGCATCCCTTGGCCTTCTTTGTACGTGTCCAAACCACCTAAGACGGTTCTCTACCATTTTCTCTTCAATAGGTGCCACTCTAACTCTTCACCATATATGTTCATTACGAATCTTATCTTTTCTTGTATGCCCACACATCCATCTCAACATCCTCATCTCAGCTACCCCAACTTTATGCTCGTGTTATCCTTTTAAAGCCCAGCATTCACTTCCATAAAGCATTGCTGGTCTTATAGCAGTGCGATAAAACTTTTCTTTTACTTTATCTGGTACTTTTCGATCACATATAACCCCAGTAGCCTTTCTCCATTTAAACCACCCGGCCTGAATTCTATGATGAACATCTTCCAAAATTTCACCGTCCTTCTGTATAATTGATCCCAAATATTTGAACTTATCTATTTGTGGAATAACTTGATTTCCCAATTTGACCTCCAAGTTACTTCTAACTTGCCTCTTATCAAAATTACAATGCATATATTCAGTCTTACTTCTACTCAGACGGAAACCCTTCGACTCTAAAGTACTTCTCCATAACTCAAGTTTAAAATTAATTTCTTCTCTTGATTCCGCCACCAGAACTATATCGTCCGCAAAAAGCATGCACTTAGGGATTTCCTCTTGAATAGGCTTAGTTAGATCATCCACTACTAGATTAAATAAATAAGGACTCAAGGATGATCCCTGATGTAGACCAATCCTTATGGGAAAATCCTTTGTTTCGCCCCCAGACGTTCTTACAGTAGTTGTTACCCCCTCATACATATCTTTTATTGCCTTGATATATGCCATGCGTACACCTTTCTTTTCCAGAGCTTTCCAAAGCACCTCCCTTGGCACTCGATCATATGCTTTTTCTAAATCAATGAAGACCATATGCAAGTCTCTTCTTTTAGTCCGGTACCTTTCCATTAACCCCCTTAATAAATAAATCGCCTCTATTGTAGATCTACCCGGCATGAAACCACACTGATTCTCAGTAATATCAGTCTCTAATCTCAATCTGTGTTCAATTACCTTTTCCCACAACTTCATAGTATGACTCATAAGCTTTATCCCTTTGTAGTTTGCACAATTTTGGATATCCCCTTTGTTTTTATAAATAGGAACTAAAGTACTTTTCCTCCAGTCATCCGTCATTTTCTTAGATCTTAAGATCACATTAAAAAGTTTAGCAAGCCACACCACCCCCGCTTCACCTAAACACTTCCAAACTTCAATAGGAATACCATCAGGTCCAACAGCTTTACTATTTTCCATTTTCTTAAGCGCTTCTTTAACCTCGCCAACACGAATCCTACGGTAAAAAGCTAAATTTGGTTCAACTTCTCCTGTTAAATCCTCTAGCTCAAAACTTGACCCTCCTCCCTCATCATTAAACAATTTGTAAAAATAGGTCTCCCACCGTTCTTTAATATCATTATCTGCAACCAAAACATTGCCCTCTTCATCCTTAATACATCGTACTTGATCCAAATCTCTCGATTTCCTTTCCCTGTCTCTTGCAATCTTATAAATCTTTCGTTCTCCCGACTTTGTTTCTAACTCCTTATAAAATTCCTCAAAAGCCTTAAAACGAGCTGCACTCATCGCCTTTTTAGTTTCCTTCTTAGCTAAACGATACTTTTCCCAATTTTCAGTATTATTACATAAGTGTATAGCTTTGAAACAGTCTCTCTTGTACTTAACTTTCTATTGTACATCCTCGTTCCACCACCAAGTCTCCTTATCTCGTCGACCAAAACCTTTAGATTCTCCCAAAATTACTTTAGCAACCGCTCGGACCTTTTCAGCCATTTCCTTCCACATGATATCAGCATTTTCTTGTACCTCCCAAATCCTCTTATTTAACATAGTTCTTTTAAAAGTTTCCTTCTTCTCCCCCTTTAGTTGCCACCACTTGACTCTTGTGTTTAAAACATGTCGCTGCTTTTCATTCCTACACTTAATACGCACGTCAAGGACCATTAACCTATGCTGAGTTGTCACTCCGTCCCCTAGAATCACTTTACAATTTGTACAAAGTCTTCTGTCTTGACTCCTTACCAAAAAGAAATCAATCTGTGATCTGTGGACCCCACTCTTGTATGTGATCAAGTGCTCCTCCCGCTTCTTAAAGCACGTGTTGACAATCTTAAGGTTGTAAGCTAAGGAAAACTCAAGGATAGATTGCCCTTCAATATTAATTTTCCCAAAACCAAAACCACCATGAGCCACTGCATATTGCCCTGCTTCCTTACCAACATGACCATTAAGATCCCCACCAATAAAAATCTTTTCAGTAAGTGGTATGCTTTGAATCAGCCCCTCCAAATCTTCCCAAAACTTTTCTTTAAGATGTGCTTCTGTTCCCACTTGAGGTGCATAAGCACTAATAACGTTGATTGTATCCCTACCAACAATTATTCTTAAAGATATAATTCTGTCATCAATCCTTTTAACATCCACCACATTCATCTTCCACTCTTTATCCACAATGATACCAACACCATTTCTCGTACTTGTTTTACCTGTATACCAAAATTTGAACTCATTAATCTCCCGAGATTTTTCTCCAACCCATTTAGTTTTTTGAAGGCACAAGATGTTAATCTTTCGCTTTACTATTTCACCCACCACCTCCCACGCTTTTTCGGTCATAGTTCCAATATTCCAAGTGCCAAATCTAATCTTTCTCTCCTGAACTAGCTTCTTTAGCCGCCTCTGTCCATAAGAGAGCGGTAGCCCTTGCTCATTTAACACTACATCCGGGCGATGATACAGTGGCCCTTGCTCACTTCTCACTGTACTCGAGCCATACAGCGCATTACTTACGGGCAACAACCTAGTATTAGCGCAATTTCTTTGTATGTCCATGTTCATAAGATTTGACAAGTTTTACATTGGCTGTCGGGACCTAACACAACCCTCCTCCTTTACCCGGGCTTGGGACCGGCTACATGCATTATCCCATTAAAATTGTAATATTTACCTATTTATTTACTAGGGTCATTAGAAAGACATACGAGGAACATGCACAAGAATAAATCCTACAAATAACCGGTGCGAGTACAAGATCCACAAATATCCATCGAGCTTGGGTTTAACTATGGTGCACCAAGGACTAACAGTACTGCAGTTAGTAACCAATGTTCTATATTCAGTTCTCTCTAAAAACCTTTCCTGCATGAGTAGGGTGCATTTAGCATTTAATGATCATAATACTTTCCAATGCAACAATTTTAAGTAAGAATACTTCATAATTACTAAACCTCAACATGAACAGCAGAATAATTATCATAGAATAAATATTCCAACACTAAAATCCACATAAAAATATTTCATCAAGAAAATTAATTTAATATAATATTTACCAAAGTCTTTTTTAAAACTTTCTTTATTCAATTTCATACATAAACATAGTCATATAATGACCCAAGTGAAAAGTTGGAGCAATAAATCCATAGATGTGTTGTTGGGCTTGTTCAAAAAGGTTCTCCCAAAAGGGACTTTAGTGCTTGACTCATTCTATGCAGCTAAGAAGATAATTCACGATTTGGGTTTAGATTACCATAAAATTGATGCTTGTGAAACTGATTGCATATTGTATTAGGGAGAGCACACAAATACAGAATCATGTTCTAAGCGCAAGATTCCTAGATGGAATTTAAACAAATAGAAAGGGAAGAAGGTTCTACATAAAGTCTTGAGGTATTTTTCTTTAACACCTAGGCTACAATAGCTTTATATGTCAACAGATACAGCTAAATAAATGAGGGGGCATAAGGAGAAACACTTAAATGATGATGTACTGAGACATCCAATTGATTCTTTAGCTTGGAAACATTTTGACCGCCAATACCCTAACTTCTCTGCTGATCTAAGAAGTGTTCGATTGGGTTTAACAAGTGATATATTTTAACCTTTGGGGAATATGAGTGCCAATCATAGTATATGGCCTGTTGTCTTGGTGCCGTATAACTTAACTCCATAGCTTTGCATTAAAAGCCCATACTTTATGATGATACTTCTTATTTCTAGTCCAAAGTGTCTAGGGGATGAAATAGATATTTACTTGCACCAATGATTGAGAGGCTGAAACAATTGTGGAAAATAGGAGTATAGACATATGATGTATATTCTCAATCAAATTTCATCATGCATGCAATGATCTTGTGGACAATAAATTATTTTCCCCATATATAGAAACCTTTTAGGATGATCAACTAAAGGTAAACTTACATATCCATATTGCCACAAAGACACGCATTACATTTTGTTAAGAAGCAAGTTATCTTACATGGGGTATAGGTAGTTTCTTCCACAAAATACTCATGGCATAAAAATAAGGTATCATTTGATAGTAAAGAAGAACATATGGATCTACTAGTTCCATTAACTGGAGATAAAATATTTAAGCAACTGGAACAATTGGGTGATGTGTCATTTGGGAAGGGTATAAAATGAAAGTGTCATACCAATAATAATGCTTACAAGTGGAGGAAAAGAAATACTTTTTTCAATTGCCTTATTAGAAAAATTTACTAATATGACATAATCTTGATGTGATACACATAGAAAGAAATATGTGTCATAATATTGTATTCACGGTGATGGATTTGGTTGGAAAGATGAAGAACACAATTAAAAGCAGGTATGACTTGATGGACTTGGGCATTAGGAGTGATATGCACCTAGTTGAAAATGGTAATAATGATTCTATTCCTCCTGCTCCTTACACATTGTTCTATAAGAATAAACAATCCCTTTTAAAATTCTTAGCTAACTTAAAAGTATTTGATACTTTTTCCTCTAATAATTCAATATTTAGCAGCAAAAATTATTTGGATTGAAGTATCATGATCACCATGTGTTATTGCAAGAGATATTTTCAACTGCAATACGTAGGTTATTACCTTTTAAAGTGTGTGAATCAATTATAGAGTTTGGAAAGATTTTTCAAGAATCTTTGTTCAAAGTGCTTGACTTGTAAACAACTTGATAAACTTTAAAGTCAGATAGTATTGACATTGTGCAAGTTGGATACTATCTTTCCACCTGTCTTCTTTGATATTATGGTTTAGTTGCTAATACACTTGGGAGGAGAGGTAAAAGTTCCTAGACCAATTCAATATCGTTAAATGTACCTAGTAGAAAGGTAACATGCATCAATATCATTATATATTTATCATTCATAACTATAGAAGGTTAACTAATTTTTATGTAATAGGTATTTTTCAGATTCTATGTCAAGAGTAATCAGTCCAGAAGTGAGACTTTTCTAATTATTGTAGTTTAAATCTTAAAACCACAGTCTCTTTCAGACATGGTGGAGGCAATGAAGAATATTTTTAAAAAATATGATTAAGATATGATTTTAAAAATAAAGATATTATTTATGTCAAATTTTTATGTTTATCTTAATCTATTTATATTATTATATAAAGTATTTATATTTATTTGTTTTAAGAAAAAATTGAACATGCTGATGCAAGGATTGAAAAAAAAATTTAGATAGCTGTAACAATTATTTTACAAAATGTATTCAGAAATTAGAAGATCAACTTGCACTTTAACTATAAGAAATATAATACTGATGAGGATAGAATAATTGATAATCCTCAAATTATTAGTTTTAAAATTAGGAGTAGTTATTAATATATTTTAAGATTGACATGTTTAAGGTATCTTACTATCCTTTTAAATGAATAATATTTTTTTCCATAATTAAATTCTTATTAGTTAATAAATTTTGTTGTAGAACAAAAATACAAGAAACAAACTAAACCAATAAAAACTAATGATTAAGCATACTTATGGTCCTTGATCTTTTGTAGATATTAAATATTCTACGTTAAGTTTAATATATCATCACTATAATGTAAGTTTTTAATCATTTTTTATTTTAAAATATATTATTTATTTTTTATATGTTATTCTTTTATAGAGAGACCCTACTATTAGACAACCTAGACCTCCTGACTAATTGTGGGAGATAATACATACTTGGAATATATCAGATGGATAAGTAGTATGGGTTGAACCACATACTCTGAACAAATTTATGTATACATTATATTTTTATATTTTATTTTGAGTTAATTTTATTTTTAATCTATTAGTTTCATATGTTTTTATTATAGGTTCATATACATGAATTTTCTTAGCAATAAGATCAAGATTTAGAGAGTGATGCTCGAATGACCTCATATGAAATATTGGTGGCTATTCTTGGTGAGAGGCCAGAGTACGTAAAAGGGAAAGAATATGGAGTAGAGCCTTAAGGAAGAGAAATCACCCTCAGTTTAGTGATAGTTCAATTGTGCAAAGTATGAGTACCCAATTGGGGGAAGAGTTTGATAAAAAATTTCAAGAGAGAGAAAAATAGAAGCAGAGCGTGCAAAGATAGAAGAAGAACGTGCGCAATTCGATCAAAGATTAATTGGAGTAAATTGAACAAATGATACAAGCTCAATTCGTTGTCTTGATGCATATGTGGCAACTAGAGGCACCTACTTCTTCTAATCCTAGTATTGATCATTTAATGTAATGTTTATATTTCAACTAAACAATTTTCTTTATCTTTAAATTGTTTAAGTAATTGAAGTATTCTGATATTATAAAGGATGACGTGAATTATTCATTAATATTATTAGATTTTAGTTCATTTAATTATTTATTATTTTATTTCTATATTTATTGTTATCATTTAAGAAAAATTAGGTAAAAGAATTTACTAGCACTTATTGGTTTTTAGTCACCACATATTCTACTTTAGGCGGTGACAATTAAAGTCGCTGCTGATTCCGCATTAGTGGCAAAAATATAGTTGCTGCTAATTCTACTTTAGGTGGCAACAATTTAAGTCGCTGTTGATTCAGCTTTAGGCAATAACATTTTAAGTCGTCACTGATTTTACTTTAGGTGGCAACTTTTGTCACTATATTTTACTTTTCCTTTGGCGGCAACTTCTTTGTTAACACCTTATGTTGAACTTTCAGTGGCGACATAATGTTGACGTTGATTGTTGACATTTAGCAGTGATTTTCAATTGTTGTCGCTAATGTTTATAGGTAACAGTCTTATAGGCGGTGACCTTTACACTTTCAATAGCAACTCAGTTGCTACTAAAAGTCAATTTTTGTAGGAGTGTTTGTCGACCACATCTTGGTAGCTTTCTTTAGAAACCCGTTGGTAATGGAAAGGAACTCCATGATATTTGCCTAAGTCGGTTACCATTTGGAACCCGAAGGCATTGTTAATCTCCGTCTGCCTAGTATGAATCACATTCTTGAAAAAGAACACGAGTTTTTCTCACATTGACTTTCAACCCTGTGCTAGGACAAAAATCATTAAGGCACTTACGTACTGTGGCTTGTTTGAAAGAAACTTGTGCAAAGAGAATAACATTATCAATGAAAAATAAATGACAGAGAAAGGCCTTACTATCACGCCACCAAAATTAAAGTATAACTGACACAAAATATGAAGAATTCATATTCTAAGCCACAAGCATATAATTAGAACACCTAATTTAATTTTTATAATAATCTCAAGTATAAATATGTATACATATATATATTATTTCATAAATAATATACTTCTTTATAATCAAAAGACAAGTTATTTGTAGAATTTTAGGCTATATATCATGCCTCCCAAAAATTCTACAAGTGCCTGCAAAAATTCCAAATATTATACAGATTTTTACCCAAAATAATATTTATATTTACTCCATAAAAAAGACAAAAGGGGAGTATGATCCTGGCTATAGACTAGATAAAGTATCTAATTTCTAAAAATATTATATGGATTTCATAAGTCTATATTTACATTATGCAGCTACCTAAAAATGGATCTACAACTTCAGATCAACAGAGAGGCTCTCCGCTATTCAGCTGTAGGAACAAGGTAAATAGTACTATCTAAAACTAAAATAATCTGCCGATAAATAACGCCCTATAAACATAAATAAATTAAATAAGGAAAGAAATAATTTAAGCATGTTCAACTTTGAATAATAAGGATTAATGATAAATCTCAATTTTCAATTATAGAATTATGGCAAAAAATGAAACTCTATAAAAATAATTAATCAAATCAATCAAAATAGCTAGTAAAACACCTTATTTAAGGAAATTCATTTAAAACGATAATCCTCAAATCTCATTTTTTATAGGGGTTCAACATAATAAAATAACAAGCATGAACACACAGTCTATAAGAGTAACTAACCATTCCGATGCAACTTGAAACCACAAAAATAGGCATAGACACATAATCCATGAGGGTAAGTAACAGGGGTGGTTCAAAGGCACGAATCAGGCAAAAGTACAAGACCCACATATAACAGGCATGAGAATGAATCTCACGAATATCAAGCGTGAGTACTATATATGCTCACAAATACCAAGTGAGCTCGATTTTAACCATGGTGCATTAAAGACTACTAATACTATCATAAATAACCACTATTATGTATTTAACGTCATCTCAAAAATCAATTTCAAAGCATATATGGGGTCAATTTAATATTAAATAAGAACACAACTTTTTAATACTAGAATTTCACAAAGAATATTTCACAATTAGGGACCTTAGCATGAAAATTAAAATAAAATCTCAAAAGATTTCCTTCAATTTAAATGCAATAAAACTCTTTTAAATAATGGAATTCACATAATAATATTTTTTTAGAGTAAAAATCATCTCAATATAAAAATTTATAAAATATCTTTTAAAATTTTCTTGGTCCATTCCATATATAAGCGTGTCAACTAATCAGCTCCATTTACATCCCCTTTGATAGAATTCACAATTTCATGGTTGAATCAAGTTTACAATATATCATCCTTTCGAAACATACAAGTAATAGCAAATTATATATATAACCATGTACAATCATCCATTGAGAGACAAACTAACTACACTAACAGAACTTCCAACGGTGATTGCATGAAACGCAAGTGACATAGGTGGTCATAGGTTCATTAGCGCTACGAGTCTGCATCTGATAATAAGTGCACTCTCTTTTCCCACATTTCCCACACACGAACTGATCTGTTGTCGCTTTTGGTTTCTGTCCATGTTCACACGCGAACAGAGCTTTGCTTTTTATCTTCTCTATCTCCTTCTTCCTTTCATCACTAGCCATGTCTTCTGTTCTCATGTCTACGAGCCGCTCCGGTGCAAATTCTCCGAGCATAACCCTTCTTCTGAAATCTGGGTTCTTTGGATCCTTGAGGTTAAACATCAAGGACCGGTACTTGATCTTTTGAGCTCCATTGAAATAACCCCACTTCTGAAATAGTACTGACTCCACTGTCACAGAAACCCTAATAGGATCACATGCTTTGACTTTATCCTTGATTGCTTCATCATCAGCTTCCTCTAAAACCCTAGAGAATGCCTCTTGAAGACTTTTCCTTATTTTGTCTCGCTTCTCATCATTAGTTTTAGTCACAGTTTTCTCCTTTGAAGGAGCAATAGGGCTTGAAGAGGATGGCTTCTTCAGTATTCCAGAAACTAGCTTCTTCTCATCTTTGGCTATGTTTGCTACGGAAACAAAAGTTTTATCATTGGAATCTTTTACCTTTGCATTTTCTAAGGTTGATGTCACAAGATTCTTATCAGTTTTCTCAGCCTTCGGAACCTTAAGCTTTATCACAAGAGTCTTCTGATGCTTCTTAACTTTAACATTTTGTGCAGAAACAGCGATATCAGAATCTACTTGTACCTCAATCTTCCCATTCCTATCAGTTTTCTCAACCTTTGAAACCTTCTGATCAACCTTTTCTTTCTTATTTTTGCTTATTTCCTTCATGATTTTGGTTTTCCACATCTCTATCAAGTCCATAGCAAAAGCTCGGATCTTCTTTCTGGGATGCTTTGTTAGAACTCTGAGATGTTTACCCACTTTAGTCGATACTAGAATTTGATAATTGACTGGAAATTTCTTGAGTAGCTTGAATGCATCGAGGCATCGAGTTTCTTCAACTTCGCTATTGGTTGAGGTCATTGCCATGTCTGCCGCCTTCTTCACTGCCTCATACAGTCAGATTAATTCTTTCTCCATTGTATAACCCTAAAAGAGAAGTTTAACTTCTTATTAGCTTTTCTATATGAAGATTCTACTAATATTAATGAGTTTTCTATGCTCTATCAATTTCAACTCCCTATCAAGAATTCTATCTTAAACAAAAATTTAAACTATCTAACTTTTTTTATAAAATTAAGATATCTAACTTTAATTAGGATGATTTATAAATTTAAATTAAGTTAATAAAATTTAAATATTATTTAGTGAAGGGTATCTTGAAACAGATATCTATTTCTAAATAAATAAATTAATTTTGGATATAAAGATATTGATCACTGAAAAATATCCTATACATAAGATATGGTTAAATATTCTAATTTTTAAGAAAATTTCGTATCGCATAAAATTTTGATTAATGATTGTAAAAAGTTGTTATTCATCACTTAGCATTAATTCGCTCGTTTTAATATTAATTAGCTGAGATTCTTTCATTAACAGGAGATTTAGTTTACTACATAATCTCAGCTATATTTTATTTTGTTTTGAAAGATACATATGAGCCATCAATTTAGGAGAAATACTTATATAATTAAGGAGTGTTATGTCATATGAACTCTCTCCAATTAAAATAAAATAAATCATTCATTTTAATTTTAATTTGTTGATGACTTCTATAAAATAGTTCACATTTTTTTATTTTTAATAAAAATAAATCTTTTAATTAAGAGATTTATTTTTCTTAAAAATAAAATATGACATGAAATTTTTTAAATAAATCATCAATTGAATTATTGTATTTTTTATTGGAAAGATAACGTGTCTGAGTATGTATATATTTCTCTCCATATATTCTCCTTTTTACTGTTCCAATGCACCAACATTGATAAAAAAAAAATAGGATAGTATCTAAAAAAATTATGTTTGACCGGTATTGAATCAACTTTATGAATTTAGGTCAAAATTATTCTTAATAAGCTATACAAAATAAAATGAAATATTTTTTAAATATGACTTAACTAATTAATTTGATGTTCAAATCGATGTTTACATATGTAACTAACAATTAATAAACTTGAATAATATATACTTTAATATGTAATTCAATAATTTTTAAATCATACTTAAAAATTTAATAAATGATTTCAAACAAATAAATTCCCTAACTAATTCAAAGAAATATGTTTAAAATCACGTTTGCCTTTCAAATTGAAAACTCAATATATGGCAGATGAATTGGATTGCTTGTTATGTTTCTAATAACATGTTTATACAATTTTAGGTAATATGGTATTACCGGTTTGATTAAAGTTTAATCATAACATGACATCAAGAACTATGTACCTTTCATTGATCCTAAATCAAAATTAAATTGGTGTGAAAATCTTAACATTAATTCAATTGAAATCTGTATGATTTAAACTTATCTGTACAACTAATAAATAGTAATGGATCTTTATATTTCATCCTAGTTCAAATTAATTAAATTTTAGTTTCAAATTTCATTATAATAAGCTTGATGTAAATTTTAACCTTTTTTGAATCTTACCTTAATATTTCCATTTACGGAGCATGATGTCCCATTCTTATGAGCTTTCTCAGCTTTTTCTTTCTTAAGTTTGCCTATTCCCTTTATGATTTTGGCTTTCCATATCTCAACTAGGTCCATAGCGAAAACCTGGATCTTCTTTCTGGGATGCTTTGTCAGAAGTCTTAAATGTTTACCCACTTGGGTGGATACCAGAATTTGATAATTGATTGGAAATTTCTTGAGCAGATTGAATGCATCCAGGAACCGGTTTTCTTCAACTTCGTTGTCATTTGACGTTGCCGCCAGCGCCGCTGCCTTCTTCACCACTTCATACAATCTGATAAATCATTATATGACTGATGACTTTCTGGGTTGTATCACAATATCAGATCATCAATTGTTTGTAAATCATATTTAACGAGATCCTTATTGTTATTATTGAGCTCAGTTTTAAAAGATAAAAGTGTTTTGGATTAAAAGAACTTGATTTCATACTTTTTTGTTAAATATGTGAGGCGTAGTCAAAGGGAATATAAGAGGTTTGACCATGAGTAATTTACATTTTTTAAATTTATTTTTGGTAAATCATCTTTTCAAATAATTATGATTTTTGTAATCCTCCCACCTCTAGATCTTTCGTTCTGAATTTGATTCAATTGATTTAATTTACATATTTAATTTAAGTTATGTTAATCTATATCTTATATGTTAAAATTTTTCTTGGTGACTTTTTTATGGTAAGTCATAAAAGGATATATAGATTCGCGTATTTGAATTTATGAAGGAATAATTTTAGGATAAGGAGATATATTATTTCTTCTCCAAAACGAATAATTTTTTTATTTAAAGATATTGATCATTGAATACTATTATTTCACGCATAAAATATAGTGAAAATTTTAATATTTTAAGAAAAATTCGGATTGCATAAAATTTTGATTAATGAATGTAAACAATTTTGTTCATCACTTAACATTTTTTTCTTTTAATATAAATTAGATTAGATTCTTTTTCATTTTTTGCGGTAAAATCTCTATATATTTTTTGGTTTAATTTTACTTTCATATGCATATCCTTTTGAAAGATATGATCAATACATCTATTCCCCTTTTCGCCATTTCAATTGCACATACTTCTTCTCTATTTTAATTTTTATATTCATACATTTTAGTCTAAACCGTTAACACTATTAAAAGTATTCTAACATGTTTTTTATTAAAAAATACATCATAATAAATCTTAGTTACTAATATATCCCAATTATTATCTAATATTTATTATTACTCACTTCTTAATTATCCCACTTATTATCTTAATTTTTTATGATTTCTCTTATTTATCTCGCAATAGTTTTTTTTTCTAATATTCACTTGTTACCTATTTATTAATTTTAGTAAATTTAAACAAAATTAAAGTAATTTTTACTTAAAGAAAAAAATTAACAAGTTAATATAACTGTGGGTAACTTTTTTTTAACATATGTACCTTTTAATAAATATATTTTAAAAGGATACCACTTAGATCAAATTATTTACATCAATTTCAAAAAATTCTCCGATCTCACTTTGCCATGTGTACTTTTTTAATATCTTCATTTAATTCAAACATATATGAAATAGAATATACATGATAAAGTGTAATTGAATAACTTCACGTAATAGATATAAGGAACTTGATGTATATTTTCCCAGGTCGGTTGCCATTCAGAGGCTTAAGGCATTGCTAGTCTCTGTCCGCCTAGTACGAATCGCATTCTTGGAGAAGATCACACGAGTTTTGGTCACATTGACTTTTAACCCTGAGCTAGCACAGAAATCATCTAGGCACTCACGTCCTGCAGCCTATTGTAAAGAAACTTCTGTAAAGAGAATAATATCATCAGCGAAAAATAATTGAGAAAGAGAAGGGTCTTGCTCATATGGACGTATTGGAAGCCAAGTTCTCTTTGCTACTCTCACCTGCAAGACACCAAGGACGACAAACCTGATCCTGTACCCCCTGGAGATCACGCCACAAATTATATCTGTGTTGATTTGAAGGGATGGTGTAGACAACGATTAACCACCAACTCTGGCCAATGTTATTATCAAATTTCAAGTGTATAAATTGTGTGCTCTTAGATACTACCTCCACACAGTGAAACTTATCATATCAGACACCAAAGACCTCCTGGAAAAGCCATCGACGTCCACTATTTCTATAAAGGGATAGCCCAACTTGCAAGTAATTTGCATATCATTATTTTCACTGCATCTTGTTTATAAAATAGCAACAAAATCAAAAGAATCGAAGGATGTCAGTTGGTATATTAGATTAAGGAACATGCAGGCACCCGTCCCTCTAGAGTTTCAAAACATAAAATCCATGCACTACAAAAAATATTTATATTTATCGAATAATTTATCGATAAATAGTCTTATAGATATATACTTCAAAAAGTCATTTTGAAATGCAAGTACAATATATGAGATTTAAACAATTGACTATATTTATTAAATTTTTTATCAATAGATAATTTTATCGATCAATCACTTGATAAATTCTTTTCTATAAATTAATTTCTCAAATTAAGTATATATCTTACTTATTAAAATATTTGTCCATAAACACCCGTATAGATTAAGTATTCGAAAAGTTTTATTTCTAAAAAGTGACTTAGACTTTTATAAGTTAAATTTTAAATTCATTCTATCAAAGTTTTTATCTATAAGTATCTTTATCAAATAAGTTTTTAAAAAATATCTTCCATATAATTTCATAGCAGAGTTTTTTTTTTCATATTTATTGAAAGTTTATCGATTAATACACTTATCGATAAGTTTATAAAAAACCAAAAGCTAAATTAAAATAGTTTTTGAAAATCATTTGTCATATTAGAGTAATGTAATCTTGTTACCACACAAAGCAATCAAGTTGAGAAGATTGTGATAGCAAAAACCCCCGCAACAAACCCAGAACGAAGCAATCATTGAAAACTCACAGCTAACCCACGCAAAGCAATCATTTTCCCGAATATCAATTCGTTGAAAACCCACGGCAAACCATGAAACACAATAATTGTTCCTTTTTTATAATGAAAATAAGGAAATGAAGACAAGAGAAAATGAGGGATTGAAAAGAAAGCAAGTGAGATTGAAACTTATAAATCTCCTCCATCCACACCGCCTCATATTCCTCCAGATCTATTAAACGCAAGCAATTTTCAGTCAGACACTGCTACATCCTCAACCATATGGCGCCTTCGGTGAAGGAGATTGAAGGGGAAGGGGGTGACGGATGTGAACAACAAAGATCGCAAATTGAAGAGGGAAGGCGACGGAGGTTGAAGAAGATGAGATGAGGACGATGGAGGTTGAAGAAGCTTCGTGTCCTCCATTGTCAGGGAGAATTGCACAGAGATTTGAGGTGGAGAATGCTGTCACAATTTCTTTTCCATTGCCATGGCCATCGTCGAAGATGAGGACGGTGGCTGAAGAAGACGGGGAGGGTAACGGTAGATAAGAGAGACAAGTGAGGGTTCAGGGTAAAAATTGATTGGGATAAAATTGTCAAATAGGTAAAATTATTAAAGGCAGGATTGTTCATAATATTGCCATATCAACATCATTTAGCCACGTGTTATCCACATAAGGACACTGTATTCATTTAACGTTTAACATTATCGTTTTCTCTCCGTTAACTAGTGGTGGAATAGATATGAAATTATATTTATAGGACATATTAAAACAAAAAACAAAATTTAGGTGTTGGATGGTCTTCGGTGGAAATTTTCAGATTTAAGGACTTTAACCCTATATTAAATGATGCTATGGATTTTCTCGAGGATTTATATATGTTCAGGAATTGTTGTGAAGGTTGACGTGTTCTCTGAACTTATCAATACTTATTGTTTGGTTTGCCAATGAAGGTTCTAAAAGCTTCTACAGGTTTTTATATTCAGGAGATGTAACTTTATCCTTTTGCAAAGCTTGTATATGAGACATTGATGAATTTGGAGTCCTATATCTCCCGAATATTGTAAACATAATTAAAGTTATGTAATTGTTAGAATTTATGAAATTTATCATTTATATTATTAGATCTATAACATAAAAACGAAAAATGTAGGTGCATTGTTATGGATTGGAAATAAATTAAACATCCAAACTAAAGAAAAGCCATTTCACTAAAAAAAAATGAAAGCTGCAGTGGTTAATTGTAGCAGTTAGGGTAAAACTACTACAAAGCATCACTTTGTAAAGGTTTGGATGTTAATCGCTATAAATTTGTAACTATTTGACTGTGAATAGTGTTAATGAAGACATTTATAGTCGTTAACTGCTACAAAGATGGTGCCAAGCTGGTGCTATAAACTTCTCAACTGATGAGTTGTCAGTTCGCATGTTGGATTTTGTAGCAGTTGAACGGCTTCAAACTTCCCCAAAAAAAGTCGCCGCTAAAAGTACAAAAGTCATCGCTAAAAATACAAAAGTCACTGCTAAATACCTTTAGCGAGGATATATTGTCGCCGTTGCTGCCTATAAGACTGTGGCCTATATACATTAGCAGCGACACTTGAAAGTTGCCGCTAAATATCAATCATTAGCGGCGATAATAAGTCATCGCTAAAAGTTTAACAGAAGTCGTCAAACCATTGTAGTCAATAAAGGTAAGTCAAGGGCGGTGGCAAAAGTTGCCACCTAAAACTTAATTAGCAGAGACTACTTGTCGCCGCCTAAAGGTAAATCAGCGATGACAATTTTGTCACCGCTGAAAGATGATATTGTTTTTAAATTTTTTTCTTCTAATTTTTCTTATATAAAAAATATAATTTAATCACAAAAATAATGATAAATAACTAAATAAACCATAATATAATAACACTAATAAATAATTTCGATCATCGTATAAAATATCAAATGACTTCAATTATTTAAATATTTAAAATTTAAATAAAATTTTTTAGTTTATACGTAAATATTATATAGAATGACAAATACTAGGAGTAGAAGAAGTAGGCGCATGCAGTTATCCCCTTTACATCAAGGCAACGGATTGATCTTATATCCTTTGCTCCATTTGTTCCATTAGTCTTTGCTCGAATTGCACATGCTCTTCTTGCATCTTTTCACGCTCTGCTGCACGCTCTTCTTCCATCTTTACACGCTCTGCCTTCATTTTTTCTCTCTCCTCTTGAAATTTTTTATCAAACTCTTCCTGCAATTAGGCAAGCACACTCTGGACAACTGAACTATCACTAGATTGAGGACAATTTCTCTTCCTTGAAGGTTCTGATCACATACCCTTTCCCTCTCACCAAGAACTATCGTCAATATTTCCTCTGACATTATTCGAGCATCGCTCTATAAATCTTAGTCTTGTTGCTGAAAAAGTTCGTGCATATGACTCTATAAAAAATATATGAAACTATTAGATTAATAATAATAATAAATTAAAATAAAATATTAAACTACAATGCATACATGAATCTATTCAGAGTGTGGGTCAACCCATACTACTTGTCCATCTAATATCTTCCTAGTATGCGTTATCTCCCACAGCTAGTCAGGAGGGGTAGGTTGTCCAGTAGTATGATCTCTCTATAAAATAATAATATATGAAATACAAAGAATAGATTTTAAAATAAAAAATGATTAAAAACTTAAATTATAGTGGTGATAGATTGAACTTACTGTAGCAAACTCAATGGCAAATGATCGAGGACCACAAGTATGTTTAGTCATTTGTTTTTCTCGATTTATCACGTTTCTTGCACTTTTGTTCTACAACAAAATTTGGTAACTAATAAGAATTTAATTATTAAAAAAGATTATTTATTTAGAAAGATAGTGAGGTACCTTAAACATGTCAGACTTAAAATATATTAATAACCATTCCCAATCTTGAAAACTAATAGTTTAAGGAGGATCGGCCAACCTATCATCATCAGTCTTATATTTCTTATAGTGAGAGTGCAGATTGATCTTCCAATTTCTGAATGCATTTTGTAAAATAATTGATATAGCTATATGAAACTTTTCTTTAGCAATTGCATTAGCAGGTTCAAATTTATCCTGAAACAAATAAATATGAACACGTTATATAATAATATAAATAAACTAAGATAAGTGAAAAACATTTGAAATAAATAATACCTTTATTTTTAAAATCATATCCTAACCATATTTTTTAAAAATATTCTTCCAGTTACCTCTACCATCTCTAAAAGATACTGTGGTTCTAAGAGTTAAATCACAATAATTAGAAGAGTCTCTTGCTTCTGGACCTATTGCTCTTGACATTGAATCAAAAAATTTGACTCAAATCTTTTCTCCTTGTGCAGTCCTCAAATTCACGTTAATATACTTATAAACTTCTCTGCGCTTGCTGATTACACTAGAAGAGCCTATCATTGAAGTTGAATTAGAACAATTAAATATTACAAGTGATGTAAATCAATTATTATAAAATTGAAGCAAACTTACCTGCACAACTATTTTGAGTATGGGGAGTAGGAGGAGAATTGACAAGCATTTTCTCAAATTGTTGTTGTAGTGATAGAGGTAAAATAACAGGTCTTGATTGAGGTGTAGAGCATGTACCTCGACTATTTGTGTTGTCATGAGATGTAACATAAAGACTTTTCCCACCTCGACCTCTCTTTAATACTGACATATCCTGTAAAAATATGCATTTAATTTAGGAAGACCAAAATGTTAGGTTAGTTAGAGTAATTAAATGAAAAGAGAAATTTAGGGTGGTTGCCCAAATTGGAGTACATATACTGTAAAGGATCCTCCCTATCTTTGGAGAAATTAAGAATTGCGGGGTGTGGAAGTTTGAGGGGATGGCAAAGGGAGGCAAATGACCAAAATACAAGAGATAATGAGTGCCATCATTCACTGCCTCCATTTTCACGTCTTTCATCATTATATATTGAAGGTTGCCCAAACTTAAGCTGCATGCCTACTTTTCCAAGCTTAAGTATCTCTACCTTGAAGGGATAGACATAGAAGCATTACCAGATGAATGGTGAAACTATTGAGTCATATGCAAAATCTATCTGCTACACTTAAACAATTTAGTATTCACCGCTATTGTGAAAAGGATTGTAACTTATAGTGGCAAGACCTTCGTTGCCTACATTCTCTCCAAAAAATCGAATTCTATCATTGTGATCAACTAGTGGCTTTACCGGAGTGGATTTGTTATCTCCACTCACTATGAGGTATCCATATTGCTCACATCCTAAATATAGAGATGAATTGGTGTCGAATCTAACTCTTCATTGCATACGTGTAAAGGTATACTGATGAGTTACTATTATGCCATTACAACAAAAATAACTTGTATGATATACAACTTTATCTTTTTTAATAAGACAAATACCACTCCTGTTGTTTTCGCCTTCATATAAGTATCCATTACCGGAATGCTTCCAAGTTGTTAAACTCTACTCATTCCTCTTACTAATTATTTTTTGATGACAGCTGGCCATTTTTTTTCCCAAGAGAAGGAAAAGGCCTCACAGAGCATGCTCTGCTCACTGAATCTTTACTACAAGGTACCCTATTGCTACTCAATGATGGTAATTGCATCATTTTAATGTTAATTCAAAAGTTATAGGAATATTTATATGCAATTGAAGGAATTATGATATGTTAATTATTTTAATAACTTGGCAGGTATTCAATTTTGGATGAAGCAAGGGGAGAACTTGTTAGACACCTGAGCTTGGTATTCAATTTTGGATGAAGCAAGGGAAGAACTTGTTAGACACCTGAGCCAGCACATATAATTACTCTAAAATAATCTCTTATGACCACTCCTATTCTAACTCCCCTAACATAGCTAAGATGCTCTTGAACTTCATCAATCTTATTTAAACTATAAATAAGTGTACTTTTGACACATAATAGACAAAATTCCATAACTTCTTCCACAATTTAGGATAGCGTCGATTCTACTCACATGATCTTTAATAATTTTTATATGCATCTCTTAACAGATACATCCATCAATAATAAATTTGGCCAAGCAACTTCATATTATACCAGATAAATCAATGGCTATGTTGCATCATTCCTAACAGGCAAAATCATACATTAGTGTATAGCAACGATATACTATTTTATAAAGAAATGAGGGCAATATTTCCATACCACAAGAAACCTGCATCATTCATTTGCATCAAGAGCTGAATTTGCATCATTCATTCCACACTCACTCATCCTTGCCTAATTTTTGTCAGATTTGATGAACGTTGGATTACTTTCATTGGGGTTGTTAATCAATGTCATTGGGGTTGCTTTAATCTTGAGATTAAAGCTTGATTCCACATTTGTAAGGTTCATTAATTACTTAATTAGTGATTCAATCTCAAAACCCCAAATTTAAACGGTTAGAAACACTTCAAACTGTAGTCAGAGAACTCACCTCATATGGCTGACGACTTCACAAGCTCGTTCTCCATCCTCTGGTCATTCCTCCAACGTCACAATCCTTTAGTTGTTCCCTCGTGCTCTCTTTCTATCGCTCGCTCACACTGTTTCCTTTTGAAGCCGTCGCAACTGACAAATAAGAAAGAGAAGGAGAATCCCTAAAATATAAAAGTGTATCAGGGATGACAAAACAAAGTTGCTACTGAAAGTCCCCTTTTAGCGGTGACAACAAAAGTTGCCGCTGAAAGTCCACTTTTAGCGGCAACTATCTTTTGTTGCTGCTAAAAGTCTTACTTTTACCAAATTTTGCTTTCATTAAATATTTTTTTAGGAAATAATCCTCTTAATAAAAAATAATATTTTTCCTCTAATAGATTCTTCAATTCATTAGGGAATTTTTATAAAATTTTCTGGGCAAATGATAACATCCAACTATTTTTCTCGAATTTTATAAGAAAAGATGCCTTTAATTCCCGCAAAATAGGTATTAAATCATTTGAGTCTCTTTTTGAGAAATAAACTCTTTCATAATTTTATAAGCCCCCAAAATACTGATTTTATTTTTTTTTCTTAATTTTTCTTAACCCCAAGATATTTTTAATGATTATTCTTTCTTTTATTCTTTTTTCTAAAATTTCAATTTTTAAACTTTTTAATTTCAGACAAACACTCTTAAACTCAATTATACCTTATAAATCATTTTTATAAAAGTTCAGATGTTATATGAAATACAGCACCAGAGGGCATATGCAATAGTAACTAAAAATTTATGTATGTACGTATGTATTTTACGTATATTCTTTCTCCTTATCTCTCTCACATACACATCTCCCTCTGTTTATCTCCTTCCCCACATTGTCTCTAACACACACATACTAACTCTCATACTCATTGATACACATATATAATATATCTCTTATGTACATATCCCTATTTCATCTCCTTCTTGCATAGATATCACATTATTCTCTCTCTAATATTTCTTTACTATAATAACATGTGAAATTTCTTTATTTTCTATTTAAAAATTAAATAATTAAATAATTTAATTATATATATTAGATAGTTGTTTAAAACTCATTCAAATAGGAAAAATTGTATAAACACTTTTAGCGGCGACACTGAATACATCCTTCTACGGCGACAAAAAATTGTCGCTGCAGAAACTATAGACTTTCTGCCGCGACTGATTTATGTCGCTACAGATACTGACATTTTCTAGTGACAATTAGTGTCGTTGCAAAAAAATGGAGCTAAAATTTGATTTTTTTTAGCTTTTGTGGCGACAAAGTAAAGTCGCCGCTGAAAATCTTACTTTCAGCGACGACAAATGTAAAAACTGCTATAAACAAAAATGCACTTTTAGAAACCTATATATACCCCCAGGTCTTCATTTCAAAGTTTTTCCATTTGCGAGTAGCGAAGTTCTGCCGAATTGTGATCAAAACTCTGGCTTGATGAGAATACGAAGATTTTAGTCTACTTTTGAGGTATGGATAGAAATTATACTTACGTAGTTTATTTATTTAAAAAGTTTAGTTAGTTATTTAATTTAGTTATACTTTAATTATAACTTCTTCTTTAGCGTTATTTAACTGTTTATTTAGCGTAGTTTAGATGGTTAAGTGGATTAGGAACTAAGAATTTTTTTAATATGTTCGACTTTATTTTTATTTGTTAATAAGGAATATAAATTGAACTACGAGTACCTGTTTGACTATGAATACCTGTTGGAGTACTTTATATTTTTAATATGTTGGACTTAAGAGTGATATTTGACTAGGAATATATTTATCTATTCATTAGGATTGTGATTAAGAATATTTTACAAAGTTTAATATTTTGAATCTTGAATTATGAATTTTTTAGTAAATTGAACTTTATTTATATATTGATTATATATTATTGATTAGTAATATGGATTAGAAAAAAATTTATTCATATTTATTTAATATTTTTTATGTTTTCATTTTAAATAGGATGAGTCATAGACATAGTAAGGAGTCGATGGATAAGTCATAGAGACCTGACCTTAGCCAGAGTGCTAGTGATAAGGATTCTTAGTTGGATATTAGCATAGATGATTGTGAGACCAACTAGCTGAATAAGGCAATCATGTTGTCTCTATTTAAGGGAGAAGCTCCTCATACTGGAGAGTCTTCTCGCCAACATGATGTAGGTGAGGGAGTAGGCAGGGGAAAAGAGGGTGGTGGGGTTGCTTAGGAGGGAGATGAGGGAGTGACCGGTTGCCAAGCAGAGAAGTATCCCCATCGTGGAAGGCGACAAGCCAAGCAATTAGTAGAAGTCATAGATAAGCATTTATTTAATTTTTATTTTACTATTTATAATTTGAATTTTATATGAGTTTGAATAATATAATTATTTTTAAATTACACTTTGTAGATAAGCAGGGGATCAAGTCAACTAGCAGGATGACAGCTATAAACGTCTCCATGGTGACGAGGGGTAGTGTGATTATGCCGGTCAACCGTATAGACTAACCGATCCAACAAGGAGGCCATCTTACAACAAATACCTGAGGTTGCTTGCAAAAGAGTGGATATATTTCCCTATCAATAAGACCACCTGGCAAGTGATGGATGTACCGATCAAGGAAAAAATTTGGGAACTAATAAAGATCATTAAATTTAATACCATTGGTTATTTAAATACGAATATTTTGTTAAAAATTAACATTTAGTTTACTTAATTGCAGGCTAAGTTTGTGGTAGAAGACCATATTTAGGGGAACACCATGAAGAAGCTGGGGGAGGACTGGAAGAACACGAGGTTGGCCTATTTCATCAAGCAAGTGGTGACAGGAAGCAGACTAAGGAGGATATAGCGAATAATATTCTGATGGTGTCCCTGCGCAGGATTGAGGGAGTTCGTAAGATCACGGTTTATATCGCAGGTTAGGGTATGAATTTAGTTAATTAAATTCAAAATATTTAATTGTTCGCCCACTTGATTGATCATATATGTTACTTCATTTTAGGAAGCATCATAAGAGGTGCCACAAGTGTTCGTCAGAAGACTATGCGGCATAGGGGCAGATTGAAACCTTTCTCAATTGCTTATGATGAGATCGTAAGTAAAGAAATTAAATTATTTATAAATTAATTCAATATTTACATATTTGTAATTAAATTTTAGGAGAGGAGGGTCATGGTAGAGCAAGGATACATACCTATGATAGGAAAGATGTGGCCTGAGTTATTAGGCCCCGAGACAGAACTCCTGCATCAGAAAGGGTTGAAGAAGTTGCAGTATGTATTTAATAAAACTAATTTAGTGTTTTTATAAATAATTAATATTCATTAATTTCTTTTAATTTTTCCAATTGTATTGATAGGTGCAGATGTCTCAGATCGATGTAGAGATGCGGGAGTCTCAGGGGTTCGCCTTGGATCCCACTGCATCACTACTAGAGGCTCGTGGCTGACCTCAACACCCCGAGAGGATCACGGGGCTTAGTCTAGATCCCACACCAACAAAACTCATACCATCATCAAATTCTCCCATCCCATCTCACTACCCATCATCATCTTAGTCACAAGCTACAGAGGCCCAAACAAACGTAAGAGTCCAGTGCCAAAGCAGACTATCTATGGATAAACTACGGGATAAGGTTAGAAGTGAGATGTAGGATTAGGAGGAGACCATGGTCTAGTCCCAAGTGTAGACCTAGGTGAAGACCATATAAAGTCAGATGCAGTCACAAACACAGAACGCACTCCATACTATAATGGCTAGATACAGAGCCAGATGGACGCCTTCTTAAGGGCTGCATATACACAAATTTTGGACATCATAACTCCTTCGCTGTTACCTACTATTTTGATCCTAGAAATAGTCCTACCAATCCCATCGCCACTGTCACCGTTGAGGGCACCACAGGGTCCATAACAGCCTTCATCGCCAGATCTCAACGAGAATGTGCAAGATGATGCACGACATCCCTAGGCAGATTTTTGTATGTTTTAAAAAAAATATTGTTATTACTTACATATTTTGGATATTATGAATTTAAATATATAAATCTTAGTTAAGGATTTCACAAATTTTAGTTTATCTAACAAAATTTAGTGTATTTTAGCTTAATTTCATAAATTTTAATTCAATTATATTTAAAAAGTTAAATTTGTCACAAAGTTTCCAATGACCAAGCAACTTTGGAGCAGTTTATAACTGCTGCAAACTTACAAAATTTCCAATTCCAAATTCCATTCGTGCAGATATGGCATTATGACATTTTGTAGCTATTTAAAACCTCTACAAATGTTCAAGTTTTAAATTTAAATTTACCTCCATAGGTGTTATACTTAGTAGTAGTTTGTAACTACTGCAAATTTTCAAATTTGAAATTTAAATTTCCTTCCGTTGATGTTACCTTTTGTAGCGGTTTATAACTGCTACAAATATTTTAGGCTGAAATGGATTGATCGTTATGCATCTTTGTAGCAGTTTTTGTAACCGCTATAAATATTTTACATTTACAACTTGTCTTTATAAGGGGTAAATGTTTAGTTGAACTTCATAATAACTTCCAATATAGCTTTTACTCTCACATATTCTCCATATAACTGCTACAGTAACAATGTATAAGAGTTGGATCAATGTGCCACGTACGACCTCACGATATCTAGTTGGACTAAACTCTTGGACTTTGGATTCAATAATGCATCAGTCAACGATAAGATTCAACGTTTATGCCTTATATGTAATTTCAACATGTGGCATCTAATAAATATTGTAGGGACCATTTTATGGTTAAGTTTTTCCTATGGAATTATGTCATTTGGACTCTACATGGAGAACAACATGATATGCTTACTGGATCAACTCTAGCTATATCAAGAATGGGAGTTCGCGTGGATAAACTCGATGTAACGAATGATACAGTGCATGATGCAATCAGTATTCATGAAGTTGAAACTCTTGATAAAGTACAGTGCCTTGATCTGGAGTTCGAGAGGAATGACACTGCTCAAGACTTTTTTGAACTGATGAATGAAGCCAACAAAGCCTCTGTATCATGGGTGTATAAAGTATTCTAAATTGTCATTCTTAGTAAAAACGTATCATATTAAATGCTTGTGCGATATCATAGATAAGGCCATGTCCATGCTATTGGAATTGCTCGAAGATGCTTTCCCCCAAGCTGTATTCTTGTCATCTTTTTATGAACCCAAAAATATTATCAACAAGCTTGGATTGAACTACAACGAGATTGATGCATACCCGAATGATTGTATGTTGTATTGGGGAGAGGACTTGAATAAGGAGATCTATAAGTGTTGTAACAATTTTCGGTACAAGACATTACAGAAGGGAAAGAAGCAGAAGAAGAAACTTGTAAAATTTTTTGGGTATTATATGTTACTTTAATTAGTAAGTTAATTTTTTTTCTAGTTAATAATAACATTTTGAATTCTTAGGTCCTTCCCATTGAAACTGCTGTTGCAATGAATGTATATGTCATCAAATATAGCAGAGCATATAAGGCGACATGCTCTTGAGCAAAATACAGATGATTCCATATAATCTCCCACTTTGGATGTGCATGAAGCAAAGCTCATTTTTACTTTCCATGATCATCCCTAGAAAGAAAGCACCAGTAAATGATATAGATGTTTGTACCTATAGCCATTGATACAAGAGTTTATGGAGTTATGAGTCATACGAGAAGTATCTATTCAATCTCCATGAAGTATTGATGTGGATGAAAAGTGATTTCATGGGTTTAGGAATTTTGTCCAGCTGGAATGTGCATATTGGGTTGGCCTATCTTGAGTGTAACTTTGATGCCATCTCATGCCACCTTCCTCATAGTCAGAAGTGGTGTTTTGCCAGCTATGAGTAAGTGGGCGAACTTTCATTAAGGTTGATAAAAGAGTCATCGAGAGTTTCTTGGTTGGTTTACATGACGAATATGCAATGACAACAGACCTTACACAGCTAAATTCAAAAATCTTTCACTCAGCCTATTTGACCATGCGAGAAGGGATACCAAGTATAATGTTAACGGGTCTAAGTTCTGCACAGTTACACTCTACCAAGGATTGCTGACACAAAACTCTAGAGTTGGCGGCACATTTAGGACGAGGAGTTATGCTAGCAACATGAGAGGCATCACTTATTATGGAAAGCTTATTAACGTTGTTGAGTTAAATTACTAGCTTTTCATAGTAACTCTCTTCAAGTACTCCTATGCAAACACGACAAGGGTTCTTACTGTTGATAACTTAGGCATCACATTTGTCAACTTTTCCAGGCTCATTCATACAGGTGAATTTGAAGATGATGAGCCATTCATTCTAGCCTCTGAGGTGCACCAAGTTTATTATGCGGAGGACGAGAAGCATAAAGATTAGAATATGGTGGTTCACCCCAAGCCATAGATCTTTTTGACACAGGTGATGATGACATTACCGCTTACGACAGTGAGCCCTTACAATTGATGAATTTTGAAAAATTCTTCTCTCAAGGTAATGGCAATTTAGCTATTACTAAGTATGTATGTTCTTCATCCTAGTATTTATTTAAAATTGTCATTACTAAATTACTTAAAAAAAACTCATTTACTTCAAATTTAAATTTCAATCCATTATAATCTGATTATAAATTAAACCTAACAATATTGTGTTATCAAAAATATCGTTTTAGGCAAGATGATGATGATGATGGATGACTTTTATTACGCTTTGAATACTTAATGTAATATTTCTTTTTCTAAAAAGATAATTACAAAAGAAAATTAAGTGTTTTTAAAAAAGAAATACATACTTGTAGCGGTTGTTTAACTCACTACAAAACAATATAAACCGCAGTAAAACTATACCCAGTGTTTACAAATACCTCCCCTCCTCTCATTCTCACTTGCTCGCACTTTGCTTAACTATTCTCTCTGCTCATTTTCTCTTCTTTTTTCCTTATGTTAGTTCTTTCTTCGTATGGTGGTAATATCATATCAATTTATAAGCATATTTCTCTTTTATATTTGTATATTCATATCAATTTTATTATTTTCAGGTCATTCTTAAATAAATTGTTGGATCTATTCAATAATTTTTATTCATATTTTCTCCACTTTCTAAATTTATTGTACATCTTCTTTCATCTACTTTGATAACTTTCTATATATTTAGTTCAATTTGTACACTTTCTATATCTTAAGTTTTTATCATAAAATAAAATATATTAAATTAAAATTACTTTGTACAGTTAAATAATAAGCTTAATTACCACAACAAAACTTTAATCTATATAATTTGTTACATTATCTATATATCTACATATATACATACATACATTGTATTAAAAATTCATATATTTAAATATATATAATAATAAGTACTATTACAAAGAATTTTAAATTTCTTTACAACGAATGCAACATTTATAGCAATTATATAACTGCTACAAACTCTTAAAAATTTTCTTAAAACTTTTTAAAATTTTGTAGTGGTTAGGTAACCGCTACAAACTTTTGATGCCAACGTAAAATTTTTTATTTGTGTCAAAATATTTCATTGCCTTGCAATTTCCAACCAACCAAACATGATTTTATAGAGATTTCATAACCGCTACAAACTTTTTTCCATTACATTCTTATACACATTTATAGCAGTTTTATAACCGCTACTAAATTATATAAATTGCTATAAAAATTTGCAGCGGTTTAACTGTTATGCTCAGTGGTTATGTAAATCGCTATAAATGTGTTTGTAACACCTGAAATAAACCTCTACAAAGTCCTAAATTTGACCGCTGCAAAACACCTTAATTTTTATAGTGTTTTTTCATAAAAAATGTCACTCTTTACTCCAATTTTAACTAGAATTAAACAAGGCCTGTTTTTACATTATATACTCTATAATCCTTAATATAATATATAGTGAATTAATTTTAGTAGATTAATAAATATAAATAAATTAGTTAATTATAATAATTGTGACATGATATCCTCAAAATATTTATATATAAAATTAGATTATATATTAATTTATAATTTAGATAAATTAATTTAGAGAAAAATGATAAATATTATATATAAATTAGATTATTAAAATATTATATTTAAAAATAAATTTAACTCTCCAAATAGTTGATATATATATATAGTATAGTATTATGTTACCTCGATCTTTCTATTACATTGAGTCAAGCGTACCAATTTAGATCAAATTTTGAGTTTGTAATAGATTATTATAAAATATCGGCCTTTAGGCTATGATCAAATATATTATAAGAAAATAACATGATATATATAATCAGTTCCATTTACATCCACTTTGATAGAATTCACAATTTCATTATTGAATCAGGTTTACAATATATCATCCTTTCGAAACTTACAAGTAATAGCAAATTATATATATATATATATATATATATATATATATATATATAACCATATACAGTCAACCGTTGAGAGACAAACTAATTACACTAACAGAACTTCCAATGGTGATTGCATGAAACGCACGTGATAATTGACTGAAAATTTCTTGAGTAGCTTGAAGGCATCGAGGCATCGATTTTCTTCAACTTTACCATTGGTTGAGGTCACTGCCATGTCCACCGTCTTCTTCTCTGCCTCATATGGTCGGATCAATTCTTTCTCTATTATATAACCCTAAAAGAGAAGTCCAACTTCTTCTTAACTTTTCTATCTGAAGATTCTACTAATATCATTGAGATTTTTATGCTCTATCAATTTCAACTCCTTATCAAGAATTCTATCTTAAACAAAAATTTAGGTTATCTAACTTTTTTTTATAAAATTAAGATATCTAAATTTAATTAGGATGATTTATAAATTTAAATTAAATTATTAATAAAAGTTAAATATCATTTATTAAAGGGTTTCTTGAAACAGATATCTTTTTCTAAATAAATAAAATTTGGATATAAATATATTGATCACTGAAAACTATTCTATACATAAGCTATGGTTAAATATTCTAATTTTTAAGAAAATTTCGTATCGCATAAAATTTTGATTAATGAATGTAAAAAAGTTGTTATTCATCACTTAAACTTAACATTAATTCGTTTGTTTTAATATTAATTAGATGAGATTCTTTCATTGACAGGATATTTAATTTGCTACATAATCTCAACTATATTTTGTTTTGCTTTGAAAGATATATATGAGCCATAAATTTAGGAGAAATACTTACATAATTAACGAGTATTATGTCATATGAACTCTCTCCAATTAAAATAAAATAAATCATCTATTTTAATTTTAGTTGGTTGATGACTTATATGAAATAGTTCATATTTTTTTTAAGAAAAATAAACCTTTTAATTAAGATATTTATTTTTCTTATAAATAAAATATAACATGATTTTTTTAAATGAGTCATCAATTGAATTATTGTATTTTTATTAGAAAAAGTTTAAATAATGTGCTACTCTAAGAGTATATAAGTATTTCTCTCAATATATTTTCCTTTTTACTGTTTCAATCCACCAACATTGATAAAAAATAAAAAAAGGATAGTATCTAAAAAATTATGTTTGACCGGTATTAAATCAACCTTATGAATTTAGGTCAAAATTATTCTTAATAAGGTATAAAAAATAAAATGAAATCTTTTTTAAATATGACTAAACTAATTAATTTGATTTTCAAATCGATGTTTACATATGTTACTAACCATTAATAAACTTGAATAATAAATACATCTATTCCCCATTTCGCCATTTCAATTGCACATACTTCTTCTCTATTTTAATTTTTAAATTCATATATTTTAGTCTAAAACGTTAGCAATAGTAAATATATTCTAACATGATTCTAAAAATATTTTTTATTAAACATTAATTCAATTGAAATCTGTATGATTTAAACTTATCTGTACAACTAATAAATATTAATGGATCTTTATATTTCATCCTAGTTCAAATTAATTAAATTTTAGTTTCAAATTTCATTATAATAAGCTTGATGTAAATTTTAACCATTTTTGAATCTTACCTTAATATTTCCATTTACGGAGCATGATGTCCCATTCTTATGAGCTTTCTCAGCTTTTTCTTTCTTAAGTTTGCCTATTCCCTTTATGATTATGGCTTTCCATATCTCAACTAGGTCCATAGCGAAAACCTGGATCTTCTTTCTGGGATGCTTTGTCAGAAGTCTTAAATGTTTACCCACTTGGGTGGATACCAGAATTTGATAATTGATTGGAAATTTCTTGAGCAGATTGAATGCATCAAGGCACCGGTTTTCTTCAACTTCGTTGTCATTTGACGTTGCCGCCAGCGCCGCTGCCTTCTTCACCACTTCATACAATCTGATAAATTCTTTCTCCATCGCAGAACCTGGAAAGAGAATTCTGATTTTTTTTTTTATTTACTTTTCTGTATAAAGACTATATGACGATCAGTGAACGTTTGAGACTCTATCAATCTTGACTCCTTACACGGTTTCTATCTTAAACAGAATGGAAAACTAGAGAAAAGGACGTAAAGAAAGAATTATATTTATTAAAACATCATCAAAACCGCAATTATTTAAAATAAGCAAACATGTTCTCTCTGTCGCCTCATTCTTGTGTTTAAAATTTAAATTTAAATGTTTAAATTTTCATTCTTAACACCTCACACCAATATTACAAAATGGAAGGTAGAGGAAACAAGTAGGAAGGAGATAAACGGAAACTTACTTGATCTTCTGCAAATCACTCTTAGTTAGAACTTTTGTTGAATGTGATATCTTTTCAGATTATGTCCATCCGAACTTGGATTTGCCTATTATTTATAGAACTTCTAAGAAGATTGATCTGATCTGATCTAATCTGATCCCATCAACAACTGTATTATCATAATCATAAATATTTTCACATAATAGAAAGTATTAATATTTAATCATATATTATATAGGATATGATTATATCAAATTATTATATGGCATAAATAATATTAAAGTTATATCAATCTTAAAGAAAATGTACGGTTTTAAATTTTGACAAATTTAAATATATAATTCTCAACAGAAAGAAAATAAGATATACATAGATGTTTTAAAATATATTTTATAATTTAATCAGACACTCAAAATAATTTGTACGTGGTTAAGTTATAAAATTATATAAAATTCAAACTTAAATTGAAATAAGAATAATTATATGACTGATGACTTTCTGGGTTGTATCACAATATCAGATCATCAATTGTTTGTAAATCATTTTTAACGAGATCCTTATTATTATTATTGAGCTCAGTTTTAAAAGATAAAAGTGTTTTGGATTAAAAGAACTTGATTTCATACTTTTTTGTTAAATATGTGAGGCGTAGTCAAAGGGAATATAAGAGGTTTGACCATGAGTAATTTAGATTTTTTAAATTTATTTTTTGGTAAATCATCTTTTCAAATAATTATGATTTTTGTAATCTCCCCACCTCTAGATCTTTCGTTCTGAATTTGATTCAATTGATTTAATTTACATATTTAATTTAAGTTATGTTAATCTATATCTTATATATTAAAATTTTTCTTCGTGACTTTTTAATGATAAGTCATAAAAGGATATATAGATTCGCGTATTTGAATTTATGAAGGAATAATTTTAGGATAAGTAGATATATTATTTCTTCTCCAAAACGAATAATTTTTTTATTTAAAGATATTGATCATTGAATACTATTTCACGCATAAAATATACTGAAAATTTTAATATTTTAAGAAAAATTCGGATTGCATAAAATTTTGATTAATGAATGTAAACAATTTTGTTCATCACTTAACATTTTTTTCTTTTAATATAAATTAGATTAGATTCTTTTCTTTTCTTTTTCTTTTTTTGCGGTAAAATCTATATATATTTTTTGGTTTAATTTTACTTTCATATGAATATCCTTTTGAAAGATATGAGCAATACATCTATTCCCCTTTTCGCCATTTCAATTGCACATACTTCTTCTCTATTTTAATTTTTATATTCATACATTTTAGTCTAAACCGTTAACACTATTAAAAGTATTCTAACATGTTTTTTATTAAAAAATACATCATAATGAATCTTAGTTGCTAATATATCCCAATTATTATCTAATTTTTATTATTACTCACTTCTTAATTATCCCACTTATTATCTTAATTTTTTATGATTTCTCTTATTTATCTCGCAATAGTTTTTTTTCTAATATTCACTTGTTACCTATTTATTAATTTTAGTAAATTTAAACAAAATTAAAGTAATTTTTACTTAAAGAAAAAAATTAACAAGTTAATATAACTGTGGGTAACTTTTTTTTAACATATGTACCTTTTAATAAATATATTTTAAAAGGATACCACTTAGATCAAATTATTTACATCAATTTCAAAAAATTCTCCGATCTCACTTTGCCATGTGTACTTTTTTAATATCTTCATTTAATTCAAACATATATGAAATAGAATATACATGATAAAGTGTAATTGAATAACTTCACGTAATAGATATAAGGAACTTGATGTATATTTTCCCAGGTCGGTTGCCATTCAGAGGCTTAAGGCATTGCTAGTCTCTGTCCGCCTAGTACGAATCGCATTCTTGGAGAAGATCACACAAGTTTTGGTCACATTGACTTTTAACCCTGAGCTAGCACAGAAATCATCTAGGCACTCACGTCCTGCAGCCTATTGTAAAGAAACTTCTGTAAAGAGAATAATATCATCAGCGAAAAATAATTGAGAAAGAGAAGGGTCTTGCTCATATGGACGTATTGGAAGCCAAGTTCTCTTTGCTACTCTCACCTGCAAGACACCAAGGACGACAAACCTGATCCTGTACCCCCTGGAGATCACGCCACAAATTATATCTGTGTTGATTTGAAGGGATGGTGTAGACAACGATTAACCACCAACTCTGGCCAATGTTATTATCAAATTTGAAGTGTATAAATTGTGTCCTCTTAGATACTACCTCCACACAGTGAAACTTATCATACCAGACACCAAAGACCTCCTGGAAAAGCCATCGACGTCCACAATTTCTTTAAATGGAAAGCCCAACTTGCAAGTAATTTGCATATCATCATTTTCACTGCATCTTGTTTATAAAATAGCAACAAAATCAAAAGAATCGAAGGATGTCAGTTGGTGTATTAGATTAGGGAACATGCGGGCACCCGTCTCTAGTGTTTCAAAACAGAAAATCCATGCACTACAAAAAATATTTATATTTATAAATAGTCTTGTACTTCAAAAAGTCATTTTGAAATACAAGTATAATATGTGAGATTTAAACAACTGACTATATTTATTAAAGTTTTTATCAATAGATAATTCTACCGATCGATCATTTGATAAATCATTTCCTATAAATTAATTTAACAAATTGAGTATATATCTTACTTATTGAAATCTTTATCGATAAACACCTTATAGAATAAATCTTTAAAAAATTTCATTTCTAAAATGTGACTTAGACTTTTATAAGTTGAGTTTTAAATTTATTTTATCAAAGTTTTTATCTATAAGTATTTTTTATCAAATAAGGGTTAAAAAAAATATCTTCCATAGTATTTCATAACAGAGATTTTTTTTCATATTTATTGAATAGTTTATTGATTAATACACTTAGTGATAAGTTTATAAAAAAACAAAAACTAAATTAAAATAGTTTTTAAAAATCATTTATCATTATCAAAATATTGGAAAAATATTAGAGTCTAGTGTAATCTTGTTACCACACAAAGCAAACAAATTGAGAAGATTGTGATAGCAAAAAACCCCGCAACAAACCCACAACGAAGCCATCCTTGAAAACTCACGGCTAACCCACGCAAAGCAATCATTTTCCCGAATATCAATTCGTTGAAAACCCACGGCAAACCATGAAACACAATAATTGTTCCTTTTTCATAATGAAAATAAGGAAATGAAGACAAGAGAAAAGGAGGGATTGAAAAGAAAGCAGAGTGAGATTGAAACTTATAAATCTCCTCCGTCCACACTGCCGAATATTGCTCCAGATCTATCAAACGCAAGCAATTTTCAGTCAGACACTGCTACATCCTCAACCATATGGCGCCTTCGGTGAAGGTGATTGAAGGGGAAGGGGGTGACGGATGTGGACAACAAAGATCGCAAATTGAAGAGGGAAGGCGACGGAGGTTGAAGAAGATGAGATGAGGGCGATGGAGGTTGAAGAAGCTTCGTCTCCACCATCGTCAGGGAGAATTGCACAGAGATCTGAGGTGGAGAATGCTGTCACAATTTCTTTGCCACTGCCATGGCCATCGTCGAAGATGAGGACGGTGGCTGGAGCAGACGGGGAGGGTAACGGTAGATGAGACAAGTGAGGTTTCAGGGTAAAAATTGATTGGGATAAAATTGTCAAATAGGTAGGGTTGTTCATAATATTGCCACATCAACATCATTTAGCCACGTGTCATCCACATAATGACACTATTCATTTAACGTTTAACATTATCATTATCTCTCCGTTAACTCGGGGTACAAAAGATATGAAATTATATTTATAGGACATATTAAAAATAGCATAAATATTATAAGTATTTAGAATAAACAAGCATTTTCTCTGTGTCGTCTCATTCTTATTTTTAAAATTTAGATTTAAATGTTTAATCTTTCATTCTTATTTTATTGCAAATAAAGGCCTCACACCAATATTACAAAATGAAAGGTAGAGAAACAAGTAGGAGGAAGATCATATTCAAAATTCTAAAAAATAATTTTTATTCAAAAATATATTATAATAAATCATATTTACTAATATATCTCACATTTCCACATTATTCAAAGTCTCTAATTTATCTTTCAATAGTTTTTTAATGGATAAAACTTATATCAAGTTCCTTCCATCCGTGTTGTAAAGTTTTTCAATTTCACTCTATCATGTTATATTTTTAATAACTTTATTTAACTTAAACTCATATGAAAAAATAGCACACATACATGACAAAGTGAAATTGTTGAACTTGATATATAGTCCACTTTTGTCATTCATTTGTTATCTATTTAATAATTTTAGTAAATTTAAATGATAATAAATAAACATTTTATTATATTTTATAATCTTATAATATAATTAGAAATATATATATATATGCTTGAAAGATACGTTTCATGTACTTAAAATAGTTTAAATAAATTACATTAAACATTTAAAATTATTAGAAAACATATATTCAGAGATATAAAATAATTAATTTTAAAATATGATCAAAATTAATCAATTCAATTATATAACCATAAGAATTAAATATATATATTAAAAATGTTTTTTGGGTAAAAATAAGTGTTTAAATGATTGTGAAGTAACACATTATATATGGTAGTTTAGTCAAAACAAAATGCTAACGCTGGGATTTAATCGTATGGAGTAACTAATGCTTGAAGGAGAGATAGAGAAATACAATACACACAACCATTTAAAATGATTCAGTATATTACTTGATCTATGTCTAGTCTCACAATACTTTTGAAAGTTTCCACCATAACTCTGAGAGTTCCTATAATAATTTTGAGAGACGAAAACTAAAATTTGTACAAATTTAAATAATTAAAAATTGTGTTAAAACTATATTCTAATATAATTTAAATTTAAGACACTCTTTTCTTTTATATAAAATAATTCAGAGATCATTTTGTTATCCGAAAGTAATTTTTTGACATTATTAAACTTAGATAGAACTCGTGGAAAAAAATGAATTAGAATAAACTTTCAGCTTATTCAAGTCAACTGGGTAAAGTATAACGTGAAAAGAAAGGGTGACTCAGATGTTACTAAAGTCATTTTTAGTTGCACCAAAATTGAAGCTTTTTGAGTCAAATACTCAAAATATAGCGTTGAGATTTAGATGTGACTTAGGGCAATTTGTTACTTGGACCAAACTTGAAAGTAACTCGAGTTAAAGACTTAAGATACAACATTATGACTGGGATGAGACTCAAGGCATGTTTTACTTCAATAAAAATTAGGGTTTATGCGAGTCAAATGAAACAAATACATTGTTCTCCATTTCCATTGAGAGAAGACTATTCTAAGCATAAAATATAGTGAAATATTTAAATTTTTAAGAAAAATTCGGATATCTTAAAATTTTGATTATTGAATGTAAACCGTTTTGTTCATCACCTTAACATTTGTTCCTTTTAATATTTATTAGATTAGATTCTTTCTTTATCACTGGATGCCTTGTGTTTTTGTAGTTCATTGCTTGGCAGTGTGACGTTTCCCTTTAGACCCCGCCGCACAACCACAGCATCACCGGAGGGCACAGCGGCTAGGGGACGTTTTAGACATTGATGAATTTGGAGTCATGTATTTATACCAAGGTTTTCATATTTGTATCTTTTTGAAGCTTCAATTAAGGAAAATAATTATACGTGCATAGAGCTCTTCTTTGTTTGTTTTCTGAGAAATACAATTAAGAATCTAAAATTACGTAATTGTTTGAATATATGAAATTTATTATTTATATTGTTAAATTTATTACATAAAAAACAGAAAAGAATTTATGGATAGGAAATAGCATCCAATCTAAAGAAAAGCCCCTTTTAAAAAAAAAACATGTCACTCTTCACCCCAGTTGTAATAACTAGAACTAAATGCTGCATCCTGCTTTTACATTATACCCCCTTCGATTCTTACAATCATGTTGAATCAAAGATATCAATCCTTCATATGGATGAAAAATAGGTTGATACCCGGGCATGGTGCTTATAGCTTGCTTTGCCCAGCCGGATACTATAGCGCTTGTTGTTCTAGGAATATAACTTCAACTTCCCATTGGCGTATCAACCACGATTGAGTTTCACTGATCAAACCTTCATTATCCATGTGTTGACTCACATCCTCTTAGTGAAGAAGCCATATGACATCTGTTGCATCCGACTCAATGATAACTTTCCATTCACCTCTCCTCCAGGCCATCTTCAAACCACAAATAAGAGTCCATGAAACAACCTTGAACCGATATCGCCTTAGGGTTACTTCAAAAATTTAAACCAAGGATTGCGTATAGTGCAACCTCGGGTCGTTCTCTCTGAGGAGCCAAAATGTGAAATAAAATTCCTAAGTAACTAAATGCAATGCAACCTAAATTAGAAAATGGGATTTGTTTTGATTGACTAACAACTAAATGCAATAAATTAAAATAGATTTAAAGAAAATACTTTTGGTATTTTTGGTTTAAAGAAAGGAACAATGAATGATAATAAGTGAATAGAATAAACTCAATGGTGATTAATAATAATAAAAACAATCCTCCAATTCAATAACGCAGGCAATCATAGCTTCAAAAGATATGGGAGTTATAAACAATGAATTAAGAATTATAATTAAGCTTTTAATCCAACAATCGAGCCACCTCGAATTGTCACAAAATATTTTCTAAGTCCTAATTTATTAACTGCCACCAGAATAATAAAATAGGACTAAAGATATTATAAACCAATGCTTAATTATAACTCAATAATTCATAAAATAGAATTTAAGCTAACAAGAGACACAACGATCCAATAATTCAAGCCATATTGAAAAATCACAAAATATTCCCAATAATCTCAATACAATGTCTGACCCAGATCAAAGTAAATAAAATTAAAGTTAATTAAAGATTAATGTCAAATGTCAAGCAAAAATTCAGTCACAATAATCCTTAATAAATACAAATAAATCATTCTAAACATTTCTAATAATTATAAAATTATTCCTAAGACCTAGGAGTCATAATATAATTATTAGGTAGAGAATTAGAGTAACTTATACTTCCCTTTGAGATCCCAAGCTCATGCCTTTGCCATTGAATTAGAGAATTTAGATGTTTAGCCACGCATAGCTACAAAGATTAACACCAATTTCAAGAGCTTAGCCATGGATAATGGATTTTTGGGGCTCCTATGCGTGTTCTTCTTCTTGCGGCAGTACGGTGTGTGTGAGTGATTTTTCCTTCAATTCACCTTTCCTGTATGCCCTCACTGTTGCAGCAGCATCTTGTTCTCTCAATTCTCTCAATTCTACCCAGCGTCTCTCCCACGCATGTGTGTGTTGCTTTTCCTTTCAATTCACCTTTTGCTCTTTTCTAGCCGCCACACGTATTTTGCTTTTCCAATTTCCTCTCTCCGGCCACACACCATTCTATACGCATGATTGCTTTTTAAAAGCAATTGGAATAGGACAAAAAACCTAATGGGCTAAACTGTAAGGTTTGGCCCATGGGTCCTATTTTGTAATTTCTAATTTGATGGTCCTTTGTTGTCATTTGTGAATTCTGATTTCTCCTAAATTCCTGAAATATAAAATCATGATAATGTAATATCTTTTATTTCAAAAATAATTGTTTGGGAAAAATCATAAAATTATGACAATTATGCCCCTATTAAGCACTAATTCAATATAAGTCATATTAATTCAATTAGTGCATAAATAATAAAATTAAGGACCACAATGTTGACAAAAGCCTACTAAAATGATATGAATTAATATATAAAAATATGGGTTTGTCAACTCCCCCACACTTAGCCTTTTGCACTCCTGGGCAAAATATCACTCAAAGGAATCCCAACAGTTAAACTCAATGCAAGTAAACATAAAGATGTCAAGGCAAGTATATATAATCAACTCAAGCAATTCCTATCCCTAATCAATCAACAGTCATGGAATGCCTTGATGTAAGGAAAGTAACTCAAGACATAACAAGATAGAGGGAAGGAAACATAATAGATCTCTCATAGGTATAAGTGTTTCACTCAACTCTCAAGTATAGGGAATTTTCACTCAATCCACCTAGATTAGCACCTACCATAGGCTTATAAAGATTCTACTATCTCCACTACTAACATACCATAGATTCATGATCAAGGGGACTTATTGGGTTGTAATGTTGGTGAAAGGCTAATGAATGGATGGAATGAAATGTAGAACAAGTTTAATGCATGAGTATTAAGAAATAGTTCAAAGTAAGATAACATGTGACTAACAAATGAATAATAAACTTTAATCTTCAACTACTAAAGGATGCCTTATTGCCAATTTTTCTCTTCCTTTTCTTTTTCTCTCTTCCTTTTTTTTTCACCATCTTCTCTTTCCCTTTTCTTTTTTTCTCTCTTTTTTTTCCTCTTTTTTTTTCTTTTTCTTATCTTTTCTATTTCTTTCTCCCTTTTTCTTTGTTGGCAAACCTAACTAAAATAAAGATAGCAACTTTCAATAGTACACAGTTAATCATAACGAACATAATATAACTCATGCAAAGCACTTGTTCAAAATTAATGGAATGAAATGAAATTGATGGGCTCAAAGGGATAAGCAAAGGTTAATTGAGATGGCTTGTGTTTGGGTAAAAGGGTTTAGAATTGAATGCCCCTATCATGCTCATAAATCCAGGTAATAATGTAGCTTTGAAAAAGAATATAGACAAGTTCTAGAGGTTAACCAAAACTAGGTGGAAATCACACAAGTTAAGAAAGAAAATTAAGGCTCAATAATCCTTCCAACAAGGCTTTCTCTAATATGTTTCCTCCCTAAGATCAAGCTACGAAATAAGGTTAATAACACTGCATCAAAAACACTCCACTTTGCTAACTAATTAATAATAAAAACTACACAAGTCAAAATTATATTCTCACCTAGACATACCAATGTTCACATGCATAAAGAAATAAGGATTTGAAAGTAAAGCCCAATGATTGCAAAAGTCAAGTGGAAGGTGGGAATCACAGAAATAATTCGCTCATACAGCATTAAAAAATCTAGTCAATTAAGCTCAACAAGTTCAAAATTTTTGAATTTTTCATATTTTGGCGATGCAAGCAATAGCAACACAAATTAGCAAAAGCAAGCCCTCCCCCACACTTAAACCATACATTGTCCTCAACGTATCACTAAAGAATATATCAAAGGGAGAAGGGAAAATGATTAAAGGGTCATGAGTTAAAAGGGAAGGAAACTTTATTCAAAGAAAAACTAACCTAAAACTAAGAAATCTTTAAAATGCAACCTATTCTAAGAATTTGTTAAAAGACAGAAAGCAAATAAATCTAAAACTACTGTAATGGTCCCTCCCCCACACTTACTCCTAACTATCTTAGCAAACATATATTATAGCAATACAAGGGAAAGTAAAGGAGAAAGGTGGAAAGGAACAACCGTGCAATTAGGGAGGTCTCTGATTCTCATGGTAGTGCTTAAGCAGATGACCATTGACTTGTGAAATATGACCTGTTGCTTGATCCACCAGCTCTACCGTACCAAAAGAATGTACTTTGGTAACTCTAAAAGGGCCCTCCCACTTGGTGATAAACTTCCCAGGCATCAACTTCAACTGGGCCTTAAATTTTGGAACTTTGTCACCTTCATGGAATTGTTTTCTCAAAATCTGTTTGTCATGAATCATTTTCAGCTTATCTTTATAGATTCTGGCATTATCATAGGATTCGAGTCTCATCTCTTCGAGCTCTTGGAGTTGCATCATTCGGTTTTCAAGTGAGGATTCAAGGTCTGCATCACATGCCTTGATCGCCCAATAAGATTTATGCTCAATCTCCATAGGTAGATGACAAGACTTACCATAGAGCAACCGGAACGGGGACATGCCTATAGGGGTTTTGTAGGCAGTCCTGTAGGCCCACAGTGCCTCCTCAAGCCTTTCACTCCAATCTTTACGGGATGGTTTCACAATCTTTTCTAGTATTCGTTTGACTTCCCGATTAGAGACTTCAGCTAATCCATTTGTCTGAGGGTGATACGGAGTTGCCAGCTTGTGATTAACTCCATGTTTAGCAAGTAGAGACTTTATGGTCTTATTGCAGAAATGTGTTCCTTGGTCACTGACGATTGCTCTTGGAATGCCGTACCTATAAAAAATATGAGAGCGTAAGAACTTGAAAATAGTAGAAGCATCATCTTTCCTAGTTAGCACTACCTCTACCCACCTAGACACATAATCTACTGCAAGTAATATATATGAATACCCAAATGATGGAGGAAAAGGACCCATGAAATTTATGCCCCAGACATCAAAAATTTCACAAAAATGCATAGGTCTTAAAGGCATTTCATGCTTTCTACCTAAACTTCCAAACCTTTGGCACTTATCACAAGACTTATAGAAAATATAAGCATCTTTGAATAAAGTAGGCCAGTAAAATCCACATTCTAAAACCTTCCTAACAGTCCTATTAGCACTAAAATGTCCCCCACAAGATAAAGAATGTGCAAAGGTAAGGATAGAGTGAATCTCATTGTTAGGAACACATCGTCTGATGATCTGATCACTGCATTGCTTCCAAAGAATTGGAGAATCCCAGATATAATATCTTGCCTCCCTCTTCAGCTTATCAACCTGAAACTTAGACATAGAAGGAGGTACAAGATTAGTGACAATATAGTTAACAATATTAGAGTACCAAGGCTCTTGAACAGCTAAGGTAAAGAGTGCAGAATTAGGAAATGAATCAACAGTAAGATCAGAGGAGTCAACTCCTTCAGTGCCTTCAGGTAACCGACTAAGGTGGTCAGCCACATGATTCTCTGCTCCAGCTCTATCTCTAATTTCAACGTCAAATTCCTGTAGCAATAAAGCCCATCTCAGTAGTCTCGATTTAGACTGAGGCTTCTTGAACAAGTAACGCACTGCTGCATGATCTGTAAAAACAACTACTCGAGAATTTATCAGATATTGTCTAAACTTATCTAAAGCAAAGACTATAGCAAAAAGTTCCTTCTCGGTTGTGGTGTAATTCACTTGAGCGGGGTCAAGTGTCTTGGAGGCATAAGCTATCACTCTAGATCGCTTATCCTCCCTCTGACCAAGCATAGCACCTACTGCAAAGTTAGAAGCATCACAAGACAATTCAAAAGCTAAATCCCAATTAGGTGCAGTGAGAATAGAAGGTGAAACAAGTAAGGATTTCAAAGAGTCAAAAGCATGTCTACACTTATCATCAAAGTGAAAATCAACATCTTTTCTCAACAGCGTAGAGAGGGGTAAAGCAATTTTACTAAAATCTTTCACAAAACGTCGATAAAACCCGGTATGCCCCAAGAAAGACCTCAAATCTTTAAGACAAGCAGGATAGGGAAGTGAAGAAATTACTTCAATCTTGGCTTTATCAACCTCAATCCCCTTTTGAGAGATGCGGTGACCAAGCACTATACCACTATCTACCATGAAATGACATTTTTCATAATTCAAAACCAACTTTTTCTCAATACATCTATCAAGAACATGCTCAAGACTAAGTAAACAATCATCAAAGCTATCACCATAGACGGTGAAGTCATCCATGAAAACCTCCATATTACGCTCCAATAAATCACTAAAGATCGCCATCATACACCTTTGAAAGGTGCCTGGAGCATTACACAACCCAAATGGCATCCTTCGATATGCATAGGTGCCAAAAGGACATGTAAAAGTAGTCTTGTCTTGATCTGCAGGTGCAATTGGTACCTAAAAATAACCTGAAAAGCCATCCAAGAAACAATAGTGAGATTTACCATATATTCTTTCCAACATTTGATCAATGAAAGGTAATGGAAAATGATCCTTCCCAGTCGCTTCATTCAACTTCCTATAATCTATACACATTCTCCAAGCATTCTGAACTCTTGTTGGAATAAGTTCATTATTCTCATTTTTCACTACTGTGATACCGCTCTTCTTCGGTACTACATGTATCGGACTTACCCACTCATTGTCTGAAATTGCATATATGATCCCAGTACTCAGTAATTTAGATACCTCCTTTTTAATCACATCATGAATAAGAGGATTCGACCTCCTTGGTGGCTATTTAACTGGCTTTGACCCTTCAGCTAAAAGGATCTTGTGTGTACAGACCAAGGGATCAATCCCTGGTATGTCCCCTAAAGACCAGCCTATAGCCCTTTTATACCTTTTTAACACTGAAATTAGTCTCTCTTCTTCAGAACTACTCAAAGAACTGGAAATAATAACAGGCAATTTACAATCATCAGCAAGAAAAACATATTTCAAGTTAGAAGGGAGGGGTTTCAATTCTAAATCAGGGGGTTGTACAATAGACGGAATCATCTTTGTTATATCAAGTGCATTCAAAGCAAGTGGTGTGTCTATGTGGCTTGGGGAAGGAGATATAAGCTCAATGTGGTGTGTATTTCCTCCACTTCCCGACTCAGTGCCACCATCAAATAACCTAGAAATATGAGAGTTAGAGTCATTCTGATCAATAGAAAAAGAAAATAAATTAGAAGAGAGAGTGGGATTAGAAGGGACTAAAGCAGTAGCAGAATCACTGCTATCCTCTTCTAATGTTCCAGCACCACTCAATGGGGAAGCTATATTCATAGCTTGTGTATCATCATCCTTATCATTAGTTCCTGCAAAATCAAGCAATATACCTTTCTCAAGGCTATCAAGTATAGAAGCAGCAGTAATATTAAAGTCAAAGCAACATGGTACATCAAAATTATGAGTAGATGAAAGCCAACTATCTATCTTTAAACAATAGGCACATGATACACCACCTTCACATGCACAGACATAAGAAGAGTGGGAAGGAGATAAACAAGTAAAAGCATCATCATGCTTCACAACCATGTCACACAAGTGAGGTACATTCATATTAGTCTCATGTAAGTGGTCCATGTCATGACATTCAATTGAATTAATTCCCAAATAAGAGCAATCTTCATAACCATGATTTATAGCTTCTGAAAGATTAAATTGCACTTCTTGATCCCCAATCCCCATAGTGATAAGACCCTTTTTCATGTTAATTATTGTCTCAGCAGTTAAAAGGAAAGGTCTACCTAGAATCAAAGTACTCTCAGTGGGAAGGTCATTAGTCATATTAAGAACATAAAAGTCAGCTGGGAAAACAAGACCTTTTACTTGCACAAGAATGTCCTCAAGAATACCTTTAGGATATCTCACCGTCCTATCAGCTAGGCCAAGCACTACACTAGTGTCTTTCAAAGCTTTAATACCCAAGGTTTTATAAACAGAGGTCGGCATGACATTAATTGCTGCACCTAAGTCTAGTAGGGCATGGGAAATTATAGTTCTACCTATGGTACAAGGAATAGTGTAGAAACCCGGGTCTTTACATTTAATAGGCAGCTGTGGCTTAAATAAGGCACTAACACTCAACCCCAGTTGGATTCTCTCACTATGCCTAAACTTTCTCTTGTTTGTACATAGGTCTTTCAAGAATTTAGCACACTTGGGCATCTTTTTAATCAATTCAAGTAATGGCACATTAACCTCAAGTTTGCTAAACATCTCAAACAATTCATCATTGTCTTTCTTTTCAACAATCTTTTTACTAACCAAATAAGAATTAGGAAAAGGCAAGTCACGAATATTTACCTCATTACCTTTAGAGTTGGAAGGTGATCCTTTCTCCATTGATCCCTTTATGATAGTTGTTGCCTCTTCATCAGTCTGCACCATTGGTTGTTTCAGACACTTCTCCAAGAGCTTCTTTTCTTGTAGGACTTTAGATTGGATAGAAGCTTCTTTCTCAGCTTGGGAAGTTTGTTGAGTAGTTTTGGCAGGAGGAGACTCAACTTCTATTTCCTCATCAACCTGTTCTTCATCCTCTTTAAGTTCTTTGAATTGTACATTCTTCGGCCTAATTTTCTTACCACTTCTTAGTGTGATTGCATTCAAAGATTTTGGATTTATCACTGTGTTGGAGGGTATAAAGCCACTACTCTTTGCTTGTTGTTCACTCAAGTTATTGGAGAATTGCGAAACAAAAGCATTCAAATTCTCATGCTTAGTCTCCATTTGCTCCAATTTAGAGAACACATTTTGTAGACATGAATCCATCTTATTCTCCATAGCATGTAACTTAGCCTCAGTTTGTGACTTCTGATTGTCAAACTTTGAATTAAGCTCAGTAATACCTTTCACAATCATACCAAGTTCATTACCTCTAGACAAAGAAGATGATGCCCCTTGATTAGGTACCACTTGATTTGAGAAATTCCCTTGAGGGTTGCCTTGATTTTCACCCCATCTAAAGTTAGGATGATCTCTCCAACCTGGATTATAAGTGTTAGAGTAAGGATCCCTCTTTTGATATGGACCATTCCTATTTTGATATAGGGAAGAAACCTCTTCATATCGAGAACAAGTATTCGAGGCGTGCATCATTGACCCACAGTACTCACAACCAGTAACTATAGCTTGAGAGTGACCCATTGAATTAACCTGTTTGGCATTCACATTATTCTCCAAAATACTGAGTCTTTTCTCCATTTGGTTCCCCAAAGCAGCAATTTTAGCAAGAATATCTTGGGAAGAAACTGAAGAGGTATTACACTTTTCTTGTGTCTCCAGATTGAGAGTCATTGGTAGCCATCTTTTGAATTAGGTCCCATGCAGCATTAGGACTCAATTCTCTAAGAGAACCATTTGCAGCAGCATGAATTGAGGGCTTATGATGTGGAAGTAGCCCTTCATAAAAAGAATTAACTAGATCATTCTTTGAAATATTGTGGTGTGGACACTGAGCTAGAAGTGTGATGAACCTGGTCCAATACTCATGCATGGATTCATTATCTCGTTGGACCACACTAGTTATCTCTTTTTTTAGCCTTGAAGTTTTAGATGTAGGGAAATATTCATCCAAGAATTCTCCTTTCAACTGATCCCAAGTCAATGTAGTAAAATATTGAGGTAATGTGTAAAGCCATTCCTTGGCCTTGCCTTCTAAAGTAAAATGAAATTCTCTCCTCAATACATCTTGAAGATTAGCCGTGGGTGATTTCATGGAAGAGCACACCATATGCATAGTCTTCAAATGCCTGTGTGGATCATCACCTGTAAAGCCATGAAATTTAGGTAAGGAAGAAATTAATGCTCCTTTAATTTCAAAGTTCACATTATCAGTATAAAAGCCATAAGGATCATAATCAACATTAGAATTATTAATCTCCCTCATGCTTCTATCGTCCTCACCATTATTTCCTAAGTTATTCTCACCATGTCCATTATTCCCATTAGGACCATCATAACCATTATTACCGTTAGCACCATCCATGGTTTCTTGTTCTAATTCAAAAGCACTAACAGACACGTGTTCACTAGAGGTAGCTCTCTCACTAGACTCTTGTTCACTAGATGATAAACTTAACTCTTGTGAAATATGCCCCTCCTCGACAATAACTTGACTTATACCCTCTAATCTCTTCTTTCTTCTAATCTTTTTCACAGACTTTTCAATTTCAAGATTTAAGGGAATCAGAGGTAAAGCTTGATCACTCCTAGGCATAAACAGTAGCAGTCAGATGAAAAGAATCTAAAATAAAAGAAAAACCAAAGAAAATAAACAAAACAAAGAAAATGAACTTTTTTTTATAGATAATGCAAGCAACAGTGCAAATGCAAATGTTATGCAAATTAACTAAGACTGGCTCAGCAATTGAATTAATCCCAGAAAAAATGTTACTTGACACTTAGTTACTAGAGAACCAATTTCTTGACTCCCCGGTAACGGCGCCACTTGAAACAAACTTGAACCGATGTTGCCTTGGGGTTACTTCAAAAATTTAAACCAAGGATTGCGTATAGTGCAACCTCGGGTCGTTCTCTCTGAGGAGCCAAAATATGAAATAAAATTTCTAAGTAACTAAATGCAATGCAACCTAAATTAGAAAATGGGATTTGTTTTGATTGACTAACAACTAAATGCAATAAATTAAAATAGATTTAAAGAAAATATTTTTGGTATTTTTGGTTTAAAGAAAGGAACAATGAATGATAATAAGTGAATAGAATAAACTCAAGGGTGATTAATAATAATAAAAACAATCCTCCAATTCAATAACGCAGGCAATCATAGCTTCAAAAGATATGGGAGTTATAAACAATGAATTAAGAATTATAATTAAGCTTTTAATCCAACAATCGAGCCACGTCGAATTGTCACAAAATATTTTCTAAGTCCTAATTTATTAACTGCCACCAGAATAATAAAATAGGACTAAAGATATTATAAACCAATGCTTAATTATAACTCAATAATTCATAAAATAGAATTTAAGCTAACAAGAGACACAACAATCTAATAATTCAAGCCACCTTGAAAAATCATAAAATATTCCCAATAATCTCAATACAATATCTGACCCAGATCAAAGTAAATGAAATTAAAGTTAATTAAAGATTAATGTCAAATATCAAGCAAAAATTCAGTCACAATAATCCTCAATAAATACAAATAAATCATTCTAAATATTTCTAATAATTATAAAATTATTCCTAAGACCTAGGAGTCATAATATAATTATTAGGTAGAGAATTAAAGTAACTTATACTCCCCTTTGAGATCCCAAGCTCATGCATTTGCCATTGAATTAGAGAATTTAGATGTTTAGCCACGCATAGCTATAAAGCTTAACACCAATTTCAAGAGCTTAGCCATGGATAATGGATTTTTGGGGCTCCTGTGCGTGTTCTCCTTCTTGCGGAAGTACGGTGTGTGTGAGTGATTTTTCCTTCAATTCACCTTTCCTGTACACCCTCACTGTTACAGCAGCGTCTTGTTCTCTCAATTCTCTCAATTTTGCCCAGCATCTCTCCCACGCATGTGTGTGTTGCTTTTCCTTTCAATTCACCTTTTGCTCTTTTCTAGCCGCCACACGTATTTTGCTTTTCCAATTTCCTCTCTCCGGCCACACACCATTCTGTACGCATGATTGCTTTTTAAAAGCAATTGGAATAGGACAAAAAATCTAATGGGCTAAACTGCAAGGTTTGGCCTATGGGTCCTATTGTGTAATTTCTAATTTGATGGTCCTTTGTTGTCATTTGTGAATTCTGATTTCTCCTAAATTCCTGAAATATAAAATCATGATAATGTAATATCTTTTATTCCAAAAATAATTGTTTGGGATAAATCATAAAATTATGACAATTATGCCCCTATTAAGCACTAATTCAATATAAGTCATATTAATTCAATTAGTGCATAAATAATAAAATTAAGGACCACAATGTTGACAAAAGCCCACTAAAATTATATGAATTAATATATAAAAATATGGGTTTGTCAGTCCATAATTCAGTCGTTAAGCTATCACCGTTCTCTGGTCGAAACATGAAGCCTTAAAGAAATGTACTGCCATCCTCATGCATATTACCTCTGCATCTTGCTCCATGGAACACGGTGAAGGAGTCACCAACAATTACGAACTACATGGCCATTGAGTTCCACTTTGTACCGTAATCATGCACTATATGGCCGTTGAGATTGATTTCATGGAGCTTCTTATAGGATTGACTCCAGCTTGAGATGATACCCTTCAATCTTAGAATAAAAGGCACTGGTTGGTCAGAACTTTCCCCTAAAAAATCCTCTCATTATGCTGTTTCCATAAGAGCTAGCAGGAGGTATTGAATAATTCGCTCCAGCATCTTCCAAGAGCAAGACCTGGGTTTTTAAGGTTAAATTCCAACCAATCTTGCAGATCAAGATTAAAGAATTCTTTGTGAACAGAGGGGTTGATTAAACTAAGCCACAAATCCCTAGTGTCATCACAATCTCTAACATTATGCAATAAGCTTTCTGAGTTCGCACCACCCCAAGTGCAAGTAGTGTCCATACACATGCCTTTCTTGGCTCTAATGTCATTGGTCAAAAGTTTATTATGAAAAGCTAGCCAAATAAATGTTTTGCACCGTTGCATACCGGGAAGCTTCCAAACCTTCTGCCAGATACAATCAGTGGTCACATATTCCTTGGAAATAGCTTTCTAGGATGGTCTAATAGAGAAAGCTCTATTTGTGTCATGCTTCCATCTCACCATATTTCTCACCTGGTCAGTCTCGATTCCACTTTCCAAGTGTTTTCTTTCCATGAGTTATTTATTCCTACCAACATGTTTGACCCCATCCTTTAATTTCTTGACTAATAACTGGCATTAGATCATTTTCGCGTTGGTAGTTGCTTCTAATAACCTTAACCCATAGATCATCTCTTCGATTAATCAGGTTCCATCCAAACTTTTTTTTGGTATCTCAGATGCCTTAGACCCAACCCCAATTCCTCTTGACTTTACAGACCGTGTCCCATGCTACAAGGTGAGATCTATACGTCTTTCTGACATTGAGTCCTAGATAAAACTTCGGTTACTCTTTTCAGTCCTTTCACATATAGCAATTAAAAGAGATGTCGTCTGCATGGAGTAATTGGGGATCATAGACAACATTGAAGAGACGAGTGTAATTCGACCTACAAGAGCAAGAGAGGCCACTTTCTCTTTACTTTTACTACAAAAAAATAGAGCTTTAGTGATAACATTTTACAAACTACAAAGCGGAGCATTAGCTTGTCACTGCTGAAATTAAGAGTTTCTATAAAGTCAATATTTTCTATGGTAACACTATTTGTTATCGTAGAAGATTAATAATTTCTACCGCCACAATTTTTTGTCGTCGCCGCAAAAATTAGGCTTAAGCAAAGACTTTTCTCATGTCGCGGTTGAAAGTCTTTATGCATTTTTTTCTAATCTAAAGAGTTTTAAAGCAATTGTCTAATATATTATTGAATAATATCCTTTTTAAAAAATAAATAAAGGAATTTTACATGTTGTTATTGTAATAAGCAGAAAGTATATAGATAATAATGTGGTGAGTGTGAAAGAAGATGAAGTAGGGGTGTGTGTATAAAAGAGATATTATAATTGTGTGTCTATAAGTGTGAAAGTTAATATAAGAGAGATGTGTGTGTATGAGATAGATAAAGAGATAGAGAGATAAAGGAAAGTGAAATACACACACAAACACACACACACACACATATATATATATATAGTATGTGTGTTAGAGAGTGGAGGAGGATTGTAATACATACATACTTGTGTGTGAGAGAGAGAGTGAGAGGGATAATATAAATTTATTTGAGAGAAAATAATACACGTTATGAATAGTTTTATGATAAGTATTATTATACTTTACATAAAATATAAAATATATTATTATGATATAAGGGGTGAGACAAATAATATAATAGAAGGAGGTAACATAATTAATTTAAATATTTGATGAAGATTATTAAATCTTATGTTGATATTTATTTTATTTTAATTATAGTTATTTAAAATACATTGTATCATCAATATTGCTTTTATATTTTTTATGTCAACTAATTACCAGTTGTAGTTTTAGTTCAGTTGGACATGTTTTGGTAAAGGCCTTTATTTGATCTAGGGTATCGAATCTGGATACTAGAGTTTTTTTTTCCTCTCTTTTTCACTCACTCATCCGACTTCCTTTTTTTTTCTAACTCCTTCTCTTTCTTCATTTTCCATATCTGTAGAGAAAGAGAGCGATGAGTGAGTGAGAGAGAGAGATGAGTACGGGAGAGCGATAGAGGATAAACGAGCTCGTGATGATGGAGATTGACTAAGGTCAGCTCTCTTAACTCTATTCTCACCTTTGGTTTCCTTTATTTTTCGATTATGAGGATTGGGTCACTCAGTAAAGTCGATTAATTTAGTGGAATATGGTAGATTTAGTGAGAACGAGAAAGGATTTGCTCATTCAAACTTGAAAATCGATGGTCATTAGGTCACCTGAAAGTCTTCTCTAATTATGCGATTTTGAAGAGTTTTCAACTTATTCAAAATTGGAGTTTTGAAAGGAAATCCTTAATAAGTAAATATTGATGCTTAAAAAGGCCTTAATCTTTAAGTGTGGCCGTTGATGGGTGTGTGAGTCCTTCAACCTTTGTTCTCCTTGAAGAGCCTCATTTCAAAACTGAAGGACAAAAATGCTATCAAGGAATGAAATTCCTCTCTTATGTACCAACTATTAATTATTTAACACAGCCAAAACAATTCCATACATAATCACTTAACCATTCCAATAATTTTCGTTGTCTTTCAATTCCAATAATTAACTTCTAAAACAGCAGCACAATTCTTTGAATCATGAACCTCAACACCATAAATATATCAAGCCAGAATAGCAGCATTTATATATACACCTACAACAGCAATGTCCAAACTCTTTCCCCCAGTAGCGACACTCACAACCAACAGAGGGACACAATTCAAATGACCCACAAAAATATATGCATACATCCATCCTTCAAGTCAGTAACTTCACACATACACACACACAAGTTGTACAGACATAAGCATCATAGAACACACACAACCTTCTCTCATTCACTCTTCCACCATCAATTTCCCTCAGGCTCTCATCAATAGGGAACACAGAAAATCAACCTTGCAACCATCACTAATAAGAATTAAATGAAAGGAAGAGATGTAAAACTTACCACACACAATTTCAAACCCAACAGAAATTCCACTGTCCTTACACCAAATATTCCTTCACCTTTCTTTCCTTCCTAGACTCGACAAGTAGAGAATGACAACCATTATTCATTCAACCACCAGGAACACTGGTTAGCAGAGAAGGAAATAAAGAAAACAATCTTAACTTACACTAAAGTAGCACCCTAAAAGACAGAGCAACGAAGAGCATCCTGCAACCATAACTCTTGATCTCTTGATCTATTGCCTGCTATGACGGGAAAGATGAATTCAAATAGAAGGAGACCAGTAGTCACTAGGAACAATGATGACAAAGCTACACCGTGCAACTGATCAAAATAGAGGAGGAAGATAGAGATTGTAACAATAGTATGACGTATATAGTGATGGTCATGTTGGTAAGGAAGCAGGGCAATATGCAGGGACTTATGGTGGTTTTGCTTTTGGAGAAATTAATAATGAAAGGCAATCTATCCTTGAGTTTTCTTTAGCTTACAACCTTAAGATTGTCAACACGTGCTTTAAGAAGCGGGAGGAGTACTTGATCACATACAAGAGTGGGGTCCACAGGTCACAGATTGATTTCCTTTTAGTAAGGAGTCATGATAGAAGACTTTGTACAAATTGTAAAGTGATTCCAGGGGACGGAGTAACAACCCATCATAGGTTAATGGTTTTTGATGTGCGTATTAAGTACAGGAAGGAAAAGCGGTGACAGGTTTTAAACACAAGAGTCAAGTGGTGGCAGCTAAAGGGGGAGAAGAGAGAAACTTTTAAGAGAACTATGTTAAATGAAAGGATTTGGGAGGCGCAGGAAAATGCTAATATCATGTGGAAGGAAATGGCTGAGAAGGTCCAAGCGGTTGCTAAAGTAATTTTGGGAGAATCTAAAGGTTTTGGTCAACAAGATAAAGATACTTGGTGGTGGAATGAGGATGTACAATAAAAAGTTAAGTCCAAAAGAAACTGTTTTAAAGCTATACACTTATGTAATAATATCAAAAATTGGGAAAAGTATCGTTTAGCTAAGAAGGAAACTAAGAAGGCAGTGAGTGCAGCTCGTTGTAAGGCATTTGAGGAATTTTATAAAGAGTTAGGGACAAAGTTGGGAGAACAAAAGATTTATAAGATTGCAAGAGACAGGGAAAGGAAATCGAGGGATTTGGATCAAGTACGATGTATTAAAGATGAAGAAGGCAATATTTTGGTTGCAGATAGTGATATTAAAGAAAGGTGGGAGACATATTTTTACAAATTGTTTAATGACGAGAGAGGAGGGTCGAGTTATGAGCTAGAGGATTTAACAGGAGAAGTTAAACCAAATTTGGCATTTTACCATAGGATCCGTGTTGGCGAGGTTAAAGAGGCGCTTAAGAAAATAGAAAATGGTAAAGCTGTTGGACCTGATGGTATTCCTATTGAAGTTTGGAAGTGTTTAGGTGAAATGGGGGTGGTGTGGCTTGCTAAACTTTTTAATGTGATATTAAGTTCTAAGATAATGCCGGATGAATAGAGGAAAAGTACTTTAGTTCCTATTTACAAAAATAAAGGGGATATTCAAAATTGTGCAAACTACAGGGGGATAAAGCTTATGAGTCACACTATGAAGTTGTAGGAAAAGGTAATTGAACACAGGTTGAGATTAAAGACTGATATTACTGAGAATCAGTGTGGTTTCATGCTAAGTAGGTCTACAATAGAGGCGATTTATTTATTAAGGGGGTTAATGGAGAGGTACTGGATTAAAAGAAGAGACTTGTATATGGTCTTCATTGACTTAGAAAAAGCATATGATCGAGTGCCAAGAGAGGTTCTTTGGAAAGCTTTGGAAAAGAAAGATGTACATATGGCATATATGAAGGCAATAAAAGATATGTATGAGGGGGTAACAACTACTGTAAGAATGTCTGGGGGCGAAACAAAGGAGTTCCCCATAAGGATTGGTCTACATCATAGATCATCCTTGAGTCCTTATTTATTTAATCTAGTAGTGGATGTTCTAACTAAGCCTATTCAAGAAGAAATCCCTAAGTGCATGCTTTTTGCGGACAATATATTTCTTATAGCGGAGTCAAGAGAAGAGATTAATTTCAAACTTGATTTATGGAGAAGTACTTTAGAGTCGAAGGGTTTTAGTCTGAGTAGAAGTAAGACTGAATATATGCATTGTAATTTTGATAAGAGACAAGTTAGAAGTAATTTGGAGGTCAGATTGGGAAATCAAGTTATTTCACAAATAGATAAGTTCAAATATTTGGGATCAATGATACAAAAGGACGGTGAAATTTTGGAGGATGTTAATCATAGAATTCAGGCCGGGTGGTTTAAATGGAGAAAGGCTACTGGGGTTATATGTGATCGGAAAGTACCGGATAAAGTAAAAGGAAAGTTTTATCGCACTGCTATAAGACCAGCAATGCTTTATGGAAGTGAATGCTGGGCTTTAAAAGGACAGCAAGAGCATAAAGTTGGGGTAGGTGAGATGAGGATGCTGAGATGGATGTATGGGCATACTAGAAAAGATAAGATTTATAATAAACATATACGGGGAAGAGTTGGAGTGGCACCTATTGAAGAGAAAATGGTAGAGAACCGTCTTAGGTGGTTTGGACACGTACAAAGAAGGCCAAGGGATGCGCCGGTGAAGAGAATGGATCAAATAGTATGGACACTGGTTAAAAGGGGTAGAGGAAGGCCAAAGAGAACGCTCAAAGAGGTCATTGAACGGGATCTCCTAGTCAATAACCTATCTAAGGATTTAGTTTTTGATAGAGCACAGTGGCATCGTATGATCCATGTAGCTGACCTCATTTAATGGGATAAGGCTTGTTGTTGTATATAGTGATGGTGCCATGGCTCACGGAGGACCAATAAATACTTGATTCAGTGGCAGAAATGACGAATGCTCCTTCTCCACAACCAGCAATCTCACAATGCTCCTCCTTCCACTCTCACTCTACTTCACAAATAAGGAAGACGATGCCCGACAAGACAATGACACTGGTGAGCCACTTAATCGAAGGCAATAGAGAGAATTAACAATAGCTATGGATTCTCAGTCCAGGGTCATGAAGCCTCACTAGATTTCCCCTTCTACTGCTCACGACCTCAATTGACAAAAATGGAAGGAGAGAAAAATTCCCACCACCTGCTGAGATCCATGAGTCCCAGAAGAACATAGTGAATAGCAAAGCCACTCGACGCCGGCGATAGCAACTCAGGTGGTAGAGGACGATGGGTCAAAACAGCTATAATACTCAGGCATCATGAATCTTCTCTACATTTTCCCTTCCCTGCTAGTAACACAGAGTCTGAAATAGGCAAAGGGGTATGTTGGTAATTTCATGCGCTTGAAAATTCCAAAAAAATCTCCCATTATGGCTTAAGCTGGGATTAGAACAGGGGACCCCTTACTTAACTCCTCTATCCCTAATCACTCAGCTATGGATATCCCTTTGTGAAAATTCTGCAACAAATAATATATATATACTTCATTAAAATTGTAATATTTACCTATTTATTTACTAGGGTCATTATAAAGACATACGAGGAACATGCACAAGAATAAATCCTACAAATAATCGGCGCAAGTACGAGATCTACGAATATCTATCGAGTTTGGGTTTAACTATGGTGCACCAAAGACAAACAGTCCTGCAGTTAGTAACCAATGTTCTATATTCAGTTCTCTCTAAAAACCTTTCCTGCATGCGTGGGGTACATTTAGCATTTAATGATCATAATACTTTCCAATGCAACAATTTTAAGTAAGAATATTTCATAATTATGAAACCCCAACATAAATAGCAGGATAATTATCATGGAATAAATATTCCAACACTAAAATCCACATAAAAATATTTCATCAAGAAAATTAATTTAATATAACATTTACCAAAGTCTTTTTTAAAACTTTCTTTATTTATTTTCATACATAAACATAGTCATATAATGACCCAAGTGAAAAGTTGGAGCAATAAATCCATAGATGTGTTGTTGGGCTTGTTGAAAGAGGTTCTCCCAAAAGGGACTTTAGTGCTTGACTCATTCTATGCAGCTAAGAAGATAATTCACGATTTGGGTTTAGATTACCATAAAATTGATGCTTGTGAGACTGATTGCATATTGTATTAGGGAGAGCACACAAATACAGAATCATGTTCTAAGTGCAAGATTCCTAGATGGAATTTAAACAAATAGAAAGGGAAGAAGGTTCTACATAAAGTCTTGAGGTATTTTTCTTTAACACCTAGGCTACAATAGCTTTATATGTCAACAGATACAGCTAAATAAATGAGGGGGCATAAGGAGAAACACTTAAATGATGATGTATTGAGACATCCAATTGATTCTTTAGCTTGGAAACATTTTAACTGCCAATACCCTAACTTCTCTACTGATCTAAGAAGTATTTGATTGGGTTTAGCAAGTGATAGATTTTAACGTTTTGGAAATATGAGTGCCAATCATAGTATATGGCCTGTTGTCTTGGTGCCATATAACTTGACTCCATAGCTTTGCATTAAAAGCCCATACTTTATGATGACACTTCTTATTTCTGGTCCAAAGTGTCTAGGGGATGAAATAGATATTTACTTGTACCAATGATTGAGAGGCTGAAACAATTGTGGAAAATAGGAGTATAGACGTATGATGTATATTCTCAATCAAATTTCATCATGCATGCAATGACCTTGTGGACAATAAATTATTTTCCCCATATATAGAAACCTTTTAGGATGATCAACTAAAGGTAAACTTGCATATCCATATTGCCACAAAGACACGCATTACATTTTGTTAAGACGTAACTTATCTTACATGGGGCATAGGTAGTTTCTTCCACAAAATACTCATGGCATAAAAATAAGGTATCATTTGATAGTAAAGAAGAACATATGGATCTACTAGTTCCATTAACTGGAGATAAAATATTTAAGCAACTGGAACAATTGGATGATGTGTCATTTGGGAACGATATAAAATGAAAGTGTCATACCAATAATAATGCTTACAAGTGGAGGAAAAGAAGTACTTTTTTCAATTTCCTTATTAGAAGAATTTACTAATATGGCATAATCTTGATGTGATGCACATAGAAAGAAATATGTGTCATAATATTGTATTCACGGTGATGGATTTGGTTGGAAAGATGAAGAACACAATTAAAAGCAGGTATGACTTGATGGACTTGGGCATTAGGAGTGATATGTACCCAATTGAAAATGGTAATAATGATTCTATTCCTCCTTCTCCTTACACATTGTTCTATAAGAATAAACCATCCCTTTTCAAATTCTTAGCTAACTTAAAAGTATTTGATACTTTTTCCTCTAATAGTTCAATATTTAGGAGCAAAAATTATTTGGATTGAAGTATCATGATCACTATGTGTTATTGCAAGAGATATTTTCAACTGCAATACATTGGTTATTACCTTTTAAAGTGCGTGAATCAATTATAGAGTTTGGAAAGATTTTTCAAGAATCTTTGTTCAAAGTGCTTGACTTGTAAATAGCTTGATAAACTTTAAAGTCAGATAGTATTGACATTGTGCAAGTTGGATACTATCTTCCCACCTGTCTTCTTTGATATTATGGTTTAGTTGCTAATACACTTGGAAGGAGAGGTAAAAGTTCCTATACCAGTTTAATATCGTTAAATGTACCTAGTATAAAGGTAACATGCATCAATATCATTATATATTTATCATTCATAACTATAGAAGGTTAACTAATTTTTATGTAATAGGTATTTTTCAGATTCTATGTCAAGAGTAATCAGTCCAGAAGTGAGACTTTTCTAATTATTGTAGTTTAAATCTTAAAACCACAGTCTCTTTCAGGCATGGTGGAGGCAACGAAGAATATTTTTAAAAAATATGATTAACATATGATTTTAAAAATAAAGATATTATTTATGTCAAATTTTTATGTTTATCTTAATCTATTTATATTATTATATAAAGTATTTATATTTATTTGTTTTAAGAAAAATTTTAACATGTTGATGCAAGGATTGAAAAAAAAAATCAGATAGCTGTAACAATTATTTTATAAAATATATTCAGAAATTAGAAGATCAACTTGCACTTTAACTATAAGAAATATAATACTGACGAGGATAGAATGATTGATAATCCTTAAATTATTAGTTTTAAAATTAGGAGTGGTTATTAATATACTTTAAGATTGACATGTTTAAGGTATCTTACTATCCTTTTAAATGAATAATATTTTTTTGTTTCCATAATTAAATTCTTATTAGTTAATAAGTTTTGTTGTAGAACAAAAATACAAGAAACAAACTAAACCAATAAAAACTAATGATTAAGCATACTTATGGTCCTTGGTCTTTTGTAGATATTAAATATTCTACATTAAGTTTAATATATCATCACTATAATGTAAGTTTTTAATCATTTTTTATTTTAAAAGATATTATTTATTTTATATATGTTATTCTTTTATAGAGAGACCCTACTACTAGACAACCTAAACCTCCTGACTAATTGTGGGATATAACATATACTTGGAATATATCAGATGGATAAGTAGTGTGGGCTGAGCCATATACTCTGAACAAATTTATGTATACATTATATTTTTATATTTTATTTTGAGTTAATTTTATTTTTAATCCATTAGTTTCATATGTTTTTATTATAGGTTCATATGCGCGAATTTTCTTAGTAATAAGATCAAGATTTAAAAAGTGATGCTCAAATGACCTCATATGAAATATTGGTGGCTATTCTTGGTGAGAGGCCAGAGTACGTAAAAGGGAAAGAATATGGAGTAGAGCCTTAAGGAAGAGAAATCACCCTCAATTTAGTGATAGTTCAATTGTGCAAAGTATGAGTACCCAATTGGGGGAAGAGTTTGATAAAAAATTTCAAGAGAGAGAAAAATAGAAGCAGAGCGTGCAAAGATAGAAGAAGAACGTGCGCAATTCGATCAAAGATTAATGGAGTAAATTGAACAAATGATACAAACTCAATTCGTTGTCTTGATGCAGATGGGGCAACTAGAGGCACCTACTTCTTCTAATCCTAGTATTGATCATTTAATGTAATGTTTATATTTCAACTAAACAATTTTCTTTATCTTTAAATTGTTTAAGTAATTGAAGTATTATGATATTATAAAGGATGGCGTGAATTATTCATTAATATTATTAGATTTTAGTTCATTTAATTATTTATTATTCTATTTCTATATTTATTATTTTCATTTAAGAAAAATTAGGTAAAAGAATTTACTAGCACCTATTGGTTTTTAGTGGTGACAATTTAGTCACCACATATTCCACTTTAGGCGGTGACAATTAAAGTAGCTGCTAATTCCGCATTAGCGGCAAAAATATAGTTGTCGCTAATTCTACTTTAGGTGGCGACAATTTAAGTCGCTGTTGATTCAGCTTTAGGCAATAACATTTTAAGTCGTCACTGATTTTACTTTAGGCGGCAACTTTTGTCACTATATTTTACTTTTCCTTTGGCGGCAACTTCTTTGTTGACACCTTCTGTTGAACTTTCAGTGGCGACACAATGTTGACGTTGATTGTTGACATTTAGCGGTGATTTTCAATTTTTGTCACTAATATTTATAGGTAACAGTTTTATAGGCGGTTACTTTTACACTTTCAATAGCAACTCAATTGTCTCTAAAAGTCAATTTTTTTAGGAGTGTTTGTCGACCACATCTTGGTAGCTTTCTTTAGAAACCCGTTGGTAATGGAAAGGAACTCCAGGATATTTGCCTAAGTCGGCTACCATTTGGAACCCGAAGGCATTGTTAATCTCCGTCTGCCTAGTATGAATCGCATTCTTGAAAAAGAACATGATTTTTTCTCACATTGACTTTCAACCCTGTGCTAGGACAAAAATCATCAAGGCACTTACGTACTGTGGCTTGTTTCAAAGAAACTTGTGCAAAGAGAATAACATTATCAATGAAAAATAAATGATAGAGAAAGGCCTTACTGTCACGCCACGAAAATTAAGGTATAACTGACACAAAATATGAAGAATTCATATTCTAAGCCACAAGCATATAATTAGAACACCTAATTTAATTTTTATAATAATCTCGAGTATAAATATGTATACATATATATATATTATTTCATAAATAATATACTTCTTTATAATCAAAAGACAAGTTATTTGTAGAAATTTTGGCTATATATCATGCCTCCCAAAAATTCTACAAGTGCCTGCAAAAATTCCAAATATTATACAGATTTTTACCCAAAATAATATTTATATTTACTCCATCAAAAAGACAAAAGGGGAGTATGATCCTGGCTATAGACTAGATAGAGTATCTAATTTCTAAAAATATTATATGGATTTCATAAGTCTATATTTACATTGTGCAGCTACCTAAAAATGGATCTATAACTTCATATCAACAGAGAGGCTCTCCACTATTCAGCTGTAAGAACAAGGTAAATAGTACTATCTAAAACTAAAATAATCTACCGATAAATAACACCCTATAAACATAAATAAATTAAATACGGAAAGAAATAATTTAAGCATGTTCAACTTTGAATAATAAGGATTAATGATAAATCTCAATTTTCAATTATAGAATTATGGCAAAAAATGAAACTATAAAAATAATTAATCAAATCAATCAAAATAGCTAGTAAAACATCTTATTTAAGGAAATTAATTTAAAACGATAATCCTCAAATCTCATTTTTTATAGGTGTTTAACATAATAAAATAACAAGCATGAACACACAGTCCATAAGAGTAACTAACCATTCCGATGCAACTTAAAACTACAAAAATAGGCATGGACACATAATCCATGAGGGTAAGTAACAGGGGTGGTTCAAAGCCATGAATCAGGCATAAGTGCAAGACCCATATATAACAGGCGTGAGAATAAATCTCATGAATATCAAGCGTGAGTACTATATATGCTCACAAATATCAAGTGAGCTCAATTTTAACCATGGTACGTTAAGAACTACTAATACTATCGTAAATAACCACTATTATGTATTTAACGTCATCTCAAAAATCAATTTCGAAGCATATATGGGGTCAATTTATTATTAAATAAGAACACAACTTTTTAATACTAGAATTTCACAAAGAATATTTTATAATCAGGGACCTTAGCATGAAAATAAAAATAAAATCTCAAAAGATTTCATTCAATTTAAATGCAATAAAACTCTTTTAAATAATGGAATTCACATAATAATATTTTTTTTAGAGTAAAAATCATCTCAATATAAAAATTTATAAAATATCTTTCAAAATTTTCTTGGTCTATTCCATATATAAGCATGTCCACTAATCAGCTCCATTTACATCCACTTTGATAGAATTCACAATTTCATGGTTGAATCAAGTTTACAATATATCATCCTTTCGAAACATACATGTAATAGCAAATTATATATATAACCATATACAATCATCCATTGAGAGACAAACTAGCTACACTAACAGAACTTCCAATGGTGATTGCATGTAACGCAAGTGACATAGGTGGTCATAGGTTCATCAGCGCTACGAGTCTGCATCTGATAATAAGTGCACTCTCTTTTCCCACATTTCCCACACACGAACTGATCTGTTGTTGCTTTTGGTTTCTGTCCATGTTCACACGCGAACAGAGCTTTGCTTTTTATCTTCTCTATCTCCTTCTTCCTTCCATCACTAGCCATGTCTTCTGTTCTCATGTCTACGAGCCGCTCCGGTGCAAATTCTCCGAGCATAACCCTTCTTCTGAAATCTGGGTTCTTTGGATCCTTGAGGTTAAACATCAAGGACCGGTACTTGATCTTTTGAGCTCCATTGAAATAACCCCACTTCTGAAATAGTACTGACTCCACTGTCACAGAAACCCTAATAGGATCACATGTTTTGACTTTATCCTTGATTGCTTCATCATCAGCTTCCTCTAAAACCCTAGAGAATGCCTCTTGAAGGCTTTTCATTATTTTGTCTCGCTTCTCATCATTAGTTTTAGTCACAGTTTTCTCCTTTGAAGGAGCAATAGGGCTTGAAGAGGATGCCTTCTTCAGTATTCCAGAAACTAGCTTCTTCTCATCTTTGGCTATGTTTGCTACGGAAACAAAAGTTTTATCATTGGAATCTTTTACCTTTGCATTTTCTAAGGTTGATGTCACAAGATTCTTATCAGTTTTCTCAGCCTTCGGAACCTTAAGCTTTATCACAAGAGTCTTCTGATGCTTCTTAACTTTAACATTTTGTGCAGAAACAGCGATATCAGAATCTACTTGTACCTCAATCTTCCCATTCCTATCAGTTTTCTCGACCTTTGAAACCTTCTGATCAACCTTTTCTTTCTTATTTTTGCTTATTTCCTTCATGATTTTGGTTTTCCACATCTCTATCAAGTCCATAGCAAAAGCTCGGATCTTCTTTCTGGGATGCTTTGTTAGAACTCTGAGATGTTTACCCACTTTAGTCGATACTAGAATTTGATAATTGACTGGAAATTTCTTGAGTAGCTTGAATGCATCGAGGCATCGAGTTTCTTCAACTTCGCCATTGGTTGAGGTCACTGCCACGTCTGCCGCCTTCTTCACTGCCTCATACAGTCGGATTAATTCTTTCTCCATTGTATAAGCCTAAAAGAGAAGTTTAACTTCTTATTAGCTTTTCTATGTGAAGATTCTACTAATATTACTGAGTTTTCTATGCTTTATCAATTTCAACTCCTTATCAAGAATTCTATCTTAAACAAAAATTTAAACTATCTAACTTTTTTTATAAAATTAAGATATCTAACTTTAATTAGGATGATTTATAAATTTAAATTAAATTATTAATAAAATTTAAATATTATTTAGTGAAGGGTATCTTGAAACAGATATCTATATCTAAATAAATAAATTAATTTTGGATATAAAGATATTGATCACTGAAAAATATCCTATACATAAGATATGGTTAAATATTCTAATTTTTAAGAAAATTTCGTATCGCATAAAATTTTGATTAATGATTGTAAAAAGTTGTTATTCATCACTTAACATTAATTCGTTCATTTTAATATTAATTAGCTGAGATTCTTTCATTAACAGGAGATTTAGTTTCCTACATAATCTCAGCTATATTTTGTTTTGTTTTGAAAGATACATATGAGCCATAAATTTAGGAGAAATACTTACATAATTAAGGAGTGTTATGTCATATGAACTATCTCCAATTAAAATAAAATAAATCATCCATTATAATTTTAGTTTGTTGATGACGTATATGAAATAGTTCACATTTTTTTAATTTTTAATAAAAATAAATCTTTTAATTAAGAGATTTATTTTTCTTAAAAGTAAAATATGACGTGAAATTTTTCAAATAAGTTATCAATTGAATTATGTATTTTTTATTGAAAAGAGTTCAGATAACGTGCCACTCTAAGAGTATGTATATATTTCTCTCCATATATTCTCTTGTTTTACTATTTTAATGCACCAACATTGATAAAAAAAATAGGTTAGTATCTAAAAAATTATGTTTGACCGGTATTGAATGAACCTTATGACTTTAGGTCAAAATTATTCTTAATAAGCTATAAAAAATAAAATGAAATATTTTTTAAATATGACTTAACTAATTAATTTGATGTTCAAATGGATGTTTACATACGTAAATAACAATTAATAAACTTGAATAATAAATACTTTAATATGTAATTCAATAATTTTTAAATCATACTTAAAAATTTAATAAATGATTTCAAACAAATAAATTCCCTAACTAATTCAAAGAAATATGTTTAAAATCACGTTTGCCTTTCAAATTGAAAACTCAATATATGGCAGATGAATTGGATTGCTTGTTATGTTTCTAATAATATCTTTATCAATTTTAGGTAATATGGTATTACCAGTTTGGTTAAAGTTTAATCATAACATGACATCAAGAACAATGTACCTTTCATTGATCCTAAATCAAAATTAAATTGGTGTGAAAATTTTAACATTAATTCAATTGAAATCTGTATGATTTAAACTTATCTGTACAACTAATAAATAGTAATGGATCTTTATATTTCATCCTAGTTCAAATTAATTAAATTTTAGTTTCAAATTTCATTATAATAAGCTTGATGTAAATTTTAACCATTTTTGAATCTTACCTTAATATTTCCATTTACGGAGCATGATGTCCCATTCTTATGAGCTTTCTCAGCTTTTTCTTTCTTAATTTTGCTTATTCCCTTTATGATTATGGCTTTCCATATCTCAACTAGGTCCATAGCGAAAACCTGGATCTTCTTTCTGGGATGCTTTGTCAGAAGTCTTAAATGTTTACCCACTTGGGTGGATACCAGAATTTGATAATTGATTGGAAATTTCTTGAGCAGATTGAATGCATCCAGGCACCGGTTTTCTTCAACTTCGTTGTTATTTGACGTTGCCGCCAGCGCCGCTGCCTTCTTCACCACTTCATACAATCTGATAAATTCTTTCTCCATCGCGGAACCTGGAAAGAGAATTCTGATTTTTTTTTTTATTAACTTTTCCGTATAAAGACTATATGAAGATCACTGAACGTTTGAGACTCTATCAATCTTGACTCCTTACAAGGTTTCTATCTTAAACAGAATAGAAAATTAGAGAAAAGGACCTAAAGAAAGAATTATATTTATTAAAACATCATCAAAACTGCAATTATTTAAAATAAGCAAACATGTTCTCTCTGTCGCCTCATTCTTGTGTTTAAAATTTAAATTTAAATGTTTAAATTTTCATTCTTAACACCTCACACCAATATTACAAAATGGAAGGTAGAGGAAACAAGTAGGAAGGAGATCGACGGAAACTTACTTGATCTTCTGCAAATCACTCTTGGTTAGAACTTTTGTTGAATGTGATATCTTGGATTTGCCTATTATTTATAGAACTTCTAAGAAGATTGATCTGATCTGATCTAATCTGATCCCATCAACAACTGTATTATCATAATCATAAATATTTTCACATAATAGAAAGTATTAATATTTAATCATATATTATATAGGATATGATTATATCAAATTATTATATGGCATAAATAATATTAAAGTTATATCAATCTTAAAGAAAATGTACGGTTTTAAATTTTGACAAATTTAAATATATAATTCTCAACAGAAAGAAAATAAGATATACATAGATGTTTTAAAATATATTTTATAATTTAATCAGACACTCAAAATAATTTGTACGTGGTTAAGTTATAAAATTATATAAAATTCAAACTTAAATTGAAATAAGAATAATTATATGACTGATGACTTTCTGGGTTGTATCACAATATCAGATCATCAATTGTTTGTAAATCATATTTAACGAGATCCTTATTATTATTATTGAGCTCAGTTTTAAAAGATAAAAGTGTTTTGGATTAAAATAATGTAATTTCATAATTTTTTGTTAAATAGGTGAGGCGTAGTCAAAGGGAATATAAAAGGTTTGACCATGAGTAATTTAGATTTTTTAAATTTATTTTTGGTAAATCATCTTTTCAAATAATTATGATTTTTGTAATCTCCCCACCTCTAGATCTTTCGTTCTGAATTTGATTCAATTGATTTAATTTACATATTTAATTTAAGTTATGTTAATCTATATCTTATATATTAAAATTTTTCTGGGTGACTTTTTAATGATAAGTCATAAAAGGATATATAGATTCGCGTATTTGAATTTATGAAGGAATAATTTTAGGATAAGTAGATATATTATTTCTTCTCCAAAACGAATAATTTTTTTATTTAAAGATATTGATCATTGAATACTATTTCACGCATAAAATATACTGAAAATTTTAATATTTTAAGAAAAATTCGGATTGCATAAAATTTTGATTAATGAATGTAAACAATTTTGTTCATCACTTAACATTTTTTTCTTTTAATATAAATTAGATTAGATTCTTTTCTTTTCTTTTTCTTTTTTTGCGGTAAAATCTATATATATTTTTTGGTTTAATTTTACTTTCATATGAATATCCTTTTGAAAGATATGAGCAATACATCTATTCCCCTTTTCGCCATTTCAATTGCACATACTTCTTCTCTATTTTAATTTTTATATTCATACATTTTAGTCTAAACCGTTAACACTATTAAAAGTATTCTAACATGTTTTTTATTAAAAAATACATCATAATGAATCTTAGTTGCTAATATATCCCAATTATTATCTAATTTTTATTATTACTCACTTCTTAATTATCCCACTTATTATCTTAATTTTTTATGATTTCTCTTATTTATCTCGCAATAGTTTTTTTTCTAATATTCACTTGTTACCTATTTATTAATTTTAGTAAATTTAAACAAAATTAAAGTAATTTTTACTTAAAGAAAAAAATTAACAAGTTAATATAACTGTGGGTAACTTTTTTTTAACATATGTACCTTTTAATAAATATATTTTAAAAGGATACCACTTAGATCAAATTATTTACATCAATTTCAAAAAATTCTCCGATCTCACTTTGCCATGTGTACTTTTTTAATATCTTCATTTAATTCAAACATATATGAAATAGAATATACATGATAAAGTGTAATTGAATAACTTCACGTAATAGATATAAGGAACTTGATGTATATTTTCCCAGGTCGGTTGCCATTCAGAGGCTTAAGGCATTGCTAGTCTCTGTCCGCCTAGTACGAATCGCATTCTTGGAGAAGATCACACAAGTTTTGGTCACATTGACTTTTAACCCTGAGCTAGCACAGAAATCATCTAGGCACTCACGTCCTGCAGCCTATTGTAAAGAAACTTCTGTAAAGAGAATAATATCATCAGCGAAAAATAATTGAGAAAGAGAAGGGTCTTGCTCATATGGACGTATTGGAAGCCAAGTTCTCTTTGCTACTCTCACCTGCAAGACACCAAGGACGACAAACCTGATCCTGTACCCCCTGGAGATCACGCCACAAATTATATCTGTGTTGATTTGAAGGGATGGTGTAGACAACGATTAACCACCAACTCTGGCCAATGTTATTATCAAATTTCAAGTGTATAAATTGTGTACTCTTAGATACTACCTCCACACAGTGAAACTTATCATATCAGACACCAAAGACCTCCTGGAAAAGCCATCGACGTCCACAATTTCTTTAAAGGGAAAGCCCAACTTGCAAGTAATTTGCATATCATTATTTTCACTGCATCTTGTTTATAAAATAGCAACAAAATCAAAAGAATCCAAGGATGCAGTTGGTGTACGTCTCTACAGTTTCAAAACAGAAAACCCATGCACTACAAAAAAAATATTTATATTTATCGAATAGCTTACCGATAAATAGTCTTATAATTCAAAAGGTTATTTTGAAATACAAGTACAATGTGTGAGATTTAAACAATTGACTATATTTATTAAAGTTTTTATCAATAAATAATTTTATCGATCATTTGATAAATTATTTTCTATAAATTAATTTTACAAATTGAGTATATATCTTACTTATTGAAATATTTATCAATAAAAACCTTATAGAATAAATTTTTGAAAAGTTTCATTTCTACAATGTGACTTAGACTTTTATAAGTTAAGTTTTAAATTTATTTTATCAAAGTTTTTATCTATATGTATTTTTATCAAATAAGGGCTCAAAAAATATCTTCCATAGTATTTCATAACAGAGATTTTTTCATATTTATTCTTGATTAATACACTTAGTGATAAGTTTATAAAAAAACAAAAGCTAAATTAAAATAGTTTTTAAAAATTATTTATCATCATCAAAATATTGGAAAAATATTAGAGTCTAATGTAATCTTGTTACCAGACAAAGCAAACAAATTGAGAAGATTGTGATAGCAAAAAACCCCGCAACAAACCCACAACGAAGCAATCATTGAAAACTCACAGCTAACCCACGCAAAGCAATCATTTTCCCGAATATCAATTCGTTGAAAACCCACGGCAAACCATGAAACACAATAATTGTTCCTTTTTCATAATGAAAATAAGGAAAAGAAGACAAGAGAAAAGGAGGGATTGAAAAGAAAGCGGAGTGAGATTGAAACTTATAAATCTCCTCCATCCACACAGCCGCATATTGCTCCAGATCTATCAAACGCAAGCAATTTTCAGTTAGACACTGCTACATCCTCAACCATATGGCGCCTTCGGTGAAGGTGATTGAAGGGGAAGGGGATGACGGATGTGGACAACAAAGATCGCAAATTGAAGAGGGAAGGCGACGGAGGTTGAAGAAGATGAGATGAGGGCGATGGAGATTGAAGAAGCTTCGTCTCCACCATCGTCAGGGAGAATTGCACAGAGATCTGAGGTGGAGAATGCTGTCACAATTTCTTTGCCACTGCCATGGCCATCGTCGAAGATGAGGACGGTGGCTGGAGCAGACGGGGAGGGTAACGGTAGATGAGACAAGTGAGGTTTCAGGGTAAAAATTGATTGGGATAAAATTGTCAAATAGGTAGGGTTGTTCATAATATTGCCACATCAACATCATTTAGCCACGTGTCATCCACATAATGACACTGTATTCATTTAACGTTTAACATTATCATTATCTCTCCGTTAACTCGGGGTACAAAAGATATGAAATTATATTTATAGGACATATTAAAAATAGCATAAATATTATAATTATTTAGAATAAACAAGCATTTTCTCTGTGTCGTCTCATTCTTATTTTTAAAATTTAGATTTAAATGTTTAATCTTTCATTCTTATTTTATTGGAAATCAAGGCCTCACACCAATATTACAAAATGAAAGGTAGAGAAACAAGTAGGAGGAAGATCATATTCAAAATTCTAAAAAATAATTTTTATTCAAAAATATATTATAATAAATCATATTTACTAATAAATCTTACATTTCCACATTATTCAAAGTCTCTAATTTATCTTTCAATAGTTTTTTAATGGAGAAAACTTATATCAAGTTCCTTCCATCCGTGTTGTAAAGTTTTTCAATTTCACTCTATCATGTCATATTTTTAATAACTTTATTTAACTTAAACTCATATGAAAAAATAGCACACATACATGACAAAGTGAAATTGTTGAACTTGATATATAGTCCACTTTTGTCATTCATTTGTTATCAATTTAATAATTTTAGTAAATTTAAATGATAATAAATAAACATTTTATTATATTTTATAATCTTATAATATAATTAGAAATATATATATGCTTGAAAGATACGTTCATGTACTTAAAATAGTTTAAATAAATTACATTAAACATTTAAAATTATTAGAAAACATAAATTCAGAGATATAAAATAATTAATTTTAAAATATGATCAAAATTAATCAATTCAATTATATAACCATAAGAATTAAATATATATATTAAAAATGTTTTTTGGGTAAAAATAAGTGTTTAAATGATCGTGAATTAACACATTATATATGGTTGTTTAGTCAAAACAAAATGCTAACACTGGGATTTAATCGTTTGGAGTAACTAATGCTTGAAGGAGGGATAGAGAAATACAATACACACAACCATTTAAAATGATTCAGTTTATTACTTGATCTATGTCTAGTCTCACAATACTTTTGAAAGTTTCCACTATAACTCTGAGAGTTCCTATAATGTTTTTGAGAGACGAAACTAAAATTTGTACAAATTTAAATAATTAAAAATTGTGTTAAAAATATATTCTAATATAATTTAAATTTAAGACACTCTTTTCTTTTATATAAAATAATTCAGAGATCATTTTGTTATCCGAAAGTAATTTTGACATTATTAAACTTAGATAGAACTCGTGGAAAAAAATGAATTAGAATAAACTTTCAGCTTATTCGAGTCAACTGGGTAAATTACAGCGTGAAAAGAAAGGGTGACTCAGATGTTACTAAAGTCATTTTTAGTTGCACCAAAATTGAAGCTTTTTGAGTCAAATACTCAAAATATAGCTTTGAGATTTAGATGTGACTTAGGGCATTTTTACTTGGACCAAACTTGAAAGTAACTCGAGTTAAAGACTTAAGATACAACATTATGACTGGGATGAGACTCAAGGCATTTTTTACTTCAATAAAAATTAGGGTTTATGCGAGTCAAATGAAACAAATACATTGTTCTCCATTTCCATTGAGAGAAGACTATTCTAAGCATAAAATATAGTGAAATATTTAACTTTTTAAGAAAATTTCGGATATCTTAAAATTTTGATTATTGAATGTAAACCGTTTTGTTCATCACCTTAACATTTGTTCCTTTTAATATTTATTAGATTAGATTCTTTCTTTATCACTGCATGCCTTGTGTTTTTGTAGTTCATTGCTTGGCAGTGTGGCGTTTCCCTTTAGACCCCGCCGCACAACCACGGCACCACCAGGGGGCGCGGCGGCTAGGGGACATTTTAGACATTGACGAATTTGGAGTCATGTATTTGTACCAAGGTTTTCATATTTGGGTCTTTTTGAAGCTTCAATTAAGGAAAATAATTATACGTGCATAGAGCTCTTCTTTGTTTGTCTTTTGAGAAATACAATTAAGAATCTAACATTACGTAATTGTTTGAATATATGAAATTTATTATTTATATTGTTAAATTTATTACATAAAAAACAAAAAAGAATTTATGGATAGGAAATAGCATCCAATCTAAAGAAAAGCCTCCTTTTTTTAAAAAAAAAAACATGTCACTCTTCACCCCAGTTGTAATAACTAGAACTAAATGCTGCATCCTGCTTCTACATTATACCCCCTTCGATTCTTACAATCATGTTGAATCAAAGATATCAATCCTTGATATGGATGAAAAATAGGTTGATACCCGGGCATGGTGCTTATAGCTTGCTTTGCCCAGCGGGATACTATAGCGTTTGTTGTTCTAGGAATATAACTTCAACTTCCCATTGGCGTATCAACCACGATTGAGTTTCACTGATCAAACCTTCATTATCCATGTGTTGACTCACATCCTCTTAGTGAAGAAGCCATATGACATCTGTTGCATCCGACTCAATGATAACTTTCCATTCACCTCTCCTCCAGGCCATCTTCAAACCGCAAATAAGAGTCCATAATTCAGTCGTTAAGCTATCACCGTTCTCTGGTCGAAACATGAAGCCTTAAAGAAATGTACTGCCATCCTCATGCATATTACCTCTGCATCTTGCTCCATGGATCATGGTGAAGGAGTCACCAACAATCACGCACTACATGGCCATTGAGTTCCACTTTGTACCGCAATCACGCACTACATGGCCATTGAGATTGATTTCGTGGAGCTTCTTACAGGATTGACTCCAGCTTGAGATGATACCCTTCAATCTTAGAATAAAAGGCACTGGTTGGTCAGAACTTTCCCCTAAAAAATCCTCTCATTATGCTGTTTCCATAAGAGCTAGCAGGAGGTATTGAATAATTCGCTCCAGCATCTTCCAAGAGCAAGACCTGGGTTTTTAAGGTTAAATTCCAACCAATCTTGCAGATCAAGATTAAAGAATTCTTTGTGAACAGAGGGGTTGATTAAACTAAGCCACAAATCCCTAGTGTCATCACAATCTCTAACATTATGCAATAAGCTTTCTGAGTTCGCACCACCCCAAGTGCAAGTAGTGTCCATACACATGCCTTTCTTGGCTCTAATGTCATTGGTCAAAAGTTTATTATGAAAAGCAAGCCAAATAAATGTTTTGCACCGTTGCATACCGGGAAGCTTCCAAACCTTCTGCCAGATACAATCAGTGGTCACATATTCCTTGGAAATAGCTTTCTAGGATGGTCTAATAGAGAAAGCTCTATTTCTGTCATGCTTCCATCTCACCATATTTCTCACCTGGTCAGTCTCGACTCCACTTTCCAAGTGTTTTCTTTCCATGAGTTATTGATTCCTACCAACATGTTAATTTCTTGACTAATAACTGGCATTAGATCATTTCCGCGTTGGTAGTTGCTTCTAATGACCTTAACCCAGAGATCATCTCTTCGATTAATCAGGTTCCATCCAAACTTTTTTTTGGTATCTCAGATGCCTTAGACCCAGCCCCAATTCCTCTTGACTTTACAGACCGTGTCCCATGCTACAAGGTGACAACATTTTACAAACTACAAAGCAGAACATTAGCTTGTCACTGTTGAAAGTAAGAGTTTCTATAAAGTCAATATTTTCTACGGTAACACTATTTGTTATCGTAGAAGATTAATGATTTCTACAGCGACAATTTTTTGTCGTCGCTGCAAAAATTAGGCTTAAGCAAAGACTTTTCTCATATCGCGGTTGAAAGTCTTTATGCATTTTTTTCTAATCTAAAGAGTTTTAAAGCAATTGTCTAATATATTATTGAATAATATCTTTTTTAAAAAATAAATAAAGGAATTTTACATGTTGTTATTGTAATAAGCAGAAATTATATAGATAATAATGTGGTGAGTGTGAAAGAAGATGAAGTAGGGGTGTGTGTATAAAAGAGATATTATAATTATGTGTCAATAAGTGTGAAAGTTAGTACAAGAGAGATGTGTGTGTATGAGATAAATAAAGAGATAAAGAGATAAAGGAAAGTGAAATACACACACACACATATATATATATATATAGTATGTGTGTTAGTGTTATGGCCTGAAAAAAAAAATATATTTAATAGATAAAATTAATTTAGCCAAGGAATATGTATATATATTTAGTAGGAAATTTCAATATGAACAGGTTAGTTGGGTGGTTAAGCAGCATGGATTCAACTCTAAGGTACCGTGTTCGAACCCTGGTGACTGCAAAAGTGAAGGTTTTATTTCTTTTTCAAGGCCGTGAAATTACAGGAATGCCCTCCCCCTTTTACCTGCTGAAAACCGTACCTCCACCATTCTGATTTTTCTTCAGCGACGACATAGACAGGAGAGCGCAGAGCAGAAATCCTCAAGCCATTGATGCCGTGTATGCAAGCTTTGCTTCAACCTGTGCCTTTTCGGTGTTGTTCCATCATCGACAGCAGCTATCACTCCTCTCAGACGCTTTATTAGTTTTCAGTTTGGGTTCAGTTGATCGGGGTGACAGAGAAAGTGAAAGCGGAGGATTTATGGGGTGAGGGTCGCGTCTTTGATTTGCCTTTAAGTTGTCGACGCTACTCCTTGTATATGGATTGCTATCATGGTTGTGCTGTGTGTCATCGCCGCCAAGTGTGCTCTGGTACTGTAGCAAGTCTAGATTCCCAATCTCCTTCTTGTCGCTGTTGCTGAGCAAGGCGTGGCTGCGGTAAGCGGTGGCAGTCATGTTTCTCTGTCTGTTATGTGTGAATTTGCTTTAAAGCTCTAAAGTTCTTCTCTATCGCCATGGTGAGGATCGCAGGTTCCATAAGCGAGGTAAGCTTCCTCGATGCCTTTTACCTGCCTCCTGCGGTTTGTGTTGTTACATGGGTATGAGTTTCTGTTTCCTGTGTATTACGTGTGCACGAGCAATGTGTGTTGGATTGCTCTGTTTTAAGAGGAAAGACTGATGAATGCCGTGGGGTAGAGACTGTGAAGTCGCCATTGGAATTGAAGCTATGTATATCTGTTTGTCGTCGTTATATTCTTATTGCTATCACTATGCTAATGTTGGCATGGGAGTTCATGAGTGGCTGCTGGGTTGTACGTGGTTAAATCTGCGAGATGAATACATGTGGGTGCTGCGTGGTTAGTTGGCAGTTCTGGGGTTGTGGTTGAGGGAGGTCTCTTCTTGGTATGCAAGTATGTTGCTACTGTTTTAATGGTGTATATATATATATAGGATGTGTATGTATGAGCCGTGGAGGTATATAATTGCTGGTGATGACGCTATAAAAAAAAAACAACACAATCAAAACAAGAAGAAAGAGACAGTTAAGGAGAGGTGGGTTTTATATTTGGGGTTGCTGTGTCTGCTTGCAGTAGGATCTAGGAAGGTGTATGATCCGTAGGGGAGCTTAAATATTATGTCCTTGTTTTGTTCTGGATTCATACGCTGAGTATTGTAAATATTGCTGTTGTTAGGCGTTGGGGCTTTTGGTTGAAACTGAATGGGCTGTTGAGGTTGTGCATTATGTTGCTTGAATGATATATTCTTTGTATACATGCTCTGTGAAGTCCCCTATGTATTTATTTGTGTAATAATGCCCCCAAAGGAAAGAGGAATAAAAGAAAACATGTGGTTAGGTGGAGGTTTCTGTTGTTGTTGTAGGAATGATCTAAGGACATGCCTTGTGTGTGCGCGGTGGAGATATATATATATATATACATACTGCAACCAAGTGGCTTTAATAGTATAGTATACATGTATATGCAGCTGTTGTTTTGAAGAGAATGAGTTGGTATAAATGTACATAGATACTTGGGTCAATGTATGATGAATTCCTGAATAAAGCTTGCTGTGTTTTGTGTTGAGATATTTGGGAATCTAGTTCTAGATGATGAATTAATATTTGAATGTTGGAATAATGATTTTGATGCTAAATGCATGAAATTATGTGTGATGCATGCATTGTTAAGTTTTGGCAAAAGGATTAAGAAAAGTTAAAGCTTTGGGTGCACTGAAAGTATTTTAATATGAAATAAGTATTAGAGATGTTTAGGCCAATTGTCAAAAAATGGAAACTGAAAGTGAGTAGTGAGCTCACTGTTCTGCAAATGAAAGTTTAAGATTGGTAAAGCAGTGATTGTATAATGGATTAAATGGAGTTGTGTCTATCTGTGGTGGTTCTGTTCAGTGGATGTATAGTTTGAGAAACCCTTACTATGTTCTGTTTAATACGGATTCTAAGTTCTCGGAAGAGTACTTTGGAATTTTGGTCTCCTCAGAATATGGAATTCCATATTATAGATTGTTAGCTTGTAATGGAAGGGAATATTAGGTTAAAGATGATTTATTTCTGTGGTAATGCTGTTTAGAATGTTGATATATTGTCTTGGGATATCAGGGAATTGAGATGTGATTATAATCGGAGGTGATTGGCAGAACGGGTGTAGGTTTTGGAGCGTGACAGGTGAGTGAATAACGTTCCCTAAAATTTACATTTTCAAATGCATTGTCATTTCAAATATTGAATTCCAAATATGAATTTTAAAAAGCAAATTTTACGAAAGTATGGTTTAAATCGTTGGAAAGGATTTTCTTTCGATTGGGTTACCAAAGAATTATGATTATGTACGAAAATTGATGAATAAGTTTTTGAAAAGAGTTTGGCAAAAGTTGCATTGAACTGATGTTATTCATGAAATATATTCTTATGCGAATTTCATATGATTTTACAGTAACTTGATTTTTAATGTACATGCTGGGGTTTTTGAAATTCAAAGTGGTTTTTACCAACAGTTATGGCATTGAAACAGTTGAGATTATGATATGTGAAATAAACCCCATGCATGATGGAAATGTTTTAGAAAGGATGGAATACAGAACGCTGGTTGCTAACAGCAGTACTGTTAGCCCTTGGTGCACCTTGGTTACCCGAGCTCGACAGATTTCACCGTGGGTTTCATACTCGCGAAGGGTAGTGGTTGAGCTACCAGATTTCACCGTGGGTTTCATACTCGCGAAGGGTAGTGGTTGAGCTACCAGATTTCACCGTGGGTTTCGTACTCGCGAAGGGTAGTGGCTAAGCTACCAGATTTCACCGTGGGTTTCGTACTCGCGAAGGGTAGTGGTTGAGCTACCAGATTTCACCGTGGGTTTCGTACTCGCGAAGGTTAGTGGCCTTGAGCCACCGACAGTTAGCAGCTTCGAGCTGCCAGATTGGTTAGTTACCCTCGTGGACTGTGTGTCCACGTCTGTTTTCGTTCTGTTGAAGTTCTACAGAAAAGTTATGATTTTGAAAGAAATGGTTATTTCAACGATTGATTTGAAAAGGTTATTTCAACGATTGGTTTGAAATGGTTATTTCAGATTGTTGTTTTCCTTGAAATACAAATATTTACAGAAAGACTTGCATCAGATTACGAAATATTATGAAGTACATTTTCAACATGATTATGCATTGTTTATTTCCGCATTCTTTTAAATCATGTTTTTTTTTTGGGACGTTATTCACGAGTAGATTATTTGGCTTCAGATAGTGCAGGTGACCCTAATCCTCCCGCTGAGCAGTAAAGAGCCTCGTCGCAGATCCGAAGCGTTATTTTTGAACAAGATTGATTTTTATCTTTATTAAGTACTGGTGTTATTTTGAATAAAAAGGCAAATGCTCCACATAGACATTAGAAAAGATTGTGTTATTTTGAAAAATGTTATGGAAACTTTAAACGTTGTATTTAAGGTTTTAGGCTTTCGGAATATGAAATTGTTCATATTCTGTGCCGGTCACGGTCCAAATTTCGGGACGTGACAGTTTGGTATCAGAGCCAAAAGTTTTTCTGTGGCTAAGTGGAGCAGGGATACTTCGGTGGGGTCTCAATTATCGTTATGAACCCGGGCATAACCATAGTTGAGGCATTTCTGAAGATCTCTATGGGAAATTTAAAAGTGTTTTGGTTTTTGTGATTTTGAAATCATATTTTCCTCAGAAATTAAATATTTTTATGTTTTTGGCGTATAACTAAATGACGCCTAGACGTCCACCATGTTGGAAGAAGTTCTAGAAGTTATAAGACTTCGGATTAAGGCGCTGCTCAACAAAGAGAATTGTCCCATAGAGGGAAAGGTCAGGGTCATAGGGAGTTAGGTGTTGTGGAACTTGACCCCTTAGACCTCTATAAGAATCTTATTTAAATTTAAACCTTCAAATCCACCGTCCCTAGTTATTTCTATATTATATAGGCATGAAACTTGTGAAGAAACCCGTAGCCTTATTGAAGCGGATAATATTTTAGTCAAGTTATTAGAATGCATTAAGTTGGATTTTCCTAAGTTCGCATGTTTTTGTTACAGAGTGGAACCTATGAAATTTTGTTAGACGGCATTCAAAAGAGGTGTATAAACTTGTTAAGTGGATTTTGAAGCTTTGATTAGATGGAATCAAGTTAATGGTTAGTGTTTTGGTTATGATGATTTCGGATTCTCCTGAAAGTACTTTGGATGGTTTGGAGATAGAGACAGTGAGATATTGGGACTCGATTTGGTTAAGGATGCTAAAGAAAAGGTAAAAATGATTCAACAACGGTTGTTGACAGCTCAAAGTTGACAGAAGTCTTATGTGGATCGTTGTCATAGGGAATTGGAATTTATGGTCAAAGATAAAGTGTTTTTAAGAGTGTTGCCAGTGAAAGGTGTTATGAGAATTAGGAAGAAGGGCAAGTTAAGTCCAAGGTAGTTGGGTCTTTTGAGATTTTGTATAAAAATCGGCATAGTAGCTTATTGTTTAGCTCTACTACCAGAATTATCGGGAATCCATCCGGTGTTTCATGTATCGATGTTATGAAAGTACTTGTAAGATCCATTTCATGTTGTGGGATATCAAGAAGTTTTTATGAATGAGGGCTTGTATGATGAGTATCTAGTAGCTATTACTAATAGGCAAGTAAAGAAGTTAACATTAAAAGAGATTCCTTCGGTGAAAGTGTTATGGCGTAATCACTCAGAGGAAGAAGCTATTTGAAAGTGGATAGTGAGATGTGAATCAATACCCACATTTATTTGAGGACTAAGGTGAGTATATTTTCAAATTCGGAGGACCGAATTTTTTAAGAGGGGAAGAATGTTATGGCCTGGAAAAAAAAATATATTTAATAGATAAAATTAATTTAGCCAAGGAATATGTATATATATTTAGTAGGAAATTTCAATATGAACAGGTTAGTTGGGTGGTTAAGCAGCATGGATTCAACTCTAAGGTACCGTGTTCGAACCCTGGTGACTGCAAAAGTGAAGGTTTTATTTCTTTTTCAAGGCCGTGAAATTACAGGAATGCCCTCCCCCTTTTACCTGCTGAAAACCGTACCTCCACCATTCTGATTTTTCTTCAGCGACGACATAGACAGGAGAGCGCAGAGCAGAAATCCTCAAGCCATTGATGCCGTGTATGCAAGCTTTGCTTCAACCTGTGCCTTTTCGGTGTTGTTCCATCATCGACAGCAGCTATCACTCCTCTCAGACGCTTTATTAGTTTTCAGTTTGGGTTCAGTTGATCGGGGTGACAGAGAAAGTGAAAGCGGAGGATTTATGGGGTGAGGGTCGCGTCTTTGATTTGCCTTTAAGTTGTCGACGCTACTCCTTGTATATGGATTGCTATCATGGTTGTGCTGTGTGTCATCGCCGCCAAGTGTGCTCTGGTACTGTAGCAAGTCTAGATTCCCAATCTCCTTCTTGTCGCTGTTGCTGAGCAAGGCGTGGCTGCGGTAAGCGGTGGCAGTCATGTTTCTCTGTCTGTTATGTGTGAATTTGCTTTAAAGCTCTAAAGTTCTTCTCTATCGCCATGGTGAGGATCGCAGGTTCCATAAGCGAGGTAAGCTTCCTCGATGCCTTTTACCTGCCTCCTGCGGTTTGTGTTGTTACATGGGTATGAGTTTCTGTTTCCTGTGTATTACGTGTGCACGAGCAATGTGTGTTGGATTGCTCTGTTTTAAGAGGAAAGACTGATGAATGCCGTGGGGTAGAGACTGTGAAGTCGCCATTGGAATTGAAGCTATGTATATCTATTTGTCGTCGTTATATTCTTATTGCTATCACTATGCTAATGTTGGCATGGGAGTTCATGAGTGGCTGCTGGGTTGTACGTGGTTAAATCTGCGAGATGAATACATGTGGGTGCTGCGTGGTTAGTTGGCAGTTCTGGGGTTGTGGTTGAGGGAGGTCTCTTCTTGGTATGCAAGTATGTTGCTACTGTTTTAATGGTGTATATATATATATAGGATGTGTATGTATGAGCCGTGGAGGTATATAATTGCTGGTGATGACGCTATAAAAAAAAAACAACACAATCAAAACAAGAAGAAAGAGACAGTTAAGGAGAGGTGGGTTTTATATTTGGGGTTGCTGTGTCTGCTTGCAGTAGGATCTAGGAAGGTGTATGATCCGTAGGGGAGCTTAAATATTATGTCCTTGTTTTGTTCTGGATTCATACGCTGAGTATTGTAAATATTGCTGTTGTTAGGCGTTGGGGCTTTTGGTTGAAACTGAATGGGCTGTTGAGGTTGTGCATTATGTTGCTTGAATGATATATTCTTTGTATACATGCTCTGTGAAGTCCCCTATGTATTTATTTGTGTAATAATGCCCCCAAAGGAAAGAGGAATAAAAGAAAACATGTGGTTAGGTGGAGGTTTCTGTTGTTGTTGTAGGAATGATCTAAGGACATGCCTTGTGTGTGCGCGGTGGAGATATATATATATATACATACTGCAACCAAGTGGCTTTAATAGTATAGTATACATGTATATGCAGCTGTTGTTTTGAAGAGAATGAGTTGGTATAAATGTACATAGATACTTGGGTCAATGTATGATGAATTCCTGAATAAAGCTTGCTGTGTTTTGTGTTGAGATATTTGGGAATCTAGTTCTAGATGATGAATTAATATTTGAATGTTGGAATAATGATTTTGATGCTAAATGCATGAAATTATGTGTGATGCATGCATTGTTAAGTTTTGGCAAAAGGATTAAGAAAAGTTAAAGCTTTGGGTGCACTGAAAGTATTTTAATATGAAATAAGTATTAGAGATGTTTAGGCCAATTGTCAAAAAATGGAAACTGAAAGTGAGTAGTGAGCTCACTGTTCTGCAAATGAAAGTTTAAGATTGGTAAAGCAGTGATTGTATAATGGATTAAATGGAGTTGTGTCTATCTGTGGTGGTTCTGTTCAGTGGATGTATAGTTTGAGAAACCCTTACTATGTTCTGTTTAATACGGATTCTAAGTTCTCGGAAGAGTACTTTGGAATTTTGGTCTCCTCAGAATATGGAATTCCATATTATAGATTGTTAGCTTGTAATGGAAGGGAATATTAGGTTAAAGATGATTTATTTCTGTGGTAATGCTGTTTAGAATGTTGATATATTGTCTTGGGATATCAGGGAATTGAGATGTGATTATAATCGGAGGTGATTGGCAGAACGGGTGTAGGTTTTGGAGCGTGACAGGTGAGTGAATAACGTTCCCTAAAATTTACATTTTCAAATGCATTGTCATTTCAAATATTGAATTCCAAATATGAATTTTAAAAAGCAAATTTTACGAAAGTATGGTTTAAATCGTTGGAAAGGATTTTCTTTCGATTGGGTTACCAAAGAATTATGATTATGTACGAAAATTGATGAATAAGTTTTTGAAAAGAGTTTGGCAAAAGTTGCATTGAACTGATGTTATTCATGAAATATATTCTTATGCGAATTTCATATGATTTTACAGTAACTTGATTTTTAATGTACATGCTGGGGTTTTTGAAATTCAAAGTGGTTTTTACCAACAGTTATGGCATTGAAACAGTTGAGATTATGATATGTGAAATAAACCCCATGCATGATGGAAATGTTTTAGAAAGGATGGAATACAGAACGCTGGTTGCTAACAGCAGTACTGTTAGCCCTTGGTGCACCTTGGTTACCCGAGCTCGACAGATTTCACCGTGGGTTTCATACTCGCGAAGGGTAGTGGTTGAGCTACCAGATTTCACCGTGGGTTTCATACTCGCGAAGGGTAGTGGTTGAGCTACCAGATTTCACCGTGGGTTTCGTACTCGCGAAGGGTAGTGGCTAAGCTACCAGATTTCACCGTGGGTTTCGTACTCGCGAAGGGTAGTGGTTGAGCTACCAGATTTCACCGTGGGTTTCGTACTCGCGAAGGTTAGTGGCCTTGAGCCACCGACAGTTAGCAGCTTCGAGCTGCCAGATTGGTTAGTTACCCTCGTGGACTGTGTGTCCACGTCTGTTTTCGTTCTGTTGAAGTTCTACAGAAAAGTTATGATTTTGAAAGAAATGGTTATTTCAACGATTGATTTGAAAAGGTTATTTCAACGATTGGTTTGAAATGGTTATTTCAGATTGTTGTTTTCCTTGAAATACAAATATTTACAGAAAGACTTGCATCAGATTACGAAATATTATGAAGTACATTTTCAACATGATTATGCATTGTTTATTTCCGCATTCTTTTAAATCATGTTTTTTTTTTGGGACGTTATTCACGAGTAGATTATTTGGCTTCAGATAGTGCAGGTGACCCTAATCCTCCCGCTGAGCAGTAAAGAGCCTCGTCGCAGATCCGAAGCGTTATTTTTGAACAAGATTGATTTTTATCTTTATTAAGTACTGGTGTTATTTTGAATAAAAAGGCAAATGCTCCACATAGACATTAGAAAAGATTGTGTTATTTTGAAAAATGTTATGGAAACTTTAAACGTTGTATTTAAGGTTTTAGGCTTTCGGAATATGAAATTGTTCATATTCTGTGCCGGTCACGGTCCAAATTTCGGGACGTGACAGTTAGAGAGTGGAGGAGGATTGTAATACATACATACTTGTGTGAGAGAGAGAGAGTGAGAGAGATAATATAAATTTATTTGAGAGAAAATAATACACGTTATAAATAGTTTTATGATAAGTATTATTATACTTTACATAAAATATAAAATATATTATTATGATATAAGGGGTGAGACAAATAATATAATAGAAGGAGGTAACATAATTAATTTAAATATTTGATGAAGATTATTAAATCTTATGTTGATATTTATAACAACAACAAGCCTTATCCCATTAAATGGGGTCGGCCTTATGTTAATATTTATTTTATTTTAATTATAGTTATTTAAAATACATTGTATCATCAATATTGCTTTTATATTTTTATGTCAACTAATTACCAGTTGTAGTTTTAGTTCAGTTGGACATGTTTTGGTAAAGGCCTTTATTTGATCTAGGGTATCGAATCTGGATACTAGAGGGTTTTTTTCCTCTCTTTTTCACCCACCCATCCGACTTCCTTTTTTTTCTAACTCCTTCTCTTTCTTCGTTTTCCATATCTGTAGAGAAAGAGAGCTATGGGTGAGTGAGAGAGAGAGGAGTACGAGAGAGCGATAGAGGACAAACGAGCTTGTGACGATGGAGATTGACCAAGGTCAACTCTCTTAACTCTGTTCTCACCTTTGGTTTCCTTTGTTTTTCGATTATGAGGATTGGGTCACTCAATAAAGTCTATTAATTTAGTGGAATATGGTAGATTTAGTGAGAACGAGAAAGGATTTGCTCATTCAAACTTGAAAATCGATGGTCACCTGAAAGTCTTCTCTAATTATGCGATTTTGAAGAGTTTTCAACTGATTCAAAATTGGGGTTTTGAAAGGAAATCCTTAATTAAGTAAATATTGATGCTTAAAGAGGCCTTAATCTTTAAGTGTGGTGGCTGACAGGTGTGTGAGTCCTTCAACCTTTGTTCTCCGTGAAGAGCCTCATTTGAAAAATGAAGGACAAAAATGCTATCAAGGAATGAAATTCCTCTCTTATGTACCAACTATTAATTATTTAACACAGCCAAAATAATTCCATACATAATCACTTAACCATTCCAATAATTTTCGTTGTCTTTCAATTCCAATAATTAACTTCTAAAACAGCAGCACAATTCTTTGAATCATGAACCTCAACATCATAAATATATCAAGCCAGAATAGCAGCATTTATATATACACCTACAGCAGCAATGTCCAAACTCTTCCCCACAGCAGCGACACTCACAACCAACAGAGGGACACAATTCAAATGACCCACAAAAATATATGCATACATCCATCCTTCAAGTCAGTAACTCCACACATATACACACACACAAGTTGTACAGACATAAGCATCATAGAACACACACAACCTTCTCTCATTCACTCTTCCACCATCAATTTCCCTCAGGCTCTCGTCAATAGGGAACACAGAAAATCAACCTTGCAACCATCACTAACAAGAATTAAATGAAAGGAAGAGATGTAAAACTTACCACACACAATTTCAAACCCAACAAAAATTCCACCGTCCTTACACCAAATATTCCTTCACCTTTCTTTCCTTCCTAGACTCGACAAGCAGAGAATGACAACCATTATTCATTCAACCACCAGGAACACTGGTTAGCAGAGAAGGAAATGAAGAAATCAATCTTGACTTACACTAAAGTAGCACCCTAAAAGACAGAGCAACGAAGAGCATCCTGCAACCATAACTCTTGATCTATTGATGACGAAAATTGCCTGCTATGACGGGAAAGATGGATTCAAATAGAAGGAGACCAGTAGTCACTAGGAACAGCGATGACGAAGCTACACCGTGCAACTGATCAAAACAGAGGAGGAAGATGGAGATTGCAACAATAGTATGACGTATATAGTGATGGTGCCATGGCTCATGGAGGACCAATAAATACTTGATTCAGTGGCAGAAATGACGAATGCTCCTTCTACACAACCAGCAATCTCACAATGCTCCTCCCTCCACTCTCACTCTACTTCACAAATAAGGAAGACGATGCCCGACAAGACAACGACACTGGTGAGCCACTTAATCGAAGGCAATAGAGAGAATTAACAGTAGCCGTGGATTCTCAGTCCAGGGTCATGAAGCCTCACCAGATTTCCCCTTCTACTGCTCACGACCTCAGTTGACAAAAATGGAAGGAGAGAAAAATTCCCACCACCTGCTGAGATCCATGAGTCCCAGAAGAACACAGTGAACGGCAAAGCCACTCGACGCCGGCGATAGCAACTCAGGTGGTAGAGGACGATAGGTCACAACAGCTAAAATGCTCAGGCATCATGAATCTTCTCTACATTTTCCCTTCCCTGCTGATAACGCAGAGTCTGAAATGGGCAAAGGGGTATGTTGGTAATTTCATGCGCTTGAAAATTCCAAAAAACATCCCATTGTGGCTTAAGTGGGGATTAGAACAGGGGACCCCTTACTTAACTCCTCTGTCCCTAACCACTCAGCTATACATATCCCTTTGCGAAAATTCTGCAACAAATAATATATATATACTTCATTAAAATTGTAATATTTACCTATTTATTTACTAGGGTCATTAGAAAGACATACGAGGAACATGCACAAGAATAAATCCTACAAATAATCGATACGAGTATGAGATCTACGAATATCTATCGAGTTTGGGTTTAACTATGGTGCACCAAAGACTAACAGTACTGCAGTTAGTAACCAATGTTCTATATTCAGTTCTCTCTAAAAACCATTCCTGCATGCGTGGGGTACATTTAGCATTTAATTATCATAATACTTTCCAATGCAACAATTTTAAGTAAGAATACTTCATAATTACGAAACCCCAACATGAACAGCAGAATAATTATCATAGAATAAATATTCCAACACTAAAATCCACATAAAAATATTTCATCAAGAAAATTAATTTAATATAATATTTACCAAAGTCTTTTTTAAAAATTTCTTTATTCATTTTCATACATAAACATAGTCATATATTGACCCAAGTGAAAAGTTGGAGCAATAAATCCATAGATGTGTTCTTGGGCTTGTTGAAAGAGGTTCTCCCAAAAGGGACTTTAGTGCTTGACTCATTCTATGCAGCTAAGAAGATAATTCACGATTTGGGTTTAGATTACCATAAAATTGATGCTTGTGAGACTGATTTCATATTGTATTAGGGAAAGCACACAAATACATAATCATGTTCTAAGAGCAAGATTCCTAGATGGAATTTAAACAAATAGAAAGGGAAGAAGGTTCTACATAAAGTCTTGAGGTATTTTTCCATAACACCTAGGCTACAATGGCTTTATATGTCAACAGATACAGCTAAATAAATGAGGGGGCATAAGGAGAAACACTTAAATGATGATGTACTGAGACATCCAATTGATTCTTTAGCTTGGAAACATTTTGACCGCCAATACCCTAACTTCTCTGCTGATCTAAGAAGTGTTCGATTGGGTTTAGCAAGTGATAGATTTTAACCTTTTGGGAATATGAGTTCCAATCATAGTATATGGCCTGTTGTCTTAGTGCCATATAACTTGACTCCATAGCTTTGCATTAAAAGTCCATACTTTATGATGACACTTCTTATTTCTGGTCCAAAGTGTCTAGGGGATGAAATAGATATTTACTTGCACCAATGATTGAGAGGCTGAAACAATTGTGGAAAATAGGAGTATAGATGTATGATGTATATTCTCAATCAAATTTCATCATGCATGCAATGATCTTGTGGACAATAAATTATTTTCCCCATATATAGAAACCTTTTAGGATGATCAACTAAAGGTAAACTTGCATATCCATATTGCCACAAAGACACGCATTACATTTTGTTAAGAAGCAAGTTATCTTACATGGGGCATAGGTAGTTTCTTCCACAAAATACTCATGGCATAAAAATAAGGTATCATTTGATAGTAAAGAAGAACATATGGATCTACTAGTTCCATTAACTGGAGATAAAATATTTAAGCAACTGGAACAATTGGGTGATGTGTCATTTGGGAAGGGTATAAAATGAAAGTGTCATACCAATAATAATGCTTACAAGTGGAGGAAAAGAAGTACTTTTTTCAATTGCCTTATTAGAAAAATTTACTAATATGGCATAATCTTGATGTGATGCACATAGAAAGAAATATGTGTAATAATATTGTATTCACGGTGATGGATTTGGTTGGAAAGATGAAGAACACAATTAAAAGCAGGTATGACTTGATGGACTTAGGCATTAGGAGTGATATGCACCCAGTTAAAAATGGTAATAATGATTCTATTCCTCCTGCTCCTTACACATTGTTCTATAAGAATAAACAATCCCTTTTAAAATTCTTAGCTAACTTAAAAGTATTTGATACTTTTTCCTCTAATAGTTCAATATTTAGGAGCAAAAATTATTTGGATTGAAGTATCATGATCACCATGTGTTATTGCAAGAGATATTTTCAACTGCAATACGTAGGTTATTACCTTTTAAAGTGTGTGAATCAATTATAAAGTTTGGAAAGATTTTTCAAGAATCTTTGTTCAAAGTGCTTGACTTGTAAACAACTTGATAAACTTTAAAATAAGATAGTATTGACATTGTGCAAGTTGGATACTATCTTCCCACCTGTCTTCTTTGATATTATGGTTTAGTTGCTAATACACTTGGGAGGAGAGGTAAAAGTTCCTAGACCAATTCAATATCGTTAAATGTACCTAGTAGAAAGGTAGCATGCATCAATATCATTATATATTTATCATTCATAACTATAGAATGTTAACTAATTTTTATGTAATAGGTATTTTTCAGATTCTATGTCAAGAGTAATCAGTCCAGAAGTGAGACTTTTCTAATTATTGTAGTTTAAATCTTAAAACCACAGTCTCTTTCAGACATGGTGGAGGGAACAAAGAATATTTTTAAAAAATATGATTAAGATATGATTTTAAAAATAAAGATATTATTTATGTCAAATTTTTATGTTTATCTTATTCTATTTATATTATTATATAAAGTATTTATATTTATTTGTTTTAAGAAAAAACTGAACATGCTGATGCAAGGATTGAAAAAAATTTTAGATAGCTGTAACAATTAGTTTACAAAATGTATTCAGAAATTAGAAGATCAACTTGCACTTTAACTGTAAGAAATATAATACTGATGAGGATAAAATGATTGATAATCCTCAAATTATTAGTTTTGAAATTAGGAGTGGTTATTAATATACTTTAAGATTGACATGTTTAAGGTATCTTACTATCCTTTTAAATGAATAATATTTTTTTGTTTCCATAATTAAATTCTTATTAGTTAATAAATTTTGTTGTAGAACAAAAATACAAGAAACAAACTAAACCAATAAAAACTAATGATTAAGCATACTTATGGTCCTTGATCTTTTGTAGATATTAAATATTCTACATTAAGTTTAATATATCATCACTATAATGTAAGAGTTTAATCATTTTTTATTTTAAAATATATTATTTATTTTTATATGTTATTCTTTTGTAGAAAGACCCTACTACTAGACAACCTAGACTTCCTGACTAATTGTGGGAGATAACACATACTTGGAATACATCAGATGGATAAGTAGTGTGGGCTGAGCCACATAGTCTGAACAAATTTATGTATACATTATATTTTTATATTTTATTCTAAGTTAATTTTATTTTTAATTTAGTAGTTTCATATGTTTTTATCATAGGTTCATATGCACGAATTTTCTTAGTAATGAGATCAAGATTTAGAGAGTGATGCTCGAATGACCTCATATGAAATATTGGTGGCTATTCTTGGTGAGAGGCCAGAGTACGTAAAAGGGAAAGAATATGGAGTAGAGCCTTAAGGAAGAGAAATCACCCTCACTTTAGTGATAGTTCAATTGTGCAAAGTATGAGTACTCAATTGGGGGAAGACTTTGATAAAGAATTTCAAGAGGAGAGAGAAAAATAGAAGCAGAGCATGCAAAGATAGAAGAAGAACGCGTGCAATTCGATCAAAGATTAATGGAGTAAATTGAACAAATGATACAAGCTCAATTCATTGTCTTGATGCAGATGAGGCAACTAGAGGCACCTATTTATTCTAATCCTAGTATTGATCATTTAATGTAATGTTTATATTTCAATTAAACAATTTTCTTTATCTTTAAATTGTTTAAGTAATTGAAGTATTCTGATATTATAAAGGATGATGTGAATTATTCATTAATATTATTAGATTTTAATTCATTTAATTATTTATTATTTTATTTCTATATTTATTGTTTTCATTTAAGAAAAATTAGGTAAAAGAATTTACTAGCACCTATTGGTTTTTAGTGGTGACAATTTAGTCACCACATATTCCACTTTAGGCGGTGACAATTAAAGTCGCTGCTGATCCCCCATTAGTGGCAAAAATATAGTTGCCGCTAATTCTACTTTAGGTGGGGACAATTTAAGTCGCTGTTGATTCAGCTTTAGGCAATAACATTTTAAGTCGTCAGTGGTTTTACTTTAGGCGGCAACTTTTGTCACTATATTTTACTTTTCCTTTGGCGGCAACTTCTTTGTTGACACCTTCTGTTGAAATTTCAGTGGCGACACAATGTTGACGTTGATTGTTGATATTTAGCAGTGATTTTCAATTGTTGTCACTAATGTTTATAGGTAACAGTCTTTTGACTTTTACACTTTCAATATCAACTCAGTTGTCACTATAAAAGTCAATTTTTTTAGGAGTGTTTGTCGACCACATCTTGGTAGCTTTCTTTAGAAACCCGTTGGTAATGGAAAGGAACTCCATGATATTTGCCTAAGTCGGCTACCATTTGGAACCCGAAGGCATTGTTAATCTCCGTCTGCCTAGTATGAATCACATTCTTGAAAAAGAACACGATTTTTTCTCACATTGACTTTCAACCCTGTGTTAGGACAAAAATCATCAAGGCACTTACGTACTGTGGCTTGTTTCAAAGAAACTTGTGCAAAGAGAATAACATTATCAATGAAAAATAAATGACAAAGAAAGGCCTTACTGTCACGCCACAAAAATTGAGGTATAACTGACACAAAATATGAAGAATTCATATTCTAAGCCACAAGCATATAATTAGAACACCTAATTTAATTTTTATAATAATCTCGAGTATAAATATGTATACATATATATATTATTTCATAAATAATATACTTCTTTATAATCAAAAGACAAGTTATTTGTAGAAATTTTGGCTATATATCATGCCTCCCGAAAATTCTACAAGTGCCTGCAAAAATTCCAAATATTATACAAATTTTTACCCAAAATAATATTTATATTTACTCCATCAAAAAGACAAAAGGGGAGTATGATCCTTGCTATAGACTAGATAGAGTATCTAATTTCTAAAAATATTATATGGATTTCATAAGTCTATATTTACATTCTGTAGCTACCTAAAAATGGATCTACAACTTCAGATCAACAGAGAGGCTCTCCGCTATTCAGCTGTAGGAACAAGGTAAATAGTACTATCTAAAACTAAAATAATCTACCGATAAATAATACCCTATAAACATAAATAAATTAAATACGGAAAGAAATAATTTAAGCATGTTCAACTTTGAATAATAAGGATTAATGATAAATCTCAATTTTCAATTATAGAATTATGGCAAAAAATGAAACTGTATAAAAATAATTAATCAAATCAATCAAAATAGCTAGTAAAACATCTTATTTAAGGAAATTCATTTAAAACGATAATCCTCAAATCTCATTTTTTATAGGTGTTCAACACAATAAAATAACAAGTATGAACACACAGTCCATAAGAGTAACTAACCATTCTGATGCAACTTAAAACCAAAAAAATAGGCATGGACACATAATCCATGAGGGTAAGTAACAGGGATGGTTCAAAGCCACGAATCAGGCATAAGTATAAAACCTACATATAACAGGCGTGAGAATGAATCTCATGAATATCAGGCGTGAGTACTATATATGCTCACAAATATCAAGTGAGCTCGATTTTAACCATGGTGCGTTAAGGACTACTGATACTATCGTAAATAACCACTATTATGTATTTAACGTCATCTCAAAAATCAATTTCGAAGCATATAGGGGGTCAATTTATTATTAAATAAGAACACAACTTTTTAATACTAAAATTTCACAAAGAATATTTCATAATCAGGGACCTTAGCATGAAAATTAAAATAAAATCTCAAAATATTTCATTCAATTTAAATGCAATAAAACTCTTTTAAATAATGGAATTCACATAATAATACTTTTTTAGAGTAAAAATCATCTCAATATAAAAATTTATAAAATATCTTTTAAAATTTTCTTGGTCCATTCCATATATAAGCATGTCCACTAATCAGCTCCATTTACATCCACTTTGATAGAATTCACAATTTCATGGTTGAATCAAGTTTACAATATATCATCCTTTCGAAACATACAAGTAATAGCAAATTATATATATAACCATATACAATCATCCATTGAGAGACAAACTAGCTACACTAACAGAACTTCCAATGGTGATTGCATGAAACGCAAGTGACATAGGTGGTCATAGGTTCATCAGCGCTACGAGTCTGCATCTGATAATAAGTGCACTCTCTTTTCCCACATTTCCCACACACGAACTGATCTGTTGTCGCTTTTGGTTTCTGTCCATGTTCACACGCGAACAGAGCTTTGCTTTTTATCTTCTCTATCTCCTTCTTCCTTTCATCACTAGCCATGTCTTCTGTTCTCATGTCTACGAGCCGCTCCGGTGCAAATTCTCCGAGCATAACCCTTCTTCTGAAATCTGGGTTCTTTGGATCCTTGAGGTTAAACACCAAGGACCGGTACTTGATCTTTTGAGCTCCATTGAAATAACCCCACTTCTGAAATAGTACTGACTCCACTGTCACAGAAACCCTAGTAGGATCACATGCTTTGACTTTATCCTTGATTGCTTCATCCTCAGCTTCCTCCAAAACCCTAGAGAATGCCTCTTGAAGACTTTTCCTTATTTTGTCTCGCTTCTCATCATTAGTTTTAGTCACAGTTTTCTCCTTTGAAGGAGCAATAGGGCTTGAAGAGGATGCCTTCTTCAGTATTCCAGAAACTAGCTTCTTCTCATCTTTGGCTATGTTTGCTACGGAAACAAAAGTTTTATCATTGGAATCTTTTACCTTTGCATTTTCTAAGGTTGATGTCACAAGATTCTTATCAGTTTTCTCAGCCTTCGGAACCTTAAGCTTTATCACAAGAGTGTTCTGATGCTTCTTAACTTTAACATTTTGTGCAGAAACAGCGATATCAGAATCTACTTGTACCTCAATCTTCCCATTCCTATCAGTTTTCTCGACCTTTGAAACCTTCTGATCAACCTTTTCTTTCTTATTTTTGCTTATTTCCTTCATGATTTTGGTTTTCCACATCTCTATCAAGTCCATAGCAAAAGCTCGGATCTTCTTTCTGGGATGCTTTGTTAGAACTCTGAGATGTTTACCCACTTTAGTCGATACTAGAATTTGATAATTGACTGGAAATTTCTTGAGTAGCTTGAATGCATCGAGGCATCGAGTTTCTTCAACTTCGCCATTGGTTGAGGTCACTGCCACGTCTGCCGCCTTCTTCACTGCCTCATACAGTCGGATTAATTCTTTCTCCATTGTATAACCCTAAAAGAGATGTTTAACTTCTTATTAGCTTTTCTATATGAAGATTCTACTAATATTACTGAGTTTTCTATGCTCTATCAATTTCAACTCCTTATCAAGAATTCTATCTTAAACAAAAATTTAAACTATCTAACTTTTTTTATAAAATTAAGATATCTAACTTTAATTAGGATGATTTATAAATTTAAATTAAATTATTAATGAAATTTAAATATTATTTAGTGAAGGGTATCTTGAAACAGATATCTATTTCTAAATAAATAAATTAATTTTGGATATAAAGATATTGATCACTGAAAAATATCCTATACATAAGATATGGTTAAATATTCTAATTTTTAAGAAAATTTTGTATCGCATAAAATTTTGATTAATGATTGTAAAAAGTTGTTATTCATCACTTAACATTAATTCGTTCATTTTAATATTAATTAGCTGAGATTCTTTCATTAACAGGAGATTTAGTTTACTATATAATCTCAGCTATATTTTGTTTTGTTTTGAAAGATACATATGAGCCATAAATTTAGGAGAAATACTTACATAATTAAGGAGTGTTATGTCATATGAACTCTCTCCAATTAAAATAAAATAAATCATGCATTTTAATTTTAATTTGTTGATGACTTATAGTTCACATTTTTTTTAATTTTTAATAAAAATAAATCTTTTAATTAAGAGATTTATTTTTCTTAAAAATAAAATATGACGTGAAATTTTTTAAATAAGTCATCAATTGAATTATGTATTTTTTATTGAAAAGAGTTCAGATAACTTGCCACTCTAAGAGTATGTATATATTTCTCTCCATATATTCTCCTTTTTTACTGTTTTAATGCACCAACATTGATAAAAGAAAATAGGTTAGTATCTAAAAAATTATGTTTGACCGGTATTGAATGAACCTTATGAATTTAGGTCAAAATTATTCTTAATAAGCTATAAAAAATAAAATGAAATATGTTTTAAATATGACTTGACTAATTAATTTGATGTTCGTATGTTTGCATATGTAACTAACAATTAATAAACTTGAATAATAAATACTTTAATATGTAATTCAATAATTTTTAAATCATACTTAAAAATTTAATAAATGATTTCAAACAAATAAATTCCCTAACTAATTCAAAGAAATATGTTTAAAATCACGTTTGCCTTTCAAATTGAAAACTCAATATATGGCAGATGAATTGGATTGCTTGTTATGTTTCTAATAATATCTTTATCAATTTTTGGTAATATGGTATTACCGGTTTGGTTAAAGTTTAATCATAACATGACATCAAGAACTATGTACCTTTCATTGATCCTAAATCAAAATTAAATTGGTGGGAAAATCTTAACATTAATTCAATTGAAATCTGTATGATTTAAACTTATCTGTACAACTAATAAATATTAATGGATCTTTATATTTCATCCTAGTTCAAATTAATTAAATTTTAGTTTCAAATTTCATTATAATAAGCTTGATGTAAATTTTAACCATTTTTGAATCTTACCTTAATATTTCCATTTACGGAGCATGATGTCCCATTCTTATGAGCTTTCTCAGCTTTTTCTTTCTTAATTTTGCCTATCCCCTTCATGATTATGGCTTTCCATATCTCAACTAGGTCCATAGCGAAAACCTGGATCTTCTTTCTGGGATGCTTTGTCAGAAGTCTTAAATGTTTACCCACTTGGGTGGATACCAGAATTTGATAATTGATTGGAAATTTCTTGAGCAGATTGAATGCATCCAGGCACCGGTTTTCTTCAACTTCGTTGTCATTTGACGTTGCCGCCAGCGCCGCTGCCTTCTTCACCACTTCATACAATCTGATAAATTCTTTCTCCATCGCAGAACCTGGAAAGAGAATTCTGATTTTTTTTATTAACTTTTCTGTATAAAGACTATATGAAGATCACTGAACGTTTGAGACTCTATCAATCTTGACTCCTTACAAGATTTCTAACTTAAACAGAATGGAAAATTAGAGAAAAGGACGTAAAGAAAGAATTATATTTATTAAAACATCATCAAAACAGCAATTATTTAAAATAAGCAAACATGTTCTCTCTGTCGCCTCATTCTTGTGTTTAAAATTTAAATTTAAATGTTTAAATTTTCATTCTTAACACCTCACACCAATATTACAAAATGGAAGGTAGAGGAAACAAGTAGGAAGGAGATCGACGGAAACTTACTTGATCTTCTGCAAATCACTCTTGGTTAGAACTTTTGTTGAATGTGATATCTTTTCAGATTATGTCCATCCGAGCTTGGATTTGCCTATTATTTATAGAACTTCTAAGAAGATTGATCTGATCTTATCTAATCTGATCCCATCAACAACTGTATTATCATAATCATAAATATTTTCACATAATAGAAAGTATTAATATTTAATCATATATTATATAGGATATGATTATATCAAATTATTATATGGCATAAATAATATTCAAGTTATACCAATCTGAAAGAAAATGTACGGTTTTAAATTTTGACAAATTTAAATATATAATTCTCAACAGAAAGAAAATAAGATATACATAAATGTTTTAAAATATATTTTATAATTTAATCAGACGCTCAAAATAATTTGTACGTGGTTAAGTTATAAAATTATATAAAATTCAAACTTAAATTGAAATAAGAATAATTATATGACTGATGACTTTCTGGGTTGTATCACAATATCAGATCATCAATTGTTTGTAAATCATATTTAACGAGATCCTTATTGTTATTATTGAGCTCAGTTTTAAAAGATAAAAGTGTTTTGGATTAAAAGAACGTAATTTCATACTTTTTTGTTAAATAGGTGAGGCGTAGTCAAAGGGAATATAAGAGGTTTGACCATGAGTAATTTAGATTTTTTAAATTTATTTTTTGGTAAATCATCTTTTCAAATAATTATGATTTTTGTAATCCTCCCACCTCTAGATCTTTCGTTCTGAATTTGATTCAATTGATTTAATTTACATATTTAATTTAAGTTATGTTAATCTATATCTTATATATTAAAATTTTTCTTGGTGACTTTTTTATGGTAAGTCATAAAAGGATATATAGATTCGCGTATTTGAATTTATGAAGGAATAATTTTAGGATAAGGAGATATATTATTTCTTCTCCAAAACGAATAATTTTTTTATTTAAAGATATTGATCATTGAATACTATTTCACGCATAAAATATAGTGAAAATTTTAATATTTTAAGAAAAATTCGGATTGCATAAAATTTTGATTAATGAATGTAAACAATTTTGTCCATCACTTAACATTTGTTTCTTTTAATATAAATTAGATTAGATTCTTTTTTATTTTTTGCGGTAAAATCTCTATATATTTTTTGGTTTAATTTTACTTTCATATGCATATCCTTTTGAAAGATATGAGCAATACATCTATTCCCCTTTTCGCCATTTCAATTGCACATACTTCTTCTCTATTTTAATTTTTACATTCATACATTTTAGTCTAAACCGTTAACAATATTAAAAGTATTCTAACATGTTTTTTATTAAAAAAATACATCATAATAAATCTTAGTTACTAATATATCCCAATTATTATCTAATTTTTATTATTACTCACTTCTTAATTATCCCACTTATTATCTTAATTTTTTTATGATTTCTCTTATTTATCTCGCAATAGTTTTTTTTTTCTAATATTCACTTGTTACCTATTTATTAATTTTAGTAAATTTAAACAAAATTAAAGTAATTTTTACTTAAAGAAAAAAATTAACAAGTTAATATAACTGTGGGTAACTTTTTTTTAACATATGTACCTTTTAATAACTGTGGGTAACTACAAAAAATATTTATATTTATCGAATAGCTTATCGATAAATAGTCTTATAATTTAAAAAATCATTTTAAAATACAAGTACAATGTGTGAGATTTAAACAACTGACTATATTTATTAAAATTTTTATCAATAAATAATTTTATCGGTCATTTGATAAATTATTTTCTATAAATTAATTTCACAAATTGAATATATATCTTACTTATTGGAATCTTTATCAATAAAAATCTTCTAGAATAAATTTTTGAAAAGTTTCATTTCTACAATGCGACTTAGACTTTTATAAGTTAAGTTTTAAATTTATTTTATCAAAGTTTTTATCTATATGTATTTTTATCAAATAAGGGCTCAAAAAATATCTTCCATAGTATTTCATAAAGAGATTTTTTCATATTTATTCTTGATTAATACACTTTGTGATAAGTTTATAAAAAAACAAAAGCTAAATTAAAATAGTTTTTAAAAATCATTTATCATCATCAAAATATTGGAAAAATATTAGAGTCTAATGTAATCTTGTTACCACACAAAGCAAACAAATTGAGAAGATTGTGATAGCAAAAAACCCCGCAACAAACCCACAACGAAGCAATCATTGAAAACTCACAGCTAACCCACGCAAAGCAATCATTTTCCGGAATATCAATTCGTTGAAAACCCACGGCAAACCATGAAACACAATAATTTTTCCTTTTTCATAATGAAAATAAGGAAAAGAAGACAAGAGAAAAGGAGGGATTGAAAAGAAAGCAGAGTGAGATTGAAACTTATAAATCTCCTCCATCCACACCGCCGCATATTGCTCCAGATCTATCAAACCAAGCAATTTTCAGTCAGACACTGCTACATCCTCAACCATATGGCGCCTTCGGTGAAGGTGATTGAAGGGGAAGGGGATGACGGATGTGGACAACAAAGATCGCAAATTGAAGAGGGAAGGCGACGGAGGTTGAAGAAGATGAGATGAGGGCGATGGAGATTGAAGAAGCTTCGTCTCCACCATCGTCAGGGAGAATTGCACAGAGATCTGAGGTGGAGAATGCTGTCACAATTTCTTTGCCACTGCCATGGCCATCGTCGAAGATGAGGACGGTGGCTGGAGCAGACGGGGAGGGTAACGGTAGATGAGACAAGTGAGGGTTCAGGGTAAAAATTGATTGGGATAAAATTATCAAATAGGTAGGGTTGTTCATAATATTGCCACATCAACATCATTTAGCCACGTGTCATCCACATAATGACACTGTATTCATTTAACGTTTAACATTATCATTATCTCTCCGTTAACTCGGGGTACAAAAGATATGAAATTATATTTATAGGACATATTAAAAATAGCATAAATATTATAGTTATTTAGAATAAACAAGCATTTTATCTGTGTCGTCTCATTCTTATTTTTAAAATTTAGATTTAAATGTTTAATCTTTCATTCTTATTTTATTGGAAATAAAGGCCTCACACCAATATTACAAAATGAAAGGTAGAGAAACAAGTAGGAGGAAGACCATATTCAAAATTCTAAAAAGTAATTTTTATTCCAAAATATATTATAATAAATCATATTTACTAATATATCTCACATTTCCACATTATTCAAAGTCTCTAATTTATCTTTCAATAGTTTTTTTAATGGAGAAAAGTTATATCAAGTTCCTTCCATCCGTGTTGTAGAGTTTTTCAATTTCACTCTATCATGTTATATTTTTAATAACTTTATTTAACTTAAACTCATATGAAAAAATAGCACACATACATGACAAAGTGAAATTGTTGAACTTGATATATAGTCCACTTTTGCCATTCATTTGTTATCCATTTAATAATTTTAGTAAATTTAAATGATAATAAATAAACATTTTATTATATTTTATAATCTTATAATATAATTAGAAATATATATATATATATGCTTGAAAGATACGTTTCATGTACTTAAAATAGTTTAAATAAATTACATTAAACATTTAAAATTATTAGAAAACATAAATTCAGAGATATAAAATAATTAATTTTAAAATATGATCAAAATTAATAAATTCAATTATATAACCATAAGAATTAAAAATATATATTAAAAATGTTTTTTGGGTAAAAATAAGTGTTTAAATGATTGTGAAGTAACACATTATATATGGTAGTTTAGTCAAAACAAAATGCTAACGCTGGGATTTAATCGTATGGAGTAACTAATGCTTGAAGGAGAGATAGAGAAATGCAATACACACAACCATTTAAAATGATTCAGTTTATTACTTGATCTATGTCTAGTCTCACAATACTTTTGAAAGTTTCCCCCATAACTCTGAGAGTTCCTATAATAATTTTGAGAGACGAAAACTAAAATTTGTACAAATTTAAATAATTAAAAATTGTGTTAAAACTATATTCTAATATAATTTAAATTTAAGACACTCTTTTCTTTTATATAAAATAATTCAGAGATCATTTTGTTATCCAAAAGTAATTTTTTGACATTATTAAACTTAGATAGAACTCGTGGGAAAAAATGACTTAGAATAAACTTTCAGCTTATTCGAGTCAAGTGGGTAAATTACAACGTGAAAAGAAAGGGGTGACTCAGATGTTACTAAAGTCATTTTTAGTTGCACAAAAATTGAAGCTTTTTGAGTCAAATACTCAAAATATAGCGTTGAGATTTAGATGTGACTTAGGGCATTTGTTTACTTGGACCAAACTTGAAAGTAACTCGAGTTAAAGACTTAAGATACAACATTATGGCTGCGATGAGACTCAAGGCATTTTTTACTTCAATAAAAATTAGGGTTTATGCGAGTCAAATGAAACAAATACATTGTTCTCCATTTCCATAGAGAGAAGACTATTCTAAGCATAAAATATAGTGAAATATTTAAATTTTTAAGAAAAATTCGGATATCTTAAAATTTTGATTATTGAATGTAAACCGTTTTGTTCATCACCTTAACATTTGTTCCTTTTAATATTTATTAGATTAGATTCTTTCTTTATCACTGGATGCCTTGTGTTTTTGTAGTTCATTGCTTGGCAGTGTGACATTTCCCTTTAGACCCCGCCGCTCAACCACGGCACCACTAGGGGGCCGCGGTGGCTAGGGGACGTTTTAGACATTGACGACTTTGGAGTCATGTATTTGTACCAAGGTTTTCATATTTGTGTCTTTTTGAAGCTTCAATTAAGGAAAATAATTATACGTGCATAGAGCTCTTCTTTGTTTGTCTTTTGAGAAATACAATTAAGAATCTAAAATTACGTAATTGTTTGAATATATGAAATTTATTATTTATATTGTTAAATTTATTACATAAAAAACAAAAAAGAATTTATGGATAGGAAATAGCATCCAATCTAAAGAAAAGCCCCTTTTTTTTAAAAAAAAACATGTCACTCTTCACCCCAGCTGTAATAACTAGAACTAAATGCCGCATCCTGCTTTTACATTATACCCCCTCCGATTCTTACAATCATGTTGAATAAAAGATATCAATCCTTCATATGGATGAAAAATAGGTTGATACCCGGGCATGGTGCTTATAGCTTGCTTTGCCCAGCGGGATACTATAGCGTTTGCTATTCTAGGAATATAGCTTCAACTTCCCATTGGCGTATCAACCACGATTGAGTTTCACTGATCAAACCTTCATTATCCATGTGTTGACTCACATCCTCTTAGTGAAGAAGCCATATGACATCTGTTGCATCCGACTCAATGATAACTTTCCATTCACCTCTCCTCTAGGCCATCTTCAAACCGAAAATAAGAGTCCATAATTCAGTCGTTAAGCTATCACCGTTCTCTGGTCGAAACATGAAGCCTTAAAGAAATGTACTGCCATCCTCATGCATATTACCTCTGCATCTTGCTCCATGGATCATGGTGAAGGAGTCACCAACAATCACGCACTACATGGCCATTGAGTTCCACTTTGCACCGCAATCACACACTACATGGCCATTGAGATTGATTTCGTGGAGCTTCTTACAGGATTGACTCCAGCTTGAGATGATACCCTTCACTCTTAGAATAAAAGGCACTGGTTGGTCAGAACTTTCCCCTAAAAAATCCTCTCAATATGCTGTTTCCATAAGAGCTAGCAGGAGGTATTGAATAATTCGCTCCAGCATCTTCCAAGAGCAAGACCTGGGTTTTTAAGGTTAAATTCCAACCAATCTTGCAGATCAAGATTAAAGAATTCTTTGTGAACAGAGGGGTTGATTAAACTAAGCCACAAATCCCTAGTGTCATCACAATCTCTAACATTATGCAATAAGCTTTCTAAGTTCGCACCACCCCAAGTGCAAGTAGTGTCCATACACATGCCTTTCTTGGCTCTAATGTCATTGGTCAAAAGTTTATTATGAAAAGCTAGCCAAATAAATGTTTTGCTCCGTTGCATACCGGGAAGCTTCCAAACCTTCTGCCAGATACAATCAGTGGTCACATATTCCTTGGAAATAGCTTTCTAGGATGGTCTAATAGAGAAAGCTCTATTTCTGTCATGCTTCCATCTCACTATATTTCTCACCTGGTCAGTCTCGACTCCACTTTCCAAGTGTTTTCTTTCCATGAGTTATTGATTCCTACCAACATGTTTGACCCCGTCCTTTAATTTCTTGACTAATAACTGGCATTAGATCATTTTTGCATTGGTAGTTGCTTCTAATGACCTTAACCCAGAGATCATCTCTTCGATTAATCAGGTTCCATCCAAACTTTTTTTTGGTATCTCAGATGCCTTAGACCCAGCCCCAATTCCTTTTGACTTTACAGACCGTGCCTATGCTACAAGGTGAGATCTTTACGTCTTTCCGACATTGAGTCCCAGATAAAACTTCGGTTGCTCTTTTCAGTCCTTTCACATGTAGCAATTAAAAGAGATGTCGTCTGCATGGAGTAATTGTGTTATGGCCTAGGAATTTTTATTCTTTTTAACAAAGGATATATGTATATCAGATGCAAAAGATTTCAATGGGAGTAGGTTAGCAGAATGGTCATTAAGCGCAAGCATGAAGCAAGAGGTTCGGTGTTCGATCTCTGGCTACTACAAGAAGTGAGGATTTCTTTTATTTTGCAGCGTGTGAGAATTACCATTTTGCCCCTGCCCCTTTAAACCTTTCAGACGCCGTACCTTCACCATTTTTTTGCTAAAACTCGTGACGATTCAGAGCTTCTCAGCAGCTGCAGAGGATGAGAGCAGTGGAGAGCGGCGAGGAGGAAGGCCTCACACCATCGATGCCGTGTAATCAGACCCTGCCTTCCTTCTGTCCACTCCTATGCCCGTGTGTCACGCTAAAAGTCATCTTTTCATTCGTAGTTCCTGTCAGTGCCCGTTAAATAGAGCAAAGGAAGAAAAGAATAGGGGCGTGACAGGAAGAGAGTAAGACAGAGCAACGCGAAGGAGAGAGGAAGGAAGCCTGAGCTCGCGATGCTACTAGCTAAGTTGCGAAGTCGACAACGGTGGGCGGTGAGTTTGGTTTCATTTCCAATTCCTATGCTTTCTTTGATCTTGTTCTGTCGGGTTCACCGATTAAATTGAGGGATTTTGGTTTTAAATCACGGATTCATATAAGAAAGAATGAGATTTAAAGCTGTTAAACTTGGAATATAACTTGAACCATAGATCTTGGCTGCTGCATGTACCACCTGCTTTGAACTGTGATTTTTGAATTGGGTGCTCTGTGATCTTGGTTGGTTAGTTTTAGTTTCTGGGTTGAAAAAATAAATAAAATAATAATAATTATAGCTAACCGAAGGTTACATATTTCCTGTTCTCCCTATTTTAGTTCACGCTTGCCGAAGGTATGAGTTTAAGGCTCTGTTTCTGTAATTTGAGTTTGAAATTCTGAGCTTTGGCTGCTAAAGGTATTTTCTGTGTTAGGGTGGCGATTTTATAAAATAGGGGAACTTATGATGTAAGCTATATAGTCCCAGCTTCCATGAAATTTTAGTTGTACAGAAATAAGCTTGGATGAGTTTTAAAAAAATGAATGCACGAAAGGATGGAAGGGAGAATTGAACTTAGTTAATGTCTTTAAATTGGTGCTGTCCCAACAGAGAATCATTTCGGTTATTAAAAGAAAAATTGGGAAGGTGTATTGAAATAATGTATGGATGCATATATAAACACCTACGTGTTTATAATGGGTGAAAAGGAGACTAGTTAAATGAAAAAATTCGCTATTAAGTTTGAAGTCATTTTCGGAACTAAAGCAAGTTTTGGGTATGAATTGAAGTAAGGTCAATCTCATAAGTATTTTAGCTTAGTGAGAAGAATGCTTATTTGCATTTGTGTTTCTATAGTATTTTGATGGTGGAGAAGGATTAGACACAATGGAGTTGGGTATGATGTGAAATTTATCTTAGCATACAGATTTGAAATTATTATAAAATGAAGGTAGAAAATATAGAAAAGAAGCACCATGGTTGGAATATTTAAATACTTTCTGTTGCGGTTGTGGTGATTAAATTTGAGCACTGGAATATGATACTCGACTTTCAAAAATACAATTAGAATGTTAAATATTGTTTTTGAAATCCAGGGGATTGAGAAGCGAAAATTAATCGAAAGTGTTTGGCTGAAAAGAGTAACGGTTTAGGAGTTTGGCAGGTGAGTGAATAACGTTCCCTAAAATTTATATTTTCAAATGCATTGTCATTTCAAATGTTGAATTTCAAAAATGAATTACGAAAAGCAAATTTTACGAAAGTATGGTTTAAATCGTTAGAAATGATTTTCTTTCGATTAGTTTGCAAAGGAATTACGATTATGTATGAAAATGAATAAATAAGTTTTTAAAAAGAGTTTAGAAAAAGTTGCATTGAACTGATGTTGTTCATGAAATATATTCCTATGCGAATTTCATATGATTTTACAGTAACATGATTTTAAATGTACATGATGGGGTTTTTGAAATTCAAAGTGGTTTTTACCAACAGTTATGGCATTGAAACGGTTGAGATTATTACATGTGAAATAAACCCCATGCATGATGGAAATATTTTAGAAAGGATTGAATACAGAACGCTGGTTGCTAACAGCAGTACTGTTAGTCCTTGGCGCACCTTGGTTACCCGAGCTCGATGGATTACACCGTGGGTTTTATACTCACGAAGGGTAGTGGTTGAGCTACCGAATTTCACCGTGGGTTTTGTACTCGCGAAGGGTAGTGGATGAGCTACCAGATTTCACCGTGGGTTTCGTACTCGCGAAGGGTAGTGGCTAAGCTACCAGATTTCACCGTGGGTTTCGTACTCGCGAAGGTTAGTGGCCTTGAGCCACCGACAGTTAGCAGCTTTGAGCTGCCAGATTGGTTAGTTACCCTCGTGGACTGTGTGTCCACGTCTGCTTTTGTTCTGTTGAAGTCCTATGGAAATATTATAGTTTTGAAAATATTGTTTTACAACGATTGATTTGAAATAGTTATTTCAAATTGAATCTCTGAAATAATAATGTTTACAGAAAAGATTATGGTCTTGAAAGGATTATGTTTTTCCTGAAAGAAAATATTTACAGAAAATGTTGCATTGAAATACAAGATGTTGAAACATGTTTATGCATTGTTTATTTCCACAATCTTTTAAATCATGTTTTTGGGACGTTATTCACGAGTAGATTATTTGGCCTCAGATAGTGCAGGTGACCCTAATCCTCCCGCTGAGCAGTGAAGAGCCTCGTCGCAGATCCGAAGCGTTGTTTTTGAACAAGATTGATTTTAATCTTCATTAAGTACTTGTGTTATTTTGTTAAAAAGGTAAATGCTCCACATAGACCTTAGAAAAGATTGTGTTTATTTTGAAAAATGTTATGGAAACTTTAAACGTTGTATTTGAGGTTTTAGGCTTTCGGAATATGAATCTAGTCATATTCCGTGCCGGTCATGGTCCAAATTTCGGGACGTCACAAATTGGGGATCATAGACATCATTGAAGAGACGAGTGTAATTCGACCTACAAGAGCAAGAGAGGCCACTTTCTCTTTACTTTTACTACAAAAAAAAAGAGCTTTGGTGACAACATTTTACAAACTACAAAGCGGAACATTAGCTTGTCACTGCTGAAAGTAAGAGGTTCTATAAAGTCAATATTTTCTACGGTAACACTATTTGTTATCGTAGAAGATTAATAATTTCTACAGCGACAATTTTTTGTTGTCACCGCAAAAATTAGGTTTAAGCAAAGACTTTTCTCACGTCGTTGTTGAAAGTCTTTATTCATTTTTTTTCTAGTCTAAAGAGTTTTAAAGCAATTGTCTAATATATTATTGAATAATATCTTTTTAAAAAAATAAATAAAGGAATTTTACATGTTGTTATTGTAATAAGCAGAAATTATATAGATAATAATGTGGTGAGTGTGAAAGAAGATGAAGTAGGGGTGTGTGTATAAAAGAGATATTATAATTGTGGGTCAATAAGTGGGAAAGTTAGTATAAGAGATGTCACGTCCCAAAAATTTGGACCGTGACCGGCACAGAATATGAATATTTTCATATTCTGAAAGCCTAACACCTTAAATAAAACATTCATATTTTCCATAACATTTTTCAAAATAAACAGAATCTTTTCTAAGGTATATGTGGAGCTTTACCCTTTTCAAAATAATACAAGTTCTTAAGAAAAATAATTACATCAACAGTAATTTTGTCAAAACGAAGCTTCAGATCGGCAACGAGGCTCTTCACTGCTCAGCGGGAGGGTTAAGGTCACCTGCATTATCTGAGGCAAAAAATCTACTCATGAATAACGTCCTAAAAAAACATGATTAAAAGAATGCGAAAGTCAATAATGCATAATCATGCTGAAAATGTATTTCATAATATTTTGTAATTTAATGCAAACCTTTTTGTAAACATTTGTAGTTCAGGGAAAACAACAATTTAAAATAATCATTTCAATCAACCTGAAATAACCATTTCAAATCAATCGTTTAAAAACGATCCTTTCAAAACCATAATCTTTTCCGTAAGACTTCAACAGAACATAAACAGATGTGGACACACAGTCCACAAGGGTAACTAACCGTTCTGGTGGCTCGAAGCCACAAACTGTCGCCAGAATGAATCCCATGAAATAATTTTGGTAGCTCAAGGCCACAAACTGTCGCGAGAATGAATCCCACGAAATAATTCTGGTAGCTCAAGGCCACAAACTGTCACGAGAATAAATCCCATGAAATAATTCTGGTGGCTTAAGACCACAAACTGCCGAGCTCGAGTAACCAAGGTGCACCAAGGGCTAACAGTACTGCTGTTAGCAACCAGCGTTCTGTATTCCATCCTTTCTAAAACTTTTCCATCATGCATGGGGTTTACTTCACATGTAATAATCTCAACTGTTTCAATGCCATAACTGTTGATAAAAACCACTTTGAATTTCAAAAACCCTAGTATGTACATTTAAAATCAAGTTACTGTAAAAACATATGAAATGCGCATAAGAATATATTTCATGAATAACAACAGGTCAATGCAACTTTTGCCAAACTCTTTGCAAAAGCCTCTTTATTCATTTTCATACATAATTATAATTCCTTTGTAAACCAATCGAAAGAAAATCATTTCTAATGATTTAAACCATACTTTCATAAAACTTGCTTTTTGTAATTCATATTTAAAATTCAACATTTGAAATGACAATGCATTTGAAAATGTAAATTTTAGGGAACATTATTCACTCACCTGGAATTCTCTAATATAACTTACTCTTGCTCTAAGCTTTAGAGTATCATTCTCCCTTCTTTTCCCTAAATCCCGAAAATAAAACATTCATGAGCTAATATACAAAACCACAATTTGAACAATTTCAATCTTTGCAAACAACCATAATCATTCACTAAAAGTCTTATCTTTATTTCTTTTTCTAAACTGTTAAATTCCATGTTCCATCTAAGAGTGACATTCAGCTCTTTTATCTCATAGTGCTTTTGATTTAACACAACCACCACAAGTCCCACATATGCTTGTTAATACTTGAATATTCTAAAAATTATACATTATCACCTTCTCCATTTCCTCCAAAACAGCAAGCTTTCGCACAGAATATAGTTTACTTCCAAAAGTAATTTGGGTATGTAACATACACATTTCCTCAGTAACAGCCCCAAGTTCAACATAAAGGATCTTTTATAAAATGTAGCTTAAAGCTCATTATTTCCAATATAACCTTAATTCCTTTAAACTTGTGTTTATCTCAAAATTGTTAAATCCATACATCTCTTTTATGCCAAATTCATATTTTTTTTTTCACTTCCATTCAACACCCACGCATACCCAGCATCATATATATATACACATACACACCTATATATATATATCCATCCTTATTAACACTCAACCATTCTAATAATTTTCCTTATCTTTTATTTCCAACAATTAACGTCTAAAACAGCAGCACCATTCTTTGAACCCATAACCACAACATCTCATATATATACATATATATCAAGCCAAAACAGCAGTATATACGTATATACCTACACCTATAGCAGTAAGCTCCCAAACTCTTCCCTACTGGCATCAATTACACACAACACAAGTAGCAAAATATATCAGTATCAACACAGTACGACAAGCAGAAATACCCAGACATTCACTCGCGCGCACAGCTTCAGGTGCCATAACTATTCCTTCTCATCCATTTCCATTTCTTCCACCCTCACGGCTTGCCAAGCAGAGCAACAAACAATATCATACACCCATATCCTGTTATGAATATTCAAAAGAAAGTGACTTGTACTTACCACCACAACACAGCAACGGAGGAGGAAAGTGCTAACCACCATTCACTACACACAGCAGATTCAATGGCGACAAGTCGACAGACGCTCCTAAAATAGAAAGAAGAAAGCCCAACGGAGCTCCCACGGACTCCAATCAGCAAAGACAGCGATGCCAACCCAGAGTAAACCAAACAGAGATGGGGAAGAAGCTCAGGGTACTGTAGCTGCTACAGTATCCTAACATACACCCACTACACTGACCATAAAGCGTGAAAATGGCAACGGCAACACCAACCCAAAACAGAAAAGGAAGAGAAGCTTCTGGTTACACAATCACTGGCAGAAACTACGGCTCAAGCAACATAATCTCAGCAGCTGTCGAGCTCAACACAGTGAAAGAAGAGCACCATGACAGCCACCCTCACCGGCGTCAATGCAGACAATGACGATGACATGGCGACGTAGGAGGAACTCACGACTGCAGACCCTAGGACCCGTGAACTTCTCTAAACTTCCTCTGCCTCCAACCTCACTGATAGACTGAAATAGCGGAAAGGAGGCGTGATGAATGAATAAAAAGGATGGAGGGCAAAATGGTAATTTCGCGTGTCAGAAAAATGAAAATAACTTCTCCTATCTGCAGGCTCTGGGGTTCGAATAGGGGACCTCACGTTAAACTTGTCTGCCTTAGACCATTCTACTAACATGTTCCCATTGACATTTCCTGCACCAAATATATACATATTCCTTTGCTAAGTTGATTTTATCTATTAAAATTCTAGGCCATAACAAGAGATATGTGTGTGTATGAGATAGATAAAGAGATAGAGAGATAAAGGAAAGTGAAATACACACACATATATATAATATGTGTGTTAGAGAGTGGGAGGAGGATTGTAATACATATATACTTGTGTGTGAGAGATAGAGTGAGAGGGATAATATAAATTTATTTGAGAGAAAATAATACACCTTATAAATAGTTTTATGATAAGTATTAGTATACTTTACATAAAATATAAAATATATTATTATGATATAAGGGGTGAGACAAATAATATAATAGAAGGAGGTAACATAATTAATTTAAATATTTGATGAAGATTATTAAATCTTATGTTGATATTTATTTTATTTTAATTATAGTTATTTAAAATATATTGTATCATCAATATTGCTTTTATATTTTTATGTCAACTAATTATCAGTTGTAGTTTTAGTTCAGCTAGACATGTTTTGGTAAAGGCCTTTATTTGATCTAAGGTATCGAATCTGGATACTAGAGGGTTTTTTTCCTCTCTTTTTCACCCACTCATCCAACTTCCTTTTTTTTCTAACTCCTTCTCTTTCTTCGTTTTCCATATCTGTAGAGGAAGAGAGCGATGAGTGAGTGAGAGAGAGAGGAGTACGGGAGAGCGACAGAGGACAAATGAGCTTGTGACGATGGAGATTGACTAAGGTCAGCTCTCTTAAGTCTGTTCTCACCTTTAGTTTCCTTTGTTTTTCGATTATGAGGATTGGGTCACTCAGTAAAGTCGATTAATTTAGTGGAATATGGTAGATTTAGTGAGAACGAGAAAGGATTTGCTCATTCAAACTTGAAAATCGATGGTCATTAGGTCACCTGAAAGTCTTCTCTAATTATGCGATTTTGAAGAGTTTTCAACTGATTCAAAATTGGGGTTTTGAAAGGAAATCCTTAATTAAGTAAATATTGATGCTTAAAGAGGCCTTAATCTTTAAGTGTGGTCGCTGACGGGTGTGTGAGTCCTTCAACCTTTGTTCTCCGTGAAGAGCCTCATTTCAAAAATGAAGGACAAAATGCTATCAAGGAATGAAATTCCTCTCTTATGTACCAACTATTAATTATTTAACACAGCCAAAATAATTCCATACATAATCACTTAACCATTCCAATAATTTCCTTATCTTTCAATTCCAATAATTAACTTCTAAAACAGAAGCACAATTCTTTGAATCATGAACCTCAACATCATAAATATATCAAGCTAGAATAGCAGCATTTATATATACACCTACAGAAGCAATGTTCAAACTCTTCCCCACAGCAGCGACACTCACAACCAACAGAGGGACACAATTCAAATGACCCACAAAAATATATGCATACATCCATCCTTCAAGTCAGTAACTCCACACATATACACACACACAAGTTGTACAGACATAAGCATCATAGAACACACACAACCTTCTCTTATTCACTCTTCCACCATCAATTTCCCTCAGGCTCTCGTCAATAGGGAACACAGAAAATCAACCTTGCAACCATCACGAACAAGAATTAAATGAAAGGAAGAGATGTAAAACTTACCACACACAATTTCAAACCCAACAGAAATTCCACCGTCCTTACACCAAATATTCCTTCACCTTTCTTTCCTTCCTAGACTCGACAAGCAAAGAATGACAACCATTATTCATTCAACCACCAGGAACACTGGTTAGCAGAGAAGGAAATGAAAAAATCAATCTTGACTTACACTAAAGTAGCACCCTAAAAGATAGAGCAACGAAGAGCATCCTGCAACCATAACTCTTGATCTATTGATGATGAAAATTGCCTGCTATGACAGAAAAGATGGATTCAAATAGAAGGAGACCAATAGTCACTAGGAACAGCGATGACGAAGCTACACCATGCAACTGATCAAAACAGAGGAGGAAGATGGAGATTGCAACAATAGTATGACATATATAGTGATGGTGCCATGGCTCACGGAGGACCAATAAATACTTGATTCAGTGGCAGAAATGACGAATGCTCCTTCTCCACAACCAGCAATCTCACAATGCTCCTCCCTCCACTCTCACTCTAGTTCATAAATAAGGAAGATGATGCTCGACAAGACAACAACACTGGTGAGCCACTTAATCGAAGGCAATATAGAGAATTAACAGTAGCCGTGGATTCTCAGTCCAGGGTCATGAAGCCTCACCAGATTTCCCCTTCTACTGCTCACGACCTCAGTTGACAAAAATAGAAGGAGAGAAAAATTCCCACCACTTGCTGAGATCCATGAGTCCCACAAGAACACAGTGAACGGCAAAGCCACTCGACGCCGGCGATAGCAACTCAGGTGGTAGAGGACGATGGGCCACAACAGCTACAATGCTCAGGCATCATGAATCTTCTCTACATTTTCCCTTCCCTGCTGATAACGCAGAGTCTGAAATAGGCAAACGGGTATGTTGGTAATTTCATGAGCTTGAAAATTCCAAAAATAATTCCATTGTGGCTTAAGCTGGGATTAGAACAGGGGACCCCTTAACTTCTCTGTCCCTAACTACTTAGTTATGCATATCCCTTTGTGAAAATTCTGCAACAAATAATATATATATACTTCATTAAAATTGTAATATTTACCTATTTATTTACTAGGGTCATTAGAAAGACATACAAGGAACATGCACAAGAATAAATCCTACAAATAACTGGTGCGAGTACGAGATCCACAAATATTCATCAAGCTTGGGTTTAACTATGGTGCACTAAGGACTAACAGTACTGCAGTTAGCAACCAATGTTCTATATTCAGTTCTCTCTAAAAACCTTTCCTGCATGCGTGGGGTGCATTTAGCATTTAATGATCATAATACTTTCCAATGCAACAATTTTAAGTAAGAATACTTCATAATTACAAAACCCTAACATGAACAGCAGAATAATTATCATAGAATAAATATTCCAACACTAAAATCCACATAAAAATATTTCATCAAGAAAATTAATTTAATATAATATTTACCAAAGTCTTTTTTAAAACTTTCTTTATTCATTTTCATACATAAACATAGTCATATAATGACCCAAGTGAAAAGTTGGAGCAATAAATCCATAGATGTGTTGTTGGGCTTATTGAAAGAGGTTCTCCCAAAAGGGACTTTAGTGCTTGACTCATTCTATGCAGCTAAGAAGATAATTCAAAATTTGGGTTTAGATTACCATAAAATTGATGCTTTTGAAACTAATTGCATATTGTATTAGGGAGAACACACAAATACAGAATCATGTTCTAAGCGCAATATTCCTAAATGGAATTTAAACAAATAGAAAGGGAAGAAGGTTCTACATAAAGTCTTGAGGTATTTTTCTTTAACACCTAGGCTACAATAGCTTTATATGTCAACAGATACAGCTAAATAAATGAGGGGGCATAAGGAGAAACACTTAAATGATGATTTACTGAGACATCCAATTGATTCTTTAGCTTGGAAACATTTTGACCGCCAATACCCTAACTTCTCTGCTGATCTAAGAAGTGTTCGATTGGGTTTAGCAAGTGATAGATTTTAACCTTTTGGGAATATGAGTGCCAATCATAGTATATGGCCTGTTGTCTTGGTGCCATATAACTTGACTCCATAGCTTTGCATTAAAAGCCCATACTTTATGATGACACTTCTTATTTCTGGTCCAAAGTGTCTAGGGGATGAAATAGATATTTACTTGCACCAATGATTGAGAGGCTGAAACAATTGTGGAAAATAGGAGTATAGACGTATGATGTATATTCTCAATCAAATTTCATCATGCGTGCAATGATCTTGTGGACAATAAATTATTTTCCCCATATATAGAAACCTTTTAGGATGATCAACTAAAGGTAAACTTGCATATCCATATTGCCACAAAGACACGCATTACATTTTGTTAAGAAGCAAGTTATCTTACATGGGGCATAGGTAGTTTCTTCCACAAAATACTCATGGCATAAAAATAAGGTATCATTTGATAGTAAAGAAGAACATATGGATCTACTAGTTCCAGCAACTGGAGATAAAATATTTAAGCAACTGGAACAATTGGTGATGTGTCATTTGGGAAGGGTATAAAATGAAAGTTTCATACCAATAATAATGCTTACAAGTGGAGAAAAGAAATACTTTTTTCAATTGCCTTACTAGAAAAATTTATTAATATGGCATAATCTTGATGTGATACACATAGAAAGAAATATGTGTCATAATATTGTATTCACGGTGATGGATTTGGTTGGAAAGATAAAGAACACAATTAAAAGCAGGTATGACTTGATGGACTTGGGCATTAGGAGTGATATGCACCCAGTTAAAAATGGTAATAATGATTCTATTACTCCTGCTCCTTACACATTGTTCTATAAGAATAAACAATCCCTTTTAAAATTCTTAGCTAACTTAAAAGTATTTGATACTTTTTCCTCTAATAGTTAAATATCTAGGAGCAAAAATTATTTGGATTAAAGTATCATGATCACCATGTGTTATTGCAAGAGATATTTTCAACTGCAACACGTAGGTTATTACCTTTTAAAGTGTGTGAATCAATTATAGAGTTTGGAAAGATTTTTCAAGAATCTTTGTTCAAAGTGCTTGACTTGTAAACAATTTGATAAACTTTAAAGTCAGATAGTATTGACATTGTGCAAATTGGATACTATCTTTCCACCTGTCTTCTTTTATATTATGGTTTAGTTGCTAATACACTTGGGAGGAGAGGTAAAAGTTCCTAAACCAGTTCAATATCGTTAAATGTACCTAGTAGAAAGGTAACATGCATCAATATCATTATATATTTATCATTCATAACTATAGAAGGTTAACTAATTTTTATGTAATAGGTATTTTTCAAATTCTATGTCAAGAGTAATCAGTCCATAAGTGAGACTTTTCTAATTATTGTAGTTTAAATCTTAAAACCACAGTCTCTTTCAGACATGGTGGAGGCAACGAAGAATATTTTTAAAAAATATGATTAAGATATGATTTTAAAAATAAAGATATTATTTATGTCAAATTTTTATATTTATCTTAATCTATTTATATTATTATATAAAGTATTTATATTTACTTGTTTTAAGAAAAAATTGAAAATGCTGATGCAAGGATTGAAAAAAAATTTCAGATAGCTGTAACAATTATTTTACAAAATGTATTCAGAAATTAGAAGATCAACTTGCACTTTAACTATAAGAAATATAATACTGATGAGGATAGAATGATTGATAATCCTCAAATTATTAGTTTTAAAATTAGGAGTAGTTATTAATATATTTTAAGATTGACATGTTTAAGGTATCTTACTATCCTTTTAAATGAATAATATTTTTTTTTCCATAATTAAATTCTTATTAGTTAATAAATTTTGTTGTAGAACAAAAATACAAGAAACAAACTAAACCAATAAAAACTAATGATTAAGCATACTTATGGTCCTTGATCTTTTGTAGATATTAAATATTCTACGTTAAGTTTAATATATCATCACTATAATGTAAGTTTTTAATCATTTTTTATTTTAAAATATATTATTTATTTTTTATATGTTATTCTTTTATAGAGACCCTACTACTAGACAACCTAGACCTCCTGACTAATTGTGGGAGATAACACATACTTGGAATACATCAGATGGATAAGTAGTATGGGTTGAACCACATACTCTGAACAAATTTATGTATACATTATATTTTTATATTTTATTTTGAGTTAATTTTATTTTTAATCTATTAGTTTCATATGTTTTTATTATAGGTTCATATACACGAATTTTCTTAGCAATAAGATCAAGATTTAGAGAGTGATGCTCGAATGACCTCATATGAAATATTGGTGGCTATTCTTGGTGAGAGGCCAGAGTGCGTAAAAGGGAAAGAATATGGAGTAGAGCCTTAAGGAAGAGAAATCACCCTCAGTTTAGTGATAGTTCAATTGTGCAAAGTATAAGTACTCAATTGGGGGAAAAGTTTGATAAAAAATTTCAAGAGGAGAGAGAAAAATAGAAGCAGAGCGTGCAAAGATAGAAGAAGAACATGTGCAATTCGATCAAAGATTAATTGGAGTAAATTGAACAAATGATACAAGCTCAATTTATTGTCTTGATGCATATGAGGCAACTAGAGGCACCTACTTCTTCTAATCCTAGTATTGATCATTTAATGTAATGTTTATATTTCAACTAAACAATTTTCTTTATCTTTAAATTGTTTAAGTAATTGAAGTATTCTGATATTATAAAGGATGACGTGAATTATTCATTAATATTATTAGATTTTAGTTCATTTAATTATTTATTATTTTATTTCTATATTTATTGTTTTCATTTAAGAAAAATTAGGTAAAAGAATTTACTAGCACCTATTGGTTTTTAGTGGTGACAATTTAGTCACCACATATTCCACTTTAGGCGGTGACAATTAAAGTCGCTGCTGATTCCGCATTAGCGGCAAAAATATAGTTGCCGCTAATTCTACTTTAAGCGGCGACAATTTAAGTCGCTGTTGATTCAGCTTTAGGCAATAACATTTTAAGTCGTCACTGATTTTACTTTAAGCGGCAACTTTTGTCACTATATTTTACTTTTCCTTTGGCGACGACTTCTTTGTTAACACCTTCTGTTGAACTTTTAATGGCGACACAATGTTGACATTGATTGTTGACATTTAGCAGTGATTTTCAATTGTTGTCGCTAATGTTTATAGGTAACAGTCTTATAGGCGGTGACTTTTACACTTTCAATAGCAACTCAGTTGCTACTAAAAGTCAATTTTTGTAGGAGTGTTTGTCGACCACATCTTGGTAGCTTTCTTTAGAAACCCGTTGGTAATGGAAAGGAACTCCATGATATTTGCCTAAGTCGGCTACCATTTGGAACCCGAAGGCATTCCGTCTACCTAGTATGAATCACATTCTTGAAAAAGAACAGGAGTTTTTCTCACATTGACTTTCAACCCTGTGCTAGGACAAAAATATCAAGGCACTTACATACTGTGGCTTGTTTCGAAGAAACTTGTGCAAAGAGAATAACATTACCAATGAAAAATAAATGACAGAGAAAGGTCTTACTATCATGCCACAAAAATTAAGGTATAACTGACACAAAATATGAAGAATTCATATTCTAAGCCACAAGCATATAATTAGAACACCTAATTTAATTTTTATAATAATCTCGAGTATAAATATGTATACATATATATATTATTTCATAAATAATATACTTCTTTATAATCAAAAGACAAGTTATTTGTAGAAATTTTGGCTATATATCATGCCTCCCGAAAATTCTACAAGTGCCTGCAAAAATTCCAAATATTATACAGATTTTTACCCAAAATAATATTTATATTTACTCCATCAAAAAGACAAAAGGGGAGTATGATCCTGGCTATAGACTAGATAAAGTATCTAATTTCTAAAAATATTATATGGATTTCATAAGTCTATATTTACATTATGCAGCTACCTAAAAATGGATCTACAACTTCAGATCAACAGAGAGGCTCTCCGCTATTCAGCTGTAGGAACAAGGTAAATAGTACTATCTAAAACTAAAATAATCTACCGATCAATAACGCCCTATAAACATAAATAAATTAAATACGGAAAGAAATAATTTAAGTATGTTCAACTTTGAATAATAAGGATTAATGATAAATCTCAATTTTCAATTATAGAATTATGGCAAAAAATGAAACTCTATAAAAATAATTAATCAAATCAATCAAAATAGCTAGTAAAACATCTTATTTAAGGAAATTCATTTAAAACGATAATCCTCAAATCTCATTTTTTATAGGGGTTCAACATAATAAAATAACAAGCATGAACACACAGTCTATAAGAGTAACTAACCATTCTGATGCAACTTGAAACCACAAAAATAGGTATGGACACATAATCCATGAGGGTAAGTAACAGGGGTGGTTCAAAGCCACGAATCAGGCATAAGTACAAGGCCCATATATAACAGGCATGAGAATGAATCTCACGAATATCAAGCGTGAGTACTATATATGCTCACAAATATCAAGTGAGCTCAATTTTAACCATGGTGCATTAAGGACTACTAATACTATCGTAAATAACCACTATTATGTATTTAACGTCATCTCAAAAATCAATTTCGAAGCATATATGGGGTGGGGTCAATTTAATATTAAATAAGAACACAACTTTTTAATACTAGAATTTTACAAAGAATATTTCATAATTAGGGACCTTAGCATGAAAATTAAAATAAAATCTCAAAAGATTTCCTTCAATTTAAATGCAATAAAACTCTTTTAAATAATGGAATTCACATAATAATATTTTTTAGAGTAAAAATCATCTCAATATAAAAGTTTATAAAATATCTTTTAAAATTTTCTTGGTCCATTCCATATATAAGCATGTCAACTAATCAGCTCCATTTACATCCCCTTTGATAGAATTCACAATTTCATGGTTGAATCAAGTTTACAATATATCATCCTTTCGAAACATACAAGTAATAGCAAATTATATATATAACCATATACAATCATCCATTGAGAGACAAACTAACTACACTAACAGAACTTCCAATGGTGATTGCATGAAACGCAAGTGACATAGGTGGTCATAGGTTCATCAGCGCTACGAGTCTGCATCTGATAATAAGTGCACTCTCTTTTCCCACATTTCCCACACACGAACTGATCTGTTGTCGCTTTTGGTTTCTGTCCATGTTCACACGCGAACAGAGCTTTGCTTTTTATCTTCTCTATCTCCTTCTTCCTTTCATCACTAGCCATGTCTTCTGTTCTCATGTCTACGAGCCGCTCCGGGGCAAATTCTCCGAGCATAACCCTTCTTCTGAAATCTGGGTTCTTTGGATCCTTGAGGTTAAACATCAAGGACCGGTACTTGATCTTTTGAGCTCCATTGAAATAACCCCACTTCTGAAATAGTACTGACTCCACTGTCACAGAAACCCTAATAGGATCACATGCTTTGACTTTATCCTTGATTGCTTCATCATCAGCTTCCTCTAAAACCCTAGAGAATGCCCCTTGAAGACTTTTCCTTATTTTGTCTCGCTTCTCATCATTAGTTTTAGTCACAGTTTTCTCCTTTGAAGGAGCAATAGGGCTTGAAGAGGATGCCTTCTTCAGTATTCCAGAAACTAGCTTCTTCTCATCTTTGGCTATGTTTGCTACGGAAACAAAAGTTTTATCATTGGAATCTTTTACCTTTGCATTTTCTAAGGTTGATGTCACAAGATTCTTATCAGTTTTCTCAGCCTTCGGAACCTTAAGCTTTATCACAAGAGTCTTCTGATGCTTCTTAACTTTAACATTTTGGGCAGAAACAGCGATATCAGAATCTACTTGTACCTCAATCTTCCCATTCCTATCAGTTTTCTCGACCTTTGAAACCTTCTGATCAACCTTTTCTTTCTTATTTTTGCTTATTTCCTTCATGATTTTGGTTTTCCACATCTCTATCAAGTCCATAGCGAAAGCTCGGATCTTCTTTCTGGGATGCTTTGTTAGAACTCTGAGATGTTTACCCACTTTAGTTGATACTAGAATTTGATAATTGACTGGAAATTTCTTGAGTAGCTTGAATGCATCGAGGCATCGAGTTTCTTCAACTTCGCCATTGGTTGAGGTCATTGCCATGTCTGCCGCCTTCTTCACTGCCTCATACAGTCGGATTAATTCTTTCTCCATTGTATAACCCTAATAGAGAAGTTTAACTTCTTATTAGCTTTTCTATATGAAGATTCTACTAATATTAATGAGTTTTCTATGCTCTATCAATTTCAACTCCTTATCAAGAATTCTATCTTAAACAAAAATTTAAACTATCTAACTTTTTTTATAAAATTAAGATATCTAACTTTAATTAGGATGATTTATAAATTTAAATTAAATTAATAAAATTTAAATATTATTTATTGAAGGGTTTCTTGAAACAGATATCTATTTCTAAATAAATAAATTAATTGTGGATATAAAGATATTGATCACTGAAAAATATCCTATAAATAAGCTAGGGTTAAATATTCTAATTTTTAAGAAAATCGCGTATCGCATAAAATTTTGATTAATGATTGTAAAAAGTTGTTATTCATCACTTAACATTAATTCGTTCGTTTTAATATTAATTAGCTGAGATTCTTTCATTAACAGGAGATTTAGTTTACTACATAATCTCAGCTATATTTTGTTTTGTTTTGAAAGATACATATGAGCCATCAATTTAGGAGAAATACTTACATAATTAAGGAGTGTTATGTCATATGAACTCTCTCCAATTAAAATAAAATAAATAATGCATTTTAATTTTAATTTGTTGATGACTTCTATAAAATAGTTCACATTTTTTTTATTTTTAATAAAAATAAATCTTTTAATTAAGAGATTTATTTTTCTTAAAAATAAAATATGATGTGAAATTTTTCAAATAAGTCATCAATTGAATTATGTATTTTTTATTGAAAAGAGTTCAGATAACATGCCACTCTAAGAGTATGTATATATTTCTCTCCATATATTCTCTTGTTTTACTGTTTTAATGCACCAACATTGATAAAATGAAATATTTTTTAAATATGACTTAACTAATTAATTTGATGTTCAAATCGATGTTTACATATGTAACTAACAATTAATAAACTTGAATAATATATACTTTAATATGTAATTCAATAATTTTTAAATCATACTTAAAAATTTAATAAATGATTTCAAAAAAATAAATTCCCTAACTAATTCAAAGAAATATGTTTAAAATCACGTTTGCCTTTCAAATTGAAAACTCAATATATGGCAGATGAATTGGATTGCTTGTTATGTTTCTAATAACATGTTTATACAATTTTAGGTAATATGGTATTACCGGTTTGATTAAAGTTTAATCATAACATGACATCAAGAACTATGTACCTTTCATTGATCCTAAATCAAAATTAAATTGGTGTGAAAATCTTAACATTAATTCAATTGAAATCTGTATGATTTAAACTTATCTGTACAACTAATAAATATTAATGGATCTTTATATTTCATCCTAGTTCAAATTAATTAAATTTTAGTTTCAAATTTCATTATAATAAGCTTGATGTAAATTTTAACCATTTTTGAATCTTACCTTAATATTTCCATTTACGGAGCATGATGTCCCATTCTTATGAGCTTTCTCAGCTTTTTCTTTCTTAATTTTGCCTATTCCCTTTATGATTATGGCTTTCCATATCTCAACTAGGTCCATAGCGAAAACCTGGATCTTCTTTCTGGGATGCTTTGTCAGAAGTCTTAAATGTTTACCCACTTGGGTGGATACCAGAATTTGATAATTGATTGGAAATTTCTTGAGCAGATTGAATGCATCCAGGCACCGGTTTTCTTCAACTTCGTTGTCATTTGACGTTGCCGCCAGCGCCGCTGCCTTCTTCACCACTTCATACAATCTGATAAATTCTTTCTCCATCGCAGAACCTGGAAAGAGAATTCTGATTTTTTTTTTATTAACTTTTCTGTATAAAGACTATATGGAGATCACTGAACGTTTGAGACTCTATCAATCTTGACTCCTTACAAGGTTTCTATCTTTAACAGAATGGAAAATTAGAGAAAAGGACCTAAAGAAAGAATTATATTTATTAAAACATCATCAAAACTGCAATTATTCAAAATAAGCAAACATGTTCTCTCTGTCGCCTCATTCTTGTGTTTAAAATTTAAATTTAAATGTTTTAATATTCATTCTTAACACCTCACACCAATATTACAAAATGGAAGGTAGAGGAAACAATTAGGAAGGAGATCGACGGAAACTTACTTGATCTTCTGCAAATCACTCTTAGTTAGAACTTTTGTTGAATGTGATATCTTTTCAGATTATGTCCATCCGAACTTGGATTTGCCTATTATTTATAGAACTTCTAATAAGATGGGTCTGATCTAATCTGATCCCATCAACAACTGTATTATCATAATCGTAAATATTTCCACATAATAGAAAGTACTAATATTTAATCATATATTATATAGGATATGATTATATCAAATTATTATATGGCATAAATAATATTAAAGTTATATCAATCCAAAAGAAAATGTACGGTTTTAAATTTTGACAAATTTAAATATATAATTCTCAACAGAAAGAAAATAAGATATACATAAATGTTTTAAAATATATTTTATAATTTAATCAGACGCTCAAAATAATTTGTACGTGGTTAAGTTATAAAATTATATAAAATTCAAACTTAAATTGAAATAAGAATAATTATATGACTGATGACTTTCTGGGTTGTATCACAATATCAGATCATCAATTGTTTGTAAATCATATTTGACGAGATCCTTATTGTTATTATTGAGCTCAATTTTAAAAGATAAAAGTGTTTTGGATTAAAAGAACGTTATTTCATACTTTTTTGTTAAATAGGTGAGGCGTAGTCAAAGGGAATATAAGAGGTTTGACCATGAGTAATTTACATTTTTTTAAATTTATTTTTTGGTAAATCATCTTTTCAAATAATTATGATTTTTGTAATCCTCCCACCTCTAGATCTTTCGTTCTGAATTTGATTCAATTGATTTAATTTACATATTTAATTTAAGTTATGTTAATCTATATCTTATATATTAAAATTTTTCTTGGTGACTTTTTTATGGTAAGTCATAAAAGGATATATAGATTCGCGAATTTGAATATATGAAGGAATAATTTTAGGATAAGGAGATATATTATTTCTTCTCCAAAACGAATAATTTTTTTATTTAAAGATATTGATCATTGAATACTATTTCACGCATAAAATATAGTGAAAATTTTAATATTTTAAGAAAAATTCGGATTGCATAAAATTTTGATTAATGAATGTAAACAATTTTGTGCATCACTTAACATTTGTTTCTTTTAATATAAATTAGATTAGATTCTTTTTTATTTTTTGCCGTAAAATCTCTATATATTTTTTGGTTTAATTTTACTTTCATATGCATATCCTTTTGAAAGATATGATCAATACATCTATTTCCCTTTTTGCCATTTCAATTGCACATACTTCTTCTCTATTTTAATTTTTATATTCATACATTTTAGTCTAAACCGTTAACACTATTAAAAGTATTCTAACATGTTTTTTTATTAAAAAATACATCATAATAAATCTTAGTTACTAATATATCCCAATTATTATCTAATTTTTATTATTACTTTCTTCTTAATTATCCCACTTATTATCTTAATTTTTTATGATTTCTCTTATTTATCTCGCAATAGTTTTTTTTTCTAATATTCACTTGTTACCTATTTATTAATTTTAGTAAATTTAAACAAAATTAAAGTAATTTTTACTTAAAGAAAAAAATTAACAAGTTAATATAACTGTGGGTAACTTTTTTTTAACATATGTACCTTTTAATAAATATATTTTAAAAGGATACCACTTAGATCAAATTATTTACATCAATTTCAAAAAATTCTCCGATCTCACTTTGCCATGTGTACTTTTTTAATATCTTCATTTAATTTAAACATATATGAAATAGAATATACATGATAAAGTGTAATTGAATAACTTCACGTAATAGATATAAGGAACTTTATGTATATTTTCCCAGGTCGGTTGCCATTCAGAGGCTTAAGGCATTGCTAGTCTCTGTCCGCCTAGTACGAATCGCATTCTTGGAGAAGATCACACAAGTTTTGGTCACATTGACTTTTAACCCTGAGCTAGCACAGAAATCATCTAGGCACTCACGTCCTGCAGCCTATTGTAAAGAAACTTCTGTAAAGAGAATAATATCATCAGCGAAAAATAATTGAGAAAGAGAAGGGTCTTGCTCATATGGACGTATTGGAAGCCAAGTTCTCTTTGCTACTCTCACCTGCAAGACACCAAGGACGACAAACCTGATCCTGTACCCCCTGGAGATCACGCCACAAATTATATCTGTGTTGATTTGAAGGGATGGTGTAGACAACGATTAACCACCAACTCTGCCCAATGTTATTATCAAATTTCAAGTGTATAAATTGTGTGCTCTTAGATACTACCTCCACACAGTGAAACTTATCATATCAGACACCAAAGACCTCCTGGAAAAGCCATCGACGTCCACTATTTCTATAAAGGGATAGCCCAACTTGCAAGTAATTTGCATATCATTATTTTCACTGCATCTTGTTTATAAAATAGCAACAAAATCAAAAGAATCGAAGGATGTCAGTTGGTATATTAGATTAGGGAACATGCAGGCACCCGTCCCTCTAGAGTTTCAAAACATAAAATCCATGCCCTACAAAAAATATTTATATTTATCGGATAATTTATCAATAAATAGTCTTATAGATATATACTTCAAAAAGTCATTTTGAAATACAAGTACAGTATATGAGATTTAAACAACTGACTATATTTATTAAATTTTTTATCAATAGATAATTTTATCGATCAATCACTTGATAAATTCTTTTCTATAAACTAATTTCTCAAATTGAGTATATATCTTACTTATTGAAATATTTATCCATAAACACCCGTATAGATTAAGTATTCGAAAAGTTTTATTTCTAAAAAGTGACTTAGACTTTTATAAGTTAAGTTTTAAATTCATTCTATCAAAATTTTTATCTATAAGTATCTTTATCAAATAAGTTTTTAAAAAATATCTTCCATATAATTTCATAACAGAGTTTTTTTTCATATTTATTGAAAGTTTATCGATTAATACACTTATTGATAAGTTTATAAAAAACCAAAAGCTAAATTAAAACAGTTTTTGAAAATCATTTGTCATATTAGAGTAATGTAATCTTGTTACCACACAAATCAATCAAATTGAGAAGATTGTGATAGCAAAAACCCCCGCAACAAACCCACAACGAAGCAATCATTGAAAACTCACAGCTAACCCACGCAAAGCAATCATTTTCCCGAATATCAATTCGTTGAAAACCCACGGCAAACCATGAAACACAATAATTGTTCCTTTTTTATAATGAAAATAAGGAAATGAAGACAAGAGAAAAGGAGGGATTGAAAAGAAAGCAAGTGAGATTGAAACTTATAAATCTCCTCCATCCACACCGCCTCATATTCCTCCAGATCTATTAAACGCAAGCAATTTTCAGTCAGACACTGCTACATCCTCAACCATATGGCGCCTTCGGTGAAGGAGATTGAAGGGGAAGGGGGTGACGGATGTGAACAACAAAGATCGCAAATTGAAGAGGGAAGGCGACGGAGGTTGAAGAAGATGAGATGAGGACGATGGAGGTTGAAGAAGCTTCGTGTCCACCATCGTCAGGGAGAATTGCACAGAGATTTGAGGTGGAGAATGCTGTCACAATTTCTTTGCCATTGCCATGGCCATCGTCGAAGATGAGGACGGTGGCTGAAGAAGACGGGGAGGGTAACGGTAGATAAGAGAGACAAGTGAGGGTTCAGGGTAAAAATTGATTGGGATAAAATTGTCAAATAGGTAAAATTATTAAAGGCAGGATTGTTCATAATATTGCCACATCAACATCATTTAGCCACGTGTCATCCACATAAGGACACTGTATTCATTTAACGTTTAACATTATCGTTATCTCTCCGTTAACTAGTGGTGGAATAGATATGAAATTATATTTATAGGACATATTAAAACAAAAAACAAAATTTAGGTGTTGGATGGTCTTCGGTGGAAATTTTCAGATTTAAGGACTTTAACCCTATATTAAATGATGCTATGGATTTTCTCGAGGATTTATATATGTTCAGGAATTGTTGTGAAGGTTGACGTGTTCTCTGAACTTATCAATACTTATTGTTTGGTTTGCCAATGAAGGTTCTAAAAGCTTCTACAAGTTTTTATATTCAGGAGATGTAACTTTATCCTTTTGCAAAGTTTGTATATGAGACATTGATGAATTTGGAGTCCTGTATCTCCCGAATATTGTAAACATAATTAAAGTTATGTAATTGTTAGAATTTATGAAATGTATCATTTATATTATTAGATCTATAACATAAAAACGAAAAATGTAGGTGCATTGTTATGGATTGGAAATAAATTAAACATCCAAACTAAAGAAAAGCCATTTCACTAAAAAAAAAAAACTGAAAGCTGTAGTGGTTAATTGTAGCAGTTAGGGTAAAACTACTACAAAGCATCACTTTGTAAAGGTTTGGATGTTAATTGCTATAAATTTTTAACTATTTGACTGTGAATAGTGTTAACGAAGACATTTATAGTCGTTAACTGCTACAAAGATGGTGCCAAGCTAGTGCTATAAACTTCTCAACTGATGAGTTGTCAGTTCGCATGCTGGATTTTGTAGCAGTTGGACGGCTTCAAACTTTCCCAAAAAAAGTCGTTGCTAAAAGTATAAAAGTCATCGCTAAAAATATAAAAGTCATCGCTAAATACCTTTAGCGAGGATATATTGTCGTCGTCGCTGCCTATAAGACTGTCGCATTTATACATTAGCAGCGACACTTGAAAGTTGCCGCTGAATATCAATCATTAGCGGCGATAATATGTCGTCGCTAAAAGTTTAACAGAAGTCGTCAAACCATTGTAGTCAATAAAGGTAAGTCAAGGGTGGTGGCAAAAGTTGCCATCTAAAACTTAATTAGCGGAGACTACTTGTCGCCGCCTAAAGGTAAATCAGCGACGACAATTTTGTCGCCGCTGAAAGATGATATTGTTTTTTAAATTTTTTTTCTTCTAATTTTTCTTATATAAAAAATATAATTTAATCACAAAAATAATGATAAATAACTAAATAAACCATAATATAATAACATTAATAAATAATTTCGATCATCGTATAAAATATCAAATGACTTCAATTATTTAAATATTTAAAATTTAAATAAATTTTTTTAGTTTATACGTAAATATTATATAGAATGACAAATACTAGGAGTAGAAGAAGTAGGCGCATGCGGTTATCCCCTTTGCATCAAGGCAACGAATTGATCTTATATCCTTTGCTCCATTTGTTCCATTAGTCTTTGCTCGAATTGCACATGCTCTTCTTGCATCTTTTCACGCTCTGCTGCACGCTCTTCTTCCATCTTTGCATGCTCTGCCTCCATTTTTTCTCTCTCCTCTTGAAATTTTTATCAAACTCTTCCTGCAATTAGGCAAGCACACTCTGGATAACTGAACTATCACTAGATTGAGGACAATTTCTCTTCCTTGAAGGTTCTGCTCACATACCCTTTCCCTCTCACCAAGAACTATCGTCAATATTTCCTCTGACGTTATTCGAGCATCGCTCTATAAATCTTGGTCTTGTTGCTGAGAAAGTTCGTGCATATGACTTTATAAAAAATATATGAAAATATTAGATTAATAATAAAAATAAATTAAAATAAAATATTAAACTACAATGCATACATGAATCTGTTCAGAGTGTGGGTCAACCCATACTACTTGTCCATCTAATATCTTCCTAGTATGCGTTATCTCCCACAGCTAGTCAGGAGCGGTAGGTTGTCCAGTAGTATGATCTCTCTATAAAATAATAATGTATGAAATACAAAGAATAGATTTTAAAATAAAAAATGATTAAAAACTTAAATTATAGTGGTGATAGATTGAACTTACTGTAGCAAACTCAATGGCAAATGATCGAGGACCACAAGTATGTTTAGTCATTTGTTTTTCTCGATTTATCATGTTTCTTGCACTTTTGTTCTACAACAAAATTTGGTAACTAATAAGAATTTAATTATTAAAAAAGATTATTTATTTAGAAGGATAGTGAGGTACCTTAAACATGTCAGACTTAAAATATATTAATAACCATTCCCAATCTTGAAAACTAATAGTTTAAGGAGGATCGGCCAACGTATCATCATCAGTCTTATATTTCTTATAGTGAGAGTGCAGATTGATCTTCCAATTTCTGAATGCATTTTGTAAAATAATTGATATAGCTATATGAAACTTTTCTTCAGCAATTGCATTAGCATGTTCAAATTTATCCTGAAACAAATAAATATGAACACGTTATATAGTAATATAAATAAACTAAGATAAGTGAAAAACATTTGAAATAAATAATACCTTTATTTTTAAAATCATATCCTGACCATATTTTTTAAAAATATTCTTCCAGTTACCTCTACCATCTCTAAAAGAGACTGTGGTTCTAAGAGTTAAATCACAATAATTAGAAGAGTCTCCTGCTTCTGGACTGATTGCTCTTGACATTGAATTAGAAAATTTGACGCAAATCTTTTCTCCTTGTGCAGTCCTCAAATTCACGTTAATATACTTATAAACTTCTCTGCGCTTGCTGATTACACTAGAAGAGCCTATCATTGAAGTTAAATTAGAACAATTAAATATTACAAGTGATGTAAATCAATTATTATAAAATTGAAGCAAACTTACCTGCACAACTATTTTGAGTATGGGGAGTAGGAGGAGAATTGACAAGCATTTTTCTCAAGTTGTTGTTGTAATGATAGAGGTAAAATAACAGGTCTTGATTGAGGTGTAGAGCATGTACCTCGACTATTTGTATTGTCATGAGATGTAACATAAAGACTTTTCCCACCTCGACCTCTCTTTAATACTGACATATCCTGTAAAAATATACATTTAATTTAGGAAGACCAAAATGTTAGGTTAGTTAGAGTAATTAAATGAAAAGAGAAATTTAGGGTGGATGCCCAAATTGGAGTACATATACTGTAAAGGATGCTCCCCATCTTTGGAGAAATTAAGAATTACGGGGTGTGGAAGTTTGAGGGGATGGCAAAGGGAGGCAAATGACCAAAATACAAGAGATAATGAGTGCCATCATTCACTGCCTCCATTTTCACGTCTTTCATCATTATATATTGAAGGTTGCCCAAACTTAAGCTACATGCCTACTTTTCCAAGCTTAAGTATCTCTACCTTGAAGGGATAGACATAGAAGCATTACCAGAGGAATGGTGAAACTATTGAGTCATATGCAAAATCTATCTGCTACACTTAAACAATTTAGTATTCACCGCTATTGTGAAAAGGATTGTAACTTATAGTGGCAAGACCTTCGTTGCCTACATTCTCTCCAAAAAATTGAATTCTATCATTGTGATCAACTAGTGGCTTTACCAGAGTGGATTTTGTAAGGAATTGGAAGACACGCAGCGGAAATTAATTTAAAAATTTTTCCATTCCTTACCAGGATCTACCGTATGTGTTTAAGTCAAGTGGGAAGAAGCATTACCTTTTTGTGCCTCAGCGACTTCCACAGCTTTCGGTCACGACGTTCACAGCTTCTCTCCGCGGCTCGTGCTCCCTTTTTGATCGCAAGAAGTCGATAACTCAGGTCGGCCTCCTCTACTGGTATCCACACGAACAACATTCCAACCACGAATGACGTGCTAGAGTCTCTTGTCCCTCCAGGGCTTTCTCAAGAGTTCGTCCTCTCCGTCTCTATTTCGGCAGTTTCTTATCTGCAAACCTTTTGCAGAGTCCCCTTCAGCCTTTCTGTGTTCTATAGGTTTCTCTGTACAAAACGCAGCTCCTAAAATCAGATATATAGGATGCTATGCGTTTTTCTCTGTCAACCGAATTGGATTTTGGAGTTAATCTTATATTAATTCCAAAATTAATACAATATTATATATTGTATAATTTTATAAGAAACTAATTAAATAAATAATATCAAATCTGTCCCACAGATTTAATTACCCATTTATTTAATTTTAAATAAAGATGAGACTGAACTATATTTGATTTATTCTCATAAATCAAATTTGAGACATCCTATCAATTTGAATTTCGAATTTCAAATATGATAGAGATTTAATTTATCCTTATAAATTAAATCTTATAAATATCTCTTATATGAGATATCCTATCAATTTGAATTTCGAATTTCAAACGTGATAGAGATTTAATTTATCCTTATAAATTAAATCTTATAAATATCTCTTATATGAGATATCCTATCAATTTGAATTTCAAATTTCAAACGTGATAGAGATTTAATTTATCCTTATAAATTAAATCTCATATATACATATAATGTATATATATGAATTTATATATATATATATACGAATATAAATATAAATAAATATATATACATCTATCCTGGATCATTCATTGAATCTGGACATGTCTTAGATTCAATGAATTTGGACATCATAGCTCGTGTTGGGCTATTTTGTGTGCGACCCTGTAGGCCCATATGAAGTTGGCAGTGGGCCATTTGCTATACTAGCCCACAAGTCGCAAGCGGTCTCTAGCAAGACATAACGACTACCCAAATCATATGAGGATCAATAAACGATGTAACCTTTTATACAACCATATCATGTCCCTTCTGTCATGCGATATTTTGGTCATGGATGAGGCATGGATAATGTCATCCTCCTATTCTTGACCGTTACTTTCTCGATCCCTGAGTAGTCTGACTATAGAAATGGAACTACCTTTCCATTACAATATGGCCATACATTTCTCAGACTCACTCATCGAGGGGCCCAGTAATATCTCTCTACGAATGTGAGGGACAAATTCCATCTTGACCATTCACATTCCTCCGCATGAAAAACCACTAAGGCCGAACATAGTCTTTATGATCACTCGGTCAAAAGTGACTTTTGACTAGGTCAAAGCTGAGCATTTTGTCATGTAGGAATCCATGATGATCTCAGGTCAAAGGGCGTATTGACATGGTTTGTATATAAGAGAAGCTTATGACGTTACCCATGCAGTTCTCTCATAGCGGGTTGGTCCAGCACCTTGTACTCTTACATGTGCTTATGACTTTGATTTATATCTCTATACATCTTCAAAGTCATACTGGTCTTATTTCATCTGTGCTCCCGCATAGATGATCGACCAGGGACATTTAGGATAATATCATGAATTATCCAAGGATGGTCATCATAGTAAACATGCAAATAATATGATAACTCAATTAATAAATTCATAAATCAATAATGTTCATAAGACAATGATTGGCCCCTAGGGCACGATTTCCAACAACCTCCCACTTGCACTAGGTACAATCATTAATTTGACTAATTCCCATTGACCTGACATGACGCTCATGCTTTGCCTGCACAAGCGGCTTTGTTAGAGGATCAGCAACATTATCTTCTCCTGCTACTTTGCATATTTTTATATCACCTCTATCATTGATTTCTCTGATGAGATGAAATCGCCTGAGTATATGCTTGGTCCTTTGATGTGACCTAGGCTCTTTGGCCTGTGCAATAGCACCGCTATTGTCATAGAGCAAAGTTATTGGATCTAAGATGGTAGGTATCACCCCTAGTTCTGTGATGAACTTCCTGATCCAAACGGCTTCCTTAGCTGCATCAGATGCTGTTATATACTCAGCTTCTATCGCAGAATCTGCTACAGTGCCCTGCTTAGAGCTCTTCCAGCTTACTGCTCTATTATTGAGGAGGAATATATATCCAGACTGCGATTTTTGGTCGTCCTGGTCAGTTTGGAAACTGGCATCTGTGTAACCAGTTACACAGAGTTCATCATCCAATCCACCATAGACCAAGAATAAGTCCTTAGTCCTTCTTAAGTACTTAAGGATATTCTTGACAGCAGTCCAATGGCCCTCACCAGGGTCCTATTGATATCTGCTAGTCTTACTCAAGGAAAACGAGACATCCGGACGAGTACATAACATGGCGTACATGATAGATCCTATGGCCGAGGCATATGGAACTTTACTCATGCGACCTCGCTGATCAGATGTACTAGGACATAGATCTTTGCTGAGGTGAATACCATGAGACATGGGTATGAAACCCCTCTTTGATTCGTGCATACTGAACCTATGCAATATTTTATCTATGTATGTACTCTGACTGAGTCCTTGAAGTCTTTTAGATCTATCTCTATAGATCCTGATTCCTAGGATGTAGGTGGCTTCACCCAAGTCTTTCATCGAGAAAGACTTTCCTAACCAAGACTTGACAATCTGCAAGGTAGGAATGTCATTCCCAATAAGTAGGATGTCATCGACATAGAGTACCAAAAACACAACTGTGCTCCCACTAACCTTCTTGTACACACAAGGTTCATCAATGTTTTGAAGAAATCCAAACTCTTTGACTACTTCATCAAAACGTTGATTCCAACTCCGAGAGGCTTGCTTTAGTCCATAAATGGACCTTTGAAGCTTGCACACTTTGCCAGAGTCCTCGGAACGCACAAACCCTTCAGGTTGTGTCATGTACACATCCTCAAGGAGCTTTCCATTAAGGAAGGATGTCTTGATGTCTATCTGCCATATTTCATAGTCATAATATGCTGCTATGGCAAAGAGGATTCTGATTGATTTGGCCATGGCAACTGGGGAAAAGGTCTCATCATAGTCCACACCATGAGTTTGAGTAAATCCTTTTGCAACCAGTCATGCCTTAAAGACATTTACATTGCCATCCATGTCAGTTTTCTACTTAAAAACCCACTTGCACCCGACAGTTTTTACACCTTCAGGCGGGTCGACTAAGGTCCAAACCTTATTGTCGTACATGGATTGCATTTTAGACTTCATGGCATTAAGCCACTTTTCAGAGTTTGGTCCCACTATAGCTTCTCGATAAGTAGTCGGCTCATTATGCTCAATGAGCAACACTTCACGACTATCAGAAATCAGAAATCCATATCTCTGAGGCTAAAGTCGTGTCCTATTAGATTTACGTGGACCTTGCGTGACTTGAGGAGTCTCAACAACTTGTTGTGAGTCTTCTCTATTTTCCATCTGCAGTTCTATGGTGTCTTGTGGCTCTCGAACTTCTTCGAGGTGTACCTTACTCCCACTGGTTCTTTTAGAGATAAATTCTCATTCGAGAAAGATACCATTTCTGACAACAAACACTTTGTTATCAGCAGGGTTGTAGACGTAATATCCCTTGGTTTCCTTAGGATATCCCACAAAAAGGCACTTTGAGGATTTGGGCACTAATTTGTCTGAGGTTTGTTGCTTAACATAGACCTCGCATCCCCAAATCTTGAGGAAAGACAAACTACGCATCCTCCCAGTCTATATCTCATACGGAGTCTTTTCAATTGCCTTTGATGGAACACGATTGAGTGTGAACCCAGCTGTCTCTAGGGCATGGCCCCAAAAGGAGGGTGGAAGATCTGTTTGACTCATCATGGATCGAACCATATCTAATAGTGTTCGATTCCTCCGTTCAGAAATGCCATTCCATTATGGTGTCCCTGGAGGAGTCAATTGTGAGACTATCCCACAACTCCTAAGATGATCTATGAACTCTTGGCTCAAATATTCACCACCTCGATCAGATCGAAGGGCTTTAATTATTTTGCCAAGCTGGTTTTGTACTTTATTTTGAAATATTTTGAACTTTTCAAAAGATTCAGATTTATGTTTCATCATATAGATGTACCCATATCTGCTGAAATCATCTATAAATGTTATGAAGTACGAATAACCTCCTCTGGCATTTGTGTTCATCGGTCCACACACATCTGTATGTATGAGGCCCAATAAATCAGTGGCACTCTCACTGTACCCAGTGAAAGGTGACTTTGTCATCTTTCCTAACAAGCAAGACTCGCAAGTGTCATATGATTCAAAATCAAATGAGTTTAGAAATCCATCTTGATGGAGTTTGGAAATGCGTTTCTCATTTATGTGGCCCAGACGACAGTGCCAGAGGTATGTGGGATTCAAATCGTTTAGTTTGACCCTTTTGGCAGTTATGTTATAGATATTTCCATGATTGGGTTGTTCCAAATTTAATATGTAATGATCAACATGCAAATCACCATGAGCATAGAAAACATCATTACGATAAATAGAACATCTACTATTCCCAGCAATGGAAGTGAAACCTTCCTTATCCAAATAAGAAAGTGAAACAATGTTACTACTTAAAGCAGGAACATAATAGCAATTGTTCAAAACTAACAAAAGCCCAGTGGGCAGAACTAATTCATAAGTGCCTACAGCTAACGCATCAACCCTTGCTCTGTTTCCAACTCGTAGGTCAACCTCGCCCTTTTTCAGCTTCCTACTGTCCTTTAGTCCCTGCACATTTGTACAAATGTGAGAACCACACGCAGTATCTAATACCCATGAGGTGGAAGTAGAAAGATGAATATCTATAACATAAATACCTGAAGCGATAGCCCCGCTATCCTTCTTATTCTTTTTCAGATCTTCGAGGTAGAGTTTGCAATTCCTCTTCCAATGACCGGGTTCATTGCAGAAGAAGCAGACTACTTCCTTCGGAGGCTTTGCCTTCTTTGGTGTAGGCTTGGTTTCGGGCTTGCCTGACTCTTTAGTCTTACCTGATGAGCCATGACCCTTCCCCTTGCCTTTGCCTTTCTTTTTAGTACCCTTTCCTTTCTGAACCATCAAAACACTACTGGGTTTCTTCTTAAGACTCGGCTCAGCAGTTTTAAGCATCCCATACAGTTCAGAAATAGATTTCTCCATGTTGTTCATGTTGTAGTTCATGATAAACTGGTCATAACTTTCTGGGAGTGAGTTCAAGATCAAATCCGTAGCTAACTCCTGGCTCATGGGAAATCCAAGCCTCTCAAGGTGATCAATGTACCCCTTCATCTTTAAGACATGAGTACTGACTGATGCACCTTCAACCATCTTGCAGGAATGTAAGGCCTTAGTGGTCTCATACCTCTCTTACCTTGCCTGTTGCTGGAACATTTCCTTGAGATGCACAATCATCTCATAAGCTTCCATGTGTTCCAGATCTCTTTGGAGCTCCGGAACCATGGTGGCTAGTATCAAGCATCCCACATCGACAGAGTCTTCCTTATGCGTCGTGTAAGCATCTCTCTGAGCTCTAGGAGCATTGGCAGCTGGCTCCTCAGGAATGGGTTGATCTAGGACATGCGCCTTTCTTTCCTGCTTGAGAACAATTCTCAAGTTCCTAAACCAGTCAAGAAAGTTTATCCCATTGAGTTTGTCCTTCTCAAGGACATATCGCAGCGATAATGTAGCAGTATTACTAGTCGTCATGATTCTACAATTAAAATATGCAATGTAATTAGTAATCTCCCACTAAATAAACAACCCTCAATGCAATAGTTAGTGGGCTAAGATCCATATTTGGCTCAAACTTAAGTCCGCTTTGGCAGGACGCTTAAATTAAGTTATTTAGGTAGGTAACACCTTTACCAATTACATCAAATGTAACTCTTAGATGTTCATGGGATCCTATCATCATATGATCTGGCATGTTCTAATCCCATCTAATGCCTTGAGATCCAAAACCATTTTGTTAATCTCAATTAAGTCAAACAATAATGAACATATGAGAGTATCACCATTACTCTTTGCTTATCTCCCCAAGATGACTCAAAAGCACCCACTTTGGCGGAGTCCACAATTGAGCGATCGAGGTTTTGATAAGTGTTCATAAATTGAAGGCATTATGACTTAAGATTTCATTTAGAGGGCTTAATTTAACTGTTTAGTTTATGAGAATGCATGCTTCTCAGTTTGTATCTCATACAATTAATATGCATGTGCTGATATAATCATAAGATGCATAATTTAAACGTGATACAATATGGCTCACCTATCCTAAGTCCCCTCAAGCCAATGAGAGGAGCTCTCTAGTAAGAAAAGGAAAATTACATATAAAAGCCTCTTTTAACATTCGAAGGGAGTGAGATGAGAAGAGAAGGTACATTGAGAGTAAATATATAGGAAGGCACGACACGCAGGCCGTATTTAAAAAATTATAACACTTGTAATCTAGAGCCATATTGTTCACCATACCCAAGCATTCAAGAATCAAAATTCAGATTTAATTACAGGGCAATTGATGTTTCAAATCTTAAAATATTCACAAAATAGCATATTCTACGGTTATATTACGCTACTAATAGGTAGCCACGGCGGTCCCGCTAGTCGGTTAGCGGGCGGGGTCTGGGGGCACTGCCCCCAGAAAAAAAAATTTGCTATGTAAATAATCACGAATCTGCATTCGGTTTTCTTGGACCCCTTCTATGTTAATTGATCAAATCAAAACATATCACCACCGATTTCAGTTCCCTTTTAGATTCCTTATATGTCATACATAAGACGGATTCCTTATATGTCACACATGAAACGCATATTATATGATCGGCTACGACTAACACATATCATATGAATCAACAATCAAGCCTAACTTAAACACAAAACGGCATGGCTCTGATACCACTGTAAGGAATTGGAAGACACGCAGCGGAAATTAATTTAAAAATTTTTCCATTCCTTGCCAGGATCTACCGTATGTGTTTAAGTCAAGTGGGAAGAAACATTACCCTTTTGTGCCTCAGCGACTTCCACAGCTTTCGGTCACGACGTTCATAGCTTCTCTCCGCGGCTCGTGCTCCCTTTTCGATCGCAAGAATTCGACGACTCAGGTTGGCCTCCTCTACTGGTATCCACACGAATAGCGTTCCAACCACGAACGACGTGCTAGTGTCTCTTGTCCCTCCAGGGCTTTCTCAAGAGTTCGTCCTCTCCGTCTCTATTTCGGCAGTTTCTTATCTGCAAATCTTTTACAGAGTCCCCTTCGGCCTTTCTGTGTTCTATATGTTTCTCTGTACAAAACGCAGCTCCTAAAATCAGATATATAGGATGCTATGCGTTTTTCTCTGTCAACCGAATTGGATTTTGGAGTTAATCTTATATTAATTCCAAAATTAATACAATATCATATATTGTATAATTTTATAAGAAACTAATTAAATAAATAATATCAAATCCGTCCCACAGATTTAATTACCCATTTATTTAATTTTAAATAAAGATGAGACTGAACTATATTTGATTTATTCTCATAAATCAAATTTGAGATATCCTATCAATTTGAATTTCGAATTTCAAATGTGATAGAGATTTAATTTATCCTTATAAATTAAATCTTATAAATATCTCTTATATGAGATATCCTATCAATTTGAATTTCTAATTTCAAACGTGATAGAGATTTAATTTATCCTTATACATTAAATATTATAAATATCACTTATATGAGATATCCTATCAATTTGAATTTCAAATTTCAAACGTGATAGAGATTTAATTTATCCTTATAAATTAAATCTCATATATACATATAATGTATATATACGAATTTATATATATATATATATACGAATATAAATATAAATAAATATATATACATCTATCCTGGATCATTCATTGAATCTGGACATGTCTTAGATTCAATGAATCTGGACATCATAGCTCGTGTTGGGCTATTTTGTGTGCGACCCTGTAGGCCCATATGAAGTTGGTAGTGGGCCATTTGCTATACTAGCCCACAAGTCGCAAGCGGTCTCTAGCAAGACATAACGACTACCCAAATCATATGAGGATCGTTAAACGATGTAACCTTTTATACAACCATATCATGTCCCTTCTGTCACGCGATATTTTGGTCATGGATGAGGCATGGATAATGTCATCCTCCTATTCCTGACTGTTACTTTCTCGATCCCTGAGTAGTCTGATTATAGAAATGGAACTACCTTTCCATTACAGTATGGCCATACATTTCTCAAACTCACTCATCGAGGGGCCCAGTAATATCTCTCCACAAATGTGAGGGACAAATTCCATCTTGACCATTCACATTCCTCCGCATGAAAAACCACTAAGCCTGAACATAGTCTTTATGATCACTCGGTCAAAAGTGACTTTTGACTAGGTCAAAGCTGAGCGTTTTGTCATGTAGGAATCCATGATGATCTCAGGTCAAAGGGCGTATTGACATGGTTTGTATATGAGAGAAGCTTATGATGTTACCCATGCAGTTCTCTCATAGCGGGTCGGTCCAGCACCTTGTACTCTTACATGTGCTTATGACTTTGATTTATATCTCTATACATCTTCAAAGTCATACTGGTCTTATTTCATCTGTGCTCCCGCATAGATGATCGACCAGGGACATTTAGGATATCATGAATTATCCAAGGATGGTCATCATAGTAAACATGCAAATAATATGATAACTCAATTAATAAATTCATAAATCAATAATGTTTATAAGACAATGATTAGCCCCTAGGGCACGATTTCCAACAGATTTGTGATCTCCACTCACTATGAGGTATCCATATTGCTCACATCCTAAATATAGAGATGAATTGGCGTCGAATCTAACTCTTCATTGCATACGTGTAAAGGTATACTGATGAGTTACTATTATGCCATTACAACAAAAATAACTTGTAAGATATACAACTTTATCTTTTTTTAATAAGACAAATACCACTCCTGTTGTTTTTGCCTTCATATAAGTATCCATTACCGGAATGCTTCCAAGTTGTTAAACTCTACTCATTCCTCTTACTAATTGGTTTTTGATGACAGCTGGCCATTTTTTTTCCCAAGAGAAGGAAAAGGCCTCACAAAGCATGCTCTGCTCACTGAATCTTTACTACAAGGTACCCTATTGCTACTCAGTGATGGTAATTGCATCATTTTAATGTTAATTCAAAAGTTATAGGAATATTTATATGCAATTGAAGGAATTATGATATGTTAATTATTTTAATAACTTGGTAGGTATTCAATTTTGGATGAAGCAAGGGGAGAACTTGTTAGACACCTGAGCTTGGTATTCAATTTTGGATGAAGCAAGGGAAGAACTTGTTAGACACTTGAGCCATCACATATAATTACTCTAAAATAATCTCTTATGACCACTCCTATTCTGACTCCCCTAACATAGCTAAGATGCTCTTGAACTTCATCAATCTTATTTAAACTATAAATAAGTGTACTTTTGACACATAATAGACAAAATTCCATAACTTCTTCCACAATTCAGGATAGCGTGGATTCTACTCACATGATCTTTAAGAATTTTTATATGCATCTCTTAACAGATACATCTATCAATAATAAATTTGGCCAAGCAACTTCATATTATACCAGATAAATCAATGGCTATGCTGCATCATTCCTAATAGGCAAAATCATACATTAGTGTATAGCAACGATATACTATTTTAGAAAGAAATGAGGGCAATATTTCCAGAACACAAGAAACCTGCATCATTCATTTGCATCAAGAGCTGAATTTGCATAATTCATTCCACACTCACTCATCCTTGCCCAATTTCTGTCAGGTTTGATGAACGTTGGGGTTACTTTCATTGGGGTTGTTAATCAATGTCATTGGGGTTGCTTTAATCTTGAGATTAAAGCTTGATTCCACTTTTTTAAGGTTCATTAATTACTTAATCAGTGATTCGATCTTAAAACCCCAAATTTAAATTGTTAGAAACACTTCAAACTGTAGTTGGAGAACTCACCTCAGATGGCCGACGACTTCACAAGCTCGTTCTCCGTCCTCTAGTCATTCCTCCAACGTCACAATCCTTCAGTTGTTCCCTCGTGCTCTCTTTCTATCGCTCGCTCACGCTATTTCCTTTTGAAGCCGTCGCAACTGACAAATAAGAAAGAGAAGGAGAATCCCTAAAATATAAAAGCGTATCAGGGACGACAAAACAAAGTTGTTACTGAAAGTCCCCTTTTAGCGGTGACAACAAAAGTTGCCGCTGAAAGTCCATTTTCAGCGGCAACTATCTTTTGTTGCCACTAAAAGTCTTACTTTTACCAAATCTTGCTTTTATTAAATATTTTTTAGGAAACAATCCTCTTAATAAAAAATAATATTTTTCCTCTAATAGATTCTTCAATTCATTAGGGAATTTTTATAAAATTTTCCGGGCAAATAATAACATCCAACTATTTTTCTCGAATTTTATAAGAAAAGATGCCTTTAATTCCCGCAAAATAGCTATTAAATCATTTGTGTCTCTTTTTGAGAAATAAACTTTTTCATAATTTTATAAGCCCCCAAAATACTTATTTTATTATTTTTTTCTTAATTTTTCTTAACCCCAAGATATTTTTAATGATTATTCTTTCTTTTATTCTTTTTTCTAAAATTTCAATTTTTAAACTTTTTAATTTCAGACAAACACTCTTAAACTCAATTATACCTTATAAATCATTTTTATAAAAGTTCAGATGTTACATGAAATACAACACCAGAGGGCATATGCAACAGTAACTAAAAATTTATGTATGTACGTATGTATTTTACATATATTCTTTCTCCTTATCTCTCTCACATACACATCTCCCTCATGTCTTCATTTCAAAGTTCAGACAAATGTAAAAACTGCTATAAACAAAAATGCACTTTTAGAAACCTATATATACCCCCATGTCTTCATTTCAAAGTTTTTCCATTTGCGAGTAGCGAAGTTCTGCCGAATTGTGATCAAAACTCTAGCTTAATGAGAATACCAAGATTTTAGTCCACTTTTGAGGTACGGATAGAAATTATACTTACATAGTTTATTTATTTAAAAAGTTTAGTTAGTTATTTAATTTAGTTATACTTTAATTATAACTTCTTCTTTAGCGTTATTTAACTGTTTATTTAGCGTAGTTTAGATGGTTAAGTGGATTAGGAACTAAGAATTTTTTTAATATGTTGGACTTTATTTTTATTTGTTGATAAGGAATATAAATTGGACTACGAGTACCTGTATGACTATGAATACCTGTTGGAGTACTTTATATTTTTAATATGTTGGACTTAAGAGTGATATTTGACTAGGAATATATTTATCTATTCATTAGGATTGTGATTAAGAATATTTTACAAAGTTTAATATTTTGAGTCTTGAATTATGAATTTTTTAGTAAATTGAACTTTATTTATATATTGATTATATATTATTGATTAGTAATATGGATTAGAAAAAAAATTATTCATATTTATTTAATATTTTTTATGTTTTCATTTTAAATAGGATGAGTCATAGACATAGTAAGGAGTCGATGGATAAGTCATAGAGACTTGACCTTAGCTAGAGTGCTAGTGATAAGGATTCTTAGTTGGATATTAGCATAGATGATTGTGAGACTAACTAGCTGAACAAGGCAATCATGTTGTCTCTATTTGAGGGAGAAGCTCCTCAGATTGGAGAGTCTTCTCGCCAACATGATGTAGGTGAGGGAGTAGGCAGGGGAAAAGAGGGTGGTGGGGTTACTTAGGAGGGAGATGAGGGAGTAGCCGGTTGCCAAGCAGAAGAGCAGCCCCATCGTGGAAGGCGACAAACCAAGCAATTAGTAGAAGTCATAAATAAGCATTTATTTAATTTTTATTTTACTATTTATAATTTAAATTTTATATGAGTTTGAATAATATAATTATTTTTAAATTACACTTTGTAGATAAGCAGGGGATCAAGTCAACTAGCAGGATGACAGCTATAGATGTCTCCATGGTGACGAGGGGTAGTGTGATTATGCCAGTCAACCGTATAGACTAATCGATCCAACAAGGAGGCCATCTTACAACAAATACCTGAGGTTCTTGCAAAAGAGTGGATCTATTTCCCTATCAATAAGACCACCTGGCAAGTGATGGATGTACCGATCAAGGAAAAAATGTGGGAACTAATAAAGGTCATTAAATTTAATACCATTGGTTATTTAAATATGAATATTTTGTTAAAAATTAACGTTTAGTTTACTTAATTGCGGGCTAAGTTTATGGTAGAAGACCATATTTAGGGGAACACCATGAAGAAGCTGGGGGAGGACTGGAAGAACACGAGGTTGGCCTATTTAATCAAGCAAGTGGTGACAGGAAGCAGACTAAGGAGGACATAACGAATGATATTCTGATAGTGTCCCTGCACAGGATTGAGGGAGTTCGTAAGATCACGGTTTATATCGCAGGCTAGGGTATGAATTTAGTTAATTAAATTCAGAATATTTAATTGTTCGCCCACTTGATTGATCATATATGTTACTTCATTTTAGTAAGCATCATAAGAGGTGCCACAAGTGTTCGTCAGAAGACCATGTGGCATAGGGGCAGATTGAAACCTTTCTCAATTGCTTATGATGAGATCGTAAGTAAAGAAATTAAATTATTTATAAATTAATTCAATATTTACATATTTAATTGTAATTAAATTTTAGGAGAGGAGGGTCACGGTGGAGCAAGGATACATACCTATGATAGGAAAGATGTGGCCTGAGTTATTAGGCCCTGAGACAGAACTCCTGCATCAGAAGGGGTTGAAGAAGTTGCAGTATGTATTTAATAAAACTAATTTAGTGTTTTTATAAATAATTAATATTCATTAATTTCTTTTAATTTTTCCAATTGTATTGATAGGTGCAGATGTCTTAGATCGATGTAGAGATACGGGAGTCTCAGGGGTTTGCCTTGGATCCCACTGCATCACTACTAGAGGCTCGTGGATGACCTTAACACCCCTGGAGGATCATGGGGCTCAGTCTAGATCCCACACCAACAAAACTTATACCATCATCAAATGCTCTCATCCCATCTCATTACCCATCATCATCTTAGTCACAAGCTACAGAGGCCCAAACAAACGTAAGAGTCTAGTGTCAAAGCAGACTATCTATAGACAAAGTACGGGATAAGGTTAGAAGTGAGATGTAGGATTAGGAGGAGACTATGGTCTAGTCCCAAGTGTAGACCCAGGTGAAGACCATATAAAGTCAGATGTAGTCACAAACACAGAACGCACTCCATACTATAATGGCTAGATACAGAGCCAGATGGACGCCTTCCTAAGGGCTGCATATACACAAATTTTGGACATCATAACTCCTCCGTTGTTACCTACTATTTTGATCCTAGAAATAGTCCTATCAATCCCATCGCCACTATCACCGTTGAGGGCACCACAGGGTCCATAACAGCCTTCATCGCCAGATCTCAACGAGAATGTGCAAGATGATGCACAATATCCCTAGGCAGATTTTTGTATGTTTTAAAAAAAATATTGTTATTACTTACATATTTTGGATATTATGAATTTAAATATATAAATCTTAGTTAAGGATTTCACAAATTTTAGTTTATCTAACAAAATTTAGTGTATTTTAGTTTAATTTCATAAATTTTAATTCAATTATATTTAAAAAGTTAAATTTGTCACAAAGTTTCCAATGACCAAGCAACTTTGGAGCAGTTTATAACTGCTGCAAACTTACAAAATTTCCAATTCCAAATTCCATCTGTGCAGATGTGGCATTATGACATTTTGTAGTTATTTAAAACCTCTACAAATGTTCAAGTTTTAAATTTAAATTTACCTCCATAGGTGTTACACTTAGTAGTAGTTTGTAACTACTGCAAATTTTCAAATTTGAAATTTAAATTTCCCTCCATTAATGTTACCTTTTGTAGCGGTTTATAACTGCTACAAATATTTTAGGCTGAAATGGATTGATCGTTATGCATCTTTGTAGCAGTTTTTGTAACTGCTATAAATATTTTACAGTTACAACTTGTCTTTATAAGGGGTGAATGTTTAGTTGAACTTCATAATAACTTCCAATATAGCTTTTACTCTCACATATTCTCCATATAACTGCTACAGTAACAATGTATAAGAGTTGGATCAATGTGCCACGTACGACCTCATGATATCTAGTTGGACTAAACTCTTGGACTTTGGATTCAATAATGCATCAGTCAACGATAAGATTCAATGTTTATGCCTTATATGTAATTTCAACATGTGGCATCTAATAAATATTGTAGGGACCATTTTATGGTTAAGTCTTTCCTATGGAATTATGTCATTTGGACTCTACATGGAGAACAACATGATATGCTTACTGGATCAACTCTAGCTATATCAAGAATGGGAGTTCGAGTGGATAAACTCGTTGTAACGAATGATACAGTGCATGATGCAATCAGTATTCATGAAGTTGAAACTCTTGATAAAGTACAGTGCCTTGATCTGGAGTTCGAGAGGAATGACACTGCTCGAAACTTTTTTGAACTGATGAATGAAGCCAACAAAGCCTCTATATCATGGGTGTACAAAGTATTCTAAATTGTCATTCTTAGTAAAAACGTATCATATTAAATGCTTGTGCGATATCACAGATAAGGCCATGTCCATGCTATTGGAATTGCTCAAAGATGCTTTCCCCCAAGTTGTATTCTCGTCATCTTTTTATGAACCCAAAAATATTATCAACAAGCTTGGATTGAACTACAACGAGATTGATGCATACCCAAATGATTGTATGTTGTATTGGGGAGAGGACTCGAACAAGGAGATCTATAAGTGTTATAACACTTTTTGGTACAAGACATTACAGAAGGGAAAGAAGCAGAAGAAGAAACCTGTAAAATTTTTTGGGTATTATCTGTTACTTTAATTAGTAAGTTAATTTTTTTTCTAGTTAATAATAACATTTTGAATTCTTAGGTCCTTCCCATTGAAACCGCGGTTGCAACGAATGTATATGTCATCAAATATAGCAGAGCATATGAGGCGACATGTTCTTGAGCAAAATACAGATGATTCCATATAATCTCCCACTTTGGATGTGCATGAAGTAGAGCTCATTTTTACTTTCCATGATCATCCCTAGAAAGAAAGCACCAGTAAATGATATAGATGTTTGTACCTATAGCCATTGATACAAGAGTTTATGGAGTTATAAGTCATACGAGAAGTATCTATTCAATCTCCATGAAGTATTGATGTGGATGAAAAGTGATTTCATGGGTTTAGGAATTTTGTCCGGCTGGAATGTGCATATTGGGTTGGCCTATCTTGAGTGTAACTTTAATGCCATCTCATGCCACCTTCCTCATAGTCAGAAGTGGTGTTTTGCCAGCTACGAGTAAGTGGGCGAACTTTCATTGAGGTTGATAAAAGAGTCATCGAGAGTTTCTTGGTTGGTTTACATGACAAATATGCAATGACAACAGACCTTACACAGCTAAATTCAAAAATCTTTCACTCAGCCTATTTGACCATGCGAAAAGGGATACCAAGTATAATGTTAACGGGTCTAAGTTCTGCACGGTTACACTCTACCAAGGATTACTGACACAAAACTCTAGGGTTGGTGGCACATTTAGGATGAGGAGTTATGCTAGCAACAATGATAGCGACATGCGAGGCATCACTTATTATGGAAAGCTTATTAACGTTATTGAGTTAAATTACCAGCTTTTCATAGTAAATCTCTTCAAGTACTCCTATGCAAACACGACAAGGGTTCTTACTATTGATAACTTAGGCATCACATTTGTCAACTTTTCCAGGCTCATTCATACAGGTGAATTTGAAGATGATGAGCCATTCATTCTAGCCTCTGAGGTGCAGCAAGTTTATTATGTGGAGGACGAGAAGCATAAAGATTAGAATATGGTGGTTCACCCCAAACCATAGATCTTTTTGACACAGGTGATGATGACATTACCGCTTATGACAGTGAGCCCTTACAATTGATGAATTTTGAAAAATTCTTCTCTCAAGGTGATGGCAATTTAGCTATTACTAAGTATGTATGTTCTTCATCCTAGTATTTATTTAAAATTGTCATTACTAAATTACTTAAAAAAACTCATTTACTTCAAATTTAAATTTCAATCCATTATAATCTGATTATAAATTAAACCTAACAATATTGTGTTATCAAAAATATCTTTTTAGGCAAGATGATGATGATGATGGATGACTTTTATTACGCTTTGAATAATTAATGTAATATTTCTTTTTCTAAAAAGATAATTACAAAAGAAAATTAAGTGTTTTTAAAAAAGAAATACATACTTGTAGCGGTTGTTTAACTCACTACAAAACAATATAAACCGTAGTAAAACTATACCCAGTGTTTACAAATACCTCCCCTCCTCTCATTCTCACTTGCTCGCACTCTACTTAACTATTCTCTCTGCTCATTTTCTCTTCTTTTTTCCTTATGTTAGTTCTTTCTTCGCATGGTGGTAATATCATATCAATTTATAAGCATATTTCTCTTTCATATTTGTATATTCATATCAATTTTTATTATTTTCAGGTCATTCTTAAATAAATTGTTGGATCTATTCAATAATTGTTATGCTCCACTTTCTAAATTTATTGTACATCTTCTTTCATCGACTTTGATAACTTTCTATATATTTAGTTCAATTTGTACACTTTCTATATCTTAAGTTTTTATCATAAAATAAAATATATTAAATTAAAATTACATTGTACAGTTAAATAATAAGCTTAATTACCACAACAAAACTTTAATATAATAAGCTTAATTACCACAACAAAACTTTAATCTATATAATTTGTTACATTATCTATATATCTACATATATACATACATATATTGTATTAAAAATTCATATATTTAAATATATATAAAAATAAGTACTATTACAAAGAATTTTAAATTTCTTTACAACGAATGCAACATTTATAGCAATTATATATCTGCTACAAACTCTTAAACAAATTTCTTAAAACTTTTTTAAATTTTGTAGTGGTTAGGTAACCGCTACAAACTTTTGATGCCAACATAAAATTTTTTATTTGTGTCAAAATATTTCATTGCCTTGCAATTTCCAACCAACCAAACATGATTTTGTAGAGATTTCATAACCGCTACAAACTTTTTTCCGTTACATTCTTATACACATTTATAGCAGTTTTATAACCACTACTAAATTATATAAATTGCTATAAAAATTTGCAATGGTTTAACTGTTATGCTCAGTGGTTATGTAAACCGCTATAAATGTGTTTGTAACACCTAAAATAAACCTCTACAAAGTCCTAAATTTGACTGCTGCAAAACACCTTAATTTTTGTAGTGTTTTTTCATAAAAAATGTCACTCTTTACACCAATTTTAACTAGAATTAAACAAGGCCTGTTTTTACATTATATACTCTATAATCCTTAATATAAGATATAGTGAATTAATTTTAGTATATTAATAAATATAAATAAATTAGTTAATTATAATAATTGTGACATGATATCCTCAAAATATTTATATATAAAATTAGATTATATATTAATTTATAATTTAGATAAATTAATTTAGAGAAAAATGATAAATATTATATATAAATTAGATTATTAAAATATTATATTTAAAAATAAATTTAACTCTCTAAATAGTTTATATATATATATAGTATAGTATTATGTTACCTCGATCTTTCTATTACATTGAGTCAAGCGTACCAATGTAGATCAAATTTTGAGTTTGTAATAGATTATTATAAAATATCGGCCTTTAGGCTATGATCAAATATATTATAAGAAAATAACATGATATATATAATCAGTTCCATTTAAATCCACTTTGATAGAATTCACAATTTCATTATTGAATCAGGTGTACAATATATCATCCTTTCGAAACTTACAAGTAATAGCAAATTATATATATATATATATATATAACCATATACAGTCAACCGTTGAGAGACAAACTAATTACACTAACAGAACTTCCAATGGTGATTGCATGAAACGCACGTGATAATTGACTGAAAATTTCTTGAGTAGCTTGAAGGCATCGAGGCATCGATTTTCTTCAACTTTACCATTGGTTGAGGTCACTGCCATGTCCACCGTCTTCTTCTCTGCCTCATATGGTCGGATCAATTCTTTCTCTATTGTATAACCCTAAAAGAGCAGTCCAACTTCTTATTAACTTTTCTATATGAAGATTCTACTAATATCACTGAGTTTTCTATGTTCTATCAATTTCAACTCCTTATCAAGAATTCTATCTTAAACAAAAATTTAGGTTATCTAACTTTTTTTTATAAAATTAAGATATCTAAATTTAATTAGGATGATTTATAAATTTAAATTAAATTATTAATAAAAGTTAAATATCATTTATTAAAGGGTTTCTTGAAACAGATATCTTTTTCTAAATAAATAAAATTTGGATATAAATATATTGATCACTGAAATTTCGTATCGCATAAAATTTTGATTAATGAATGTAAAAAAGTTGTTATTCATCACTTACACTTAACATTAATTCGTTTGTTTTAATATTAATTAGATGAGATTCTTTCATTGACAGGATATTTAATTTGCTACATAATCTCAACTATATTTTGTTTTGCTTTGAAAGATATATATATGAGCCATAAATTTAGGAGAAATACTTACATAGTTAACGAGTATTATGTCATATGAACTCTCTCTAATTAAAATAAAATAAATCATCTATTTTAATTTTAGTTGGTTGATGACTTATATGAAATAGTTTATATTTTTTAAGAAAAATAAACCTTTTAATTAAGATATTTATTTTTCTTATAAATAAAATATAACATGAATTTTTTTAAATGAGTCATCAATTGAATTATTGTATTTTTATTAGAAAAAGTTTAAATAATGTGCTACTCTGAGAGTATATAAGTATTTCTCTCAATATATTTTCCTTTTTACTGTTTCAATGCACCAACATTGATAAAAAATAAAAAAAGGATAGTATCTAAAAAATTATGTTTGACCGGTATTAAATCAACCTTATGAATTTAGGTCAAAATTATTCTTAATAAGGTATAAAAAATAAAATGAAATCTTTTTTAAATATGACTTAACTAATTACTTTGATTTTCAAATCGATGTTTACATATGTTACTAACCATTCATAAACTTGAATAATAAATACATCTATTCCCCATTTCGCCATTTCAATTGCACATACTTCTTCTCTATTTTAATTTTTAAATTCATATATTTTAGTCTAAAACGTTAGCAATAGTAAATATATTCTAACATGATTCTAAAAATATTTTTTATTAAAAAATACATTATATTAAATCTTATTTACTAATATATCCCAATTATTATCTAATTTTTATTATTACTCACTTATTACTTATCCCACTTATTATCTTCTTCTTTTTTATGATTTCTCTAATTTATCACTCATTAATTTTTTAATATTCACTTGTTATGTATTTATTAATTTTAGTAAATTTAAACAAAATTAAAGTAATTTTTGTTTAAAGAAAAAAAGTAACAGGTTAATATAACTTTGGGTAGGTTTTTTTGACATATATACCTTTAACTAAATATATTTTAAAATGATATCGCTTAGATCAAATTCTTTACATTAATTTCAAAAAGTTCTCTAATCTTATTTTGCCATGTATACGATCTTTATTTAACTTAAACATACATGAAATAGAACACACATCACAAAGTGTGATTATAGAACTTTTTGATAGCTTTTAGAAAATGGCTTATAAAGAAGAGTTTAGGAAAAAAAAAAGCGGTTTTGAGTAAATAAGTATTTGGATAGTTATTTTCAAAAGTACTTTTATTATGAGTAAATTATGAAAAATAGTATGATTATTAAATATATGAGAGAAGAGAGATAAGAGAGGAGAGATAGTGTAAAAGAGAGATGATAGAGGAGAAAGGGTATAGAAAAGAAATGAGAGAGGAGAGATACTACAAGAAAAAGTTGGGGTAATATAGTAATTGGTTAGTTCATAAGCTCTTTTATTGTTCTATAAGCTACTGTAAGTAGCTTATCTGAAACATTGATTTTAAATCATGGTTTGATCCAAAAGTCTTTTTAAATAAATATACCTATTTGTTTTAAAAAAAATTCAAACTTAGGTTTTGCTCAAACCTAAGTTTAAGGGGGGAAACCAAATACACATAATAGATATAAGGAACTTAATATAAGTATACAACTAACAAGTTGAATTTGAGATGGTAAGTAGCCTCACGCCGGTAAGGAAAATAACAAAAGTTTAAATCTTGGGTAACACATTTGTTGCTTTAAATGATTGTGAAGTGCTCTCTATTCTATTTATAACAACAACTATTCAAATCATCCTCAACAAACTATTGTTTAAAATTAATTAAAAGTAATAGATGTATAAGAGATATAATGTTTTCCTAAATATAATCTTAGTTATGAAGATGATTACTGTAAGAGATATGAATAGGAAAAAAAATGAGAGAGACATAATAAATTTGGGGTAAAAATGACAAATGTGCATTAAATTTTTAGGCAAGGCCAAATTATTGTTTATATATAGGACTAAACCTTATATAAGAGAATGTTGCTTATAAATAGGACACGGAAGTAATATATTAGAGGGTAGCTTAATCAAAGCAAAATACCAACGCTGTGATTTAATGGTATGGAGTATATGGAAATGTAATTTTAAAAAGACTAGGAGCATGTGTATACATATTTTGTTAGACATGATTTCACTCAAGATGGATGCATTGGGTGAAATGAAATTTTACAAATAGTAAAAACAATTAATCTTAAACAAAATAAACAGAGTAGAACTTCCTATAGTGACTACAAGTAGTTAAAAGAATCAAAATCTAAACATATACATAGTTTCTATCAAACTAAATACACCTCCATTTACGACCAGTTTGATAGAATTCACAATTTCATTATTGAAGCAAATATACTACAGTATATATTATCCTTTTGAAATTTACAAGAAATAACAAATCAAATATGTCACGTCCCTATTTTTGGACCGTGACCGGCACAGAATATAAATACATCATATTCTGAAAGCCTAGCATTTTAAGTAAAACCTTTAAATTTTCCATAGCATTTTTCAAAATCATACAAACATTTTCTAAGGTTCATGCAGAGCATTATCCTTTCCAAAATAATAAGAGTTCTTAAGAAGCAATTACATCAAAAGTAGTATTTATCAAACGAAGCTTCGGATCAACAGCAAGGCTCTTTACCGCTCAGCTGGAGGATTATGGTCACCTGCACTATCTGAAGTCAAATAATCTACTCGTGAATAACGTCCCATGAAAATCATGATTTAAAATAATGCGAAATAACAATGCATAAACATGTTTCGATTAACATATCATATTTCAATGCAAACTTTTCTGTAACCATTTTCTTACAGGAAAAACAATTTGATATAACCATTTCAAATCAATAATCCCTTCATTACCATAATCTTTCCATAAACATTGTTGTTTCAGAGATACAATTTAAATAACCATTTCAAATTAATCATTGTAAAATAATCCTTGCAAAAACTATAATCTTTCTGTAGGACTTCAACAGAACGAAAACAGACGTGGACACACAGTCCACGAGGGTAACTAACCATTCTGGCAGCTCGAAGCTGCTAACTGTCGGTGGCTCAAAGCCACTAACCTTCGCGAGTACGAAACCCACGGTGAAATCTGGTAGCTCAACCACTACCCTTCGCGAGTACGAAACCCACGGTGAAATCTGGTAGCTCAACCACTACCCTTCGTGAGTACAAAACCCACGGTGAAATCTGGTAGCTCAACCACTACCCTTCGTGAGTACGAAACCCACGGTGAAATCTGTCGAGCTCGGGTAACCAAGGTGCACCAAGGACTAACAGTACTGCTGTTAGCAACCAGCGTTCTGTATTCCGTCCTAAAACGTTTCTATCATGCGTGGGGTCCTTTTCACATGAAATAATCTCAATCGTTTCAATGCCATAATCATTGGTAAAAACCACTTTGAATTTCTAAAACCCCAGCATGAACATTCGAAATCAAGTTACTGTAAAAACATATGCAATTCACGTAGGAATATTTTATGAATAACATCAATTCACTGTCAAATCTTTTTCTAATGCCTCTTTATCCATTTTCATACATAATCATAATCTTTTGTAAATCGATCGAAAGAAAAATCATTTCTAACGATTTAAACCATACTTTCATAAAACTTGATTTTTGAAATCCATATTTGAAATTCATCATTTGAAATGACAATGCATAAAAATGTAAATTTTAGGGAACGTTATTCACTCACCTGCCACGCTCCTAAACCGTTATTCTTTTCAGCCCAACAACTTCGGTTGCATTCACTTCTCAATTCCCTGGTATCCCGAAACCATAAATTAACATTCTATTTAAAGCTTCCACATAAATCAATCATCCTTAGACTATTATTTCAATCTATAACACACTATCAACCATACATCCACAATTCAATTTATAAGCTCCTACCATTTCCCAATCACCATATACCCTCAATGGGATTATCACATTAAATCATTTTCAAAAGACCTTGCTCATTAACCTTTGTACTAAAAACAAGAATCCCTTAACCCAAAACTCCACTCAAATTCAGTTTACACACAACAATAAAATCTCTTATATATAGGTATATATGTTATATGAGCAATTTCCCATAAGTTCAATTATGCACAGCATCCACATCAGACTCCTTACCATGACAATAATGTATATACTTATACCTCAAACCAAATCAGTAACGCATATGCACGTGTGTACATATATATATTCCTAGAGAAAAATGATCAAAGCCTCCTTCCCAAATGTTTCCCAATTCATTTGCATGTACACGGACATGCATAGCAATAGCATCCCTTTCTTTCTTCCAACTAATATATGCCCCACATATAAATCAGATTCCAATGATACCAACAATTGTTCCAAATTCTATTTCATTCACCAATTCCATTAATTTCCACTTTCTTAAAATCTTAATACACATACACATCTTATGCCTCTGTTCCTCTTTCTCTCCTTCGGCATAACCACACACACACACACATCAATTTATATCTTTACTGCACAAGTGCAAGTCACAATACATACACACCCAACAGCAATGTTAGCAACACAATCTTCTGTCTTTTTTTTTTTTCCTCTTTATTTCAACCACACATATATAGATATATCTTCACAGCGAACAAGATGCTTATATGAATATATATTTACTTAGATTCAACCAAAAAAAACCGTGCTTTACATATAGGTGTATCTGTGCATACAGATATATATATATACATAACTATCTCCCGTGACCAGCGCCCCGCAACCACCAACCCGCAATTCAGCCAATATCCATTATTCACTCAGCAGAGATTCTACATGCTCAAACATATACATTCCAAAACCCGATTATTGCTTCAGTTGTATTAAGACAACCAGTCTCCATTCTCTCACTCGACCAGAAACAGGGCAAAGAACAAAACCTTGCTTGCCACTCACCCCAAAGAACAAACCCCAAAACAGAAATTTCCATGGCACACTCAAAAGTTCAATAGAGTTCCAATCCCAGAGATAATGAACAGAAAATAGAATCGGATACTTACCGCTTACTGCCGATAACTCTTTAGCTCTGACCTCGGCATCACTATTCTAGCTTCTTTCTTTTCCATCATCGCGCTCAACCCCATCTCTTCCTCTTTCCTACCCTCAATCACAACACTTCATCATCGCCGGGAGGGGACTGAATACCCAAGAAGTCACAGTGCCCTGTTCAGAACGCACGATGACAACTACCGCCAAAAATACAATGACGGTGATGATAGACCTCAGCGGCGACTCAACAGCGTCGACCCTCTTCACTCTCCTCCCCCCGATTGCGACCCATACGATCTCCCCCACAGGCTCCCTTTATCTAAAGGACGCAGCTCGCCAACAGATGTGACGACTCTAACGACAGTGACCGGCAGATATAATCGATGGAACACGGGAGAGGATGACTACACGACATCGATGGCGTGAAGTCTTCGTCCTGCTCCTGCCGATTTCCGTCTGCAGCGCCGCGACCATTCAGAAGAGAAATGGTGAAGGGTACAGCGTCTGCAGAGATAAAAGAGGGAGGGGCATTTTGGTAATTTCGCGAGTGAGAAAAAGAAAATAAAACACTTCCTCTGCATTTGCCAGGACTCGAACACGGGACATCACGGTTACTTCAGCGCCTTTCACCACTTGGCTATTGCCTAACCATTTGAAACTTTCTACACCGAATATATACATATCCCTTTGTTAAATCTATTTTATCTATTATATATATATTATTATTATTATATTATTATATATATATATTTTTTCCAAGCCATAACAAAATACATCACGATGCATAGTCTTCCATTGAGAGACAAACTTCCCTAACCGAACTTCCAATGGTGATTTCATGAAACGCACGAGACCACGCATCTGAATATGATAATAGGCCCGTTTGAATAGGATTTTAAAAACGGGTTTATGAAAAAAAAGGGCTTTTAAACAGTTTATAGAAAATGACTTTTGAAGAAGAGATTATGAAAAAAAGTGGTTTTGAATAAATGAGTGTTTGGATAGTTATTTTCTAAAGTAATTTTGTTATTGATAAATTACGAAAAAAGGGTATGAGTATTAAATGAGGAGAGATAAGAGATAAGAGATGAGAGGAGAGAGGAGAGAGGGTGTAAGAAAGAAAAGAGAGAAAAGAGGGTGTAAGAAAAAGTAGGAGAGAGGGTGTAAGAAAAAGTTAGAGAGAGGAGAGATAGTGTAAGAAAAAGTAGGGGTAATATAGTAATTGGTTAGTTCATAAGTGGTTTACGGTTCCATAAGCTACTCTGACCAGTTTATCTGAAACCTTGGTTTTAAACCATAGTTTAGTCTAAAAGCGCGTTTGAACAAATATGACTATTTGTTTTAAAATTTCTCCAAACCTAGGTTTTGACCCAAACCTTAGTTTTAAACCAAAGTTTGGCATTTTCTAAACAGGCACAATAAGTGCACTCTCCTTTTCCACATTTCCCACACGAACTGACATGTGGCTTTTGGTTTCTTTCCACGCTCACACTTGAACAACGCTTTCCTTTTGATATTCTCAATCTCTTTCTTCCTTTTATCACTAGCCATGTCTTCTGTTCTCATGTTGACGATATTCTCTGATGCGAATTCTCCAAGCAGAGCTCTTCTCAGAAAATCTGGGTTATTTGGATCCTTGAGGATAAACAACAAGGACCTGTACTTGATCTTTTGAGCCCCATTAAAATAACCCCACTTCTGAAATAATACAGACGCCACTGTAACAGAAACCCTAATCGGGTGACATACTTTCACTTTATCCATGATTGCTTGCTTCATCAGCCCCCTCTAAAACCCTAGAGAACGCCTCTTGAAGAATTTCCCGTTTGTTGTCTCTCTTCTCATCATTACATTTAATCACAGTTTCTCCTTTGAAGGGAGGAGGATGCCTTCTTCAGTATTCCAGAAACTTGCTTCCTCTCCTTACTTCTTTTAGTTAGTTTTCTTTTATGCCTTTCCCATTAAAAAAAATAGAACTCCCAGTAGCGATTACAAGTAATTAAAACAACCAAAATCTAAACAGCTGCATAGTTTTTGTCAACTAAACAATTCCATTTACAACCACTTGGATAGAATGCACAATTTCATTATTGAATCAAATGTAATATATATATTATCCTTTCCTAATTTGCAAGTAATAACAAATTATAAGTACACTAACAGAACTTCCAATGGTGATTATATGTAAATAAAAGAATCAAAATCCAAACATTGTTTTTGTCAACTAATCAGCTCCATTTACATCCACTTTGATAGAAATCACAATTTCATTGTTGAATCAAGTTTACAATATATCATACTTTTGAAATATACAAGTAATAGCAAATTATATATATAACCATATACAATCATCCATTGAGAGACAAACTAACTACATTAACAGAACTTCCAATGGTGATTGCATGAAACGCACGTGACATAGGTGGTCATAGGTTCATCAGCGCTACGAGTCTGCATCTGATAATAAGTGCACTCTCTTTTCCCACATTTCCCACACACGAACTGATCTGTTGTCGCTTTTGGTTTCTGTCCATGTTCACACGCGAACAGAGCTTTGCTTTTTATCTTCTCTATCTCCTTCTTCCTTTCATCACTAGCCATGTCTTCTGCTCTCATGTCTACGAGCCGCTCCGGTGCAAATTCTCCGAGCATAACCCTTCTTCTGAAATCTGGGTTCTTTGGATCCTTGAGGTTAAACATCAAGGACCGGTACTTGATCTTTTGAGCTCCATTGAAATAACCCCACTTATGAAATAGTGCTGACTCCACTGTCACAGAAACCCTAATAGGATCACATGCTTTGACTTTATCCTTGATTTCTTCATCATCAGCTTCCTCTAAAACCCAAGAGAACGCCTCTTGAAGACTTTCCCTTATTTTGTCTCGCTTCTCATCAATAGTTTTAGTCACATTGTTCTCCTTTGAAGGAGCAACAGGGCTTGAAGAGGATGCCTTCTTCAGTATTCCAGAAACTAGCTTCTTCTCATCTTTGGCTATGTTTGCTACGGAAACAAAAGTTTTATCATTGGAATCTTTTACCTTTGCATTTTCTAAGGTTGATGTCACAAGATTCTTATCAGTTTTCTCAGCCTTCGGAACCTTAAGCTTTATCACAAGAGTCTTCTGATGCTTCTTAACTTTAACATTTTGTGCAGAAACAGCGACATCAGAATCTACTTGTACCTCAATCTTCCCATTCCTATCAGTTTTCTCGACCTTTGAAACCTTCTGATCAACCTTTTCTTTCTTATTTTTGCTTATTTCCTTCATGATTTTGGTTTTCCACATCTCTATCAAGTCCATAGCAAAAGTTCGGATCTTCTTTCTAGGATGCTTTGTTAGAACTCTGAGATGTTTACCCACTTTGGTTGATACTAGAATTTGATAATTGACTGGAAATTTCTTGAGTAGCTTGAATGCATCAAGGCATCGATTTTCTTCAACTTCGCCATTGGTTGAGGTCACTGCCATGTCTGCCGCCTTCTTCACTGCCTCATACAGTCGGATCAATTCTTTCTCCATTATATAACCCTAAAAGAGAAGTTCAACTTCTTATTAGCTTTTCTATATGAAGATTCTACTAATATTAATGAGTTTTCTATGCTCTATCAATTTCAACTCCTTATCAAGAATTCTATCTTAAACAGAATTTTAAACTATCTAACTTTTTTTATAAAATTAAGATATCTAACTTTAATTAGGATGATTTATAAATTTAAATTAAATTATTAATAAAAGTTAAATATTATTTATTGAAGGGTTTCTTGAAACAGATATATATTTCTAAATAAATAAATTAATTGGGGATATAAAGATATTGATCACTGAAAAATATCCTATACATAAGCTATGGTTAAATATTCTAATTTTTAAGAAAATCGCGTATCGCATAAAATTTTGATTAATGATTGTAAAAAGTTGTTATTCATCACTTAACATTAAGTCGTTCGTTTTAATATTAATTAGCTGAGATTCTTTCATTAACAGGAGATTTAGTTTACTACATAATCTCAACTATATTTTTGTTTTGTTTTGAAAGATATATATGAGCCATAAATTTAGGAGAAATACTTATATAATTAAGGAGTGTTATGTGATATAAACTCTCTCCAATTAAAATAAAATAGATCATCCATTATAATTTTAGTTTGTTGATGACGTATATGAAATAGTTCACATTTTTTTAATTTTGAATAAAAATAAATCTTTTAATTAAGAGATTTATTTTTCTTAAAAGTAAAATATGACGTGAAATTTTTCAAATAAGTCATCAATTGAATTATGTATTTTTTATTGAAAAGAGTTCAGATAACATGCCACTCTAAGAGTATGTATATATTTCTCTCCATATATTCTCTTGTTTTACTGTTTTAATGCACCAACATTGATAAAAAAAATAGGTTAGTATCTAAAAAATTATGTTTGACCGGTATTGAATGAACCTTATGACTTTAGGTCAAAATTATTCTTAATAAGCTATAAAAAATAAAATGAAATATTTTTTAAATATGACTTAACTAATTAATTTGATGTTCAAATGGATGTTTACATACGTAACTAACAATTAATAAACTTGAATAATAAATACTTTAATATGTAATTCAATAATTTTTAAATCATACTTAAAAATTGAATAAATGATTTCAAACAAATAAATTCCCTAACTAATTCAAAGAAATATGTTTAAAATCACGTTTGCCTTTCAAATTGAAAACTCAATATATGGCAGATGAATTGGATTGCTTGTTATGTTTCTAAAATTAATTAAATTTTAGTTTCAAATTTCATTATAATAAGCTTGATGTAAATTTTAACCATTTTTAATCTTACCTTAATATTTCCATTTACGGAGCATGATGTCCCATTCTTATGAGCTTTCTCAGCTTTTTCTTTCTTAATTTTGCCTATTCCCTTTATGATTATGGCTTTCCATATCTCAACTAGGTCCATAGCGAAAACCTGGATCTTCTTTCTGGGATGCTTTGTCAGAAGTCTTAAATGTTTACCCACTTGGGTGGACACCAGAATTTGATAATTGATTGGAAATTTCTTGAGCAGATTGAATGCATCCAGGCACCGGTTTTCTTCAACTTCGTTGTCATTTGACGTTGCCGCCAGCGCCGCTGCCTTCTTCACCACTTCATACAATCTGATAAATTCTTTCTCCATCGCAGAACCTGGAAAGAGAATTCTGATTTTTTTTATTAACTTTTCTGTATAAAGACTATGAAGATCACTGAACGTTTGAGACTCTATCAATCTTGACTCCTTACAAGGTTTCTATCTTAAACAGAATGGAAAATTAGAGAAAAGGACCTAAAGAAAGAATTATATTTATTAAAACATCATCAAAACTGCAATTATTCAAAATAAGCAAACATGTTCTCTCTGTCGCCTCATTCTTGTGTTTAAAATTTAAATTTAAATGTTTTAATATTCATTCTTAACACCTCACACCAATATTACAAAATGGAAGGTAGAGGAAACAAGTAGGAAGGAGATCGACGGAAACTTACTTGATCTTCTGCAAATCACTCTTAGTTAGAACTTTTGTTGAATGTGATATCTTTTCAGATTATGTCCATCCGAACTTGGATTTGCCTATTATTTATAGAACTTCTAATAAGATGGATCTGATCTAATCTGATCCCATCAACAACTGCATTATCATAATCGCAAATATTTCCACATAATAGAAAGTACTAATATTTAATCATATATTATATAGGATATGATTATATCAAATTATTATATGGCATAAATAATATAAAAGTTATATCAATCCAAAAGAAAATGTACGGTTTTAAATTTTGACAAATTTAAATATATAATTCTCAACACAAAGAAAATAAGATATACATAAATGTTTTAAAATATATTTTATAATTTAATCAGATGCTCAAAATAATTTGTACGTGGTTAAGTTATAAAATTATATAAAATTCAAACTTAAATTGAAATAAGAATAATTATATGACTGATGACTTTCTGGGTTGTATCACAATATCAGATCATCAATTGTTTGTAAATCATATTTAACGAGATCCTTATTGTTATTATTGAGCTCAGTTTTAAAAGGTAAAAGTGTTTTGGATTAAAAGAACGTGATTTCATATTTTTTTGTTAAATAGGTGAGGTGTAGTCAAAGGGAATATAAGAGGTTTGACCATGAGTAATTTACATTTTTTAAATTTATTTTTTGGTAAATCATCTTTTCAAATAATTATGATTTTTGTAATCCTCCCACCTCTAGATCTTTCGTTCTGAATTTGATTCAATTGATTTAATTTACATATTTAATTTAAGTTATGTTAATCTATATCTTATATATTAAAATTTTTCTTGGTGACCCTTTTATGGTAAGTCATAAAAGGATATATAGATTCGCGTATTTGAATTTATGAAGGAATAATTTTAGGATAAGGAGATATATTATTTCTTCTCCAAAACGAATAATTTTTTTATTTAAAGATATTGATCATTGAATACTATTTCACGCATAAAATATAGTGAAAATTTTAATATTTTAAGAAAAATTCGGATTGCATAAAATTTTGATTAATGAATGTAAACAATTTTGTCCATCACTTAACATTTGTTTCTTTTAATATAAATTAGATTAGATTCTTTTTTATTTTTTGCGGTAAAATCTCTATATATTTTTTGGTTTAATTTTACTTTCATATGCATATCCTTTTGAAAGATATGAGCAATACATCTATTCCCCTTTTCGCCATTTCAATTGCACATACTTCTTCTCTATTTTAATTTTTATATTCATACATTTTAGTCTAAACCGTTAACAATATTAAAAGTATTCTAACATGTTTTTTATTAAAAAAATACATCATAATAAATCTTAGTTACTAATATATCCCAATTATTATCTAATTTTTATTATTACTCACTTCTTAATTATCCCACTTATTATCTTAATTTTTTTATGATTTCTCTTATTTATCTCGCAATAGTTTTTTTTTCTAATATTCACTTGTTACCTATTTATTAATTTTAGTAAATTTAAACAAAATTAAAGTAATTTTTACTTAAAGAAAAAAATTAACAAGTTAATATAACTGTGGGTAACTTTTTTTTAACATATGTACCTTTTAATAACTGTGGATAACTACAAAAAATATTTATATTTATCGAATAGCTTATCGATAAATAGTCTTATAATTTAAAAAATCATTTTAAAATACAAGTACAATGTGTGAGATTTAAACAACTGACTATATTTATTAAAATTTTTATCAATAAATAATTTTATCGGTCATTTGATAAATTATTTTCTATAAATTAATTTCACAAATTGAATATATATCTTACTTATTGGAATCTTTATCAATAAAAATCTTCTAGAATAAATTTTTGAAAAGTTTCATTTCTACAATGTGACTTAGACTTTTATAAGTGAAGTTTTAAATTTATTTTATCAAAGTTTTTATCTATATGTATTTTTATCAAATAAGGGCTCAAAAAATATCTTCCATAGTATTTCATAAAGAGATTTTTTCATATTTATTCTTAATTAATACACTTTGTGATAAGTTTATAAAAAAACAAAAGCTAAATTAAAATAGTTTTTAAAAATCATTTATCATCATCAAAATATTGGAAAAATATTAGAGTCTAATGTAATCTTGTTACCACACAAAGCAAACAAATTGAGAAGATTGTGATAGCAAAAAACCCCGCAACAAACCCACAACGAAGCAATCATTGAAAACTCACAGCTAACCCACGCAAAGCAATCATTTTCCCGAATATCAATTCGTTGAAAACCCACGGCAAACCATGAAACACAATAATTGTTCCTTTTTCATAATGAAAATAAGGAAAAGAAGACAAGAGAAAAGGAGGGATTGAAAAGAAAGCAGAGTGAGATTGAAACTTATAAATCTCCTCCATCCACACCGCCGCATATTGCTCCAGATCTATCAAACCAAGCAATTTTCAGTCAGACACTGCTACATCCTCAACCATATGGCGCCTTCGGTGAAGGTGATTGAAGGGGAAGGGGATGACGGATGTGGACAACAAAGATCGCAAATTGAAGAGGGAAGGCGACGGAGGTTGAAGAAGATGAGATGAGGGTGATGGAGATTGAAGAAGCTTCGTCTCCACCATCGTCAGGGAGAATTGCACAGAGATCTGAGGTGGAGAATGCTGTCACAATTTCTTTGCCACTGCCATGGCCATCGTCGAAGATGAGGACGGTGGCTGGAGCAGACGGGGAGGGTAACGGTAGATGAGACAAGTGAGGGTTCAGGGTAAAAATTGATTGGGATAAAATTATCAAATAGGTAGGGTTGTTCATAATATTGCCACATCAACATCATTTAGCCACGTGTCATCCACATAATGACACTGGATTCATTTAACGTTTAACATTATCATTATCTCTCCGTTAACTCGGGGTACAAAAGATATGAAATTATATTTATAGGACATATTAAAAATAGCATAAATATTATAATTATTTAGAATAAACAAGCATTTTCTCTGTGTCGTCTCATTCTTATTTTTAAAATTTAGATTTAAATGTTTAATCTTTCATTCTTATTTTATTGGAAATAAAGGCCTCACACCAATATTACAAAATGAAAGGTAGAGAAACAAGTAGGAGGAAGACCATATTCAAAATTCTAAAAAGTATTTTTTATTCCAAAATATATTATAATAAATCATATTTACTAATATATCTCACATTTCCACATTATTCAAAGTCTCTAATTTATCTTTCAATAGGTTTTTTAATGGAGAAAACTTATATCAAGTTCCTTCCATCCGTGTTGTAAAGTTTTTCAATTTCACTCTATCATGTTATATTTTTAATAACTTTATGTAACTTAAACTCATGAAAAAATAGCACACATACATATGACAAAGTGAAATTGTTGAACTTGATATATAGTCCACTTTTGCCATTCATTTGTTATCTATTTAATAATTTTAGTAAATTTAAATGATAATAAATAAACATTTTATTATATTTTATAATCTTATAATATTATTATAAATATATATATATATATATATATGCTTGAAAGATACGTTTCATGTACTTAAAATAGTTTAAATAAATTACATTAAACATTTATAATTATTAGAAAACATAAATTCAGAGATATAAAATAATTAATTTTAAAATATGATCAAAATTAATCAATTCAATTATATAACCATAAGAATTAAAAATATATATTAAAAATGTTTTTTGGGTAAAAATAAGTGTTTAAATGATTGTGAAGTAACACATTATATATGGTAGTTTAGTCAAAACAAAATGCTAACGCTGGGATTTAATCGTATGGAGTAACTAATGCTTGAAGGAGAGATAGAGAAATACAATACACACAACCATTTAAAATGATTCAGTTTATTACTTGATCTATGTCTAGTCTCACAATACTTTTGAAAGTTTCCACCATAACTCTGAGAGTTCCTATAATAATTTTGAGAGACGAAAACTAAAATTTGTACAAATTTAAATAATTAAAAATTGTGTTAAAACTATATTCTAATATAATTTAAATTTAAGACACTCTTTTCTTTTATATAAAATAATTCAGAGATCATTTTGTTATCCGAAAGTAATTTTTTGACATTATTAAACTTAGATAGAACTCGTGGAAAAAAATAAATTAGAATAAACTTTCAGTTTATTTGAGTCAACTGGGTAAATTACAACGCGAAAAGAAAGGGTGACTCAGATGTTACTAAAGTCATTTTTAGTTGCACCAAAATTGAAGCTTTTTGAGTCAAATACTCAAAATATAGCGTTGAGATTTAGATGTGACTTAGGGCATTTTTTTACTTGGACCAAACTTGAAAGTAACTCGAGTTAAAGACTTAAGATACAACATTATGACTGGGATGAGACTCAAGGCATTTTTTACTTCAATAAAAATTAGGGTTTATGCGAGTCAAATGAAACAAATGCATTGTTCTCCATTTCCATTGAGAGAAGACTATTCTAAGCATAAAATATAGTGAAATATTTAAATTTTTAAGAAAATTTCGGATATCTTAAAATTTTTATTATTGAATGTAAACCGTTTTGTTCATCACCTTAACATTTGTTCCTTTTAATATTTATTAGATTAGATTCTTTCTTTATCACTGGATGCCTTGTGTTTTTGTAGTTCATTGCTTGGCAGTGTGCCGTTTCCCTTTAGACCCCGCCGCACAACCACGGCACCACCGGGGGGGGGGGGGGCGGCGGCGGCGGCTAGGGGACGTTTTAGACATTGATGAATTTGGAGTCATGTATTTGTACCAAGGTTTTCATATTTGTGTCTTTTTGAAGCTTCAATTAAGGAAAATAATTATACGTGCATAGAGCTCTTCTTTGTTTGTCTTTTGAGAAATACAATTAAGAATCTAAAATTACGTAATTGTTTGAATATATGAAATTTATTATTTATATTGTTAAATTTATTACATAAAAAACAAAAAAGAATTTATGGATAGGAAATAGCATCCAATCTAAAGAAAAGCCCCTTTTTTTTAAAAAAAAACATGTCACTCTTCACCCCAGTTGTAATAACTAGAACTAAATGCTGCATCCTGCTTTTACATTATACCCTCTCCGATTCTTACAATCATGTTGAATCAAAGATATCAATCCTTCATATGGATGAAAAATAGGTTGATACCCGGGCATGGTGCTTATAGCTTGCTTTGCCCAGCGGGATACTATAGCGTTTGTTGTTCTAGGAATATAACTTCAACTTCCCATTGGCGTATCAACCACGATTGAGTTTCACTGATCAAACCTTCATTATCCATGTGTTGACTCACATCCTCTTAGTGAAGAAGCCATATGACATCTGTTGCATCCGACTCAATGATAACTTTCCATTCACCTCTCCTCCAGGCCATCTTCAAACCGCAAATAAGAGTCCATAATTCAGTCGTTAAGCTATCACCGTTCTCTGGTCGAGACATGAAGCCTTAAAGAAATGTACTGCCATCCTCATGCATATTACCTCTGCATCTTGCTCCATGGATCATGGTGAAGGAGTCACCAACAATCACGCACTACATGGCCATTGAGTTCCGCTTTGTACCGCAATCACGCACTACATGGCCATTGAGATTGATTTCGTGGAGCTTCTTACAGGATTGACTCCAGCTTGAGATGATACCCTTCAATCTTAGAATAAAAGGCACTGGTTGGTCAGAACTTTCCCCTAAAAAATCCTCTCATTATGCTGTTTCCATAAGAGCTAGCAGGAGGTATTGAATAATTCGCTCCAGCATCTTCCAAGAGCAAGACCTGGGTTTTTAAGGTTAAATTCCAACCAATCTTGCAGATCAAGATTAAAGAATTCTTTGTGAACAGAGGGGTTGATTAAACTAAGCCACAAATCCCTAGTGTCATCACAATCTCTAACATTATGCAATAAGCTTTCTGAGTTCGCACCACCCCAAGTGCAAGTAGTGTCCATACACATGCCTTTCTTGGCTCTAATGTCATTGGTCAAAAGTTTATTATGAAAAGCTAGCCAAATAAATGTTTTGCACCGTTGCATACCGGGAAGCTTCCAAACCTTCTGCCAGATACAATCAGTGGTCACATATTCCTTGGAAACAGCTTTCTAGGATGGTCTAATAGAGAAAGCTCTATTTCTGTCATGCTTCCATCTCACCATATTTCTCACCTGGTCAGTCTCGACTCCATTTTCCAAGTGTTTTCTTTCCATACCAACATGTTTGACCCCGTCCTTTAATTTCTTGACTAATAACTGGCATTAGATCATTTCCGCGTTGGTAGTTGCTTCTAATGACCTTAACCCAGAGATCATCTCTTCGATTAATCAGGTTCCATCCAAACTTTTTTTTGGTATCTCAGATGCCTTAGACCCAGCCCCAATTCCTCTTGACTTTACAGACCGTGTCCCATGCTACAAGGTGAGATCTATACGTCTTTCTGACATTGAGTCCCAGATAAAACTTCAGTTGCTCTTTTCAGTCCTTTCACATGTAGCAATTAAAAGAGATGTCGTCTGCATGGAGTAATTGGGGATCATAGACATCATTGAAGAGACGAGTGTAATTCGACCTACAAGAGCAAGAGAGGCCACTTTCTCTTTACTTTTACTACAAAAAAAAATAGAGCTTTGGTGACAACATTTTACAAACTACAAAGCGGAACATTAGCTTGTCACTGCTGAAAATAAGAGTTTCTACAAAGTCAATATTTTCTACGGTAACACTATTTGTTATCATAGAAGATTAATAATTTATGCAGCGACAGTTTTTTGTCGTCGCCGCACAAATTAGGCTTAAACAAAGACTTTTCTCATGTCCCCGTTGAAAGTCTTTATGCATTTTTTTTCTAATCTAAAGAGTTTTAAAGCAATTGTCTAATATATTATTGAATAATATCTTTTTAAAAAAATAAATAAAGAAATTTTACATGTTGTTATTGTAATAAGCAGAAATTATATAGATAATAATGTGGTGAGTGTGAAAGAAGATGAAGTAGGGGTATGTGTATAAAAGAGATATTATAATTGTGTCAATAAATGTGAAAGTTAGTATAAGAGAGATGTGTGTGTATGAGATAGATAAAGAGATAGAGAGATAAAGGAAAGTGAAATACACACACTTATATATAGTATGTGTGTTAGAGAGTGGAGGAGGATTGTAATACATACATACTTGTGAGAGAGAGATAGAGTGAGAGGGATAATATAAATTTATTTGAGAGAAGATAATACACTTTATAAATAGTTTTATGATAAGTATTAGTATACTTTACATAAAATATAAAATATAGTATTATGATATAAGGGGTGAGACAAATAATATAATAGAAGGAGGTAACATAATTAATTTAAATATTTGATGAAGATTATTAAATCTTATGTTGATATTTATTTTATTTTAATTATAATTATTTAAAATACATTGTATCATCAATATTGCTTTCATACTTTTATGTCAACTAATTGCCAGTTGTAGTTTTAGTTCAGCTGGACATGTTTTGGTAAAGGCCTTTATTTGATCTAGGGTATCGAATCTGGATACTAGAGGGTTTTTTTCCTCTCTTTTTCACCCACTCATCCAACTTCCTTTTTTTTTCTAACTCCTTCTCTTTCTTCGTTTTCCATATCTGTAGAGAAAGAGAGCGATGAGTGAGTGAGAGAGAGAGGAGTACGGGAGAGCGACAGAGGACAAACGAGCTCGTGACGATGGAGATTGACTAAGGTTAGCTCTCTTAACTCTGTTTTCACCTTTGGTTTCCTTTGTTTTTCGATTATGAGGATTGTGTCACTCAGTAAAGTCAATTAATTTAGTGGAATATGGTAGATTTAGTGAGAACGAGAAAGGATTTGCTCATTCAAACTTGAAAATTGATGGTCATTAGGTCACCTGAAAGTCTTCTCTAATTATGCGATTTTGAAGAGTTTTCAACTGATTCAAAATTGGGGTTTTGCAAGGAAATCCTTAATTAAGTAAATATTGATGCTTAAAGAGGCCTTAATCTTTAAGTGTGGTCGCTGACGGGTATGTGAGTCCTTCAACCTTTGTTCTTCATGAAGAGCCTCATTTCAAAAATGAAGGACAAAAATGCTATCAAGGAATGAAATTCCTCTCTTATGTACCAACTATTAATTATTTAACACAGCCAAAATAATTCCATACATAATTACTTAACCATTCCAATAATTTTCCTTATCTTTCAATTCCAATAATTAACTTCTAAAACAGCAGCACAATTCTTTGAATCATGAACCTCAACATCATAAATATATGAAGCCAGAATAGTAGCATTTATATATACACCTACAGCAGCAATGTCCAAACTCTTCCCCACAGCAGCGACACTCACAACCAACAGAGGGACACAATTCAAATGACCCACAAAAATATATGCATACATCCATCCTTCAAGTCAGTAACTCCACACATATACACACACACAAGTTATACAGACATAAGCATCATAGAACACACACAACCTTCTCTCATTCACTCTTCCACCATCAATCTCCCTCAAGCTCTCGTCAATAGGGAACACAGAAAATCAACCTTGCAACCATCACTAACAAGAATTAAATAAAAGGAAGAGATGTAAAACTTACCACACACAATTTTAAACCCAATAGAAATTCCACCGTCCTTACACCAAATATTCCTTCACCTTTCTTTCCTTCCTAGACTCGACAAGCAGAGAATGACAACCATTATTCATTCAACCACCAGGAACACTGGTTAGCAGAGAAGGAAATGAAGAAATCAATCTTGACTTACACTAAAGTAGCACCCTAAAAGACAAAGCAACGAAGAGCATCCTGCAACCATAACTCTTGATCTATTGATGACAAAAATTGCCTGCTATGACGGGAAAGATGGATTCAAATAGAAGGAGACCAGTAGTCACTAGGAACAGCGATGGCGAAGCTACACCGTGCAACTGATCAAAACAGAGGAGGAAGATGGAGATTGCAACAATAGTATGACGTATATAGTGATGGTGCCATGGCTCACGGAGGACCAATAAATACTTGATTCAGTGGCAGAAATGACGAATGCTCCTTCTCCATAACCAGCAATCTCACAATGCTCCTCCCTCCACTCTCACTCTACTTCACAAATAAGGAAGACGATGCCCGACAAGACAATGACACTGGTGAGCCACTTAATCGAAGGCAATAGAGAGAATTAATAGTAGCCGTGGATTCTCAGTCCAAGGTCATGAAGCCTCACCAGATTTCCCCTTCTACTGCTCACGACCTCAGTTGACAAAAATGGAAGGAGAGAAAAATTCCCACCACCTGCTGAGATCCATGAGTCCCAAAAGAACACAGTGAATGGCAAAGCCACTCGACGCCGGTGATAGCAACTCAGGTGGTAGAGGACGATGGGTCACAACAGCTACAATGCTCAGGCATCATGAATCTTCTCTACATTTTCCCTTCCCTGCTGGCAACGCAGAGTCTGAAATAGGCAAAGGGGTATGTTGATAATTTCATGCGCTTGAAAACTCCAAAATAATCTCCCATTGTGGCTTAAGCTGGGATTAGAACAGGGGACCCCTTACTTAACTCCTCTATCCCTAACCACTCAGCTATGGATATCCCTTTGTGAAAATTCTACAACAAATAATATATATATGTACTTCATTAAAATTGTAATATTTACCTATTTATTTACTAGGGTCATTAGAAAGACATACGAGGAACATGCACAAGAATAAATCCTACAAATAACTGGCGCGAGTACGAGACCCACAAATATCTATTGAGTTTGGGTTTAACTATGGTGCACCAAGGACTAACAGTACTGCAGTTAGTAACCAATGTTCTATATTCAGTTCTCTCTAAGAACCTTTCCTGCATGCGTGTGGTCCATTTAGCATTTAATTATCACAATACTTTCCAATGCAACAATTTTAAGTAAGAATATTTCATAATTACGAAACCCCAACATGAACAGCAGGATAATTATCATGGAATAAATATTCTAACACTAAAATCCACATAAAAATATTTCATCAAGAAAATTAATTTAATATAACATTTACCATAGTCTTTTTTAAAACTTTCTTTATTTATTTTCATACATAAACATAGTCATATCATGACCCAAGTGAAAACTTGAAGCAATAAATCCATAGATGTGTTGTTAGGCTTGTTGAAAGAGGTTCTCCCAAAAGGGACTTTAGTGCTTAACTCATTCTATGCAGCTAAGAAGATAATTCATGATTTGGGTTTAGATTACCATAAAATTGATGCTTGTGAAACTGATTGCATATTGTATTAGGGAGAGCACACAAATACATAATCATGTTCTAAGCGCAAGATTCCTAGATGGAATTTAAACAAATAGAAAGGGAAGAAGGTTCTACATAAAGTCTTGAGGTATTTTTCTTTAACACCTAGGCTACAATAGCTTTATATGTCAACAAATACAGCTAAATAAATGAGGGGGCATAAGGAGAAACACTTAAATGATGATGTACTGAGACATCCAATTGATTCTTTAGCTTGGAAACATTTTGACCGCCAATACCCTAACTTCTCTGCTGATCTAAGAAGTGTTCGATTGGGTTTAGCAAGTGATAGATTTTAACCTTTTGGGAATATGAGTGCCAATCATAGTATATGGCCTGTTGTCTTGGTGCCATATAACTTGACTCCATAGCTTTGCATTAAAAGCCCATACTTTATGATGACACTTCTTATTTCTGGTCCAAAGTGTCTAGGGGATGAAATAGATATTTACTTGTACTAATGATTGAGAGACTGAAACAATTGTGGAAAATAGGAGTATAGACGTATGATGTATATTCTCAATCAAATTTCATCATGCATGCAATGACCTTGTGGACAATAAATTATTTTCCCCATATATAGAAACCTTTTAGGATGATCAACTAAAGGTAAACTTGCATATCCATATTGCCACAAAGACACGCATTACATTTTGTTAAGAAGCAAGTTATCTTATATGGGGCATAGGTAGTTTCTTCCACAAAATACTCATGGCATAAAAATAAGGTATCATTTGATAGTAAAGAAGAACATATAGATCTACTAGTTCCATTAACTGGAGATAAAATATTTAAGCAACTGGAACAATTGGGTGATGTGTCATTTGGGAAGGGTATAAAATGAAAGTGTCATACTAATAATAATGCTTACAAGTGGAGGAAAAGAAATACTTTTTTCAATTGCCTTATTAGAAAAATTTACTAATATGGCATAATCTTGATGTGATGCACATAGAAAGAAATATGTGTCATAATATTGTATTCACGGTGATGGATTTGGTTGGAAAGATGAAGAACACAATTAAAAGCAGGTATGACTTGATGGACTTGGGCATTAGGAGTGATATGCACCCAGTTGAAAATGGTAATAATGATTTTATTCCTCCTTCTTCTTACACATTGTTCTATAAGAATAAACAATCCCTTTTCAAATTCTTAGCTAACTTAAAAGTATTTGATACTTTTTCCTCTAATAGTTCAATATTTAGGAGCAAAAATTATTTGTATTGAAGTATCATGATCACCATGTGTTATTGCAAGAGATATTTTCAACTGCAATACGTGGGTTATTACGTTTTAAAGTGTGTGAATCAATTATAGAGTTTGGAAAGATTTTTCAAGAATCTTTGTTCAAAGTGCTTGACTATTGACATTGTGCAAGTTGGATACTATCTTCCCACCTGTCTTCTTTGATATTATGGTTTAGTTGCTAATACACTTGGAAGGAGAGGTAAAAGTTCCTACACCAGTTAAATATCGTTAAATGTACCTAGTAGAAAGGTAACATGCATCAATATCATTATATATTTATCATTCATAACTATAGAAGGTTAACTAATTTTTATGTAATAGGTATTTTTCAGATTCTATGTCAAGAGTAATTAGTCCAGAAGTGAGACTTTTCTAATTATTGTAGTTTAAATCTTAAAACCACAGTCTCTTTCAGACATGGTGGAGACAACGAAGAATATTTTTAAAAAATATGATTAAGATATGATTTTAAAAATAAAGATATTATTTATGTCAAATTTTTATGTTTATCTTAATCTATTTATATTATTATATAAAGTATTTATACTTATTTGTTTTAAGAAAAATTTGAACATGCTGATGCAAGGATTGAAAAAAAAATTCAGATAGCTGTAACAATTATTTTACAAAATATATTCAGAAATTAGAAGATCAACTTGCACTTTAACTATAAGAAATATAATACTGATGAAGATAAAATGATTGATAATCCTCAAATTATTAGTTTTAAAATTAGGAGTGGTTATTAATATACTTTAAGATTGACATGTTTAAGGTATCTTACTATCCTTTTAAATGAATAATATTTTTTTGTTTCCATAATTAAATTCTTATTAGTTAATAAATTTTGTTGTAGAACAAAAATACAAGAAACAAACTAAACCAATAAAAACTAATGATTAAGCATACTTATGGTCCTTGATCTTTTGTAGATATTAAATATTCTACATTAAGTTTAATATATCATCACTATAATGTAAGTTTTTAATCATTTTTTATTTTAAAATATATTATTTATTTTTTATATGTTATTCTTTTGTAGAAAGACCCTACTACTAGACAACTTAGACCTCCTGACTAATTGTGGGAGATAACACATACTTGGAATACATCAGATGGATAAGTAGTGTGGGCTGAGCCACATACTCTGAACAAATTTATGTATACATTATATTTTTATATTTTATTTTGAGTTAATTTTATTTTTAATCTATTAGTTTCATATGTTTTTATTATAGGTTCATATGCACGAATTTTCTTAGCAATGAGATCAAGATTTAGAGAGTGATGCTCGAATGACCACATATGAAATATTGGTGGCTATTCTTGGTGAGAGGCCAGAGTACAGAGTACGTAAAAGGGAAAGAATATGGAGTAGAGCCTTAAGGAAGAGAAATCACCCTCACTTTTGTGATAGTTCAATTGTGCAAAGTATGAGTACCCAATTGGGGGAAGAGTTTGATAAAAAATTTTAAGAGGAGAGAGAAACATAGAAGCAGAGCGTGCAAAGATAGAAAAAGAACGTGTGCAATTTGATCAAAGATTAATGGAGTAAATTGAAAAAATGATACAAACTCAACTCGTTGTCTTGATGCAGATGGGGCAACTAGAGGCACCTACTTCTTCTAATCCTAGTATTGATCATTTAATGTAATGTTTATATTTCAACTAAACAATTTTCTTTATCTTTAAATTGTTTAAGTAATTGAAGTATTCTGATATTATAAAGGATGACGTGAATTATTCATTAATATTATTATATTTTAGTTCATTTAATTATTTATTATTTTATTTCTATATTTATTGTTTTTATTTAAGAAAAATTAGGTAAAAGAATTTACTAGCACCTATTGGTTTTTAGTGGTGACAATTTAGTCACCACATATTCCTCTTTAGGCGGTGACAATTAAAGTCGCTGCTGATTCCGTATTAGCGGCAAAAATATAGTTGCCGCTAATTCTACTTTAGGTGGCAACAATTTAAGTCGCTGTTGATTCAGCTTTAGGCAATAACATCTTAAGTCGTCACTAATTTTACTTTAGGCGGCAACTTTTGTCACTATATTTTACTTTTCCTTTGGCGGTAACTTCTTTGTTGACACATTCTGTTGAACTTTCAGTGGCGACACAATGTTAACGTTGATTGTTGACATTTAGCAGTGATTTCAATTGTTGTTGCTAATATTTATAGGTAACAGTCTTATAAGCGGTGACTTTTACACTTTCAATAGATACTCAGTTGCCTCTAAAAGTCAATTTTTTTAGGAGTGTTTGTCGACCACATCTGTAATGACTCAGAGAATTTAATAAACAGAATCTATTCACCAAATGTATATATATTATTTCTAGCAGAATTGTTGCAAAGGGTTATGGGCAGTTGAGTGGTCAAAGGCGGAGGAGTAACTCAGCGTCCCGTGTTCGATTCCCTGTGGCTGCAGATGTTGGAAATTTATTTTTAGGCGTATGAAATTACCATCTTACCCTTCCTTTCTTTTTTCTGCTGAGCCGTATAATGTCACTCGTTTCTTTTGCAATATCTCAGCGACTGCAGAGGAAGGCGACAGCAGGCGAGTGGTGAGGCAGCGGGGAGCCAGGGAGAGCAGCGATAACTGCGTCACGCTACCAATACCATGCACGCATGCGATCTCTACTATCAATTCCTCTGGCCAATTCTTTAAATTAGTACGCCTTCTCTTATGGTTTTGAGATGGGAAGTGTGGGAGTGAGATAGAGGCGGAGGTTCTGTGTCGATGGGACTTGCCACTGCTGGGAGCACCATTTGAATCACCATGGAAGAGTGAGGGTGGAAGTTTGTGTGAGAAGCAGAGGTAGCGGCAGCGGCAGGAGTATGATTGCGATTGTGGCAGTGACAGGGTAGGACTTAGTCAGAATTGGGATGGTGTACGGCGGAAAGGACTCCGAATAAGGAACTATGATCTGGATACTCCTCTTTATTCTAGTTGTTAAGGTGTTATTTGAAGGTAAGTCGAATGGTTTCTCCTTTTCCTTCTCTGTTGATCGGTATGTAGTGGATTTACTGATTTAGATTCTATTTTTCCTGTGTGTTGAGTCTGTGACAGATAGAGGGTGATGGCTGTGGTATTTGTACCGTGTATTATTAGTGAGTTTGTTTTCACTGGACTCCTCTGTTAGTGATTCTCAGTTGTGAAATTGATAAACATGAGACTTTCTTCTTCTGTGGTTTGTGGGAGCATTTATGCTGGGTGTGTATCCATATGGGCTGCTGTTTGGAATATATATGTGTGTGAGAATTAGTGCTGTTGTGATTTGCAGACAATATAGGTGTATATATATATACATAGCGATAGTTAACAGAAGTAGAGAAAGAAGCTGTCATGTCATGTGTGTTTGTTTGGAGAATTATTTGCTGCTGTTTTGCTATAGAAAAGAAAGACGAAAGATGTGGCTTGCCTGGGGGTATATATATATATATATGCTCTATGTGGTTGTGCTATGAAGATATATATATATTCATGTGTGTTAAATGCTTTGGGAAGGAAGGAAAGGGAGGCATTTGTCTTGACATACTTACGGTGGTACTGTAGGTGAACAGGTATATGCATATAGTGGGCTATGTTGGTAGAGGCATATGTGTGTGTGTATTGGACAACTTAGGAGAAATCTTATTAAAGTGGGAGTTTTAGGAATTAGGATTTTTGGACAAAGGTATTGGTTAATTAGGTATAAGAGATAGATATTATGTTTAATGAAGTTTTGGAATATTTGGGAAAGCTCATTTTAATGGTAAAAGTTAATGAATGGATTGGAATATTTATATGTTAATAGGTATATATGGGAAGTGTTGTGGTCATGTCTAATCAGCGGTACTTTGTATTAAAGAACGAATGGAATGTTGTATTTTGGAAAATCTAGGGAAATAAAGAGAATTGGACCTTCTAAAGTTTAAAGCATCATAGGAATCTATTTTGAGCCATTATAATTGATTTGAAGGCTTTATGGTGCTAACCTCAAAATTGAGATGAGTTTTGGGCTATGGGATGCTTGTTATTTATACAAGAGTTAATGAGCAATGTCTTTTGGAATGATTTAAAGTGAAAATTCCATCGCGGATATGAAGTAATTGGGAATAGTAGGAGCATATGTTGTTGTTGAATGGTTGACGGTGTGTTATAAATTGAAATGTTAGATTAAGGATGATTTATTTTCGTTGAAGCTTTAATTAGTATGTTAATGTGTTGCTTCGATATACCAGGGAATTGCCCAGTGATTTTAATGGAAAGTGATAGGCTGAAATGGGTAAAGGTTTTGGAGATTGGCAGGTGAGTGAATAACATTCCCTAAAATTTATATTTTCAAATGCATTGTCATTTCAAATGATGAATTTTAAATATGGATTTCGAAAAGCAAATTTTATGAAAGTATGATTTAAATCGTTAGAAATGATTTTCTTTCTATTGGTTTATAGAAGAATTATGATTATGTATGAAGATGGAAGAATAAGCTTTTGAAAAGAGTTTGGCAAAAGTTGTATTGAACTAATGTTATTCATGAAATATATTCTTATGCGAATTTCATATGATTTTACAGTAACTTGATTTTAAATATACATGTTGGGGTTTTTGAAATTCAAAGTGGTTTTTACCAACAGTTATGGCATTGAAATAATTGAGATTATTACATGTGAAATAAACCCCACACATGATGGAAACGTTTTGGGACGGAATACAGAACGTTGGTTGCTAACAGCAGTACTGTTAGTCCTTGGTGCAGCTTGGTTACCCGAGCTCGATAGATTTCACCGTGGGTTTCGTACTCACGAAGGGTAGTGGATGAGCTACCAGATTTCACCGTAGGTTTCGTACTCGCAAAGGGTAGTGGATGAGCTATCAGATTATACCGTGGGTTTCATACTCGCGAAGGGTAGTGGATGAGCTACCAGATTACACCGTGGGTTTTGTACTTGCGAAAGTTAGTGGCCTTAAGTCACTGATAGTTAGCAGCTTCGAGCTGCCAGATTGATTAGTTACCCTCGTGGACTGTGTCCACGTCTGCTTTCGTTCTATTGAAGTCCTATGGAAATATTATAGTTTTTGAAAAGATTGTTTTACAACGATTGATTTGAAATAGTTATTTCAAATTGAATCTCTGAAATAATAATGTTTACGGAAAAGATTATGGGCTTGAAAGGATTATGTTTTTCCTGAAAGAAAATGTTTACAGAAAATGTTGCATTGAAATATGAGATGTTGAAACATGTTTATGCATTGTTTATTTCCACAATCTTTTAAATCATGTTTTTCTTGGGACGTTATTCACGAGTAGATTATTTGGCCTCAGATAGTGCAGGTGACCCTAATCCTCCCGCTGAGCAGTGAAGAGTCTCGTCGCAGATCCGAAACGTTATTTTTGAACAAGATTGATTTTAATCTTTATTAAGTACTTGCATTATTTTGTTAAAAAAGTAAATGCTCCACATAGACCTTAGAAAAGATTGTGTTTATTTTGAAAAACGTTATGGAAACTTTAAACGTTGTATTTGAGGTTTTAGGCTTTTGGAATATAAACTATTTATATTCTGTGCCGGTCACGGTCCAAATTTTAGGACGTGACAACATCTTGGTAGCTTTCTTTAGAAACCCGTTGGTAATGGAAAGGAACTCCATGATATTTGCCTAAGTCGGCTACCATTTGGAACCCAAAGGCATTGTTAATCTCCGTCTGCCTAGTATGAATCACATTCTTGAAAAAGAACACGAGTTTTTCTCACATTGACTTTCAACCCTGTGCTAGGACAAAAATCATCAAGGCACTTACGTACTGTGGCTTGTTTCAAAGAAACTTGTGCAAAGAGAATAACATTATTAATGAAAAATAAATGACAGAGAAAGGCCTTACTGTCACGCCACAAAAATTAAGGTATAACTGACACAAAATATGAAGAATTCATATTCTAAGCCACAAGCATATAATTAGAACACCTAATTTAATTTTTATAATAATCTCGAGTATAAATATGTATACATATATATATATATATATTATTTCATAAATAATATACTTCTTTATAATCAAAAGACAAGTTATTTGTAGAAATTTTGGCTATATATCATGCTCCCGAAAATTCTACTAGTGCTTGCAAAAATTCCAAATATTATACAGATTTTTACCCAAAATAATATTTATATTTACTCCATCAAAAAGACAAAAGGGGAGTATGATCCTGGCTATAGACTAGATAAAGTATCTAATTTCTAAAACTATTATATGGATTTCATAAGTCTATATTTACATTCTGCAGCTACCTAAAAATGGATCTACAACTTCAGATCAACAGAGAGGCTCTCCGCTATTCAGCTGTAGGAACAAGGTAAATAGTACTATATGAAACTAAAATAATCTACCGATAAATAATACCCTATAAACATAAATAAATTAAATACGGAAAGAAATAATTTAAGCATATTCAACTTTGAATAATAAGGATTAATGATAAATCTCAATTTTCAATTATAGAATTATGGCAAAAAATGAAACTCTAAAAATAATTAATCAAATCAATCAAAATAGCTAGTAAAACATCTTATTTAAGGAAATTCATTTAAAACAATAATCCTCAAATCTCATTTTTTATAGGTGTTCAACATAATAAAATAACAAGCATGAACACATAGTCCATAAGAGTAACTAACCATTCTGATGCAACTTGAAACCACAAAAATAGGCATGGACACATAATCCATGAGGATAAGTAACATGGGTTGTTCAAAGCCACCAATTAGGCATAAGTACAAGACCCACATATAACAGGCGTGAGAATGAATTTCATGAATATCAAGCGTGAGTACTATATATGCTCACAAATATCAAGTGAGCTCGATTTTAACCATGGTGTGTTAAGGACTACTAATACTATCGTAAGTAATTACTATTATGTATTTAACGTCATCTCAAAAATCAATTTCCATGTATATATGGGATCAATTTAATATTAAATAAGAACACAACTTTTTAATACTAGAATTTCACAAAGAATATTTCATAATCAGGGACCTTAGCATGAAAATTAAAATAAAATCTTAAAAGATTTCCTTCAATTTAAATGCAATACAACTCTTTTAAATAATGGAATTCACATAATAATATTTTTTTAGAGTAAAAATCATCTCAATATAAAAATTTATAAAATATCTTTTAAAATTTTCTTGGTCCATTCCATATATAAGCATGTCCACTAATCAGCTCCATTTACATCCACTTTGATAGAATTCACAATTTCATGGTTGAATCAAGTTTACAATATATCATCCTTTCGAAACATACAAGTAATAGCAAATTATATATATAACCATATACAATCATCCATTGAGAGACAAACTAACTACACTAACAGAACTTCCAATGGTTATCGCATGAAACGCAAGTGACATAGGTGGTCATAGGTTCATCAGCGCTACGAGTCTGCATCTGATAATAAGTGCACTCTCTTTTCCCACATTTCCCACACACGAACTGATCTGTTGTCGCTTTTGGTTTCTGTCCATGTTCACACGCGAACAGAGCTTTGCTTTTTATCTTCTCTATCTCCTTCTTCCTTTCATCACTAGCCATGTCTTCTGTTCTCATGTCTACGAGCCGCTCCGGGGCAAATTCTCCGAGCATAACCCTTCTTCTGAAATCTGGGTTCTTTGGATCCTTGAGGTTAAACATCAAGGACCGGTACTTGATCTTTTGAGCTCCATTGAAATAACCCCACTTCTGAAATAGTACTGACTCCACTGTCACAGAAACCCTAATAGGATCACATGCTTTGACTTTATCCTTGATTGCTTCATCATCAGCTTCCTCTAAAACCCTAGAGAATGCCTCTTGAAGACTTTTCCTTATTTTGTCTCGCTTCTCATCATTAGTTTTAGTCACAGTTTTCTCCTTTGAAGGAGCAATAGGGCTTGAAGAGGATGGCTTCTTCAGTATTCCAGAAACTAGCTTCTTCTCATCTTTGGCTATGTTTGCTACGGAAACAAAAGTTTTATCATTGGAATCTTTTACCTTTGCATTTTCTAAGGTTGATGTCACAAGATTCTTATCAGTTTTCTCAGCCTTCGGAACCTTAAGCTTTATCACAAGAGTCTTCTGATGCTTCTTAACTTTAACATTTTGTGCAGAAACAGCGATATCAGAATCTACTTGTACCTCAATCTTCCCATTCCTATCAGTTTTCTCGACCTTTGAAACCTTCTGATCAACCTTTTCTTTCTTATTTTTGCTTATTTCCTTCATGATTTTGGTTTTCCACATCTCTATCAAGTCCATAGCAAAAGCTCGGATCTTCTTTCTGGGATGCTTTGTTAGAACTCTGAGATGTTTACCCACTTTAGTCGATACTATAATTTGATAATTGACTGGAAATTTCTTGAGTAGCTTGAATGCATCGAGGCATCGAGTTTCTTCAACTTCGCCATTGGTTGAGGTCACTGCCATGTCTGCCGCCTTCTTCACTGCCTCATACAGTCGGATTAATTCTTTCTCCATTGTATAAGCCTAAAAGAGAAGTTTAACTTCTTATTAGCTTTTCTATATGAAGATTCTACTAATATTACTGAGTTTTCTATGCTCTATCAATTTCAACTTCTTATCAAGAATTCTATCTTAAACAAAAATTTAAACTATCTAACTTTTTTTGTAAAATTAAGAGATCTAACTTTAATTAGGATGATTTATAAATTTAAATTAAATTATTAATAAAATTTAAATATTATTTAGTGAAGGGTATCTTGAAACAGATATCTATTTCTAAATAAATAAATTAATTTTGGATATAAAGACATTGATCACTGAAAAATATCCTATACATAAGATATGGTTAAATATTCTAATTTTTAAGAAAACTTCGTATCGCAAAAATTTTGATTAATGATTGTAAAAAGTTGTTATTCATCACTTAACATTAATTCGTTCGTTTTAATATTAATTAGCTGAGATTCTTTCATTAATAGGAGATTTAGTTTACTACATAATCTCAGCTATATTTTGTTTTGTTTTGAAAGATACACATGAGCCATAAATTTAGGAGAAATACTTACATAATTAAAGAGTGTTATGTCATATGAACTCTCTTTAATTAAAATAAAATAAATCATCCATTATAATTTTAGTGTGTTGATGACTTATATGAAATAGTTCACAGTTTTTTTAATTTTTAATAAAAATAAATCTTTTAATTAAGAGATTTATTTTTCTTAAAAATAAAATATGACGTAAAATTTTTTAAATAAGTCATCAATTGAATTATTGTATTTTTTATTGGAAAGATAACGTGTTTGAGTATGTATATATTTCTCTCCATATATTCTCCTTTTTACTGTTCCAATGCACCAACATTGATAAAAAAAATAGGATAGTATCTAAAAAATTATGTTTGACCGGTATTGAATCAACTTTATGAATTTAGGTCAAAATTATTCTTAATAAGCTATACAAAATAAAATGAAATATTTTTTTTAAATATGACTTAACTAATTAATTTGATGTTCAAATCGATGTTTACATATGTAACTAACAATTAATAAACTTGAATAATATATACTTTAATATGTAATTCAATAATTTTTAAATCATACTTAAAAATTTAATAAATGATTTCAAACAAATAAATTCCCTAACTAATTCAAAGTAATATGTTTAAAATCACGTTTGCTTTTCAAATTGAAAACTCAATATATGGCAGATGAATTGGATTGCTTGTTATGTTTCTAATAACATGTTTATACAATTTTAGGTAATATGGTATTACCGGTTTGATTAAAGTTTAATCATAACATGACATCAAGAACTATGTACCTTTCATTGATCCTAAATCAAAATTAAATTGGTGTGAAAATCTTAACATTAATTCAATTGAAATCTGTATGATTTAAACTTATCTGTACAACTAATAAATATTACTGGATCTTTATATTTCATCCTAGTTCAAATTAATTAAATTTTAGTTTCAAATTTCATTATAATAAGCTTGATGTAAATTTTAACCATTTTTTAATCTTACCTTAATATTTCCATTTACGGAGCATGATGTCCCATTCTTATGAGCTTTCTCAGCTTTTTCTTTCTTAATTTTGCCTATTCCCTTTATGATTATGGCTTTCCATATCTCAACTAGGTCCATAGCGAAAACCTGGATCTTCTTTCTGGGATGCTTTGTCAGAAGTCTTAAATGTTTACCCACTTGGGTGGATACCAGAATTTGATAATTGATTGGAAATTTCTTGAGCAGATTGAATGCATCCAGGCACCGGTTTTCTTCAACTTCGTTGTAATTTGACGTTGCCGCCAGCGCCGCTGCCTTCTTCACCACTTCATACAATCTGATAAATTCTTTCTCCATCGCGGAACCTGGAAAGAGAATTCTGATTTTTTTTTTATTAATTTTTCTGTATAAAGACTATATGAAGATCACTGAACGTTTGAGACTCTATCAATCTTGACTCCTTACAAGGTTTCTATCTTAAACAGAATAGAAAATTAGAGAAAAGGACCTAAAGAAAGAATTATATTTATTAAAACATCATCAAAACTGCAATTATTTAAAATAAGCAAACATGTTCTCTCTGTCGCCTCATTCTTGTGTTTAAAATTTAAATTTAAATGTTTAAATTTTCATTCTTAACACCTCACACCAATATTACAAAATGGAAGGTAGAGGAAACAAGTAGGAAGGAGATCAACGGAAACTTACTTGACCTTCTGCAAATCACTCTTGGTTAGAACTTTTGATGAATGTGATATCTTTTCAGATTATGTCCATCCGAGCTTGGATTTGCCTATTATTTATAGAACTTCTAAGGAGATTGATCTGATCTGATCTGATCTAATCTGATCCCATCAACAACTGTATTATCATAATCATAAATATTTCCACATAATAGAAAGTATTAATATTTAATCATATATTATATAGGATATGATTATATCAAATTATTATATGGCATAAATAATATTAAAGTTATACCAATCTGAAAGAAAATGTACGGTTTTAAATTTTGACAAATTTAAATATATAATTCTCAACAGAAAGAAAATAAGATATACATAAATGTTTTAAAATATATTTTATAATTTAATCAGACGCTCAAAATAATTTGTACGTGGTTAAGTTATAAAATTATATAAAATTCAAACTTAAATTGAAATAAGAATAATTATATGACTGATGACTTTCTGGGTTGTATCACAATATCAGATTATCAATTGTTTGTAAATCATATTTAACGAGATCCTTATTGTTATTATTGAGCTCAGTTTTAAAAGATACAAGTGTTTTGGATTAAAAGAACGTGATTTCATAATTTTTTGTTAAATAGGTGAGGCGTAGTCAAAGGGAATATAAGAGGTTTGACTATGAGTAATTTAGATTTTTTTAAATTTATTTTTTGGTAAATCATCTTTTCAAATAATTATGATTTTTGTAATCCTCCCACCTCTAGATATTTCGTTCTGAATTTGATTCAATTGATTTAATTTACATATTTAATTTAAGTTATGTTAATCTATATCTTATATATTAAAATTTTTCTTGGTGACTTTTTTATGGTAAGTCATAAAAGGATATATAGATTCGCGAATTTGAATATATGAAGGAATAATTTTAGGATAAGGAGATATATTATTTCTTCTCCAAAACGAATAATTTTTTTATTTAAAGATATTGATCATTGAATACTATTTCACGCATAAAATATAGTGAAAATTTTAATATTTTAAGAAAAATTCGGATTGCATAAAATTTTGATTAATGAATGTAAACAATTTTGTGCATCACTTAACATTTGTTTCTTTTAATATAAATTAGATTAGATTCTTTTTTATTTTTTGCCGTAAAATCTCTATATATTTTTTGGTTTAATTTTACTTTCATATGCATATCCTTTTGAAAGATATGATCAATACATCTATTTCCCTTTTTGCCATTTCAATTGCACATACTTCTTCTCTATTTTAATTTTTATATTCATACATTTTAGTCTAAACCGTTAACACTATTAAAAGTATTCTAACATGTTTTTTTATTAAAAAATACATCATAATAAATCTTAGTTACTAATATATCCCAATTATTATCTAATTTTTATTATTACTTTCTTCTTAATTATCCCACTTATTATCTTAATTTTTTTATGATTTCTCTTATTTATCTCGCAATAGTTTTTTTTCTAATATTCACTTGTTACCTATTTATTAATTTTAGTAAATTTAAACAAAATTAAAGTAATTTTTACTTAAAGAAAAAAATTAACAAGTTAATATAACTGTGGGTAACTTTTTTTTAACATATGTACCTTTTAATAAATATATTTTAAAAGGATACCACTTAGACCAAATTATTTACATCAATTTCAAAAAATTCTCCGATCTCACTTTGCCATGTGTACTTTTTTAATATCTTCATTTAATTTAAACATATATGAAATAGAATATACATGATAAAGTGTAATTGAATAACTTCACGTAATAGATATAAGGAACTTGATGTATATTTTCCCAGGTCGGTTGCCATTCAGAGGCTTAAGGCATTGCTAGTCTCTGTCCGCCTAGTACGAATCGCATTCTTGGAGAAGATCACACAAGTTTTGGTCACATTGACTTTTAACCCTGAGCTAGCACAGAAATCATCTAGGCACTCACGTACTGCAGCCTATTGTAAAGAAACTTCTGTAAAGAGAATAATATCATCAGAGAAAAATAATTGAGAAAGAGAAGGGTCTTGCTCATATGGACGTATTGGAAGCCAAGTTCTCTTTGCTACTCTCACCTGCAAGACACCAAGGACGACAAACCTGATCCTGTACCCCCTGGAGATCACGCCACAAATTATATCTGTGTTGATTTGAAGGGATGGTGTAGACAACGATTAACCACCAACTCTGGCCAATGTTATTATCAAATTTCAAGTGTATAAATTGTGTACTCTTAGATACTACCTCCACACAGTGATGTTGGATATTTATTATTATTATAACGTATTTAGATATTAATTAAGATAATTAATAAATATTTTTGAATGTGGCCCGTAGTCATTGAGCCCAGTCCAAGGAGGGTTATTGACTCAGTTTATTTAAAGTTAATTTTCTGATGGTGAAAATTAACAATTCATTGAGTGTGAGATCTCTTTTCTGAGTCCAGAGCGAAATCCTATTTTCAGCTCGCTTCTAAATGTTCCTCACTGGTGACAGTTAAGAACAAGTTGTCATCGCTGTGCCTAATCACCAGTTGGAAGCACCTGTTGTTTATCTGACAGTGTTCTCTTTTGACAGGTATCTCATTTGATTCCAGTTCTCCTCAGATCAATTAAGTTAATGGCAAGAGGTAACTTTAAGTCTTCCGCTGCATCTCATATGTGTTTATATTTGAGTGTGATACAATCTGGATTGATTGTAATACCTTTGAGATGTTTATTTTCTAACATGTGGTATCAGAGCCTGGTTTGAGATTACCTTACCTTACCTATTGATAATTTTGTTCTCATAAATAGCAATATGAGATGAATATAGGATATCTAAATATCATATTTTGTTTTAATTTATTCTTTTAATCTTTTTCTTCATTGTGTCCCACGGCCACGGTGGCGAGAGACGAGCGAGAGAACGCCGAGAGAAACTAAGAGGAGTAGCGACCACGGGAAACTGGCAAGACTGATTCACTGCAGGTTGTTGCTCGTCTGTGAGCGTCGCCGTGACTGTCGCCTGAAGCTACAAGTCTGAGGGTCACCGCGACGGTGATATCCACCTGATAGTCTCAGCAGAAAATGGAGTATTCATCGCTGTTTTCTGCTCATGCCGCAGTTGGAACCACCGGAAGAGGAGTGTTGGAACGCCGGGAATCGCTCGCTGAAGGTCGTTGACGTCACTGCAGCTCAGACAGCATGTCATGGCTGCTGCTTCCCTCGGCAGGTCAGTTCTGAGTCGAGTTAGGTCAACCCGACTCAGGAGAGGAAGAAGCGACAAAATGGTGCATTTCGGCCTTGAGCGAAACGCACCATTTCATTAATTTAGACCTTTGCGCTTTTTCATAAAAAAAACAAATGAAAATTATGTTATTGGGCCACTTTCATGTTGGGCTGCACAGTAAGTTTCTGGTGTGTTTTCTATCTGGGCCGACAGAAAGCATTTATTTATTAAAAAAAAAGAGGTTGCTGGTGGGCCGTCTGAGTTATGGGCCACAGGTTTTTTGGTTATTTTTTTTACCCTTTTTTTCTGCTGGGCCGATGGAAATTGGGTTTTTTCTGTAAAAAAAAACAAAGAAAGAAACATCAAGGTTCTGGGCCGTACTGTTTTAGGCTGCCAGAAATATTTTTTTTTTCAGAAAAGGTTTTGGGCCATAATTTTGGGTTTTTAATTTCTGGAAATTATTTTGGGCCCTAATTTTGAACATTTGTGTATGGGCCACTTGGTTTTATTTCCAGAAAATTATTTTGACCATTTAATTTGATTTTCCAGAAAAATCAAAATTACTATTACATGCACGGTAAATGTTTAAATTAATTTCTCTATTATTTTAGATTTAGAAAAGGGAATTTATAAATTTTAATTTTTTATATTATTTAATTTCCTATTTTGTTTTTAATTTCTCCCTTGGCAATTAAATTAACGGTTTAATTTTTGTAAAAACCTTTTGAGTTGAAATTAATTTGTTAGACATTTTTGGGTGCATGAAATAGTGGGAGAATTTTAATATTAATTTATTAAATGCTCTATTTTATTGTGTATATTTGGATTTATATGCACGTTATTGATATTTGTGATAAGCATGCAGTTTTGTGAGGAGTAGCCACAACATCCTCATTTGTTTGTGTTGCATGCATTAATTAATCACATATAGATTTAAAATATCAATAATAATTAAATGTATAGTTATGATTTATCTTTACCCACAGGTAGATATATCATGATTGTACATTTAATTAGGGGGAGAATTAATTTTTCCATTAAGTTGTGCATATTTGGATTTTCAATGCACATGAATGATATTTGTGATTAGCGTGCAGTTCTTTGAGGAGTAGCCACAACATCCTTATTTCTTGAATCTGTCGCATGCATTCATTAATCACATCTAGATTGGAAATATCATTTGTAATTAAATGTATGGTTATGATTTATCTTTGCCCACAGGTAGATATTTCATAATTGTACATTTAATTAGGGTGAGATATAATGGCCTTGTTGTTTTCTAATTAGCCCACGGGCATTGGAAAATTACGAATGCGTTCTAATTCTACCATTTGAGATAAATACCTGGTTATGCTAATGTCTTTGCCCACAAGTAGACATTAGTGATACGTATTTATATTGCTTGCATGCTACATTTGAGCTAAGCATGCATACATGGCACAGTGACTTGTGATTACTTCAAATTATTTTTGTGAGCTCATTTGTGCATTTGTCTGTTCTCATTTTGCAGATTCAATTCCTGGCCCCAGGATTATGGCTGATGTAAGCAACAAAACAATCTTAAATGGCAGCATTAACTATGCTGACTGGAGAGACGATATTTTGCTGCAGCTTGGTTTATTGGACTTAGATTATGCCTTGAGGTTTGATAAACCTTTGAGACCTGATGATGCCTCCAATGACAGAGAGACAAAGAAAAGGTATAATATGTGGGAGCGGAGTAACTGCTCATCTCTTCTGCTTATAAAATAAAGGATCTCTAGGTACATTAGGGCAGCAGTCCCTAAGTGCGACACAACCAAAGGGTACCTGGAAGCCTTAGATAAGCAATTCAAGTTAACAGACAAGCATATGGGTGGTGCCATCACGTCTGAACTATGTGTTGTGAGGCTTACAGGTATTGGCAGTGTGGGTCAACATATCATGGAAATGAGAGGTACGCTTTCATCGTGTGTTACTTTTGAGTATAACTTTTCTAGTGTTAATGATGATACTTGGTGGATTGACACTGGTTCGATGATCCACATTTTGACTACCATGCAGGGCTTTCTGTCAAGCAGGTCTCCATATCCCAATGAGAAAACTGTCCTTTCAGGCAGTGGGAGAGGAGATCCTGTGAAAGCCATTGGAACCTTTCGCATTCATCTTTCAAATCAAAATGTTTTAGAACTTTATGATATTTTTTATGTTCCCTCTTATAAGAGGAATTTGATTTCTATGTCAAAGCTCATTCCATTTGATTATCATTTAATTCTTTCTAAGAAACGAATGACTTTGACAAAGAATTCAGTTTTGATTGTGAATTTGGTTATGATTGATGGCCTGTTTAAAATTGTTTCTGATTCATCTCAATCACTTTCTGTTTCGCATGGTACTAAGAGAAGTGTCATCGATGAGAATTCTTATAGCCTGTGGCATAGGAGATTGGGTCATATCTCGATTGACAGAATCAAAAGGTTAAATAAAGAAGGAATTCTTCCGTCTTTAAACCATTCAGAGTTTGATTCTTGTGTGGATTGCATAAGTGGAAAGCAGACCAATAAGTCACATAAGGGGGCTAGAAGAAGTTCTGAGTTGCTAGAAATTGTACACACAGATATTTGTTGCCCTGATTTGACTGCATATGGTCAAAAGTATTTTATCACCTTTATTGATGATCACTCATGATACATGTATGTCTACATGCTTTATAATAAAAGTGAGGCACTAGATGCTTTCAAGGATTATAAAGTAGAAGTAGAAAAACAGATTGGGAAACCAATTAAGATTGTGAGATCAGACCGTGGTGATGAGTATTATGGCAGATACACTAGTGAAGGACAAGCAGCAGGTCCATTTGCTGAATTTCTTCGAGAACAAGGTATAGTGGCTCAATACACTATGCCTGGATCACCTGATATGAATGGTGTAGCTGAGAGAAGAAATAGGACCTTGCTGGACATGGTTAGGAGCATGATGAGTAGCTCCAAACTACCATCTTCTCTGTGGAAGGAAGTACTCAATACAGCCACATACATATTGAACAGGGTTCCAACAAAGGCAGTGTCCAAGACACCCTTTGAAATATGGAAAGGATGGAAACCCAGTTTAAATCATTTCAAAGTATGGGGTTGTCCTGCGGAAGTAAGAGTGTATAATCCACAGGAGAAGAAGTTGGATCCTAAGACCATCAGAGCTTACTTTGTAGGCTATGCGGAGAGGTCTAAGGGTTATAAGTTTTATTGTCCTCCACCTTCTACAAGGTTTGTAGAGTCTAGGAATGCCAAGTTTCTTGAGAATGATGTGATTGGTGGGAGTGATTGTCCATCAGATGATCATATAGAGGGAACCACTAATATCATTTATGAGGGGATGTCAATAGTCAATGTTTATCCCATTGTTGGGATTGACATTGAATGTGATGTAGACCTTGTGGCTCAAGTTGATGGTGCTGAACAAGATGGACACATACCTGCTGGTTAACCTATCACACAGGTGGAACCACCACAAGATGTGATAGAGGATGTCATTGTTCAGCAACTTGGTTTAACCCAAGAGGTTGAATTGAGGAGGTCAACTAGAGAGAGAAGACCGGTATTACCTGATGACTATGTACTGTATTATGCTGAGGTTGACTGTGATGTAAGTGTTGAGAATGATCCTTTGTCATTTACTCAGGCTGTGAGGAGTGTGAACTCCAAGTTGTGGCATGATATTATGATTGATGAAATGAATTCTATGGCAAACAACCATGTTTGGGAACTTGTAGAGTTTCCTAGTGGGTCTAAGGGCATTGGCTGTAAATGGGTTTACAAAACCAAGAGAGACTCACAAGGTAACATCAATAGATACAAGGCTAGGTTGGTTGCAAAGGGATTCACTCAAGTGGAAGGAATCGATTATAGTGAAACATTTTCACCTGTATCTAAGAAAGATTTATTCCGTATCATTATGGCATTGGTTGCCCATTTTGATCTGGAGTTGCACTAGATGGATGTTAAGACTGCTTTCCTCAATGGTGAACTGGAGGAAGAAGTCTACATGAAACAGCCTGAGGGTTTTATTGCAGAAGGTAAAGATCAATTGGTGTGCAAGCTGAAGAAATCAATATATGGTTTGAAACAGGCTTCACGACAGTGATACTTGAAGTTCCATGAAGTGATCACATCATTTGGTTTTGTTGAGAACATCATGGATGATTGCATATACCACAAGGCTAGTGGGAGTAAAATCATATTCTTGATTTTGTATGTGGATGACATACTACTTGCTACTAATGATCTGGGACTATTATGTGAGGTAAAACAGTTTCTGTTTAAGAGCTTTGACATGAAAGACATGGGTGAGGCTTCTTATGTCATTGGCATAAAGATCCATGGAGATAGAACCCAATGTCTTGTAGGCTTATCTCAAGAGGCTTACGTCGTCAAAATTCTTGAATGATTCAGGATGCAGAACTGTTCATCTAACGTGGCTCCTATTGAAAAAGGAGACAAGTTTAGTCTAAGTCAATGTCCTGAAACTGAGCTTGATAGGAAACAAATGGAAAGGATCCCATATACCTCAGCAGTAGGAAGCTTGATGTATGTGCAGGTTTGTACAAGACCTGACATCGCTTTTGCTGTGGGTATGTTGGGAAGATACCAAAGTAATCCTGGGGAAGCACATTGGATAGCTGCAAAGAAGGTGTAGGTACCTACAAGGCACTAAACACTACATGCTCACATACAGGAGAACAGACAGTTTGGACGTGATTGGATACTCAGATTCAGATCTTGGAGGATGCATAGACTTGAACAAGTCTACATCTGGTTACATCTTCCTATTGGCAGAAGGAGCTATATCGTGGAGAAGCGCTAAGCAAACTCAAATAGCTCTTTCTACCAGTGATGCTGAGTACATTGCGTGTTTTGAAGCAAGTTTACAAGCTATTTGGATAAGGAATTTTATTGCTGGGTTTAAGATTGTGGATTCAGTCTCAAAGCCAATAAGAATGTACTGTGATAACACAGCTGCGGTAGCCATAGCGAACAACAAAAGGAATAGAAGTCGCAGCAAGTTTGTTGAACTTAAATTCCTTTGCTTGAGAGAGAGGGTTCAAGATGGCCAAGTTTCAGTTGAGCGTATCAGTACATTGGACATGTTGGCTGATCCTTTGACGAAAGGGTTGAAGCCGAACATCTTTGTCACACATGTATCTCATATGGAACTTCGTCCTACTTTTGATTAGTGGAGGTATGAGCAATGAAATTATATTTTGTGGTTTATCATTTCAATTTGTGATTGTATACATTTTGTGTTATTGAATTGATAAACATTGAGACAGGAACCTATGAACATTGAGTTCATGTATATTGTGATACCCATTATGTGATGGTGCTACATGTAATACTTGGAAGGTAATACCCGATAAAAGGGGACTTATCGCTTTGATTCTTGTAGCGCGACATCAGTTTACCTAGACAGGGTGATGACATTGAGTATATGGGCCAAGTGGGAGAATGTTGGATATTTATTATTATTATAATGTATTTAGATATTAATTAGGATAATTAATAAATATTTTTGAGTGTGGCCTGTAGTCATTGAGCCCAGTCCAAGGAGGGTTATTGACTCAGTTTATTTAAGGTTAATTTTTTGATGGTGGAAATTAACAATTCATTGAGTGTGAGATCTCTTTTCTGAGTCCAGAGCGAAACCCTATTTTCAGCTCGCTTCTGAAGGTTCCCCACTGGTGACGTCTAAGAACAAGTTGCCATCGCTGTGCCTAATCACCAGTTGGAAGAACCTGTTGTTTATCTGGCAGTGTTCTCTTTTGAGAGGTATCTCATTTGATTCAAGTTCTCCTCAAATCAATCAAGTTAATGGCAAGAGGTAACTTTAAGTCTTCCGCTGCATCTCATATGTGTTTATATTTGAGTGTGATACAATCTGGATTGATTGTAATACCTTTGAGATATTTATTTTCTAACAAGTGAAACTTATCATATCAGACACCAAAGACCTCCTGGAAAAGCCATCGACGTCCACAATTTCTTTAAAGGGAAAGCCCAACTTGCAAGTAATTTGCATATCATTATTTTCACTGCATCTTGTTTATAAAATAGCAACAAAATCAAAAGAATCCAAGGATGCAGTTGGTGTACGTCTCTAGAGTTTCAAAACAGAAAACCCATGCACTACAAAAAATATTTATATTTATCGAATAGCTTATCGATAAATAGTCTTATAATTCAAAAGGTCATTTTGAAATACAAGTACAATGTGTGAGATTTAAACAACTAACTATATTTATTAAAGTTTTTATCAATAAATAATTTTATCAATCATTTGATAAATTATTTTCTATAAATTAATTTCACAAATTGAGTATATATCTTACTTATTGAAATCTTTATCAATAAAAACCTTATAGAATAAATTTTTGAAAAGTTTCATTTCTACAATGTGACTTAGACTTTTATAAATTAAGTTTTAAATTTATTTTATCAAAGTTTTTTTCTATATGTATTTTTATCAAATAAGGGCTCAAAAAATATCTTCCATAGTATTTCATAACAGAGATTTTTTCATATTTATTCTTGATTAATACACTTAGTGATAAGTTTATAAAAAATACAAAAGCTAAATTAAAATAGTTTTTAAAAATTATTTATCATCATCAAAATATTGGGAAAATATTAGAGTATAATGTAATCTTGTTACCACACAAAGCAAACAAATTGAGAAGATTGTGATAGCAAAAAACCCCGCAACAAACCCACAACGAAGCAATCATTGAAAACTCACAGCTAACCCACGCAAAGCAATCATTTTCCCGAATATCAATTCGTTGAAAACCCACAGCAAACCATGAAACACAATAATTGTTCCTTTTTCATAATGAAAATAAGGAAAAGAAGACAAGAGAAAAGGAGGGATTGAAAAGAAAGCAGAGTGAGATTGAAACTTATAAATCTCCTCCTTCCACACCGCCGCAAATTGAAGAGGGAAGGCGACGGAGGTTGAAGAAGATGAGATGAGGGCGATGGAGATTGAAGAAGCTTCGTCTCCACCATCGTCAGGGAGTATTGCACAGAGATCTGAGGTGGAGAATGCTGTCACAATTTCTTTGCCACTGCCATGGCCATCGTCGAAGATGAGGACGGTGGCTGGAGCAGACGGGGAGGGTAACGGTAGATGAGACAAGTGAGGGTTCAGGGTAAAAATTGTTTGGGATAAAATTGTCAAATAGGTAGGGTTGTTCATAATATTGCCACATCAACATCATTTAGCCACGTGTCATCCACATAATGACACTGTATTCATTTAACGTTTAACATTATCATTATCTCTCCGTTAACTCGGGGTACAAAAGATATGAAATTATATTTATAGGACATATTAAAAATAGCATAAATATTATAATTATTTAGAATAAACAAGCATTTTCTCTGTGTCGTCTCATTCTTATTTTTAAAATTTAGATTTAAATGTTTAATCTTTCATTCTTATTGTATTGGAAATAAAGGCCTCACACCAATATTACAAAATGAAAGGTAGAGAAACAAGTAGGAGGAAGATCAAAGGAAGCTTACTTGATCTTCTGCAAATCACTCTAAGTAAGAACTTCTCTTTGGAACGTGATGAAATTGGTAGTTTTTTTTTCAGATTATGTCCATGCGAACTTGGATTTGTCTATTATTTATAGAACCTCTAATAAGATGGATCTGATTTGATCCGATCCCATTAACAACTGTATTATCATAATCATAAATCTCTTCACATAATAAAAATTAATAATATTTAGTCATATATTATACAAGATAGGATGATATTAAATTATTATATGGCATAAATAATATTAATTTATATCAAACTGAAATCAAATGTACTGCTTTAAATTTTAACATATTTAAATATATAATATATAATTTTCAACCGAAAGAAAATAAGATAAAGATAAATGTTTGAAAATATATTTTATAATGATATAATTTATTCATAAGCTCAAAATAATTTATACATTATTATATATAATTCAAATTCAAAATATCTTTGGTAAAAAAATCAAATATCACATCAATTGAAATAAGAATAATTATGTGGCTGATGAGTTATTGGTGTGTATCACATTATTAGATGTAAATCATATTTAACCAGATCCTTATTGTTATATTGAGTTCAGTTTTAAAAGATAAAATGATTTGGATTAAAAGGTCATTATTTCATAATTTTTTATCAAATAGGTGAGGCGCCGTCAAGGGAATGTAAGAGGTTTGACCATCCAAGAGTAATTTAGATTTTTAAATTTATATTTTGGTAATTCGTCTTTTTAAATATTATAATTTTTATAATCCTCCCCAATAGATACATATCATTCCCTCTATAATTTTTGTCCTAATTTTTCTGAACAATAATCTAAGATATATGAATTTGATTAGTATGATTTATATATTGAATTTAAGTTATTATTTTAATCTATATCTTGTATATATAAAATTTTTCTTGATGACTATTTTATGATAGGAGGATATATAGATTCGTGTATTTGAATTTATTAAAGAATAATTTTTGGATAAGGGGATATATTATTTGTTATGATATTATTTCTCCTTCTTAATGAATAATTCTTGGATTTATAAACATACTAATCATTGGATAAGGGGATATATTCTGTGAGCAATAAATTTATTCTCCTTTTCCCCCTTCAATCACACATACTTCTTCTCTCTTTTAAATACATACATTTTACATTTTAGTCTGAACCGTTAATAACACTGTTAAAAGATATTCTAACAAAATTCTAAAAAATAATTTTTATTCAAAAATATATTATAATAAATCATATTTACTAATATATCTCACATTTCCACATTATTCAAAGTCTCTAATTTGTCTTTCAATAGTTTTTTAATGGAGAAAACTTATATCAAGTTCCTTCCATCCGTGTTGTAAAGTTTTTCAATTTCACGCTATCATGTTATATTTTTAATAACTTTATTTAACTTAAACTCATATGAAAAAATAGCACACAAACATGACAAAGTGAAATTGTTGAACTTGATATATAGTCCACTTTTTTCATTCATTTGTTATCTATTTAATAATTTTAGTAAATTTAAATGATAATAAATAAACATTTTATTATATTTTATAATCTTATAATATAATTAGAAATATATATATATATATATATATATCTGTGTGCTTGAAAGATACGTTTCATGTACTTAAAATAGTTTAAATAAATTACATTAAACATTTAAAATTATTAGAAAACATAAATTCAGAGATATAAAATAATTAATTTTAAAATATGATCAAAATTAATCAATTCAATTATATAACCATAAGAATTAAAAATATATATTAAAAATGTTTTTTGGGTAAAAATAAGTGTTTAAATGATTGTGAAGTAACACATTGTATATGGTAGTTTAGTCAAAACAAAATGCTAACGCTGGGATTTAATCGTATGGAGTAACTAATGCTTGAAGGAGGGATAGAGAAATACAATACACACAACCATATGAAATGATTCAGTTTATCACTTGATCTAGGTCTAGTCTCACAATACTTTTGAAAGTTTCCATTATAACTCCGAGAGTTCCTATAATGTTTTTGAGAGACGAAACTAAAATTTGTACAAATTTAAATAATTAAAAATTGTGTTAAAACTATATTCTAATATAATTTAAATTTAAGACACTCTTTTATTTTATATAAAATAATTCAGAGATCATTTTGTTATCCGAAAGTAATTTTTTGACATTATTAAACTTAGATAGAACTCGTGGAAAAAAATGAATTAGAATAAACTTTCAGCTTATTCGAGTCAACTGGGTAAATTACAACGTGAAAATAAAGGGTGACTCAGATGTTACTAAAGTCATTTTTAGTTGCACCAAAATTGAAGCTTTTTGAGTCAAATACTCAAAATATAGCTTTGAGATTTAGATGTGGCTTAGGGCATTTTTTTACTTGGACCAAACTTGCAAGTAACTCGAGTTAAAGACTTAAGATACAACATTATGACTGGGATGAGACTCAAGGCATTTTTACCTTCAATAAAAATTAGGGTTTATGCGAGTCAAATGAAACAAATACATTGTTCTCCATTTCCATTGAGAGAAGACTATTCTACGCATAAAATATAGTGAAATATTTAAATTTTTAAGAAAAATTCGGATGTCTTAAAATTTTGATTAATGAATGTAAACTGTTTTGTTCATCACCTTAACCTTTGTTCCTTTTAATATTTATTAGATTAGATTCTTTCTTTATAACTGGGTGACTTGTGTTTTTCTAGTTCATTGCTTGGCAGTGTGACGTTTCCCTTTAGACCTACCCCACAACCGCGGCGCCCCCCCCCACCTTTCCTGTTTCACTGTCTATAGACTAGATGGAGCATCTAATTTCTAAAACTATTATATGGATTTCATAAGTCTATATTTACATTATACAGCTACCTAAAAATGGATCAACAACTTCATATCAACAGAGAGGCTCTCCGCTATTCAACTGTAGGAACAAGGTAAATAGTACTATCTGAAACTAAAATAATCTACCAGTAAATAATGCCCTATAAACATAAATAAATTAAATACGGAAAGAAATAATTTAAGCATGTTCAACTTTGAATAATAAGGGTTAATGATAAATCTCAATTTTCAATTATAGAATTATGGCAAAAAATGAAACTCGATAAAAATAATTAATCAAATCAATCAAAATAGCTAGCAAAACATCTTAGTCACAAGCTATAGAGGCCCAAACAAACATAAGAGTCCAGTGCCAAAGCAGACTATCTATGGACAAAGTACGGGATAAGGTTAGAAGTGAGATGTAGGATTAGGAGGAGACCATGGTCTAGTCCCAAGTGTAGACCCAGGTGAAGACCATATAAAGCCAAATGCAGTCACAAACGCAGAACGCACTCCATACTATAATAGCTAGATACAGAGCCAGATGGATGCCTTCCTAAGGGCTGCATATACACAAATTTTGGACATCATAACCCCTCTGCCGTTACCTAATATTTCGATCCTAGAAATAGTCCTACCAATCCCATCGCCACTGTCACCGTCGAGGGAACCACAGGGTCCACAACAACCTTCATCGCCAGATCTCAACGAGAATGTGCAAGATGATGCACAACATCCCTAGGCAGATTTTTGTATGTTTTAAAAAACATATTGTTATTACTTACATATTTTGGATATTATGAATTTAAATATATAAATCTTAGTTAATGATTTCACAAATTTTAGTTTATCTCACAAAATTTAGTGTATTTTAGTTTAATTTCATAAATTTTAATTCAATTATATTTAAAAAGTTAAATTTGTCATAAAGTTTCCAATGACCAAGCAACTTTGGACCAGTTTATAACTGCTGCAAACTTACAAAATTTCCAATTCCAAATTCCATCCATGCAAATGTGGCATTATGACATTTTGTAGTTGTTTAAAACCTCTACAAATGTTCAAATGTTCAAATTTAAATTTACCTCCATAGGTGTTACACTTAGTAGTAGTTTGTAACTACTGCAAATTTCCAAATTTAAAATTTAAATTTTCCTCCATTGATGTTACCTTTTGTAGCGGTTTATAACGACTATAAATATTTTAGGCTGAAATGGATTGATCGTTATGTGTCTTTGTAGCAGTTTTTGTAACCGCTATAAATATTTTACTGTTACAACTTGTCTTTATAAGGGGTGAATGTTTAGTTGAACTTCATAATAACTTCCAATATAGCTTTTACTCTCACATATTCTCCATATAACTGCTACAGTAACAATGTATAAGAGTTGGATCAATGTGCCACGTACGACCTCACGATATCTAGTTGGACTAAACTCTTGGACTTTGGATTCAATAATGCATCAGTCAATGATAAGATTCAACGTTTATGCCTTATATGTAATTTCAACATGTGGCATCTAATAAATATTGTAGGGACCATTTTATGGTTAAGTCTTTCCCACGGAATTATGTCATTTGGACTCTACATGGAGAACAACATGATATGCTTACTGAATCAACTCTAGCTATATCAAGAATGGGAGTTCGAATAGATAAACTCGATGTAACGAATGATATGGTGCATGATGCAATCAGAATTCATGAAGTTGAAACTCTTGATAAAGTACAGTGCCTTGATCTGGAGTTCGAGAGGAATGACACTGCTCGAGACTTTTTTGAACTGATGAATGAAGCCAACAAAGCCTCTATATCATGAGTGTACAAAGTATTCTAAATTGTCATTCTTAGTAAAAATGTATCATATTAAATGCTTGTGCGATATCACATATAAGGCCATGTCCATGCTATTGGAATTGCTCGAAGATGCTTTCCCCCAAGCTGTATTCTCGTCATCTTTTTATGAACCCAAAGAGATTATCAACAAGCTTGGATTGAACTACAAGAAGATTGATGCATACCCGAATGATTGTATGTTGTATTGGGGAGAGGACTCGAACTAGGAGATCTATAAGTGTTGTAACACTTTTCGGTACAAGACATTACAGAAGGGAAAGAAGCAGAAGAAGAAACCTGTAAAAAAATTTTGGTATTATATGTTACTTTAATTAGTAAGTTAATTTTTTTCTATTTAATAATAACATTTTGAATTCTTAGGTCCTTCCCATTGAAATCGCGGTTGCAACGAATGTATATGTCATCAAATATAGAAGAGCATATGAGGCGACATGTTCTTGAGCAAAATACAGATGATTCCATATAATCTCCCACCTTGGATGTGCATGAAGCAGAGCTCATTTTTACTTTCCATGATCATCCCTAGAAAGAAAGCACCAGTAAATGATATAGATGTCTGTACCTATAGCCATTAATACAAGAGTTTATGGAGTTATAAGTCATACGAGAAGTATCTATTCAATCTCCATGAAGTATTGATGTGGATGAAAAGTGATTTCATGGGTTTAGGAATTTTGTCTGGCTGGAATGTGCATATTAGGTTGGCCTATCTTGAGTGTAACTTTGATGCCATCTCATGTCACCTTCCTCATAGTCAGAAGTGGTGGTTTCCCAGCTACGAGTAAGTGGGCGAACTTTCATTGAGGTTGATAAAAGAGTCCATCAAGAGTTTCTTGGTTGGTTTACATGACGAATATGCAATGACAACAGACCTTACATAGCTAAATTCAAAAATCTTTCACTTAGCCTATTTGACCATGCGAGAAGGGATACTAAGTATAATGTTAACGGGTCTAAGTTCTGCACGGTTACACTCTACCAAGGATTGCTGACACAAAACTCTAGGGTTGGCAGCACATTTAGGACGAGGAGTTATGCTAGCAACAATGATAGCGACATGCGAGGCATCACTTATTATGGAAAGCTTATTAACGTCGTTGGGTTAAATTACCAGTTTTTCATAGTAACTCTCTTCAAGTACTCCTATGCAAACACGACATCTTCAAGGGTTCTTACTGTTGATAACTTAGGCATCACATTTGTCAACTTTTCCATGCTCATTCATACAAGTGAATTTGAAGATGATGAGCCGTTCATTCTAGCCTCTGAGGTGCACCAAGTTTATTATGTGGAGGACGAGAAGCATAAAGATTAGAATATGGTGGTTCACCCCAAGCCATACATATTTTTGACATAGGTGATGATGACATTACCGCTTACGACAGTGAGCCCTTACAATTGATGAATTTTGAAAAATTCTTCTCTCAAGGTGATGGCAATTTAGCTATTACTAAGTATGTATGTTCTTCATCCTAGTATTTATTTAAAATTGTCGTTACTAAATTACTTAAAAAAACTCATTTACTTCAAATATAAATTTCAATCCATTATAATCTGATTATAAATTAAACCTAACAATATTGTGTTATCAAAAATATCTTTTTAGGCAAGATGATGATGATGATGGATGACTTTTATTACGCTTTGAATACTTAATGTAATATTTCTTTTTCTAAAAAGATAATTACAAAAGAAAATTAAGTGTTTTTAAAAAAGAAATACATACTTGTAGCGGTTGTTTAACTCACTACAAAACAATATAAACCGCAGTAAAACTATACCTAGTGTTTACAAATACCTCCCCTCCTCTCATTCTCACTTGCTCATGCTTTGCTTAACTATTCTCTCTGCTCATTCTCTCTTCTTTTTTCCTTATGTTAGTTCTTTCTTCGCATGGTGGTAATATCATATCAATTTATAAGCATATTTCTCTTTCATATTTGTATATTCATATCAATTTTTATTATTTTTAGGTCATTCTTAAATAAATTGTTGGATCTATTCAATAATTTTTATGTCATATTTTCTCCACTTTCTAAATTTATTGTACATCTTCTTTCATCTACTTTGATAACTTTCTATATATTTAGTTCAATTTGTACACTTTCTATAACTTAAGTTTTTATCATAAAATAAAATATATTAAATTAAAATTACATTGTACAGTTAAATAATAAGCTTAATTACCACAACAAAACTTTAATCTATATAATTTGTTACATTATCTATATATCTACATATATACATACATATATTGTATTAAAAATTCACATATTTAAATATATATAATAATAAGTACTATTACAAAGAATTTTAAATTTTTTTACAATGAATGAAATTTCTTAAAACTTTTTGAAATTTTGTAGTGGTTAGGTAACAGCTCCAAACTTTTGATGCCAACGTAAAAAATTTTATTTGTGTCAAAATATTTTGTTGCCTTGCAATTTCCAACCAACTAGACATGATTTTGTAGAGATTTCATAACCGCTACAAACTTTTTTCCGTTACATTCTTATACACATTTATTACAGTTTTATAACCGCTACTAAATTATATAAACTGCTATAAAAATTTGCAGCAGTTTAACTGTTATGCTCAGTGGTTATGTAAACCGCTATAAATGTGTTTGTAGCACCTGAAATAAACCTCTACAAATATATTTTCCTCTACAAAGTCCTAAATTTGACCGCTGCAAAACACCTTAATTTTTGTAGTGCTTTTTCATAAAAAATGTCACTCTTTACTCCAATTTTAACTAGAATTAAACAAGGCCTGTTTTTACATTATATACTCTATAATCCTTAATATAAGATATAGTGAATTAATTTTAGTAGATTAATAAATATAAATAAATTAGTTAATTATAATAATTGTGACATGATATCCTTAAAATATTTATATATAAAATTAGATTATATATTAATTTATAATTTAGATAAATTAATTTAGAGAAAAATGATAAATATTATATATAAATTAGATTATTAAAATATTATATTTAAAAATAAATTTAACTCTCTAAATAGTTGATATATATATAGTATAGTATTATGTTACCTCGATCTTTCTATTACATTGAGTCAAGCGTACCAATTTAGATCAAATTTTGAGTTTGTAATAGATTATTATAAAATATCGGCCTTTAGGCTATGATCATGTCACGTCCCGAAATTTGGCCCGTGACCAGCACGGAATATGAATAGTTTCATATTCCGAAAGCCTAAAACCTCAAATACATCGTTTAAAGTTTTCATAATGTTTTCAAAATAAACACAATCTTTTCTAAGGTCTATGTGGAGCATTTACCTTTTTATTCAAAATAACACAAGTACTTAATAAAGATTAAAATCAATCTTGTTCAAAAACAACGCTTCAGATCTGCGACGAGGCTCTTTACTGCTCAGCGAGATGATTAGAGTCACCTGCACTATCTGAAGCCAAAAAATCTACTCGTGAATAACGTCCCAAAAACATGACTTAAAGAATGCGGAAATAAACAATGCATAATTCTATTGAAAATGTATTTCATAACACTTCGTAATCTAATGTAAACCTTTTCGTAAACATTTGTATTTTAGGGAAAATAACAATCTACAGTAACCATTTCAAATCAATCTGAAATAACTATTTCAAATCAATTGTTGTAAAACAATCCTTTCTAAACCATAATCTTTCTGTAGGACTTCAACAGAACAAAAACAGACGTGGACACATAGTCCACGAGAGTAACTAACCATTCTGGTGGCTTGAAGCCACTAACTGTCGCGAGAATGAATCCCACGAAATAATTCTGGTGGCTAGGCCACAAACTGTCACGAGAATGGATCCCACGAAATAATTCTGGTGGCTATGCCACAAACTGTCGAGCTCGAGTAACCAAGGTGCACCAAGGACTAACAGTACTGCTGTTAGCAACCAGCATTCTGTATTCCGTCCTAAAACATTTCTGTCATGCATGGGGTTTACTTCACATGTAATAATCTCAACTGTTTCAATGCCATAACTGTTGGTAAAAACCACTTTGAATTTCAAAAAACCCCAGCATGTACATTAAAAATCAAGTTACTGTAAAATCATATGAAATTCATAAGAATATATTTCATGAATAACATCAGTTCAATGCAACTTTTGCCAAACTTTTTTCAAAAGCTTATTCATCCATTTTCATACATAATCATAATTCTTTAGTAAACCAATCGAAAGAAAAATCATTTCTAACGATTTAAACCATACTTTCATAAAATTTGATTTTCAAAATCCATATGTGAAATTCATCATTTGAAATGACAATGCATTTGAAAATGTAAATTTTAGGGAACGTTATTCACTCACCTGCCACGCTCCTAAACCTTTAACTTTTGCCAATCACTTTCGATTATTTTCACTTTCAAATTTACTGGTATCCCAAAATAGTAAATGTTAACATTCTATCCAAAGTTTCAATAGAATAAAGCACTTGAAATCCTGACAAGCTTTCATTCCAAAGTTTTGCCAAACAGGGTCTAAAACCTAAAACCACAATTCATAATACAACAACACCTCAATTTGAGCATATTCCATATAAAACCAAACGTAGCTTCATATTGTCTTTCCTTAGAAAACTTAAACCAAATTTCATATTACACACAACCATGAAATCTCTTATATATATATATATATGCATATATGCTATCTGAGTCATTTCCCGAAGGCTCAATTTTGCACAGCACCAACATCAAGCTCCTTACCATGACAGTAATGATTATATTTATTCATCAAGCCAAAACAGCAACACATATGCATGTATATATATTTCAAAAAAAGAAAAATGATCAGAGCCTCCTCCACAACTATTTTGCCAATTCATTTTGCACTCACACAAACCTTCAACAGAACATCAAGCACCAAAACATGAACACACAGCGATGCAAGTTATACATTCCACTTTGCTTTCCAGCTCAAGGCAATAACCCGTGGCTTATGACATTTCTCCCTTTTGGTTTCAAAAGTTTATGCTTCAATGTACCATAAAATACATGCACATACTTTAATTCTCAAGGAAGTGGCTATCTATATGAACATATATATATGTCTATGTATACCCAAAACAACATTTCATAAATACATATATACAGCAACTAGTTCCAAAACAGTAGCCACATTTCCTGAGCAAATCACCGTCATATATATAATAAACCCCATTGCAAGCTAAATGCATATGAATACTCTTTCCATCCTCTCTAACCCAACCCATTATGATATGCCTCTGTCTCCTCTATCATTTGACCACATAATCACATACATGTACCTACACACATCATTCCCCTGTCTAAGACCATCTTATACATACATATATATACTCCACTGGTACAGTATATATATATATATTCCTTTAACATTATCACCGAGCTTATATATACATCCATTCATCCTCCCACAACCTCACAGCTGACCAAACCATATCACAGCGCACACACGAACACATATACACGGTGCACAGTTCAATGGAAATAGAGACAGAAGAGGGGAAGAGTGTGGCAACTACATTGCAACATCAATATTGCCTAAAGCAGGAAGGAAAGGAAAGAGAACCCAAACATTCCAATACCTTCACAGTGTCGAGTAGAATTTACTGGGTACACACTGTTGGCGAAGATTCACACAGCTTTCACCGCCACTCTGCTTGCCTCTAACTCACCGCCACAACTCTATCCATTGCACCCACTTCTTTCTCCTGATTCACACAATCACTTTCACGATTTCACGCGTTTACAGAGGCCAATTGCTACCAATAGAAAGAAAGAAAATTGAAAGATCGGGAAATTGCTACAATACTCTGGTGTTTTTGGTAACGAAGCAGAATTTGCACAGAACGACGGCAACCAAGCTATCTGAACCCTGCCTAGAGACTTCCCACAATGTCAATCACCACACACACCAGCTAAGGCTCTCGCATCCTTCCCAAGTTTCCTCTACTCGCAGTGTTAAAAGGCCTCAAAAGACAGAGATTTCAGGCGATGGGACAACTCTGGCGGCGATAACACGGCGAGAGATTGATGGAGCACGGAAGAGGATGAGTCACACGGCATCAGTGGCGTGAACTCCTCTCTGTCGCCGCTCACCCGCTGCTCCTTATCCCTTGCCAGTCGCTGAAGAACTTCAGAGGAAATGAAGAAAAGGTACAGCTGCAGGAAGAAAACGACACGAGGGGCAAAAAATGGAAATTTCACGAGCTGGAAAAATGAAAAATTTCCTGACTTCTGCGGTGGCTAGGATTCGAACACAAAACCTAATGCTACAACCCATGCCTTTTGGCCACTCTGCTAACCTGATCCTATTGAAATTCCTTGCACCAAATATATACATATTCCATTCTCAATAGTATATATATATATATATATATATTTTATTTATTATTTTTTTTACTAAAATTCTCGAGCCATAACAGATCAAATATATTATAAGAAAATAACAAGATATATATAATCAGTTCCATTTACATCCACTTTGATAGAATTCACAATTTCATTATTGAATCAGGTTTACAATATATCATCCTTTCGAAACTTACAAGTAACAGCAAATTATATATATATATAACCATATACAGTCAAACGTTGAGAGACAAACTAATTACACTAACAGAACTTCCAATGGTGATTGCAGGAAACGCACGTGATAATTGACTGAAAATTTCTTGAGTAGCTTGAATGCATCAAGGCATCGATTTTCTTCAACTTCGCCACTGGTTGAGGTCACTGCCATGTCTGCCGCGTTCTTCACTGCCTCATACATTCGGATTAATTCTTTCTCCATTCTATAACCCTAAAAGAAAAGTTCAACTTCTTATTAGCTTTTCTATATGAAGATTCTACTAATATCACTGAGTTTTCTATGCTCTATCAATTTCAACTCCTTATCAAGAATTGTATCTTAAACAAAAATTTAGGTTATCTAACTTTTTTTTTATAAAATTAAGATATCTAAATTTAATTAGGATGATTTATAAATTTAAATTAAATTATTAATAAAAGTTAAATATCATTTATTAAAGGGTTTCTAGAAACAGATATCTTTTTCTAAATAAATAAATTTTGGATATAAATATATTGATCACTGAAAACTATTCTATACATAAGCTATGGTTAAATATTCTAATTTTTAAGAAAATTTCGTATCGCATAAAATTTTGATTAATGAATGTAAAAAAGTTGTTATTCATCACTTGCACTTAACATTAATTCGTTTGTTTTAATATTAATTAGATGAGATTCTTTCATTGACAGGATATTTAATTTGCTACATAATCTCAACTATATTTTGTTTTGCTTTGAAAGATATATATGAGCCATAAATTTAGTAGAAATACTTACATAGAGTGTTATGTCATATGAACTCTCTCCAATTAAAATAAAACAAATCATCCATTTTAATTTTAGTTGGTTGATGACTTATATGAAATAGTTCATATTTTTTTTAAGAAAAATAAACCTTTTAATTAAGAGATTTATTTTTCTTATAAATAAAATATAACATGATTTTTTTTTAAATGAGTCATCAATTGAATTATTGTATTTTTATTAGAAAAAGTTTAAATAATGTTCTACTCTAAGAGTATATAAGTATTTCTCTCAATATATTTTCCTTTTTACTGTTTCAATGCACCAACATTGATAAAAAATAAAAAAAGGATAGTATCTAAAAAATTATGTTTGACCGGTATTAAATCAACCTTATGAATTTAGGTCAAAATTATTATTAATAAGGTATAAAAAATAAAATGAAATCTTTTTTAAATATGACTTAACTAATTAATTTGATTTTCAAATCGATGTTTACATATGTAACTAACCATTAATAAACTTGAATAATAAATACATCTATTCCCCATTTCGCCATTTCAATTGCACATACTTCTTCTCTATTTTGATTTTTAAATTCATATATTTTAGTCAAAAACGTTAGCAAGAGTAAATATATTATAACATGATTCTAAAAATATTTTTTATTAAAAAAATACATTATATTAAATCTTATTTACTAATATATCCCAATTCTTATCTAAATTTTATTATTACTCACTTATTACTTATCCCACTTATTATCTTTTTTTTTTATGATTTCTCTAATTTATCACTCATTAATTTTTTAATATTCACTTGTTATGTATTTATTAATTTTAGTAAATTTAAACAAAATTAAAGTAATTTTTGTTTAAAGAAAAAAGCAACAGGTTAATATAACTTTGGGTAGGTTTTTTTGACATATATACCTTTAACTAAATATATTTTAAAATGATATCGCTTAGATCAAATTCTTTACATTAATTTCAAAAAGTTCTCTAATCTTATTTTGCCATGAATACGATCTTTATTTAACTTAAACATACATGAAATAGAACACACACCACAAAGTGTGATTATAGAACTTTTTGGTAGCTTTTAGAAAATGGCTTATGGAGAAGAGTTTATAAAAAAAATAGTTTTTAATAAATGAGTGTTTGGATAGTTATTTCTAAAAGTACTTTTATTATTAGTAAATTGTGAAAAATGGTATGATTATTAAATATATGAGAGGAGAGAGATAAGAAAGGAGAGATAGTGTAAAAGAGAGATGAGAGAGGAGAAATGGTGTACAAAAGAAATGAGAGAGGAGAGATAGTATAAGAAAAAGTTGGGGTAATGTAGTAATTAGTTACTTCATAAGCTCTTTTACTATTCTATAAACTACTCTAAGTAGCTTATCTGAAATATTGGTTTTAAATCATAGTTTGATCCAAAAGCCCTTTTAAATAAATATACCTGTTTATTTTTTTAAAAAATCAAACTTAGGTTTTGCTCAAACCTAAGTTTAAAGGGGAAAACCAAACACACATAATAGATATAAGGAACTTAATATAAGTATACAACTAACAAGTTGAATTTGAGGTGGTAAGTAGCCTCACGCCGGTAAGGAAAATAACAAAAGTTTAAATCTTGAGTAACACATTTGTTGCTTTAAATGATTGTGAAGTGCTCTCTATTCTATTTATAACAACAACTATTCAAATCATCCTCAACAAACTATTGTTTAAAATTAATTAAAAGTAATAAATGTATAAGAGATATAATGTTTTCCTAAATATAACCTTAGTTATGAAGATGATTAGTGTAAGAGATATGAATAGGAAAAAAATGAGAGAGACATATAATAAATTTGGGGTAAAAATGACAAATGTGCATTAAATTTTTAGGCAAGGCCAAATTATTGTTTATATATAGGACTAAACCTTATATAAGAGAATGTTGCTTATAAATAGGACACGGAAGTAATATATTATAGAGGGTAGCTTAATCAAAGCAAAATACCAACGCTGTGATTTAATGGTATGGAGTATATGGAAATGTAATTTTAAAACGACTAGGAGCATGTGTATACATATTTTGTTAGACATGATTTCACTCAAGATGGATGCATTGGGTGAAATGAAATTTTACAAATAGTAAAAACAACTAATCTTAAACAAAATAAACAGAGTAGAACTTCCTATAGTGACTACAAGTAGTTAAAAGAATCAAAATCTAAACATATACATAGTTTCTATCAAACTAAATACACCTCCATTTACAACCATTTTGATAGAATTCACAATTTCATTATTGAAGCAAATATACTACAGTATATATTATCCTTTTGAAATTTACAAGAAATAACAAATCAAATACATCACGATGCATAGTCTTCCATTGAGAGACAAACTTCCCTAACCGAACTTCCAATGTTGATTTCATGAAACGCACGAGACCACGCGTCTGAATCTGATAATAAGTGCACTCTCCTTTTCCACATTTCCCACACGAACTGACATGTGGCTTTTGGTTTCTTTCCACGCTCACACTTGAACAACGCTTTCCTTTTGATATTCTCAATCTCGTTCTTCCTTTTATCACTAGCCATGTCTTCTGTTCTCATGTTGACGATATTCTCTGGTGCGAATTCTCCAAGCAGAGCTCTTCTCAGAAAATCTGGGTTATTTGGATCCTTGAGGATAAACAACAAGGACCTGTACTTGATCTTTTGAGCCCCATTAAAATAGCCCCACTTCTGAAATAATACAGACTCCACTGTAACAGAAACCCTAATCGGGTCACATACTTTCACTTTATACATGATTGCTTGCTTCAGCAGCCTCCTCTAAAACCCTAGAGAACGCCTCTTGAAGAATTTCCCGTTTTTTGTCTCTCTTCTCATCATTACATTTAATCACAGTTTCTCCTTTGAAGGGAGGAGGATGCCTTCTTCAGTATTCCAGAAACTTGCTTCCTCTCCTTACTTCTTTTAGTTAGTTTTCTTTTATGCCTTTCCCATTAAAAAAAATAGAACTCCCAGTAGCGATTACAAGTAATTAAAACAACCAAAATCTAAACAGCTGCATAGTTTTTGTCAACTAAACAATTCCATTTACAACCACTTGGATAGAATGCACAATTTCATTATTGAATCAAATGTAATATATATATTATCCTTTCCGAATTTGCAAGTAATAACAAATCATAAGTACACTAACAGAACTTCCAATGGTGATTATATGTAAATAAAAGAATCAAAATCTAAGCATTGTTTTTGTCAACTAATCAGCTCCATTTACATCCACTTTGATAGAATTCACAATTTCATTGTTGAATCAAGTTTACAATATATCATCCTTTTGAAATATACAAGTAATAGTAAATTATATATATAACCATATACAATCATCCATTGAGAGACAAACTAACTACACTAACAGAACTTCCAATGGTGATTGCATGAAACGCACGTGACATAGGTGGTCATAGGTTCATCAGCTCTACGAGTCTGCATCGGATAATAAGTGCACTCTCTTTTCCCACATTTCCCACACACGAACTGATCTGTTGTAGCTTTTGGTTTCTGTCCATGTTCACACGCGAAGAGAGCTTTGCTTTTTATCTTCTCTATCTCCTTCTTCCTTTCATCACTAGCCATGGCTTCTGTTCTCATGTCTACGAGCTGCTCCGGTGCAAATTCTCCGAGCATAACCCTTCTTCTGAAATCTGGGTTCTTTGGATCCTTGAGGTTAAACATCAAGGACCGGTACTTGATCTTTTGAGCTCCATTGAAATAACCCCACTTCTGAAATAGTACTGACTCCACTGTCACAGAAACCCTAATAGGATCACATGCTTTGACTTTATCCTTGATTTCTTCATCATCAGCTTCCTCTAAAACCCAAGAGAACGCCTCTTGAAGACTTTCCCTTATTTTGTCTCGCTTCTCATCATTAGTTTTAGTCAGTGTTCTCCTTTGAAGGAGCAACAGGGCTTGAAGAGGATGCCTTCTTCAGTATTCCAGAAACTAGCTTCTTCTCATCTTTGGCTATGTTTGCTACGGAAACAAAAGTTTTATCATTGGAATCTTTTACCTTTGCATTTTCTAAGGTTGATGTCACAAGATTTTTGTCAGTGCCTTCGGAACCTTAAGCTTTATCACAAGAGTCTTCTTATCCTTCTCAACTTTAACATTTCGTGCAGAAACAGTGACATTAGAATCTACTTGTATCTCAATCTTCTCATTCCTATCAGTTTTCTCGACCTTTGAAACCTTCTGATCAACCTTTTCTTTCTTATTTTTGCTTATTTCCTTCATGATTTTGGTTTTCCACATCTTTATCAAGTCCATAGCAAAAGCTCGGATCTTCTTTCTAGGATGCTTTGTTAGAACTCTGAGATGTTTACCCACTTTGGTTGATACTAGAATTTGATAATTGACTGGAAATTTCTTGAGTAGCTTGAATGCATCAAGGCATCGATTTTCTTCAACTTCGCCATTGGTTGAGGTCACTGCCATGTCTGCCGCCTTCTTCACTGCCTCATACAGTCGGATCAATTCTTTCTCCATTGTATAACCCTAAAAGAGAAGTTCAACTTCTTATTAGCATTTCTATATGAAGATTCTACTAATATTAATGAGTTTTCTATGCTCTATCAATTTCAACTCCTTATCAAGAATTATATCTTAAACAAAATTTTAAACTATCTAACTTTTTTTATAAAATTAAGATATCTGACTTTAATTAGGATGATTTATAAATTTAAATTAAATTATTAATAAAAGTTAAATATTATTTGTTGAAGGGTTTCTTGAAACAGATATCTATTTCTAAATAAATAAATTAATTGTGGATATAAAGATATTGATCACTGAAAAATATCCTATACATAAGCTATGGTTAAATATTCTAATTTTTAAGAAAATCTCGTATCGCATAAAATTTTGATTAATGATTGTAAAAAGTTGTTATTCATCACTTAACATTAATTCGTTCGTTTTAATATTAATTAGCTGAGATTCTTTCATTAACAGGAGATTTAGTTTACTACATAATCTCAACTATATTTTGTTTTGTTTTGAAAGATATATATGAGCCATAAATTTAGGAGAAATACTTATATAATTAAGGAGTGTTATGTCATATGAGCTCTCTCCAATTAAAATAAAATAAATCATCCATTATAATTTTAGTTTGTTGATGACTTATATGAAATAGTTCACATTTTTTTTAATTTTTAATAAAAATAAATCTTTTAATTAAGAGATTTATTTTTCTTAAAAATAAAATATAATGTGAAAATTTTCAAATAAGTCATCAATTGAATTATGTATTTTTTATTGGAAAGAGTTCAGATAACATGCCACTCTAAGAGTATGTATATATTTATCTCCATATATTCTCCTTTTTACTGTTCCAATGCACCAACATTGATAAAAAAAAATAGGATAGTATCTAAAAAATTATGTTTGACCGGTATTGAATCAACGTTATGAATTTAGGTCAAAATTATTCTGAATAAGCTATACAAAATAAAATGAAATATTTTTTAAATATGACTTAACTAATTGATTTGATGTTCAAATCGATGTTTACATATGTAACTAACAATTAATAAACTTGAATAATATATACTTTAATATGTAATTCAATAATTTTTAAATCATACTTAAAAATTTAATAAATGATTTCAAACAAATAAATTCCCTAACTAATTCAGAGAAATATGTTTAAAATCACGTTTGCTTTTCAAATTGAAAACTCAATATATGGCAGATGAATTGGATTGCTTGTTATGTTTCTAATAATATCTTTATCAATTTTAGGTAATATGGTATTACCGGTTTGATTAAAGTTTAATCATAACATGACATCAAGAACTATGTACCTTTCATTGATCCTAAATCAAAATTAAATTGGTGTGAAAATCTTAACATTAATTCAATTGAAATCTGTATGATTTAAACTTATCTGTACAACTAATAAATATTAATGGATCTTTATATTTCATCCTAGTTCAAATTAATTAAATTTTAGTTTCAAATTTCATTATAATAAGCTTGATGTAAATTTTAACCATTTTTGAATCTTACCTTAATATTTCCATTTACGGAGCATGATGTCCCATTCTTATGAGCTTTCTCAGCTTTTTCTTTCTTAATTTTGCCTATTCCCTTTATGATTATGGCTTTCCATATCTCAACTAGGTCCATAGCGAAAACCTGGATCTTCTTTCTGGGATGCTTTGTCAGAAGTCTTAAATGTTTACCCACTTGGGTGGATACCAGAATTTGATAATTGATTGGAAATTTCTTCAGCAGATTGAATGCATCCAGGCACCGGTTTTCTTCAACTTCGTTGTCATTTGACGTTGCCGCCAGCGCCGCTGCCTTCTTCACCACTTCATACAATCTGATAAATTCTTTCTCCATCGCAGAACCTGGAAAGAGAATTCTGATTTTTTTTTTTTATTAACTTTTCTGTATAAAGACTATATGACGATCACTGAACGTTTGAGACTCTATCAATCTTGACTCCTTACAAGGTTTCTATCTTAAACATAATGGAAAACTAGAGAAAAGGACCTAAAGAAAGAATTATATTTATTAAAACATCATCAAAACTGCAATTATTCAAAATAAGCAAACATGTTCTCTCTGTCGCCTCATTCTTGTGTTTAAAATTTAAATTTAAATGTTTAAATTTTCATTCTTAACACCTCACACCAATATTACAAAATGGAAGGTAGAGGAAACAAGTAGGAAGGAGATCGACGGAAACTTACTTGATCTTCTGCAAATCACTCTTGGTTAGAACTTTTGTTGAATGTGATATCTTTTCAGATTATGTCCATCCGAGCTTGGATTTGCCTATTATTTATAGAACTTCTAAGAAGATTGATCTGATCTAATCTAATCTGATCCCATCAACAACTGTATTATCATAATCATAAATATTTTCACATAATAGAAAGTATTAATATTTAATCATATATTATATAGGATATGATTATATCAAATTATTATATGGCATAAAAAATAATAAAGTTATATCAATCTGAAAGAAAATGTACGGTTTTAAATTTTGACAAATTTAAATATATAATTCTCAACACAAAGAAAATAAGATATACATAAATGTTTTAAAATATATTTTATAATTTAATCAGACGCTCAAAATAATTTGTACGTGGTTAAGTTATAAAATTATATAAAATTCAAACTTAAATTGAAATAAGAATAATTATATGACTGATGACTTTTTGGGTTGTATCACAATATCAGATCATCAATTGTTTGTAAATCATATTTAACGAGATCCTTATTGTTATTATTGAGCTCAGTTTTAAAAGGTAAAATGATTTGGATTAAAAGGTCATTATTTCATAATTTTTTATCAAATAGGTGAGGCGCCGTCAAGGGAATGTAAGAGGTTTGACCATCCAAGAGTAATTTAGATTTTTAAATTTATATTTTGGTAATTCGTCTTTTTAAATATTATAATTTTTATAATCCTCCCCAATAGATACATATCATTCCCTCTATAATTTTTGTCCTAATTTTTCTGAACAATAATCTAACATATATGAATTTGATTAGTTTGATTTATATATTGAATTTAAGTTATTATTTTAATCTATATCTTGTATATATAAAATTTTTCTTGATGACTATTTTATGATAGGAGGATATATAGATTCGTGTATTTGAATTTATTAAAGAATAATTTTTGGATAAGGGGATATATTATTTGTTATGATATTATTTCTCCTTCTTAATGAATAATTCTTGGATTTATAAACTTACTAATCATTGGATAAGGGGATATATTCTGTGAGCAATAAATTTATTCTCCTTTTCCCCCTTCAATCACACATACTTCTTCTCTCTTTTAAATACATACATTTTACATTTTAGTCTGAACCGTTAATAACACTGTTAAAAGATATTCTAACAAAATTCTAAAAAATAATTTTTATTCAAAAATATATTATAATAAATCATATTTACTAATATATCTCACATTTCCACATTATTCAAAGTCTCTAATTTATCTTTCAATAGTTTTTTAATGGAGAAAACTTATATCAAGTTCCTTCCATCCGTGTTGTAAAGTTTTTCAATTTCACTCTATCATGTTATATTTTTGATAACTTTATTTAACTTAAACTCATATGAAAAAATAGCACACATACATGACAAAGGGAAATTGTTGAACTTGATATATAGTCCACTTTTGTCATTCATTTGTTATCTATTTAATAATTTTAGTAAATTTAAATGATAGCAAATAAACATTTTATTATATTTTATAATATTATAATATAATTAGATATATATATATATATATATATATATATGCTTGAAAGTTACGTTTCTTAAAATAGTTTAAATAAATTACATTAAACATTTAAAATTATTAGAAAACATAAATTCAGAGATATAAAACAATTAAGTTTAAAATATGATCAAATTAATCAATTCAATTATATAACCATAAGAATTAAAAATATATATTAAAAAATTGGGTAAAAATAAGTGTTTAAATGATCATGAAGTAACACATTATATATGGTTGTTTAGTCAAAACAAAATGCTAACGCTGGGATTTAATCGTATGGAGTAACTAATGCTTGAAGGAGGGATAGAGAAATACAATACACACAACCATATGAAATGATTCAGTTTATCACTTGATCTAGGTCTAGTCTCACAATACTTTTGAAAGTTTCCACTATAACTCCGAGAGTTCCTATAATGTTTTTGAGAGACGAAACTAAAATTTGTACAATTTAAATAATTAAAAATTGTGTTAAAACTATATTCTAATATAATTTAAATTTAAGACACTCTTTTCTTTTATATAAAATAATTCAGAGATCATTTTGTTATCCGAAAGTAATTTTTTGACATTATTAAACTTAGATAGAACTTGTGGAAAAAAATGAATTAGAATAAACTTTCAGCTTATTCGAGTCAACTGGGTAAAGTACAACGGGAAAAGAAAAGGGTGACTCAGATGTTACTAAAGTCATTTTTAGTTGCACCAAAATTGAAGCGTTTTGAGTCAAATACTCAAAATATAGCGTTGAGATTTAGATGTGACTTAGGGCATTTTTTTACTTGGACCAAACTTGAAAGTAACTCGAGTTAAAGACTTAAGATACAACATTATGACTGGGATGAGACTCAAGGCATGTTTTACTTCAATAAAAATTAGGGTTTATGCGAGTCAAATGAAACAAATACATTGTTCTCCATTTCCATTGAGAGAAGACTATTCTAAGCATAAAATATAGTGAAATATTTAAATTTTTAAGAAAAATTCGGATATCTTAAAATTTTGATTATTGAATGTAAACCGTTTTGTTCATCACCTTAACATTTGTTCCTTTTAATATTTATTAGATTAGATTCTTTCTTTATCACTGGATGCCTTGTGTTTTTGTAGTTCATTGCTTGGCAGTGTGACGTTTCCCTTTAGACCCCGCCGCACAACCACGGCACCACCCGGGGGCGCAGCAGCTAGGGGACGTTTTAGACATTGACGAATTTGGAGTCATGTATTTGTACCAAGGTTTTCATATTTGTCTCTTTTTGAAGCTTCAATTAAGGAAAATAATTATACGTGCATAGAGATCTTCTTTGTTTGTCTTTTGAGAAATACAATTAAGAATCTAAAATTACGTAATTGTTTGAATATATGAAATTTATTATTTATATTGTTAAATTTATTACATAAAAAACAGAAAAGAATTTATGGATAGGAAATAGCATCCAATCTAAAGAAAAGCCCCTTTTAAAAAAAAAAACATGTCACTCTTCACCCCAGTTGTAATAACTAGAACTAAATGCTGCATCCTGCTTTTACATTATACCCCCTTCGATTCTTACAATCATGTTGAATCAAAGATATCAATCCTTCATATGGATGAAAAATAGGTTGATACCCGGGCATGGTGCTTATAGCTTGCTTTGCCCAGCGGGATACTATAGCGTTTGTTGTTCTAGGAATATAACTTCAACTTCCCATTGGCGTATCAACCACGATTGAGTTTCACTGATCAAACCTTCATTATCCATGTGTTGACTCACATCCTCTTAGTGAAGAAGCCATATGACATCTGTTGCATCCGACTCAATGATAACTTTCCATTCACCTCTCCTCCAGGCCATCTTCAAACCGCAAATAAGAGTCCATAATTCAGTCGTTAAGCTATCACCGTTCTCTGGTCGAAACATGAAGCCTTAAAGAAATGTACTGCCATCCTCATGCATATTACCTCTGCATCTTGCTCCATGGATCATGGTGAAGGAGTCACCAACAATCACGCACTACATGGCCATTGAGTTCCACTTTGTACCGCAATCACGCACTACATGGCCATTGAGATTGATTTCGTGGAGCTTCTTACAGGATTGACTCCAGCTTGAGATGATACCCTTCAATCTTAGAATAAAAGGTACTGGTTGGTCAGAACTTTCCCCTAAAAAATCCTCTCATTATGCTGTTTCCATAAGAGCTAGCAGGAGGTATTGAATAATTCGCTCCAGCATCTTCCAAGAGCAAGACCTGGGTTTTTAAGGTTTAATTCCAACCAATCTTGCAGATCAAGATTAAAGAACTCTTTGTGAACAGAGGGGTTGATTAAACTAAGCCACAAATCCCTAGTGTCATCACAATCTCTAACATTATGCAATAAGCTTTCTGAGTTCGCACCACCCCAAGTGCAAGTAGTGTCCATACACATGCCTTTCTTGGCTCTAGTGTCATTGGTCAAAAGTTTATTATGAAAAGCTAGCCAAATAAATGTTTTGCTCCGTTGCATACCGGGAAGTTTCCAAACCTTCTGCCAGATACAATCAGTGGTCACATATTCCTTGGAAATAGCTTTCTAGGATGGTCTAATAGAGAAAGCTCTATTTCTGTCATGCTTCCATCTCACCATATTTCTCACCTGGTCAGTCTCGACTCCACTTTCCAAGTGTTTTCTTTCCATGAGTTATTGATTCCTACCAACATGTTTGACCCCGTCCTTTAATTTCTTGACTAATAACTGGCATTAGATCATTTCCGCGTTGGTAGTTGCTTCTAATGACCTTAACCCAGAGATCATCTCTTCGATTAATCAGGTTCCATCCAAACTTTTTTTTTGGTATCTCAGATGCCTTAGACCCAGCCCCAATTCCTCTTGACTTTACAGATCGTGTCCCATGCTACAAGGTGAGATCTATACGTCTTTCCGACATTGAGTCCCAGATAAAACTTCGGTTGCTCTTTTCAGTCCTTTCACATGTAGCAATTAAAAGAGATGTCGTCTGCATGGAGTAATTGGGGATCATAGACATCATTGAAGAGACGAGTGTAATTCGACCTACAAGAGCAAGAGAGGCCACTTTCTCTTTACTTTTACTACAAAAAAAATAGAGCTTTGGTGACAACATTTTACAAACTACAAAGCGGAACATTAGCTTGTCACTGCTGAAAGTAAGAATTTCTATAAAGTCAATATTTTCTACGGTAACACTATTTGTTATCGTAGAAGATTAATAATTTCTACAATGACAATTTTTTGTCATCGCCACAAAAATTAGGCTTAAGCAAAGACTTTTCTCACTTTGCGGTTGAAAGTCTTTATGCATTTTTTTCTAATCTAAAGAGTTTTAAAGCAATTGTCTAATATATTATTGAATAATATCTTTTTTAAAAAATAAATAAAGGAATTTTACATGTTGTTATTGTAATAAGCAGAAATTATATAGATAATAATGTGGTGAGTGTGAAAGAAGATGAAGTAGGGGTGTGTGTATAAAAAAGATATTATAATTGTGTGTCAATAAGTGTGAAAGTTAGTATAAGAGAGATGCGTGTGTATGAGGCAGATAAAGAAATAGAGAGATAAAGGAAAGTGAAATACACACACACACACACACATATATATATAGTATGTGTGTTAGAGAGTGGAGGAGGATTATAATACATACATACTTGTGAGAGAGATAGAGTGAGAGGGATAATATAAATTTATTTGAGAGAAAATAATACACCTTATAAATAGTTTTATGATAAGTATTAGTATACTTTACATAAAATATAAAATATATTATTATGATATAAGGGGTGAGACAAATAATATAATAGAAGGAGGTAACATAATTAATTTAAATATTTGATGAAGATTATTAAATCTTATGTTGATATTTATTTTATTTTAATTATAGTTATTTAAAATACATTGTATCATCAATATTGCTTTTATATTTTTATGTCAACTAATTATCAGTTGTAGTTTTAGTTCAGCGACATGTTCTGGTAAAGGCCTTTATTTGATCTACGGTATCGATTCTGGATACTCGAGGGTTTTTTCCTCTTTTTCACCCACTCATCCGACTTCCTTTTTTTTTCTAACTCCTTCTCTTTCTTCGTTTTCCATATCTGTAGAGAAAGAGAGCAATGAGTGAGTGAGAGAGAGAGAGGAGTACGGGAGAGCGACAGAGGACAAACGAGCTCGTGACGATGGAGATTGACTAAGGTCAGCTCTCTTAACTCTGTTCTCACCTTTGGTTTCCTTTGTTTTTCGATTATGACATTGGGTCTCTCAGTAAAGTCGATTAATTTAGTGGAATATGGTAGATTTAGTGAGAACAAGAAAGGATTTGCTCATTCAAACTTGAAAATCGATGGTCACCTGAAAGTCTTCTCTAATTATGTGATTTTGAAGAGTTTTCAACTGATTCAAAATTAGGGTTTTGAAAGGAAATCCTTAATTAAGTAAATATTGATGCTTAAAGAGGCCTTAATCTTTACGTGTGGTCGCTGACGGGTGTGTGAGTCCTTCAACCTTTGTTCTCCGTGAAGAGCCTCATTTCAAAAATGAAGGACAAAAATGCTATCAAGGAATGAAATTCCTCTCTTATGTACCAACTATTAATTATTTAACACAGCCAAAATAATTCCATACATAATCACTTAACCGTTCCAATAATTTTCCTTGTCTTTCAATTCCAATAATTAACTTCTAAAACAGCAGCACAATTCTTTGAATCATGAACCTCAACACCATAAATATATCAAGCCAGAATAGCAGCATTTATATATACACCTACAGCAGCAATGTCCAAACTCTTCCCCACAGCAGCGACACTCACAACCAACAGAGGGGACACAATTCAAATGACCCACAAAAATATATTCATACATCCATCCTTCAAGTCAGTAACTCCACACACACACACACACACACAAGTTGTACAGACATAAGCATCATAGAACACACACAACCTTCTCTCATTCACTCTTCCACCATCAATTTCCCTCAGGCTCTCGTCAATAGGGAACACAGAAAATCAACCTTGCAACCATCACTAACAAGAATTAAATGAAAGGAAGAGATGTAAAACTTACCACACACAATTTCAAACCCAACAGAAATTCCATTGTCCTTACACCAAATATTCCTTCACCTTTCTTTCCTTCCTAGACTAGACAAGCAGAGAATGACAACCATTATTCATTCAACCACCAGGAACACTGGTTAGCAGAGAAGGAAATGAAGAAATCAATCTTGACTTACACTAAAGTAGCACCCTAAAAGACAGAGCAACGAAGAGCATCCTGCAACCATAACTCTTGATCTATTGATGACGAAAATTGCCTGCTATGATGGGAAAGATGGATTCAAATAGAAGGAGACCAGTAGTCACTAGGAACAATGATGATGAAGCTACACCGTGCAACTGATCAAGACAGAGGAGGAAGATGGAGATTGCAACAATAGTGTCACGTCCCAAAATTTGGACCGTGACCGGCACAGAATATGAATAATTTCACATTCTGAAAGCCTAATACTTTAGATAGAACAATCAAACTTTCCATAATATCTTCTGAAATAACAGAATCTTTTCTAAGGACTATGTGGAGCATTTACCTTCTTTTCAAAACAATACAAACACTTTCTAAAATATAATTTCATCAAAAGTGGTTTTGTCAAAAATGACACTTCGGATCGGCAATGAGGCTCTTCACTGCTTAGCGAAAAGGGCTAAAGTCACCTGCACTATCTGAAGCCAAATAATCTACTCGTGAATAACGTCCCAAAAACATGATTTAAATAATGCGGAAAATAAACAATGCATAATCATATTAAAAATGTATTTCATAACGCTTCGTAATCTAATACAAACCTTTTTGTCAACATTTGTATTTCAAGGGAAATAACAGTATGAAATAACTATTTCATATAACTCATTCAAAATAATCTTTTCAAATCTATAATCTTTCTGTAGGACTTCAACAGAACGAAAACAGACGTGGACACACAGTCCACGAGGGTAACTAACCATTCTGGTGGCTCGAAGCCACTAACTGTCGCGAGAACGAATCCCACGAAATAATTCTGGTGGCTATGCCACAAACTGTCATGAGAATAAATCCCACGAAATAATTCTGGTGGCTATGCCACAAACTGTCGCGAGAATAAATCCCACGAAATAATTCTGGTGGCTCAAGGCCACAAACTGTCGAGCTCGAGAACCAAGGTGCACCAAGGACTAACAGTACTGCTGTTAGCAACCAGCGTTCTGTATTCCGTCCTAAAACGTTTCCATCATGCGTGGGGTTTATTTCACATGAAATAATCTCAACTGTTTCAATGCTATAACTGTTGGAAAAACCACTTTGAATTTCAGAAACCCCAACATGTACACTAAAAATCAAGTTACTGTAAAATCATATGAAATTTGCATAAGAATATATTTCATGAATAACATCAGTTCAATGCAACTTGTGCCAAACTCTTTTCAAAAACTTGTTCATCCATTTTCATACATAATCATAATTCTTTTGTAAATCAATCGAAAGAAAATCATTTCTAACGATTTAAACTGTACTTTCATAAAATTGGCTTTTCGAAATTCATATTTGAAATTTAATATTTGAAATGACAATGCATTTGAAAATGTAAATTTTAGGGAACGTTATTCACTCACCTGCCACGCTCCTAAATCGCTACTCTATTCAGCCCAACAACTGCGATTACATTCACTTCTCAATCCCCTGATATTTTGACATAGGATGTTAACATTCTATTTAAAGTTCCAACAGAAATAAAGTACTTGAAATCCTGACAAGCTTATATCCTAAAGTTTTGCCAAACAATGACCAAAACCAACACCCTAAAACCACAATTCATAACTCAACAACACCTCAATTTGAGCACATTCCACACAACCAAAACATAGCTTTTCAAATCTTCTATCCTTTCAAAACTTAAACTCAAATTCAGTATACATCTAACAATAAAATCTCTTATATATATATATGTATACACATATCATCCCTTTAAAGCTTTCCAACAGCCACTACTGATATATATATATATCTTACAAAACCGCAAATAAAATTTAATTCCAGGATCAAAGGTATCTTATAGCCTTACTTAACCTATGCCACATGATTCCAATAAAGAGAGCAAATTCATTCGTAAGCTCTATCATTTCAAAGCCTCATTCATACAAAAGAATCATTCTTTCCCTTCTCAACACAATTTAAAACAGCAAACTATAACACATAGCAGCACTATATGCATATATATATATACTTGCCCAAACAGTAACATTCTATCAGGAATCACAAATAATCATTTTAATCCCAAATGTTTTTTTTTTACTCGAAATCCGAAACCATAACCTTTGAATTTTCGCAAGTTTTCAAACTTATGACAATGATCAATTTCTAGAAACCTCTATCAATTCATAATCTTTATTTAACTCAACATCCTTATTTCCCTAACTGATCTAAAACTGAATCCATTTCCTCACATTATGAAAACATTTTATCATTCTCCCTTTAGCCTTCAATTCCAGCAATCAATTTCCATTTACCTCTAGATAATTCTTCTTACCAGATCATCTTTACCAACATATACACACATACCATGCATAACAGCATCAACCAACTTCCTACTAACATACTTATGTTCCCACATTTCTCTTTTTTTTAACAGCCACAACCACACCCATATATACACACACATGCTTCCCAGAACAGCAACACGTGTATGCATCGAGACAGCAAGTCAAAGCAATTCATTTACAGGCACATATATATATATATATTCATATATTGGCTAACCATCTCCCCTAGGATTCCACACATGCAGGCAACCGTGACACATTCTCAAAAATAATATACTCTGGTTTCACTTTCCTCCTCTTCTTCCTTCTGTTTTCTCACCCAAAGATAGCAACTCACATGTATATAAATACTTCTTTTAAACCAGAACAGCACCACCCACATATTCTTAATCAGTTTTAACAGCAGCCCACACTCATAGACCGACCCTAAACAGACATGGATTAAAAAGTAAATTCTGAGAAGAGGTGCCACAGAGTTTACACACGGAGTCTTCAAATGGTAGGGAGGGAGATGTACAGGGGTGCCTTTACTGCAGAAATGAGAAAGCTTTAACAGTGACAAGGTACTCATCGGCACATATACTACACAGAGTAATTTCCACTATTAATCACACACCCACCTAGAAGTTCACGGAACCCAGCAGGAAGGAGAGGAAAATCTTAGACTTACTATAATAACATGGAGACCCCTAACAGCGACAGAGAACTGCTGGCATCGCAGTTAACAGCAATGAGGAAAAATAGATACAGACACACACTTGCAGATCAAACATTTCCACACATACGCACAGTAGCAAGCTCTTACATATAACCACATATACCATAGGAATTTAACAGGGATAACCACCACAAAAGATTCTAGAATAAAGAAAGGAGATAAATATCCAAAATTCCAGATTTCCACACCGAGACATGTCTAAATGTCTCGGTCAGATCATAGAGCAGAGATGCACAATACAGAAATCATACAGAACCACAACCCAGATGCATTAACCTTTCGTGATTCCAATGACAAACCCCAGAGCTCAAAATCTAAATGACGGAGAGTAGAGTCAGAGAACTCACCACTACCGTCCAAGATTCTGCAGTTTCTGTCACAGCTTAGCCAGTCTAGATCCCTTCCTCTTTTCCGTCGTTCCTGTCTGAAAGAAGAATTCCCCTGCCATACCGACAATGGCAACACACTCAGACTCTCCCCTTTACTGATTTCCCACTGCTTCTCCTATTCGATACTCCTTTGCCCCGTTTATCATGGCGACGACACTGCGGAAAGATTGACACTTCGAGCGTGACAATACAGAGGGAAATGGACAGAACACGGCATCGATGGCGTGCAATAATCTCCTGCGCTGATCGCCTGCCGTCGCCTTCCTCTGCAGCCGCTGAGACATTACAGAAGAAATAAGGAACATTGTACAGACTCGACGGAGGAAAAAGAAAGAAAGGAGGGTTAAATTTGTAACTTCATACGCCAGAGAAAATAAAAACTTCCACTTCTGCAGTCACCAGAATTCGAACACAGGACCTCTGATTTTCATCCTCCGTCCCTGACCACTCTGCTACCCATTACTATTTGAAATTTTCTACCATGAATATATATTTATCCTTTGATAGCATGATTTTAAAATTTGACAAATTCCTGAACCATAACAAATAGTATGACGTATATAGTGATGGTGCCATGGCTCACGGAGGACCAATAAATACTTGATTCAGTGACAGAAATGACGAATGCTCCTTCTCCACAACCAGCAATCTCACAATGCTCCTCCCTCCACTCTCACTCTACTTCACAAATAAGGAAGACCATGCCCGACAAGACAACGACACTGGTGAGCCACTTAATCGAAGGCAATAGAGAGAATTAACAGTAGCCGTGGATTCTCAGTCCAGGGTCATGAAGCCTTACCAGATTTCCCCTTCTACTGCTCACGACCTCAGTTGACAAAAATGGAAGGAGAGAAAATTCCCACCACCTGCTGAGATCCATGAGTCCCAGAAGAACACAGTGAACGGCAAAGCCACTCGACGCCGATAGCAACTCAGGTGGTAGAGGACGATGGGTCACAACAGCTATAATGCTCAGGCATCATGAATCTTCTCTACATTTTCCCTTCCCTGCTGGTAACGCAGAGTCTGAAATAGGCAAAGGGGTATGTTGGTAATTTCATGCGCTTGAAAATTCCAAAAAAAAATCCCATTGTGGCTTAAGCTGGGATTAGAACAGGGACCCCTGACTTAACTCCTCTGTCCCTGACCACTCAGCTATGCATATCCCTTTGTGAAAATTTTACAACAAATAATATATATATACTTCATTAAAATTGTAATATTTACCTATTTATTTACTAGGGTCATTAGAAAGACATACGAGGAACATGCACAAGAATAAATCCTACAAATAATCAACGCGAGTACGAGATCCACAAATATCCATCGAAATTGGGTTTAACTATGGTGTACCAAAGACTAACAGTACTGCAGTTAGTAACTAATGTTCTATATTCAGTTCTCTCTAAAAACCTTTCCTGCATACGTGGGGTACATTTAGCATTTAATGATCATAATACTTTCCAATGCAACAATTTTAAGTAAGAATACTTCATAATTACGAAACCCCAACATGAACAGTAGAATAATTATCATAGAATAAATATTCCAACACTAAAATCCACATAACAATATTTCATCAAGAAAATTAATTTAATATAACATTTACCAAAGTCTTTTTTAAAACTTTCTTTATTCATTTTCATACATAAACATAGTCATATAATGACCCAAGTGAAAAGTTGGAGCAATAAATCCATAGATGTGTTATTGGGTTTGTTGAAAGAGGTTCTCCCAAAAGGGATTTTAGTGCTTGACTCATTCTATGCAACTAAAAAGATAATTCACAATTTGGGTTTAGATTACCATAAAATTGATGCTTGTGAGGCTGATTGCATATTGTATTAGGGAGAGCACACAAATACAGAATCATGTTCTAAGCGCAATATTCCTAGATGGAATTTAAACAAATAGAAAGGGAAGAAGGTTCTACATAAAGTCTTGAGGTATTTTTCCATAACACCTAGGCTACAATGGCTTTATATGTCAACAGATACAGCTAAATAAATGAGGGGCCATAAGGAGAAACAATTAAATGATGATGTACTGAGACATCCAATTGATTCTTTAGCTTGGAAACATTTTGACCGCCAATACCCTACTCTGCTGATCTAAGAAGTGTTCGATTGGGTTTAGCAAGTGATAGATTTTAACCTTTTGGGAATATGAGTTCTAATCATAGTATATGGCATGTTGTCTTGGTGCCATATAACTTGACTCCATAGCTTTGCATTAAAAGCCCATACTTTATGATGACACTTCTTATTTCTGGTCCAAAGTGTCTAGGGGATGAAATAGATATTTACTTGCACCAATGATTGAGAGGCTGAAACAATTGTGGAAAATAGGAGTATAGACGTATTATGTATATTCTCAATCAAATTTCATCATGCATGCAATGATCTTGTGGACAATAAATTATTTTCCCCATATATAGAAACCTTTTAGGATGATCGACTAAAGGTAAACTTGCATATCCATATTGCCACAAAGACACGCATTACATTTTGTTAAGAAGCAAGTTATCTTACATGGGGCATAGGTAGTTTCTTCCACAAAATACTCATGGCATAAAAATAAGGTATCATTTGATAGTAAAGAAAAACATATGGATCTACTAGTTCCATTAACTGGAGATAAAATATTTAAGCAACTGGAACAATTGGGTGATGTGTCATTTGGGAAGGGTATAAAATGAAAGTGTCATACCAATAATAATGCTTACAAGTGGAGGAAAAGAAGTACTATTTTCAATTGCCTTATTAGAAAAATTTACTAATATGGCATAATCTTGATGTGATGCACATAGAAAGAAATATGTGTCATAATATTGTATTCACGGTGATGGATTTGGTTGGAAAGATGAAGAACACAATTAAAAGCAGGTATGACTTGATGGACTTGGGCATTAGGAGTGATATGCACCCAGTTGAAAATGGTAATAATGATTCTATTCCTCCTGCTCCTTACACATTGTTCTATAAGAATAAACAATCCCTTTTAAAATTCTTAGCTAACTTAAAAGTATTTGATACTTTTTCCTCTAATAGTTCAATATTTAGGAGCAAAAATTATTTGGATTGAAGTATCATGATCACCATGTGTTATTGCAAGAGATATTTTCAACTACAATACGTAGGTTATTACCTTTTAAAGTGTGTGAATCAATTATAGAGTTTGGAAAGATTTTTCAAGAATCTTTGTTCAAAGTGCTTGACTTGTAAACAACTTGATAAACTTTAAAATCAGATAGTATTAACATTGTGCAAGTTGGATACTATCTTCCCACCTGTCTTCTTTGATATTATGGTTTAGTTGCTAATACACTTAGGAGGAGAGGTAAAAGTTCCTAGACCAGTTCAATATCGTTAAATGTACCTAGTAGAAAGGTAACATGCATCAATATCATTATATATTTATCATTCATAACTATAGAAGGTTAACTAATTTTTATGTAATGGTATTTTTCAGATTCTATGTCAAGAGTAATCAGTCTAGAAGTGAGCCTTTTCTAATTATTGTAGTTTAAATCTTAAAACCACAGTCTCTTTCACACATGGTGGAGGAAACAAAGAATATTTTTAAAAAATATGATTAAGATATGATTTTAAAAATAAAGATATTATTTATGTCAAATTTTTATGTTTATCTTAATCTATTTATATTATTATATAAAGTATCTATATTTATTTGTTTTAAGAAAAAATTGAACATGCTGATGCAATGATTGAAAAAAAATTTCAGATAGCTGTAACAATTATTTTACAAAATGTATTCAGAAATTAGAAGATCAACTTGCACTTTAACTATAAGAAATATAATACTGATGAGGATAAAATGATTGATAATCCTCAAATTATTAGTTTTAAAATTAGGAGTGGTTATTAATATACTTTAAGATTGACATGTTTAAGGTATCTTACTATCCTTTTAAATGAATAATATTTTTTTGTTTCCATAATTAAATTCTTATTAGTTAATAAATTTTGTTGTAGAACAAAAATACAAGAAACAAACTAAACCAATAAAAACTAATGATTAAGCATACTTATGGTCCTTGATCTTTTGTAGATATTAAATATTCTACGTTAAGTTTAATATATCATCACTATAATGTAAGTTTTTAATCATTTTTTATTTTAAAATATATTATTTATTTTTTATATGTTATTCTTTTATAGAGAGACCCTACTACTAGACAACCTAGACATCATGACTAATTGTGGGAGATAACACATACTTGGAATACATCAGATGGATAAGTAGTATGGGTTGAGCCACATACTCTGAACAAATTTATGTATACATTATATTTTTATATTTTATTTTGAGTTAATTTTATTTTTAATCTATTAGTTTCATATGTTTTTATTATAGGTTCATATACACGAATTTTCTTAGCAATAAGATCAAGATTTAGAGAATGATGCTCGAATGACCTCATATGAAATATTGGTGGCTATTCTTGGTGAGAGGCGAGAGTACGTAAAAGGGAAAGAATATGGAGTAGAGTCTCAAGGAAGAGAAATCACCCTCAGTTTAGTGATAGTTCAATTGTGTAAAGTATGAGTACCCAATTGGGGGAAGAGTTTGATAAAAAATTTCAAGAGGAGAGAGAAAAATAGAAGCAGAGTGTGCAAAGATAGAAGAAGAACGCGTGCAATTCGATCAAAGATTAATGGAGTAAATTGAACAAATGATACAAGCTCAATTCATTGTCTTGATGTAGATGAGGCAACTAGAGGCACCTACTTCTTCTAATCCTAGTATTGATCATTTAATGTAATGTTTATATTTCAACTAAACAATTTTCTTTATCTTTAAATTGTTTAAGTAATTGAAGTATTATGATATTATAAAGGATGACGTGAATTATTCATTAATATTATTAGATTTTAGTTCATTTAATTATTTATTATTTTATTTCTGTATTTATTGTTTTCATTTAAGAAAAATTAGGTAACAGAATTTACTAGCACCTATTGGTTTTTAGGGGTGACAATTTAGTTACCACATATTCCACTTTAGGCGGTGACAATTAAATTCGCTGTGGATCCCCCATTAGTGGCAAAAATATAGTTGCCGCTAATTCTACTTTAGGTGGGGACAATTTAAGTCGCTGTTGATTCAGCTTTAGGCAATAACATTTTAAGTCGTCACTGATTTTACTTTAGGCGGCAACTTTTGTCACTATATTTTACTTTTCCTTTGTCGGCAACTTCTTTGTTGACACCTTCTGTTGAACTTTCAGTGGCGTGACAATGTTGACGTTAATTGTTGACATTTAGCAGTGATTTTCAATTATTGTCGCTAATGTTTATAGGTAACAGTCTTATAGGCGGTTAATTTTACACTTTAAATAGCAACTCAGTTGCCTCTAAAAGTCAATTTTTTTAGGAGTGTTTGTCAACCACATCTTGGTAGCTTTCTTTAGAAACCCGTTGGTAATGGAAAGGAACTCCATGATATTTGCCTAAGTCGACTACCATTTGGAACCCGAAGGCATTGTTAATCTCCGTCTGCCTAGTATGAATCACATTCTTGAAAAAGAACACGAGTTTTTCTCACATTGACTTTCAACCCTGTGCTAGGACAAAAATCATCAAGGCACTTACGTACTGTGGCTTGTTTCAAAGAAACTTGTGCAAAGAGAATAACATTATCAATGAAAAATAAATGACAGAGAAAGGCCTTACTGTCACGCCACGAAAATTAAGGTATAACTGACACAAAATATGAAGAATTCATATTCTAAGCCACAAGCATATAATTAGAACACCTAATTTAATTTTTATAATAATCTCGAGTATAAATATGTATACATATATATATTATTTCATAAATAATATACTTCTTTATAATCAAAAGACAAGTTATTTGTAGAAATTTTGGCTATATATCATGCTCCCGAAAATTCTACAAGTGCCTGCAAAAATTCCAAATATTATACAGATTTTTACCCAAAATAATATTTATATTTACTCCATCAAAAAGACAAAAGGGGAGTATGATCCTGGCTATAGACTAGATAAAGTATCTACTTTCTAAAACTATTATATGGATTTCATAAGTCTATATTTACATTCTGCAGCTACCTAAAAATGGATCTACAACTTCAGATCAACAGAGAGGCTCTCCGCTATTCAGCTGTAGGAACAAGGTAAATAGTACTATATGAAACTAAAATAATCTACCGATAAATAATACCCTATAAACATAAATAAATTAAATACGGAAAGAAATAATTTAAGCATGTTCAACTTTGAATAATAAGGATTAATGATAAATCTCAATTTTCAATTATAGAATTATGGCAAAAAATGAAACTCTATAAAAATAATTAATCAAATCAATCAAAATAGCTAGTAAAACATCTTATTTAAGGAAATTCATTTAAAACAATAATCCTCAAATCTCATTTTTTATAGGTGTTCAGCATAATAAAATAACAAGCATGAACACACAGTCCATAAGAGTAACTAACCATTCCGATGCAACTTGAAACCACAAAATTAGGCATGGACACATAATCCATGATAACATGGGTGGTTCAAAGCCACGCATTAGGCATAAGTACAAGACCCATATATAACAGGCGTGAGAATGAATCTCATGAATATCAAGCGTGAGTACTATATATGCTCACAAATATCAAGTGAGCCCGATTTTAACCATGGTGCGTTAAGGACTACTAATACTATCGTAAGTAACCACTATTATGTATTTAACGTCATCTCAAAAATCAATTTCCAAGTATATATTGAATCAATTTAATATTAAATAAGAACACAACTTTTTAATACTAGAATTTCACAAAGAATATTTCATAATCAGGGACCTTAGCATGAAAATTAAAATAAAATCTTAAAAGATTTCCTTCAATTTAAATGCAATAAAACTCTTTTAAATAATGGAATTCACATAATAATATTTGTTGAGTAAAAATTATCTCAATATAAAAATTTATAAAATATCTTTTAAAATTTTCTTGGTCCATTCCATATATAAGCATGTCCACTAATCAGCTCCATTTACATCCACTTTGATAGAATTCACAATTTCATGGTTGAATCAAGTTTACAATATATCATCCTTTCGAAACATACAAGTAATAGCAAATTATATATATAACCATATACAATCATCCATTGAGAGACAAACTAACTACACTAACAGAACTTCCAATGGTGATCGCATGAAACGCAAGTGACATAGGTGGTCATAGGTTCATCAGCGCTACGAGTCTGCATCTGATAATAAGTGCACTCTCTTTTCCCACATTTCCCACACACGAACTGATCTGTTGTCGCTTTTGGTTTCTGTACATGTTCAAACGCGAACAGAGCTTTGCTTTTTATCTTCTCTATCTCCTTCTTCCTTTCAGCACTAGCCATGTTTTCTGTTCTCATGTCTACGAGCCGCTCCGGGGCAAATTCTCCGAGCATAACCCTTCTTCTGAAATCTGGGTTCTTTGGATCCTTGAGGTTAAACATCAAGGACCGGTACTTGATCTTTTGAGCTCCATTGAAATAACCCCACTTCTGAAATAGTACTGACTCCACTGTCACAGAAACCCTAATAGGATCACATGCTTTGACTTTATCCTTGATTGCTTCATCATCAGCTTCCTCTAAAACCCTAGAGAATGCCTCTTGAAGACTTTTCCTTATTTTGTCTCGCTTCTCATCATTAGTTTTAGTCACAGTTTTCTCCTTTGAAGGAGCAATAGGGCTTGAAGAGGATGGCTTCTTCAGTATTCCAGAAACTAGCTTCTTCTCATCTTTGGCTATGTTTGCTACGGAAACAAAAGTTTTATCATTGGAATCTTTTACCTTTGCATTTTCTAAGGTTGATGTCACAAGATTCTTATCAGTTTTCTCAGCCTTCGGAACCTTAAGCTTTATCACAAGAGTCTTCTGATGCTTCTTAACTTTAACATTTTGTGCAGAAACAGCGATATCAGAATCTACTTGTACCTCAATCTTCCCATTCCTATCAGTTTTCTCGACCTTTGAAACCTTCTGATCAACCTTTTCTTTCTTATTTTTGCTTATTTCCTTCATGATTTTGGTTTTCCACATCTCTATCAAGTCCATAGCAAAAGCTAGGATCTTCTTTCTGGGATGCTTTGTTAGAACTCTGAGATGTTTACCCACTTTAGTCGATACTAGAATTTGATAATTGACTGGAAATTTCTTGAGTAGATTGAATGCATCGAGGCATCGATTTTCTTCAACTTCGCCATTGGTTGAGGTCACTGCCATGTCTGCCGCCTTCTTCACTGCCTCATACAGTCGGATTAATTCTTTCTCCATTGTATAAGCCTAAAAGAGAAGTTTAACTTCTTATTAGCTTTTCTATATGAAGATTCTACTAATATTACTGAGTTTTCTATGCTCTATCAACTTCAACTCCTTATCAAGAATTCTATCTTAAACAAAAATTTAAACTATCTAACTTTTTTTATAAAATTAAGATATCTAACTTTAATTAGGATGATTTATAAATTTAAATTAAATTATTAATAAAATTTAAATATTATTTAGTGAAGGGTATCTTGAAACAGATATATATTTCTAAATAAATAAATTAATTTTAGATATAAAGATATTGATCACTGAAAAATATCCTATACATAAGATATGGTTAAATATTCTAATTTTTAAGAAAATTTCGTATCGCATAAAATTTTGATTAATGATTGTAAAAAGTTGTTATTCATCACTTAACATTAATTCGTTCATTTTAATATTAATTAGCTGAGATATTTTCATTAACAGGATATTTAGTTTACTACATAATCTCAACTATATTTTGTTTTGTTTTGAAAGATACATATGAGCCATAAATTTAGGAGAAATACTTACATAATTAAGGAGTGTTATGTCATATGAACTCTCTCCAATTAAAATAAAATAAATCATGCATTTTAATTTTAATTTGTTGATGACTTATATAAAATAGTTCACATTTTTTTTAATTTTTAATAAAAATAAATCTTTTAATTAAGAGATTTATTTTTCTTAAAAATAAATTATGACGTGAAATTTTTTAAATAAGTTATCAATTGAATTATGTATTTTTTATTGAAAAGAGTTCATATAACGTGCCACTCTAAGAGTATGTGTATATTTCTCTCCATATATTCTCCTTTTTTACTGTTTTAATGCACCAACATTGATAAAAAAAATAGGTTAGTATCTAAAAAATTATGTTTGACCGGTATTGAATCAACGTTATGAATTTAGGTCAAAATTATTCTGAATAAGCTATACAAAATAAAATGAAATATTTTTTAAATATGACTTAACTAATTGATTTGATGTTCAAATCGATGTTTACATATGTAACTAACAATTAATAAACTTGAATAATATATACTTTAATATGTAATTCAATAATTTTTAAATCATACTTAAAAATTTAATAAATGATTTCAAACAAATAAATTCCCTAACTAATTCAGAGAAATATGTTTAAAATCACGTTTGCTTTTCAAATTGAAAACTCAATATATGGCAGATGAATTGGATTGCTTGTTATGTTTCTAATAATATCTTTATCAATTTTAGGTAATATGGTATTACCGGTTTGATTAAAGTTTAATCATAACATGACATCAAGAACTATGTACCTTTCATTGATCCTAAATCAAAATTAAATTGGTTTGAAAATCTTAACATTAATTCAATTGAAATCTGTATGATTTAAACTTATCTGTACAACTAATAAATATTAATGGATCTTTATATTTCATCCTAGTTCAAATTAATTAAATTTTAGTTTCAAATTTCATTATAATAAGCTTGATGTAAATTTTAACCATTTTTGAATCTTACCTTAATATTTCCATTTACGGAGCATGATGTCCCATTCTTATGAGCTTTCTCAGCTTTTTCTTTCTTAATTTTGCCTATTCCCTTTATGATTATGGCTTTCCATATCTCAACTAGGTCCATAGCGAAAACCTGGATCTTCTTTCTGGGATGCTTTGTCAGAAGTCTTAAATGTTTACCCACTTGGGTGGATACCAGAATTTGATAATTGATTGGAAATTTCTTCAGCAGATTGAATGCATCCAGGCACCGGTTTTCTTCAACTTCGTTGTCATTTGACGTTGCCGCCAGCGCCGCTGCCTTCTTCACCACTTCATACAATCTGATAAATTCTTTCTCCATCGCAGAACCTGGAAAGAGAATTCTGATTTTTTTTTTTTATTAACTTTTCTGTATAAAGACTATATGACGATCACTGAACGTTTGAGACTCTATCAATCTTGACTCCTTACAAGGTTTCTATCTTAAACATAATGGAAAACTAGAGAAAAGGACCTAAAGAAAGAATTATATTTATTAAAACATCATCAAAACTGCAATTATTCAAAATAAGCAAACATGTTCTCTCTGTCGCCTCATTCTTGTGTTTAAAATTTAAATTTAAATGTTTAAATTTTCATTCTTAACACCTCACACCAATATTACAAAATGGAAGGTAGAGGAAACAAGTAGGAAGGAGATCGACGGAAACTTACTTGATCTTCTGCAAATCACTCTTGGTTAGAACTTTTGTTGAATGTGATATCTTTTCAGATTATGTCCATCCGAGCTTGGATTTGCCTATTATTTATAGAACTTCTAAGAAGATTGATCTGATCTAATCTAATCTGATCCCATCAACAACTGTATTATCATAATCATAAATATTTTCACATAATAGAAAGTATTAATATTTAATCATATATTATATAGGATATGATTATATCAAATTATTATATGGCATAAAAAATAATAAAGTTATATCAATCTGAAAGAAAATGTACGGTTTTAAATTTTGACAAATTTAAATATATAATTCTCAACACAAAGAAAATAAGATATACATAAATGTTTTAAAATATATTTTATAATTTAATCAGACGCTCAAAATAATTTGTACGTGGTTAAGTTATAAAATTATATAAAATTCAAACTTAAATTGAAATAAGAATAATTATATGACTGATGACTTTCTGGGTTGTATCACAATATCAGATCATCAATTGTTTGTAAATCATATTTAACGAGATCCTTATTGTTATTATTCAGCTCAGTTTTAAAAGATAAAATGATTTGGATTAAAAGGTCATTATTTCATAATTTTTTATCAAATAGGTGAGGCGCCATCAAGGGAATGTAAGAGGTTTGACCATCCAAGAGTAATTTAGATTTTTAAATTTATATTTTGGTAATTCGTCTTTTTAAATATTATAATTTTTATAATCCTCCCCAATAGATACATATCATTCCCTCTATAATTTTTGTCCTAATTTTTCTGAACAATAATCTAACATATATGAATTTGATTAGTTTGATTTATATATTGAATTTAAGTTATTATTTTAATCTATATCTTGTATATATAAAATTTTTCTTGATGACTATTTTATGATAGGAGGATATATAGATTCGTGTATTTGAATTTATTAAAGAATAATTTTTGGATAAGGGGATATATTATTTGTTATGATATTATTTCTCCTTCTTAATGAATAATTCTTGGATTTATAAACTTACTAATCATTGGATAAGGGGATATATTCTGTGAGCAATAAATTTATTCTCCTTTTCCCACTTCAATCACCCATACTTCTTCTCTCTTTTAAATACATACATTTTACATTTTAGTCTGAACCGTTAATAACACTGTTAAAAGATATTCTAACAAAATTCTAAAAAATAATTTTTATTCAAAAATATATTATAATAAATCATATTTACTAATATATCTCACATTTCCACATTATTCAAAGTCTCTAATTTATCTTTCAATAGTTTTTTAATGGAGAAAACTTATATCAAGTTCCTTCCATCCGTGTTGTAAAGTTTTTCAATTTCACTCTATCATGTTATATTTTTGATAACTTTATTTAACTTAAACTCATATGAAAAAATAGCACACATACATGACAAAGGGAAATTGTTGAACTTGATATATAGTCCACTTTTGTCATTCATTTGTTATCTATTTAATAATTTTAGTAAATTTAAATGATAGCAAATAAACATTTTATTATATTTTATAATATTATAATATAATTAGAAATATATATATATATATGCTTGAAAGTTACGTTTCTTAAAATAGTTTAAATAAATTACATTAAACATTTAAAATTATTAGAAAACATAAATTCAGAGATATAAAACAATTAAGTTTAAAATATGATCAAATTAATCAATTCAATTATATAACCATAAGAATTAAAAATATATATTAAAAAATTGGGTAAAAATAAGTGTTTAAATGATCATGAAGTAACACATTATATATGGTTGTTTAGTCAAAACAAAATGCTAACGCTGGGATTTAATCGTATGGAGTAACTAATGCTTGAAGGAGGGATAGAGAAATACAATACACACAACCATATGAAATGATTCAGTTTATCACTTGATCTAGGTCTAGTCTCACAATACTTTTGAAAGTTTCCACTATAACTCCGAGAGTTCCTATAATGTTTTTGAGAGACGAAACTAAAATTTGTACAATTTAAATAATTAAAAATTGTGTTAAAACTATATTCTAATATAATTTAAATTTAAGACACTCTTTTCTTTTATATAAAATAATTCAGAGATCATTTTGTTATCCGAAAGTAATTTTTTGACATTATTAAACTTAGATAGAACTCGTGGAAAAAAATGAATTAGAATAAACTTTCAGCTTATTCGAGTCAACTGGGTAAAGTACAACGGGAAAAGAAAAGGGTGACTCAGATGTTACTAAAGTCATTTTTAGTTGCACCAAAATTGAAGCGTTTTGAGTCAAATACTCAAAATATAGCGTTGAGATTTAGATGTGACTTAGGGCATTTTTTTACTTGGACCAAACTTGAAAGTAACTCGAGTTAAAGACTTAAGATACAACATTATGACTGGGATGAGACTCAAGGCATGTTTTACTTCAATAAAAATTAGGGTTTATGCGAGTCAAATGAAACAAATACATTGTTCTCCATTTCCATTGAGAGAAGACTATTCTAAGCATAAAATATAGTGAAATATTTAAATTTTTAAGAAAAATTCGGATATCTTAAAATTTTGATTATTGAATGTAAACCGTTTTGTTCATCACCTTAACATTTGTTCCTTTTAATATTTATTAGATTAGATTCTTTCTTTATCACTGGATGCCTTGTGTTTTTGTAGTTCATTGCTTGGCAGTGTGACGTTTCCCTTTAGACCCCGCCGCACAACCACGGCACCACCCGGGGGCGCAGCAGCTAGGGGACGTTTTAGACATTGACGAATTTGGAGTCATGTATTTGTACCAAGGTTTTCATATTTGTCTCTTTTTGAAGCTTCAATTAAGGAAAATAATTATACGTGCATAGAGATCTTCTTTGTTTGTCTTTTGAGAAATACAATTAAGAATCTAAAATTACGTAATTGTTTGAATATATGAAATTTATTATTTATATTGTTAAATTTATTACATAAAAAACAGAAAAGAATTTATGGATAGGAAATAGCATCCAATCTAAAGAAAAGCCCCTTTTAAAAAAAAAAACATGTCACTCTTCACCCCAGTTGTAATAACTAGAACTAAATGCTGCATCCTGCTTTTACATTATACCCCCTTCGATTCTTACAATCATGTTGAATCAAAGATATCAATCCTTCATATGGATGAAAAATAGGTTGATACCCGGGCATGGTGCTTATAGCTTGCTTTGCCCAGCGGGATACTATAGCGTTTGTTGTTCTAGGAATATAACTTCAACTTCCCATTGGCGTATCAACCACGATTGAGTTTCACTGATCAAACCTTCATTATCCATGTGTTGACTCACATCCTCTTAGTGAAGAAGCCATATGACATCTGTTGCATCTGACTCAATGATAACTTTCCATTCACCTCTCCTCCAGGCCATCTTCAAACCGCAAATAAGAGTCCATAATTCAGTCGTTAAGCTATCACCGTTCTCTGGTCGAAACATGAAGCCTTAAAGAAATGTACTGCCATCCTCATGCATATTACCTCTGCATCTTGCTCCATGGATCATGGTGAAGGAGTCACCAACAATCACGCACTACATGGCCATTGAGTTCCACTTTGTACCGCAATCACGCACTACATGGCCATTGAGATTGATTTCGTGGAGCTTCTTACAGGATTGACTCCAGCTTGAGATGATACCCTTCAATCTTAGAATAAAAGGTACTGGTTGGTCAGAACTTTCCCCTAAAAAATCCTCTCATTATGCTGTTTCCATAAGAGCTAGCAGGAGGTATTGAATAATTCGCTCCAGCATCTTCCAAGAGCAAGACCTGGGTTTTTAAGGTTTAATTCCAACCAATCTTGCAGATCAAGATTAAAGAACTCTTTGTGAACAGAGGGGTTGATTAAACTAAGCCACAAATCCCTAGTGTCATCACAATCTCTAACATTATGCAATAAGCTTTCTGAGTTCGCACCACCCCAAGTGCAAGTAGTGTCCATACACATGCCTTTCTTGGCTCTAGTGTCATTGGTCAAAAGTTTATTATGAAAAGCTAGCCAAATAAATGTTTTGCTCCGTTGCATACCGGGAAGTTTCCAAACCTTCTGCCAGATACAATCAGTGGTCACATATTCCTTGGAAATAGCTTTCTAGGATGGTCTAATAGAGAAAGCTCTATTTCTGTCATGCTTCCATCTCACCATATTTCTCACCTGGTCAGTCTCGACTCCACTTTCCAAGTGTTTTCTTTCCATGAGTTATTGATTCCTACCAACATGTTTGACCCCGTCCTTTAATTTCTTGACTAATAACTGGCATTAGATCATTTCCGCGTTGGTAGTTGCTTCTAATGACCTTAACCCAGAGATCATCTCTTCGATTAATCAGGTTCCATCCAAACTTTTTTTTGGTATCTAAGATGCCTTAGACCCAGCCCCAATTCCTCTTGACTTTACAGATCGTGTCCCATGCTACAAGGTGAGATCTATACGTCTTTCCGACATTGAGTCCCAGATAAAACTTCGGTTGCTCTTTTCAGTCCTTTCACATGTAGCAATTAAAAGAGATGTCATCTGCATGGAGTAATTGGGGATCATAGACATCATTGAAGAGACGAGTGTAATTCGACCTACAAGAGCAAGAGAGGCCACTTTCTCTTTACTTTTACTACAAAAAAAATAGAGCTTTGGTGACAACATTTTACAGACTACAAAGCGGAACATTAGCTTGTCACTGCTGAAAGTAAGAATTTCTATAAAGTCAATATTTTCTATGGTAACACTATTTGTTATCGTAGAAGATTAATAATTTCTACAACGACAATTTTTTGTCATCGCCACAAAAATTAGGCTTAAGCATAGACTTTTCTCACTTTGCGGTTGAAAATCTTTATGCCTTTTTTTCTAATCTAAAGAGTTTTAAAGCAATTGTCTAATATATTATTGAATAATATCTTTTTTAAAAAATAAATAAAGGAATTTTACATATTGTTATTGTAATAAGCAGAAATTATATAGATAATAATGTGGTGAGTGTGAAAGAAGATAAAGTAGGGGTGTGTGTATAAAAGAGATATTATAATTGTGTGTCAATAAGTGTGAAAGTTAGTATAAGAGAGATGCGTGTGTATGAGGCAGATAAAGAGATAGAGAGATAAAGGAAAGTGAAATACACACACACACACACACATATATATATATATATATATAGTATGTGTGTTAGAGAGTGGAGGAGGATTGTAATACATACATACTTGTGTGAGAGAGATAGAGTGAGAGGGATAATATAAATTTATTTGAGAGAAAATAATACACCTTATAAATAGTTTTATGATAAGTATTAGTATACTTTACATAAAATATAAAATATATTATTATGATATAAGGGGTGAGACAAATAATATAATAGAAGGAGGTAACATAATTAATTTAAATATTTGATGAAGATTATTAAATCTTATGTTGATATTTATTTTATTTTAATTATAGTTATTTAAAATACATTGTATCATCAATATTGCTTTTATATTTTTATGTCAACTAATTATCAGTTGTAGTTTTAGTTCAGCGACATGTTCTGGTAAAGGCCTTTATTTGATCTACGGTATCGATTCTGGATACTCGAGGGTTTTTTCCTCTTTTTCACCCACTCATCCGACTTCCTTTTCTTTTCTAACTCCTTCTCTTTCTTCGTTTTCCATATCTATAGAGAAAGAGAGCGATGAGTGAGTGAGAGAGAGAGAGGAGTACGGGAGAGCGACAGAGGACAAACGAGCTCGTGACGATGGAGATTGACTAAGGTCAGCTCTCTTAACTCCGTTCTCACCTTTGGTTTCCTTTATTTTTCGATTATGACATTGGGTCACTCAGTAAAGTCGATTAATTTAGTGGAATATGGTAGATTTAGTGAGAACGAGAAAGGATTTGCTCATTCAAACTTGAAAATCGATGGTCACCTGAAAGTCTTCTCTAATTATGCGATTTTGAAGAGTTTTCAACTGATTCAAAATTGGGGTTTTGAAAGGAAATCCTTAATTAAGTAAATATTGATGCTTAAAGAGGCCTTAATCTTTACGTGTGGTCACTGACGGGTGTGTGAGTCCTTCAACCTTTGTTCTCCGTGAAGAGCCTCATTTCAAAAATGAAGGACAAAAATGCTATCAAGGAATGAAATTCCTCTCTTATGTACCAACTATTAATTATTTAACACAGCCAAAATAATTCCATACATAATCACTTAACCGTTCCAATAATTTTCCTTGTCTTTCAATTCCAATAATTAACTTCTAAAACAGCAGCACAATTCTTTGAATCATGAACCTCAACACCATAAATATATCAAGCCAGAATAGCAGCATTTATATATACACCTACAGCAGCAATGTCCAAACTCTTCCCCACAGCAGCGACACTCACAACCAACAGAGGGACACAATTCAAATGACCCACAAAAATATATTCATACATCCATCCTTCAAGTCAGTAACTCCACACACACACACACACACACAAGTTGAACAGACATAAGCATCATAGAACACACACAACCTTCTCTCATTCACTCTTCCACCATCAATTTCCCTCAGGCTCTCGTCAATAGGGAACACAGAAAATCAACCTTGCAACCATCACTAACGAGAATTAAATGAAAGGAAAAGATGTAAAACTTACCACACACAATTTCAAACCCAACAGAAATTCTACTGTCCTTACACCAAATATTCCTTCACCTTTCTTTCCTTCCTAGACTCGACAAGCAGAGAATGACAACCATTATTCATTCAACCACCAGGAACACTGGTTAGCAGAGAAGGAAATGAAGAAATCAATCTTGACTTACACTAAAGTAGCACCCTAAAAGACAGAGCAACGAAGAGCATCCTGCAACCATAACTCTTGATCTATTGATGACAAAAATTGCCTGCTATGACGGGAAAGATGGATTCAAATAGAAGGAGACCAGTAGTCACTAGGAACAACGATGATGAAGCTACACCGTGTAACTGATCAAAACAGAGGAGGAAGATGGAGATTGCAACAATAGTATGACGTATATAGTGATGGAGCCATGGCTCACGGAGGACCAATAAATACTTGATTCAGTGGCAGAAATGACGAATGCTCCTTCTCCACAACCAGCAATCTCACAATGCTCCTCCCTCCACTCTCACTCTACTTCACAAATAAGGAAGACGATGCCCGACAAGACAACGACACTGGTGAGCCACTTAATCGAAGGCAATAGAGAGAATTAACAGTAGCCGTGGATTCTCAGTCCAGGGTCATGAAGCCTTACCAGATTTCCCCTTCTACTGCTCACGACCTCAGTTGACAAAAATGGAAGGAGAGAAAATTCCCACCACCTGCTGAGATCCATGAGTCCCAGAAGAACACAGTGAACGGCAAAGCCACTCGACGCCGATAGCAACTCAGGTGGTAGAGGACGATGGGTCACAACAGCTATAATGCTCAGGCATCATGAATCTTCTCTACATTTTCCCTTCCCTACTAGTAACGCAGAGTCTGAAATAGGCAAAGGGGTATGTTGGTAATTTCATGCGCTTGAAAATTCCAAAAAAAATCCCATTGTGGCTTAAGCTGGGATTAGAACAGGGACCCCTTACTTAACTCCTCTGTCCCTGACCACTCAGCTATGCATATCCCTTTGTGAAAATTTTACAACAAATAATATATATATATATACTTCATTAAAATTGTAATATTTACCTATTTATTTACTAGGGTCATTAGAAAGACATACGAGGAACATGCACAAGAATAAATCCTACAAATAATCAACGCGAGTACGAGATCCACAAATATCCATCGAAATTGGGTTTAACTATGGTGTACCAAAGACTAACAGTACTGCAGTTAGTAACCAATGTTCTATATTCAGTTCTCTCTAAAAACCTTTCCTGCATACGTGGGGTACATTTAGCATTTAATGATCATAATACTTTCCAATGCAACAATTTTAAGTAAGAATACTTCATAATTACGAAACCCCAACATGAACAATAGAATAATTATCATAGAATAAATATTCCAACACTAAAATCCACATAACAATATTTCATCAAGAAAATTAATTTAATATAACATTTACCAAAGTCTTTTTTAAAACTTTCTTTATTCATTTTCATACATAAACATAGTCATATAATGACCCAAGTGAAAAGTTGGAGCAATAAATCCATAGATGTGTTATTGGGTTTGTTGAAAGAGGTTCTCCCAAAAGGGATTTTAGTGCTTGACTCATTCTATGCAACTAAAAAGATAATTCACAATTTGGGTTTAGATTACCATAAAATTGATGCTTGTGAGGCTGATTGCATATTGTATTAGGGAGAGCACACAAATACAGAATCATGTTCTAAGCGCAATATTCCTAGATGGAATTTAAACAAATAGAAAGGGAAGAAGGTTCTACATAAAGTCTTGAGGTATTTTTCCATAACACCTAGGCTACAATGGCTTTATATGTCAACAGATACAGCTAAATAAATGAGGGGCCATAAGGAGAAACAATTAAATGATGATGTACTGAGACATCCAATTGATTCTTTAGCTTGGAAACATTTTGACCGCCAATACCCTAACTTCTCTGCTGATCTAAGAAGTGTTCGATTGGGTTTAGCAAGTGATAGATTTTAACCTTTTGGGAATATGAGTGCCAATCATAGTATATGGCATGTTGTCTTGGTGCCATATAACTTGACTCCATAGCTTTGCATTAAAAGCCCATACTTTATGATGACACTTCTTATTTCTGGTCCAAAGTGTCTAGGGGATGAAATAGATATTTACTTGCACCAATGATTGAGAGGCTGAAACAATTGTGGAAAATAGGAGTATAGACGTATTATGTATATTCTCAATCAAATTCATCATGCATGCAATGATCTTGTGGATAATAAATTATTTTCCCCATATATAGAAACCTTTTAGGATGATCAACTAAAGGTAAACTTGCATATCCATATTGCCACAAAGACACGCATTACATTTTGTTAAGAAGCAAGTTATCTTACATGGGGCATAGGTAGTTTCTTCCACAAAATACTCATGGCATAAAAATAAGGTATCATTTGATAGTAAAGAAAAACATATGGATCTACTAGTTCCATTAACTGGAGATAAAATATTTAAGCAACTGGAACAATTGGGTGATGTGTCATTTGGGAAGGGTATAAAATGAAAGTGTCATACCAATAATAATGCTTACAAGTGGAGGAAAAGAAGTACTATTTTCAATTGCCTTATTAGAAAAATTTACTAATATGGCATAATCTTGATGTGATGCACATAGAAAGAAATATGTGTCATAATATTGTATTCACGGTGATGGATTTGGTTGGAAAGATGAAGAACACAATTAAAAGCAGGTATGACTTGATGGACTTGGGCATTAGGAGTGATATGCACCCAGTTGAAAATGGTAATAATGATTCTATTCCTCCTGCTCCTTACACATTGTTCTATAAGAATAAACAATCCCTTTTAAAATTCTTAGCTAACTTAAAAGTATTTGATACTTTTTCCTCTAATAGTTCAATATTTAGGAGCAAAAATTATTTGGATTGAAGTATCATGATCACCATGTGTTATTGCAAGAGATATTTTCAACTGCAATACGTAAGTTATTACCTTTTAAAGTGTGTGAATCAATTATAGAGTTTGGAAAGATTTTTCAAGAATCTTTGTTCAAAGTGCTTGACTTGTAAACAACTTGATAAACTTTAAAATCAGATAGTATTAACATTGTGCAAGTTGGATACTATCTTCCCACCTGTCTTCTTTGATATTATGGTTTAGTTGCTAATACACTTAGGAGGAGAGGTAAAAGTTCCTAGACCAGTTCAATATCGTTAAATGTACCTAGTAGAAAGGTAACATGCATCAATATCATTATATATTTATCATTCATAACTATAGAAGGTTAACTAATTTTTATGTAATGGTATTTTTCAGATTCTATGGCAAGAGTAATCAGTCCAGAAGTGAGACTTTTCTAATTATTGTAGTTTAAATCTTAAAACCACAATCTCTTTCACACATGGTGGAGGAAACAAAGAATATTTTTAAAAAATATGATTAAGATATGATTTTAAAAATAAAGATATTATTTATGTCAAATTTTTATGTTTATCTTAATCTATTTATATTATTATATAAAGTATCTATATTTATTTGTTTTAAGAAAAAATTGAACATGCTGATGCAAGGATTGAAAAAAAATTTCAGATAGCTGTAACAATTATTTTACAAAATGTATTCAGAAATTAGAAGATCAACTTGCACTTTAACTATAAGAAATATAATATTGATGAGGATAAAATGATTGATAATCCTCAAATTATTAGTTTTAAAATTAGGAGTGGTTATTAATATACTTTAAGATTGACATGTTTAAGGTATCTTACTATCCTTTTAAATGAATAATATTTTTTTGTTTCCATAATTAAATTCTTATTAGTTAATAAATTTTGTTGTAGAACAAAAATACAAGAAACAAACTAAACCAATAAAAACTAATGATTAAGCATACTTATGGTCCTTGATCTTTTGTAGATATTAAATATTCTACGTTAAGTTTAATATATCATCACTATAATGTAAGTTTTGAATCATTTTTTATTTTAAAATATATTATTTATTTTTTATATGTTATTCTTTTATAGAGAGACCCTACTACTAGACAACCTAGACATCATGACTAATTGTGGGAGATAACACATACTTGGAATACATCAGATGGATAAGTAGTTTGGGTTGAGCCACATACTCTGAACAAATTTATGTATACATTATATTTTTATATTTTATTTTGAGTTAATTTTATTTTTAATCTATTAGTTTCATATGTTTTTATTATAGGTTCATATACACGAATTTTCTTAGCAATAAGATCAAGATTTAGAGAATGATGCTCGAATGACCTCATATGAAATATTGGTGGCTATTCTTGGTTAGAGGCCAGAGTACGTAAAAGGGAAAGAATATGGAGTAGAGTCTCAAGGAAGAGAAATCACCCTCAGTTTAGTGATAGTTCAATTGTGTAAAGTATGAGTACCCAATTGGGGGAAGAGTTTGATAAAAAATTTCAAGAGGAGAGAGAAAAATAGAAGCAGAGTGTGCAAAGATAGAAGAAGAACGCGTGCAATTCGATCAAAGATTAATGGAGTAAATTGAACAAATGATACAAGCTCAATTCATTGTCTTGATGTAGATGAGGCAACTAGAGGCACCTACTTCTTCTAATCCTAGTATTGATCATTTAATGTAATGTTTATATTTCAACTAAACAATTTTCTTTATCTTTAAATTGTTTAAGTAATTGAAGTATTATGATATTATAAAGGATGACGTGAATTATTCATTAATATTATTAGATTTTAGTTCATTTAATTATTTATTATTTTATTTCTGTATTTATTGTTTTCATTTAAGAAAAATTAGGTAACAGAATTTACTAGCACCTATTGGTTTTTAGGGGTGACAATTTAGTTACCACATATTCCACTTTAGGCGGTGACAATTAAATTCGCTGTGGATCCCCCATTAGTGGCAAAAATATAGTTGCCGCTAATTCTACTTTAGGTGGGGACAATTTAAGTCGCTGTTGATTCAGCTTTAGGCAATAACATTTTAAGTCGTCACTGATTTTACTTTAGGCGGCAACTTTTGTCACTATATTTTACTTTTCCTTTGTCGGCAACTTCTTTGTTGACACCTTCTGTTGAACTTTCAGTGGCGTGACAATGTTGACGTTAATTGTTGACATTTAGCAGTGATTTTCAATTATTGTCGCTAATGTTTATAGGTAACAGTCTTATAGGCGGTTAATTTTACACTTTAAATAGCAACTCAGTTGCCTCTAAAAGTCAATTTTTTTAGGAGTGTTTGTCAACCACATCTTGGTAGCTTTCTTTAGAAACCCGTTGGTAATGGAAAGGAACTCCATGATATTTGCCTAAGTCGACTACCATTTGGAAGCCGAAGGCATTGTTAATCTCCGTCTGCCTAGTATGAATCACATTCTTGAAAAAGAACACGAGTTTTTCTCACATTGACTTTCAACCCTGTGCTAGGACAAAAATCATCAAGGCACTTACGTACTGTGGCTTGTTTCAAAGAAACTTGTGCAAAGAGAATAACATTATCAATGAAAAATAAATGACAGAGAAAGGCCTTACTGTCACGCCACGAAAATTAAGGTATAACTGACACAAAATATGAAGAATTCATATTCTAAGCCACAAGCATATAATTAGAACACCTAATTTAATTTTTATAATAATCTCGAGTATAAATATGTATACATATATATATTATTTCATAAATAATATACTTCTTTATAATCAAAAGACAAGTTATTTGTAGAAATTTTGGCTATATATCATGCTCCCGAAAATTCTACAAGTGCCTGCAAAAATTCCAAATATTATACAGATTTTTACCCAAAATAATATTTATATTTACTCCATCAAAAAGACAAAAGGGGAGTATGATCCTGGCTATAGACTAGATAAAGTATCTACTTTCTAAAACTATTATATGGATTTCATAAGTCTATATTTACATTCTGCAGCTACCTAAAAATGGATCTACAACTTCAGATCAACAGAGAGGCTCTCCGCTATTCAGCTGTAGGAACAAGGTAAATAGTACTATATGAAACTAAAATAATCTACCGATAAATAATACCCTATAAACATAAATAAATTAAATACGGAAAGAAATAATTTAAGCATGTTCAACTTTGAATAATAAGGATTAATGATAAATCTCAATTTTCAATTATAGAATTATGGCAAAAAATGAAACTCTATAAAAATAATTAATCAAATCAATCAAAATAGCTAGTAAAACATCTTATTTAAGGAAATTCATTTAAAACAATAATCCTCAAATCTCATTTTTTATAGGTGTTCAGCATAATAAAATAACAAGCATGAACACACAGTCCATAAGAGTAACTAACCATTCCGATGCAACTTGAAACCACAAAAATAGGCATAGACACATAATCCATGATAACATGGGTGGTTCAAAGCCACGCATTAGGCATAAGTACAAGACTCATATATAACAGGTGTGAGAATGAATCTCATGAATATCAAGCGTGAGTACTATATATGCTCACAAATATCAAGTGAGCCCGATTTTAACTATGGTGCGTTAAGGACTACTAATACTATCGTAAGTAACCACTATTATGTATTTTACGTCATCTCAAAAGTCAATTTCCAAGTATATATTGGATCAATTTAATATTAAATAAGAACACAACTTTTTAATACTAGAATTTCACAAAGAATATTTCATAATCAGGGACCTTAGCATGAAAATTAAAATAAAATCTTAAAAGATTTCCTTCAATTTAAATGCAATAAAACTCTTTTAAATAATGGAATTCACATAATAATATTTTTTGAGTAAAAATTATCTCAATATAAAAATTTATAAAATATCTTTTAAAATTTTCTTGGTCCATTCCATATATAAGCATGTCCACTAATCAGCTCCATTTACATCCACTTTGATAGAATTCACAATTTCATGGTTGAATCAAGTTTACAATATATCATCCTTTCGAAACATACAAGTAATAGCAAATTATATATATAACCATATACAATCATCCATTGAGAGACAAACTAACTACACTAACAGAACTTCCAATGGTGATCGCATGAAACGCAAGTGACATAGGTGGTCATAGGTTCATCAGCGCTACGAGTCTGCATCTGATAATAAGTGCACTCTCTTTTCCCACATTTCCCACACACGAACTGATCTGTTGTCGCTTTTGGTTTCTGTCCATGTTCACACGCGAACAGAGCTTTGCTTTTTATCTTCTCTATCTCCTTCTTCCTTTCATCACTAGCCATGTCTTCTGTTCTCATGTCTACGAGCCGCTCCGGGGCAAATTCTCCGAGCATAACCCTTCTTCTGAAATCTGGGTTCTTTGGATCCTTGAGGTTAAACATCAAGGACCGGTACTTGATCTTTTGAGCTCCATTGAAATAACCCCACTTCTGAAATAGTACTGACTCCACTGTCACAGAAACCCTAATAGGATCACATGCTTTGACTTTATCCTTGATTGCTTCATCATCAGCTTCCTCTAAAACCCTAGAGAATGCCTCTTGAAGACTTTTCCTTATTTTGTCTCGCTTCTCATCATTAGTTTTAGTCACAGTTTTCTCCTTTGAAGGAGCAATAGGGCTTGAAGAGGATGGCTTCTTCAGTATTCCAGAAACTAGCTTCTTCTCATCTTTGGCTATGTTTGCTACGGAAACAAAAGTTTTATCATTGGAATCTTTTACCTTTGCATTTTCTAAGGTTGATGTCACAAGATTCTTATCAGTTTTCTCAGCCTTCGGAACCTTAAGCTTTATCACAAGAGTCTTCTGATGCTTCTTAACTTTAACATTTTGTGCAGAAACAGCGATATCAGAATCTACTTGTACCTCAATCTTCCCATTCCTATCAGTTTTCTCGACCTTTGAAACCTTCTGATCAACCTTTTCTTTCTTATTTTTGCTTATTTCCTTCATGATTTTGGTTTTCCACATCTCTATCAAGTCCATAGCAAAAGCTCGGATCTTCTTTCTGGGATGCTTTGTTAGAACTCTGAGATGTTTACCCACTTTAGTCGATACTATAATTTGATAATTGACTGGAAATTTCTTGAGTAGCTTGAATGCATCGAGGCATCGAGTTTCTTCAACTTCGCCATTGGTTGAGGTCACTGCCATGTCTGCCGCCTTCTTCACTGCCTCATACAGTCGGATTAATTCTTTCTCCATTGTATAAGCCTAAAAGAGAAGTTTAACTTCTTATTAGCTTTTCTATATGAAGATTCTACTAATATTACTGAGTTTTCTATGCTCTATCAACTTCAACTCCTTATCAAGAATTCTATCTTAAACAAAAATTTAAACTATCTAACTTTTTTTGTAAAATTAAGATATCTAACTTTAATTAGGATGATTTATAAATTTAAATTAAATTATTAATAAAATTTAAATATTATTTAGTGAAGGGTATCACAGATATATATTTCTAAATAAATAAATTAATTTTAGATATAAAGATATTGATCACTGAAAAATATCCTATACATAAGATATGGTTAAATATTCTAATTTTTAAGAAAATTTCGTATCGCATAAAATTTTGATTAATGATTGTAAAAAGTTGTTATTCATCACTTAACATTAATTCGTTCATTTTAATATTAATTAGCTGAGATATTTTCATTAACAGGAGATTTAGTTTACTACATAATCTCAACTATAGTTTATTTTGTTTTGAAAGATACATATGAGCCATAAATTTAGGAGAAATACTTACATAATTAAGGAGTGTTATGTCATATGAACTCTCTCCAATTCAAATAAAATAAATCATGCATTTTAATTTTAATTTGTTGATGACTTATATAAAATAGTTCACATTTTTTTTTAATTTTTAATAAAAATAAATCTTTTAATTAAGAGATTTATTTTTCTTAAAAATAAATTATGACGTGAAATTTTTTAAATAAGTTATCAATTGAATTATGTATTTTTTATTGAAAAGAGTTCATATAACGTGCCACTCTAAGAGTATGTGTATATTTCTCTCCATATATTCTCCTTTTTTACTGTTTTAATGCACCAACATTGATAAAAAAAAATAGGTTAGTATCTAAAAAATTATGTTTGACCGGTATTGAATGAACCTTATGAATTTAGGTCAAAATTATTCTTAATAAGCTATAAAAAATAAAATGAAATATTTTTTAAATATGACTTAAATAATTAATTTGATGTTCGGATGTTTGCATATGTAACTAACAATTAATAAACTTGAATAATAAATACTTTAATATGTAATTCAATAAATTTTAAATCATACTTAAAAATTTAATAAATGATTTCAAACAAATAAATTCCCTAACTAATTCAAAGAAATATGTTTAAAATCACGTTTGCCTTTCAAATTGAAAACTCAATATATGGCAGATGAATTGGATTGCTTATTATGTTTCTAATAATATCTTTATCAATTTTAGGTAATATGGTATTACCGGTTTGGTTAAAGTTTAATCATAACATGACATCAAGAACTCTGTGCCTTTCATTGATCCTAAATCAAAATTAAATTGGTGTGAAAATCTTAACATTAATTCAATTGAAATCTGTATGATTTAAACTTATCTGTACAACTAATAAATATTAATGGATCTTTATATTTCATCCTAGTTCAAATTAATTAAATTTTAGTTTCAAATTTCATTATAATAAGCTTGATGTAAATTTTAACCATTTTTGAATCTTACCTTAATATTTCCATTTACGGAGCATGATGTCCCATTCTTATGAGCTTTCTCAGCTTTTTCTTTCTTAATTTTGCCTATTCCCTTTATGATTATGGCTTTCCATATCTCAACTAGGTCCATAGCGAAAACCTGGATCTTCTTTCTGGGATGCTTTGTCAGAAGTCTTAAATGTTTACCCACTTGGGTGGATACCAGAATTTGATAATTGATTGGAAATTTCTTCAGCAGATTGAATGCATCCAGGCACCGGTTTTCTTCAACTTCGTTGTCATTTGACGTTGCCGCCAGCGCCGCTGCCTTCTTCACCACTTCATACAATCTGATAAATTCTTTCTCCATCGCAGAACCTGGAAAGAGAATTCTGATTTTTTTTTATTAACTTTTCTGTATAAAGACTATATGAAGATCACTGAACGTTTGAGACTCTATCAATCTTGACTCCTTACAAGGTTTCTATCTTAAACAGAATGGAAAATTAGAGAAAAGGACGTAAAGAAAGAATTATATTTATTAAAACATCATCAAAACTGCAATTATTTAAAATAAGCAAACATGTTCTCTCTGTCGCCTCATTCTTGTGTTTAAAATTTAAATTTAAATGTTTAAATTTTCATTCTTAACACCTCACACCAATATTACAAAATGGAAGGTAGAGGAAACAAGTAGGAAGGAGATCGACGGAAACTTACTTGATCTTCTGCAAATCACTCTTGGTTAGAACTTTTGTTGAATGTGATATCTTTTCAGATTATGTCCATCCGAGCTTGGATTTGCCTATTATTTATAGAACTTCTAAGAAGATTGATCTGATCTAATCTAATCTGATCCCATCAACAACTGTATTATCATAATCATAAATATTTTCACATAATAGAAAGTATTAATATTTAATCATATATTATATAGGATATGATTATATCAAATTATTATATGGCATAAATAATATTAAAGTTATATCAATCTGAAAGAAAATGTACGGTTTTAAATTTTGACAAATTTAAATATATAATTCTCAACACAAAGAAAATAAGATATACATAAATGTTTTAAAATATATTTTACAATTTAATCAGACGCTCAAAATAATTTGTACGTGGTTAAGTTATAAAATTATATAAAATTCAAACTTAAATTGAAATAAGAATAATTATATGACTGATGACTTTCTGGGTTGTATCATAATATCACATCATCAATTGTTTGTAAATCATATTTGACGAGATCCTTATTGTTATTATTGAGCTCAGTTTTAAAAGATAAAAGTGTTTTGGATTAAAAGAACGTGATTTCATACTTTTTTGTTAAATAGGTGAGGCGTAGTCAAAGGGAATATAAGAGGTTTGACCATGAGTAATTTAGATTTTTTAAATTTATTTTTTGGTAAATCATCTTTTCAAATAATTATGATTTTTGTTGTTATGGCTCTGAAAACTTGATAAATAAAATGTTATATAACAAAAGGATGTATCTATATTGGATGCATAAAAATTTCAATGTGTTGAGAATAGCTGAGTGGTTGTAGGGGTGGGTGTGATTTCGATGAGCAGGTTCGATTCCTGGGAACTGTGTTTCAGCATTTTTTTTCTTGCATGTGAAATTTCAAAAAAAAAATACCCATCTGACTTTTTCCTTCAGAATCAGTACCCCCTCCTTCCACTTTTTTTCTTTCACTGATTCCTGCGGCGACAATAAAGGAGCAGCAGGAGAGCTTCACGCCACCGGTGCCGTGTGGCCAGGCTTTGCGTTCGCCAATATCTCTGCTGTGTTGTCATGTCAGGTTCGTCGCCTCACCCAGAGTGTCCGTCTGTCCTATAAGTAGAGCTAGAAGAGGAGAACAGAGGTGTTTCATGGAAGGTAGAAATGGAGTGCCAAGGGTAAACATCGTGAGAGGTGATGCTATGGTGCTTTCTCGTCGTCGACTTGCTGTTTGGGTTCACAGCTATTTCCGTCACACTTCACGCTTCTGGGCAGGTACTGTAGCAAATACCCCCCAAATTTCCATCTTCATTTCTGACTACCGTAAGCTCTATAGGAATAGAGGGTGGAAGAATGAGTGGGAATTTCTGTGGGTTGCAATTGATTTAAGAGATTTTGAGACATGTTATGTGCAACTGCAGTTTCTGTTGTGAGGCCTCATCCTTTCCTCTGTTTTTGATCGGAGTCTGGGTAGATGATATGCAATATTTTGGGTTATGCTGTGGACTGCTTATGAACTTGAAGTTGGGTAAGTGAATGATTTAGTAACTTCCATCAAGTTGTGCAATGTATTCTAGGTGAATTTGGTGTTTCTCTGTTTACTGTCGATGAATGTGAACTATGCACATATCGGTTGCTCTGTTTCTATCGAGCTATGTGAATGTGTGGTTACTGTAGGATTTGGGTTGTGGACAGAAAATGAAATGCAACATGTATATGGGCATATGCTTACTATTGTTTCTGTTGGGGGTATTATTGCAGGGATGTTTTTATGCAAGGGAATGCTGTGTGTGTATATATATATGTATAATGTTGTCATGGGAGTGCATAAGTTGCTGCTGGGCTGTGCTTGGTTAAATCCATGGAAAAATTGTTAGAAAGGTCAAAGTATGAGTGTTTGAATTTGAGTGGAGCTATGAAATTCTGGGAAAATTATTTCAGTAGTGTTGTCAAATTGTAATGAATATGCATGAGTGGACTATGATGATTGGTTGGTAGTTCTAGCGCTCTGGTTGAGGGAGATGGGTATTTATATGTATGTGCTGGGTATGCATGCAGTGTGAAGGTATATGTGTGTGTATGTGGTTATGCTGCCAAAGGGAAGAGGAGGCAGAAGCATGCCGTAATGGGTTGTGTTGGATTGAATGGAAAGATTATTCATATGCATTTAGCTTGCAATGGGGTCTATTATATATATGATGGTGATATGCTCAGGAAATGTGGCTGCTGTTTTGGAACTGGTTGCTGTATATATGTATTCATGAAATGTTGTTTTGGGTATACATAGACATATATATATGTTCATATAGATAGCCACTTCCTTGAGAATTAAAGTATGTGCATGTGATTTTATGGTACATTGAAGCATCAACTTTTGAAACCAAAAGGGAGAAATGTCATAAGCCACGGGTTATTGCCTTGAGCTGGAAAGCAAAGTGGAATGTATAACTTGCATCGTTGTGTGTTCATGTTTTGGTGCTTGATGTTCTGTTGAAGGTTTGTGTGAGTGCAAAATGAATTGGCAAAATAGTTGTGGAGGAGGCTCTGATCATTTTTCTTTTTTTGAAATATATATACATGCATATGTGTTGCTGTTTTGGCTTGATGAATAAATATAATCATTACTGTCATGGTAAGGAGCTTGATGTTGGTGCTGTGCGAAATTGAGCCTTTAGGAAATGACTCAGATAGCATATATGCATATATATATATATATATATATATATAAGAGATTTCATGGTTGTGTGTAATCTGAAATTTGGTTTAAGTTTTATAAGGAAAGACAATATGAAGCTACGTTTGGTTTTATATGGAATATGCTCAAATTGAGGTGTTGTTGTATTATGAATTGTGGTTTTAGGTTTTAGACCCTGTTTGGCAAAACTTTGGAATGAAAGCTTGTCAGGATTTCAAGTGCTTTATTCTGTTGAAACTTTGGATAGAATGTTAACATTTACTATTTCGGGATACCAGGAAATTTGAAAGTGAAAATAATCGAAAGTTATTGGCAAAAGTTAAAGGTTTAGGAGCGTGGTAGGTGAGTGAATAACGTTCCCTACAAGTTTACATTTTCAAATGCATTGTTATTTCAAATGATGAATTTCAAATATGGATTTCGAAAAGCAAGTTTTACGAAATTATGGTTTAAATCGTTAGAAATTATTTTCTTTCGATCGATTTACAAAAGATTACGATTATGCATGAAAATGGATAAAGAGGCTTTAGAAAAAGATTTGACAGTGAACTGATGTTATTCATGAAATATTCCTACGTGAATTGCATACGTTTTTACAGTAACTTGATTTTGAATGTTCATGCTAGGGTTTTTGAAATTCAAAATGGCTTTATCAATGATTATGGTATTTGAAACGATTGAGATCATTACATGTGAAAAGGACCCCACGCATGATGGAAATGTTTTAGGACGGAATACAGAACGCTGGTTGCTAACAGCAGTACTGTTAGTCCTTGGTGCACCTTGGTTACTCGAGCTCGACAATTTGTGGCCTAGCCACCAGAATTATTTCGTGGGATTTATTCTCGTGACAGTTTGTGGCCTTGAGCCACCAGAATTATTTCGTGGGATTCATTCTCGCGACAGTTTGTGGCTTCGAGCCACCAGAATGGTTAGTTACCCTCGTGGACTGTGTGTCCACGTCTATTTTCGTTCTGTTGAAGTCCTACAGAAATATTATGGTTTAGAAAGGATTGTTTTTCAACAATTGATTTGAAATAGTTATTTCAGATTGATTTGAAACGGTTACTGCAGATTGTTATTTTCCCTGAAATATAAATATTTACGAAAAGGTTTACATTAGATTACAAAGTGTTATGAAATACATTTTCAATAGAATTATACATTGTTTATTTCCGCATTCTTTAAGTCATGTTTTTGGGACGTTATTCATGAGTAGATTATTTGGCTTCAGATAGTGCAGGTGACCCTAATCCTCCCGCTGAGCAGTAAAGAGCCTCGTCGCAGATCCGAAGCGTTATTTTTGAACAAGATTGATTTTAATTTTTATTAAGTACTTGTGTTATTTTGAATAAAAAGGTAAATGCTCCACATAGACCTTAGAAAAGATTGTGTTTATTTTGAAAAACATTATGAAAACTTTAAACGATGTATTTGAGGTTTTAGGCTTTCGGAATATGAAACTATTCATATTCCGTGCCGGTCACGGGCCAAATTTTGGGACGTGACATTTGTAATCCTCCCACCTCTAGATCTTTCGTTCTGAATTTGATTCAATTGATTTAATTTACATATTTAATTTAAGTTATGTTAGTCTATATCTTATATATTAAAATTTTTCTGGGTGACTTTTTTTGGGTAAGTCATAAAAGGATATATAGATTCGCGTATTTGAATTTATGAAGGAATAATTTTAGAATAAGTAGATATATTATTTCTTCTCCAAAACGAATAATTTTTTTTATTTAAAGATATTGATCATTGAATACTATTTCACGCATAAAATATAGTGAAAATTTTAATATTTTAAGAAAAATTCGGATTGCATAAAATTTTGATTAATGAATGTAAACAATTTTGTTCATCACTTAACATTTGTTTCTTTTAATATAAATTAGATTAGATTCTTTTTTATTTTTTGCGGTAAAATCTCTATATATTTTTTGGTTTAATTTTACTTTCATATGCATATCCTTTTGAAAGATATGAGCAATACATCTATTCCCCTTTTCGCCATTTCAATTGCACATACTTCTTCTCTATTTTAATTTTTATATTCATACATTTTAGTCTAAACCGTTAACACTATTAAAAGTATTCTAACATGTTTTTTATTAAAAAATACATCATAATAAATCTTAGTTATTAATATATCCCAATTATTATCTAATTTTTATTATTACTCACTTCTTAATTATCCCACTTATTATCTTAATTTTTTATGATTTCTCTTATTTATCTCGCAATAGTTTTTTTTTCTAATATTCATTTGTTACCTATTTATTAATTTTAGTAAATTTAAACAAAATTAAAGTAATTTTTACTTAAAGAAAAAAATTAACAAGTTAATATAACTGTGGGTAACTTTTTTTTTAACATATGTACCTTTTAATAAATATATTTTAAAAGGATCCCACTTAGATCAAATTATTTACATCAATTTCAAAAAATTCTCCGATCTCACTTTGCCATGTGTATTTTTTTAATATCTTCATTTAATTTAAACATATATGAAATAGAATATACATGATAAAGTGTAATTGAATAACTTCACATAATAGATATAAGGAACTTGATGTATATTTTCCCAGGTCGGTTGCCATTCAGAGGCTCAAGGCATTGCTAGTCTCTGTCCGCCTAGTACGAATCACATTCTTGGGGAAGATCAAACAAGTTTTGGTCACATTGACTTTTAACCCTGAGCTAGCACAGAAATCATCTAGGCACTCACGTACTGCAACCTATTGTAAAGAAACTTCTGTAAAGAGAATAATATCATCAGCGAAAAATAATTGAGAAAGAGAAGGGTCTTGCTCATATGGACGTATTGGAAGCCAAGTTCTCTTTGCTGCTCTCACCTGCAAGACACCAAGGACGACAAACCTGATCCTGTACCCCCTGGAGATCACGCCACAAATTATATCTGTGTTGATTTGAAGGAATGGTGTAGACAACTATTAACCACCAACTGTGGCCAATGTTATTATCAAATTTCAAGTGTATAAATTGTGTGCTCTTAGATACTACCTCCACACAGTGAAACTTATCATATCAGACACCAAAGACCTCCTGGAAAAACCATCGACGTCCACAATTTCTATAAAGGGATAGCCCAACTTGCAAGTAATTTGCATATCATTATTTTCACTGCATCTTGTTTATAAAATAGCAACAAAATCAAAAGAATCCAAGGATGCAGTTGGTGTACGTCTCTAGAATTTCAAAACAGAAAACCCATGCACTACAAAAAAATATTTATATTTATTGAATAGCTTATCGATAAATAGTCTTATAATTCAAAAAGTCATTTTGAAATACAAGTACAATGTATGATATTTAAACAACTGACTATATTTATTAAAGTTTTTATCAATAAATAATTTTATTGATCGGTCATTTGATAAATCATTTTCCATAAATTAATTTCATAAATTGAGTATATATCTTACTTATTGAAATCTTTATCGATAAACACCTTATAGAATAAATCTCTAAAAAGTTTCATTTCTAAAATGTGACTTAGACTTTTGTAAGTTAAGTTTTAAATTTATTTTATCAAAGGTTTTATCTATAAGTATTTTTATCAAATAAAGGTTCAAAACATATCTTCCATAGTATTTCATAACAGAGATTTTTTTTTTCATATTTATTGAATAGTTTATTGATTAATACACTTAGTGATAAGTTTATAAAAAACAAAAACTAAATTAAAATAGTTTTTAAAAATCATTTATCATTATCAAAATATTGGAAAAATATTAGAGTCTAATGTAATCTTGTTACCACACAAAGCAAACAAATTGAGAACCCCGCAACAAACCCACAACGAAGTCATCCTTGAAAACTCACGGCTAAGCCACGCAAAGTAATCATTTTCCGGAATATCAATTCGTTGAAAACCCACGGCAAACCATGAAACACAATAATTGTTCCTTTTTCATAATGAAAATAAGGAAAAGAAGACAAGAGAAAAGGAGGGATTGAAAAGAAAGCAGAGTGAGATTGAAACTTATAAATCTCCTCCTTCCACCTCGCCGCATATTGCTCCAGATCTATCAAACGCAAGCAATTTTCAGTCAGACCCTGCTACATCCTCAACCATATGGCGCCTTCGGTGAAGGAGATTGAAGGGGAAGGGGGTGACGGATGTGGACAACAAAGATCGCAAATTGAAGAGGGAAGGCGACGGAGGTTGAAGAAGATGAGATGAGGGCGATGGAGGTTGAAGAAGCTTTGTCTCCACCATCGTCAGGGAGAATTGCACAGAGATCTGAGGTTGAGAATGCTGTCACAATTTCTTTGCCACTGCCATGGCCATCGTCGAAGATGAGGACGGTGGCTGGAGGAGACGGGGAGGGTAACGGTAGATGAGACAAGTGAGGTTTCAGGGTAAAAATTGATTGGGATAAAATTGTCAAATAGGTAGGGTTGTTCATAATATTGCCACATCAACATCATTTAGCCACGTGTCATCCACATAATGATACTGTATTCATTTAACGTTTAACACTATCATTATCTCTCCGTTAACTCGGGGTACAAAAGATATGAAATTATATTTATAGGACATATTAAAAATAGCATAAATATTATAATTATTTAGAATAAACAAGCATTTTCTCGGTGTCGTCTCATTCTTATTTTTAAAATTTAGATTTAAATGTTTAATCTTTCATTCTTATTTTATTGGAAATAAAGGCCTCACACCAATATTACAAAATGAAAGGTAGAGAAACAAGTAGGAGGAAGATCATATTCAAAATTCTAAAAAATAATTTTTATTCAAAAATATATTATAATAAATCATATTTACTAATATATCTCACATTTCCACATTATTCAAAGTCTCTAATTTGTCTTTCAATAGTTTTTTAATGGAGAAAACTTATATCAAGTTCCTTCCATCCGTGTTGTAAAGTTTTTCAATTTCACTCTATCATGTTATATTTTTAATAACTTTATTTAACTTAAACTCATATGAAAAAATAGCACACATACATGACAAAGTGAAATTGTTGAACTTGATATATAGTCCACTTTTGTCATTCATTTGTTATCTATTTAATAATTTTAGTAAATTTAAATGATAATAAATAAACATTTTATTATATTTTATAATCTTATAATATAATTAGAAATATATATATATATATATATATATATATGCTTGAAAGATACGTTTCATGTACTTAAAATAGTTTAAATAAATTACATTAAACATTTAAAATTATTAGAAAACATAAATTCAGAGATATAAAATAATTAATTTTAAAATATGATCAAAATTAATCAATTCAATTATATAACCATAAGAATTAAAAATATATATTAAAAATGTTTTTTGGGTAAAAATAAGTGTTTAAATGATTGTGAAGTAACACATTATATATGGTAGTTTAGTCAAAACAAAATGCTAACGCTGGGATTTAATCGTATGGAGTAACTAATGCTTGAAGGAGAGATAGAGAAATACAATACACACAACCATTTAAAATGATTCAGTATATTACTTGATCTATGTCTAGTCTCACAATACTTTTGAAAGTTTCCACCATAACTCTGAGAGTTCCTATAATAATTTTGAGAGACGAAAACTAAAATTTGTACAAATTTAAATAATTAAAAATTGTGTTAAAACTATATTCTAATATAATTTAAATTTAAGACACTCTTTTCTTTTATATAAAATAATTCAGAGATCATTTTGTTATCCGAAAGTAATTTTTTGACATTATTAAACTTAGATAGAACTCGTGGAAAAAAATAAATTAGAATAAACTTTCAGTTTATTTGAGTCAACTGGGTAAATTACAACGCGAAAAGAAAGGGTGACTCAGATGTTACTAAAGTCATTTTTAGTTGCACCAAAATTGAAGCTTTTTGAGTCAAATACTCAAAATATAGCGTTGAGATTTAGATGTGACTTAGGGCATTTTTTTACTTGGACCAAACTTGAAAGTAACTCGAGTTAAAGACTTAAGATACAACATTATGACTGGGATGAGACTCAAGGCATTTTTTACTTCAATAAAAATTAGGGTTTATGCGAGTCAAATGAAACAAATGCATTGTTCTCCATTTCCATTGAGAGAAGACTATTCTAAGCATAAAATATAGTGAAATATTTAAATTTTTAAGAAAATTTCGGATATCTTAAAATTTTTATTATTGAATGTAAACCGTTTTGTTCATCACCTTAACATTTGTTCCTTTTAATATTTATTAGATTAGATTCTTTCTTTATCACTGGATGCCTTGTGTTTTTGTAGTTCATTGCTTGGCAGTGTGACATTTCCCTTTAGACCCCGCCGCACAACCATGGCACCACCGGGGTGGGGCGCGGCGGCTAGGGGACGTTTTAGACATTGACAAATTTGGAGTCATGTATTTGTACCAAGGTTTTCATATTTGTGTCTTTTTGAAGCTTCAATTAAGGAAAATAATTATACGTGCATAGAGATCTTCTTTGTTTGTCTTTTGAGAAATACAATTAAGAATCTAAAATTACGTAATTGTTTGAATATATGAAATTTATTACATAAAAAACAGAAAAGAATTTATGGATAGGAAATAGCATCCAATCTAAAGAAAAGCCCCTTTTAAAAAAAAAAAACATGTCACTCTTCACCCCAGTTGTAATAACTAGAACTAAATGCTGCATCCTGCTTTTACATTATACCCCCTTCGATTCTTACAATCATGTTGAATCAAAGATATCAATCCTTCATATGGATGAAAAATAGGTTGATACCCGGGCATGGTGCTTATAGCTTGCTTTGCCCAGCGGGATACTATAGCGTTTGTTGTTCTAGGAATATAACTTCAACTTCCCATTGGCGTATCAACCACAATTGAGTTTCACTGATCAAACCTTCATTATCCATGTGTTGACTCACATCCTCTTAGTGAAGAAGCCATATGACATCTGTTGCATCCGACTCAATGATAACTTTCCATTCACCTCTCCTCCAGGCCATCTTCAAACCGCAAATAAGAGTCCATAATTCAGTCGTTAAGCTATCACCGTTCTCTGGTCGAAACATGAAGCCTTAAAGAAATGTACTGCCATCCTCATGCATATTACCTCTGCATCTTGCTCCATGGATCATGGTGAAGGAGTCACCAACAATCTCGCACTACATGGCCATTGAGTTCCACTTTGTACCGCAATCACGCACTACATGGCCATTGAGATTGATTTCGTGGAGCTTCTTACAGGATTGACTCCAGCTTGAGATGATACCCTTCAATCTTAGAATAAAAGGCACTGGTTGGTCAGAACTTTCCCCTAAAAAATCCTCTCATTATGCTGTTTCCATAAGAGCTAGCAGAAGGTATTGAATAATTCGCTCCAGCATCTTCCAAGAGCAAGACCTGGGTTTTTAAGGTTTAATTCCAACCAATCTTGCAGATCAAGATTAAAGAATTCTTTGTGAACAGAGGGGTTGATTAAACTAAGCCACAAATCCCTAGTGTCATCACAATCTCTAACATTATGCAATAAGCTTTCTGAGTTCGCACCACCCCAAGTGCAAGTAGTGTCCATACACATGCCTTTCTTGGCTCTAATGTCATTGGTCAAAAGTTTATTATGAAAAGCTAGCCAAATAAATGTTTTCCACCGTTGCATACCGGGAAGCTTCCAAACCTTCTGCCAGATACAATCAGTGGTCACATATTCCTTGGAAATACTTTCTAGGATGGTCTAATAGAGAAAGCTCTATTTCTGTCATGCTTCCGTCTCACCATATTTCTCACCTAGTCAGTCTCGACTCCACTTTCCAAGTGTTTTCTTTCCACGAGTTATTGATTCCTACCAACATGTTTGACCCCGTCCTTTAATTTCTTGACTAATAACTGGCATTACATCATTTCCGCGTTGGTAGTTGCTTCTAATGACCTTAACCCAGAGACCATCTCTTCGATTAATCAGGTTCCATCCAAACTTTTTTTTGGTATCTCAGATGCCTTAGACCCAGCCCCAATTCCTCTTGACTTTACAGACCGTGTCCCATGCTACAAGGTGAGATCTATACGTCTTTCCGACATTGAGTCCCAGATAAAACTTCGGTTGCTCTTTTCAGTCCTTTCACATGTAGCAATTAAAAGAGATGTCGTCTGCATGGAGTAATTGGGGATCATAGACATCATTGAAGAGACGAGTGTAATTCGACCTACAAGAGCAAGAGAGGCCACTTTCTCTTTACTTTTACTACAAAAAAATAGAGCTTTGGTGACAACATTTTACAAACTACAAAGCGGAATATTAGCTTGTCACTGCTGAAAGTAAGAGTTTCTATAAAGTCAATATTTTCTACGGTAACACTATTTATTATCGTAGAAGATTAATAATTTCTACAGCGACAATTTTTTGTCGTCGCCACAAAAATTAGGCTTAAGCAAAGACTTTTCTCATGTCGTGGTTGAAAGTCTTTATGCATTTTTTTCTAATCTAAAGAGTTTTAAAGCAATTGTCTAATATATTATTGAATAATATCTTTTTTAAAAAATAAATAAAGGAATTTTACATGTTGTTATTGTAATAAGCAGAAATTATATAGATAATAATGTGGTGAGTGTGAAAGAAGATGAAGTAGGGGTGTGTGTATAAAAGAGATATTATAATTGTGTGTCAATAAGTGTGAAAATTAGTATAAGAGAGATGTGTGTGTATGAGATAGATAAAGAGATAGAGAGATAAAGGAAAGTGAAATACACACACACACACACACACACATATATATATATATATATAGTATGTGTGTTAGAGAGTGGAGGAGGATTGTAATACATGCATACTTGCGTGTGTGAGAGAGAGTGAGAGGGATAATATAAATTTATTTGAGAGAAAATAATACACGTTATAAATAGTTTTATGATAAGTATTATTATACTTTACATAAAATATAAAATATATTATTATGATATAAGGGGTGAGACAAATAATATAATAGAAGGAGGTAACATAATTAATTTAAATATTTGATGAAGATTATTAAATCTTATGCTGATATTTATTTTATTTTAATTATAGTTATTTAAAATACATTGTATAATCAATATTGCTTTTATATTTTTATGTCAACTAATTACCAGTTGTAGTTTTAGTTCAGTTGGACATGTTTTGGTAAAGGCCTTTATTTGATCTAGGGTATCGAATCTAGATACTAGAGGGTTTTTTCCCTCTCTTTTGCACCCACTCATCCGACTTCCTTTTTTTTTTTTCTAACTCCTTCTCTTTCTTCATTTTCCATATCTATAGAAAAAGAGAGCGATGAGTCAGTGAGAGAGAGAGGAGTACGGGAGAGTGACAGAGGACAAACGAGCTCGTGACGATGGAGATTGACTAAGGTCAGCTCTCTTAACTCTGTTCTCACCTTTGGTTTGATTTGTTTTTCGATTATGAGGATTGGGTCACTCAGTAAAGTCGATTAATTTAGTGGAATATGGTAGATTTAGTGAGAACGAGAAAGGATTTGCTCATTCAAACTTGAAAATTGATGGTCACCTGAAAGTCTTCTCTAATTATGCGATTTTGAAGAGTTTTCAACTGATTCAAAATTGGGGTTTTGAAAGGAAATCCTTAATTAAGTAAATATTGATGCTTAAAGAGGCCTTAATCTTTAAGTGTGGTCGTTGACGGGTGTGTGAGTCCTTCAACCTTTGTTCTCCGTGAAGAGCCTCATTTCAAAAATGAAGGCCAAAAGTGCTATCAAGGAATGAAATTCCTCTCTTATGTACCAACTATTAATTATTTAACACAGCCAAAATAATTCCATACATAATCACTTAACCGTTCCAATAATTTTCCTTGTCTTTCAATTCCAATAATTAACTTCTAAAACAGCAGCACAATTCTTTGAATCATGAACCTCAACACCATAAATATATCAAGCCAGAATAGCAGCATTTATATATACACCTACAGCAGCAATGTCCAAACTCTTCCCCACAGCAGCGACACTCACAACCAACAGAGGGACACAATTCAAATGACCCACAAAAATATATGCATACATCCATCCTTCAAGTCAGTAACTCCACACACACACACACACAAGTTGTACAGACATAAGCATCATAGAACACACACAACCTTCTCTCATTCACTCTTCCACCATCAATTTCCCTCAGGCTCTCATCAATAGGGAACACAAAAAATCAACCTTGCAACCATCACTAACAAGAATTAAATGAAAGGAAGAGATATAAAACTTACCACACACAATTTCAAACCCAACAGAAATTCCACTGTCCTTACACCAAATATTCCTTCACCGTTCTTTCCTTCCTAGACTCGACAAGCAGAGAATGACAACCGTTATTCATTCAACCACTAGGAACACTGGTTAGCAGAGAAAGAAATGAAGAAATCAATCTTGACTTACACTAAAGTAGCACCCTAAAAGACAGAGCAACGAAGAGCATCCTGCAACCATAACTCTTGATCTATTGATGATGAAAATTGCCTGCTATGACGGGAAAGATGGATTCAAATAGAAGGAGACCAGTAGTCACTAGGAGCAACGATGACGAAGCTACACCATGCAACTGATCAAAGCAGAGGAGGAAGATGGATATTGCAACAATAGTATGACGTATATAGTGATGGTCATGTTGGTAAGGAAGCAGGGCAATATGCAGGGACTCATGGTGGTTTTGGTTTTGGAGAAATTAATAATGAAGGGCAATCTATCCTTGAGTTTTCTTTAGCTTACAACCTTAAGATTGTCAACACGTGCTTTAAGAAGCGGGAGGAGCACTTGATCACATACAAAAGTGGGGTCCACAGGTCACAGATTGATTTCTTTTTGGTAAGGAGTCATGATAGAAGACTTTGTACAAATTGTAAAGTGATTCCAGGGGATGGAGTGACAACCCAGTATAGGTTAATGGTCTTTGACGTGCGTATTAAATGCAGGAAGGAAAAACGGCGACAGGTTTTAAACAGAAGAGTCAAGTGGTGGTAGCTAAAGGGGGAGAAGAGAGAAACTTTTAAGAGAACTATGTTAAATGAAAGGATTTGGGAGGCGCAGGAAAATGCTAATATCATGTGGAAGGAAATGGTTGAGAAGGTCCGAGCGGTTGCTAAAGTAATTTTGGGAGAATCTAAAGGTTTTGGTCAACAAGATAAAGAGACTTGGTGGTGGAATGAGGACGTACAAGCAAAAGTTAAGTCCAAGAGAAACTGTTTCAAAGCTATACACTTATGTAATAATACCGAAAATTGGGAAAAGTATCGTTTAGCTAAGAAGAAAACTAAGAAGGCAGTGAGTGCAGCTCGTTGTAAGGCATTTGAGGAATTTTATAAAGAGTTAGGGATAAAGTCAGGAGAATGAAAGATTTATAAGATTGCAAGAGACAGGGAAAGGAAATCGAGGGATTTGGATCAAGTACGATGTATTAAAGATGAAGAAGGCAATGTTTTGGTTGCAGATAGTGATATTAAAGAAAGGTGGGAGACCTATTTTTACAAATTGTTTAATGACGAGAGAGGAGGGTCGAGTTATGAGCTAGAGGATTTAACAGGAGAAGTTGAACCAAATTTGACATTTTACCATAGGATCTGTGTTGGCGAGGTTAAAGAGGCGCTTAAGAAAATGGAAAATAGTAAAGCTGTTGGACCTGATGGTATTCCTATTGAAGTTTGGAAGTGTTTAGGTGAAATGGGGGTGGTGTGGCTTGCTAAACTTTTTAATGTGATATTAAGTTCTAAGAAAATGCCGGATGAATAGAGGAAAAGTACTTTAGTTCCTATTTACAAAAATAAAGGGGATATTCAAAATTGTGCAAACTACAGGGGGATAAAACTTATGAGTCACACTATGAAGTTGTAGGAAAAGGTAATTGAACACAGGTTGAGATTATAGATTGATATTACTGAGAATTAGTGTGCTTTCATGCCGAGTAGGTCTACAATAGAGGCGATTTATTTATTAAAGGGGTTAATAGAGAGGTACCGGATTAAAAGAAGAGACTTGCATATGGTCTTCATTGACTTAGAAAAAGTATATGATCGAGTGCCAAGAGAGGTTCTTTGGAAAGCTTTGGAAAAGAAAGGCGTACGTATGGCATATATCAAGGCAATAAAAGATATGTATGAGGGGGTAACAACTACTGTAAGAACGTCTGGGGGCGAAATAAAGGATTTCCCCATAAGGATTGGTCTACATCAGGGATCAGCCTTGAGTCCTTATTTATTTAATCTAGTAGTGGATGTTCTAACTAAACCTATTCAAGAAGAAATCCCTAAGTGCATGCTTTTTGCGGACGATATAGTTCTTGTAGCGAAGTTAAGAGAAGAGATTAATTTCAAACTTGAGTTATGGAGAAGTACTTTAGAGTCGAAGGGTTTTCATCTGAGTAGAAGTAAGACTGAATATATGCATTGTAATTTTGATAAGAGATAAGTTAGAAGTAACTTGGAGGTCAGATTGGGAAATTATGTTATTCCACAAATTGATAAGTTCAAATATTTGGGATCAATGTTAATCATAGAATTTAGGCCGGGTGGTTTAAATGGAGAAAGGCTACTGGGGTTATATGTGATCAGAAAGTACCGAATAAAGTAAAAGGAAAGTTTTATCGCCCTGCTATAAGACTAGCAATGCTTTATGGAAGTGAATGCTAGGCTTTAAAAGGACAGCAAGAGCATAAAGTTGGGGTAGCTGAGATGAGGATGCTGAGATGGATGTGTGGGCATACTAGAAAAGATAAGATTTGTAATGAACATATATAGGGAAGAGTTGGAGTGGCACCTATTGAAGAGAAAATGGTAGAGAACCGTCTTAGGTGGTTTGGACACGTACAAAGAAGGCCAAGGGATACGTCGGTGAAGAGGGTGGATCAAATAGTATGGACACCAGTTAAAAGGGGTAGAGGAAGGCCAAAGAGAACGCTCAAAGAGGTCATTAAATGGGATCTCCTGGTCAATAACCTATCTAAGGATTTAGTCTTCGATAGAGCACAATGGCATCGTATGATCCATGTAGCCGACCCTATTTAATGGGATAAGGCTTGTTGTTGTATATAGTGATGGTGCCATGGCTCACGGAGGACCAATAAATACTTGATTTAGTGGAAAAATGACGAATGCTCCTTCTCCACAACCAACAATCTCACAATGCTCCTCCCTCCACTCTCACTCTACTTCACAAATAAGGAAGACGATGCCCGACAAGACAAAGACACTGGTGAGCCACTTAATCGAAGGCAATAGAGAGAATTATCAGTAGCCATGGATTCTCAGTCTAGGGTCATGAAGCCTCACCAGATTTCCCCTTCTACTGCTCACGACCTCAGTTGACAAAAATGGAAGGAGAGAAAAATTCCCACCACCTGCTGAGATCCATGAGTCCCAGAAGAACACAGTGAACGGCAAAGCCACTCGACGCCGGCGATAGCAACTCAAGTGGTAGAGGACGATGGGTCACAACAGCTATAATGCTCAGGCATCATGAATCTTCTCTACATTTTCCCTTCCCTATTGGTAACGCAGAGTCTCTGAAATAGGCAAAGGGGTATGTTGGTAATTTCATGGGCTTGAAAATTCCAAAAAAAAATCCATTGTGGCTTAAGCTGGGATTAGAACAGGGGACCCCTTACTTAACTCCTCTGTCCCTAACCACTCAGCTATGCATATCCCTTTGTGAAAATTCTGCAACAAATAATATATATATACTTCATTAAAATTATAATATTTACCTATTTATTTACTAGGGTCATTAGAAAGACATACGAGGAACATGCACAAGAATAAATCCTACAAATAATCGGCGCGAGTATGAGATCTACGAATATCCATCGAGTTTGGGTTTAACTATTGTCACATCCCGAAATTTAGATTGTGACCGGCACAGAATATGAATAGTTTCATATTCTGAAAGCCTAAAACTTTAAATAAGACGTTTTGAAATAAGAACCATAATAAATTGTATCTAATTAAAAAACATAATCTTTTCTAAGGACTATGTGGAGCATTTACATTCTTTTCAGAATCATACAAACATTTTCTAAATAATAATTTCATCAAAAGTAGTTTTGTCAAAAATGACGCTTCGGATAGGCAACGAGGCTCTTCACTGCTCAGTGGGAAGGTTAGGGTCACCTGCACTATCTAAGGCCAAATAATATACTCGTGAATAATGTCCCAAAACATAATTTAAAAGAATGTGAAAATAAACAATGCATAATCATGTTAAAAATGTATTTCATAATATTTTGTAATCTGAAGCAAACCTTTCCACAAACATTTGTATTTCAAGGGAAACAACAATCTGAAAGAACCATTTCAAATCAATATGAAATAACCATTTCAAACCAATCATTTAAAACAATCCTTTCAAAACCATAATCTTTCTGTAGGACTTCAACAGAATGAAAACAAACATAGACACACAGTCCACGAGGGTAACTAACCATTCTGGTGGCTCGAAGCCACTAACTGTCACAAGAATGAATCCCATGAAATAATTCTGGTAGCTCAAAGCCATAAACTGTTGCGAGAATAAATCCCACGAAATAATTCTGGTGGCTCAAGGCCACAAACTGTCGAGCTCGAGTTACCAAGGTTCACCAAGGACTAACAGTACTGCTGTTAGCAACCAGCGTTCTGTATTCCATCCTTTCTAAAACATTTCCATCATGCATGGGGCTTATTTCACATGTAATAATCTCAACCGTTTTAATGCCATAACTGTTGGTAAAAACCACTTTGAATTTCAAAAACCCCAGCATGTACATTTAAAATCAAGTTACTGTGTAAACATGAAATTCGCATAGGAATATGTTTCATGAATAATCATCATTTCAATGCAACTTTTGTCAAACTCTTTCAAACGCCTATTCATTCATTTTCAAACATAATCATAGTTCCTTTGTAAACCAATCGAAAGAAAATCATTTCTAACGATTTAAACTATACTCTCATAAAATTTACTTTTTGAAATTCAACATTTGAAATGACAATACATTTAAAAATATAAATTTTAGGGAATGTTATTCACTCACCTGCTACGCTCCAAAACCTTTACCCGTTCAGCCAATCACTTCCGATTACTTTCACTTCTCAATCCCCTGGTATCCTGAAACAAAATATCAACATTCTATTCAATGTTTCAACATAAATAATCAGCCTTGATCTAATATTTCAACTAATTACATACCATTAACCAATTGCTTCTATAATCTATACCCCATTAGAAGGCATCTTCGGTGCCTTGACTTGGCCATGATTAAATCAATTCAATCACTTATTCTTTTCTTACCACTTCCAAAACTATCACTTTGAGTTTAACTCTTAACTTGAATATTCCTTTAGTTTTTAAACTTGCTTATTATCTTCAAATATAGCTTAGAGTTTACTTTACTCTATTCCTTGTTTGAATCTCATTTCAATTATCAACTCTATAAAGCTTCAAATCAACACTTAGAACCCTTTAAACATATTTCAAATGAGATTTATAAATATAATTCTCTTATTTCATATTATGGTACCTTAAAACAATAGGTCTTAATAAATTTCATCTCCTTAAATTTAGCCCAACTAACACTTGTCTTCATACATTAAACCACATTCATATCTTACATTTCTTTAGGTAAATATGTCCTCTTTAATACCTTTCAAGTCCTATTCAATTTACGCTCAAAATTTCAGCTCATTATCACTGCTTAAAACCCACCAAAAGCAATATAGATACAAACACATGCTGTCAACAAAACTCCCCGTGGCAGCAGCAACGAAATACATATATACATATATATATATATATATATTCCCTCTTTAACTCTATTAACATCCTAACTTCCAAATTCATCCATATGTATATGTACACATATCAGCAGCAGCATCCTCGCTTCCTCTCTGTTAAAGAATACATACATGCTGCCACACTATATATATTTATATATACATATCATGTCTACCATCATCTTCTTCAAGATTAACGTACATACACACCATAACAACAACCCATACTTTTAAACATAATTGATCCTTCATTCCTCACTCATTTTTCCCTTCATCCATCATCTCATATATATATATTTCCATAACAGCAGCTTATTTATATATATACATATGTATTCAGTTTTAGCATCTTCTTCCTCTCTCCTTCTTTTAAAGCTACATTGCACACCATCATATTCTGATCTTGAATCACAGCAGCACTGTTTATACATACATATATATATATATATATTAGAACAATAGCAATGCCGTCCTCATATCTTCTTCCCTATTTTCTTTTCTTTCTTTTTTTCCAACCCATAACAGCAACTAAGGTATATACGTATGTATATATGCCATCAAACAGTCCACTTACAGAAGCATAGTCATCTCTGTGTTTTTTTTCATATAACTACAATGTACTTCAACCTTAAAATGTGCAGATCAAAGGAAATAATGGCTGAAGGAGGCATAGGGTACTTACCACACATCCCTCACAGTGGTCTTCAGTGGCCACAACTCGCTGGACCTTGCAGCTTACAGCGATCGGGAAGAGGAGGTTGAAGATATAGACTTGCTACAGTACCTATATGCGCTTGACAGCGATGAAAATTAGAAATGGCGCTCACCGACAGCACAACAACTGATAGAGGACTACCGAAAATCAGCTTTAATGGTGGCTAGTGATACTCCTTCCTCTCCAGTAGCTCACGGATGCATCTCCCTTAACCCTTGCTTTATTCTTCGCTGTAGATGGAAACTGCAAGGATGAAATAGCTTCCGCGTAACATCCCTACAGCAAAGAAACTGACTAAAGCAAGGTGGTGGCAGCGTCTGGTCACACGGCAACAGATTTTGCGTGGCGTGAAGCTTTCATCCTCCTATGGTCTCTCATTGTCTTCCTTCCTCTGCTTCAGCTGACACCCGAAGGAAAATGAAAAAGGGAAGTACGGGTTCTGAATAATAGGTAAGAGGGGGCATTTCAGTAATTTCACACGCCTAAACAAAATAAAATCTCTCCTTTCCAGCTGCTAGGATTCGAATCATTAATTACAATGCCATAAACCACTCAGCTAAGCACTTCCTCGTGAAATTTCACTATAAGAAAATATATATATATCATCTTAAATTAATTTTATATCTGTGAAATTTTCAGGGCCATTACAACTATGGTGCACCAAAGACTAATAGTACTACAGTTAGTAACCAGTGTTCTATATTCAGTTCTCTCTATAAACCTTTCCTACATGCGTAGGGTATATTTAGCATTTAATGATCATAATACTTTCTAATGCAACAATTTTAAGTAAGAATACTTCATAATTACGAAACCCCAACATGAATAGTAGAATAATTATCATAGAATAAATATTCCAACACTAAAATCCACATAAAAATATTTCATCAAGAAAATTAATTTAATATAACATTTATCAAAGTCTTTTTTAAAACTTTCTTTATTCATTTTCATACATAAACATAGTCATATAATGACCCAAGTGAAAAGTTGGAGCAATAAATCCATAGATGTGTTATTGGGCTTGTTGAAAAAGGTTCTCCCAAAAGGGACTTTAGTGCTTGACTCATTCTATGCAGCTAAGAAGATAATTCATGATTTGGGTTTAGATTACCATAAAATTGATGCTTGTGAGACTGATTACATATTGTATTAGGGAGAGTACACAAATACATAATCATGATCTAAGCGCAAGATTTCTAGATGGAATTTAAACAAATAGAAAGGGAAGAAGGTTCTACATAAAGTCTTGAGGTATTTTTCCATAACACCTAGGCTACAATAGCTTTATATGTCAACATATACAACTAAATAAATGAGGGGGCATAAGGAGAAACACTTAAATGATGATGTACTAAGACATCCAATTGATTCTTTAGCTTAGAAACATTTTGACCGCCAATATCATAACTTCTCTGCTGATTTAAGAAGTGTTCGATTGGGTTTAACAAGTGATAGATTTCAACCTTTTGGGAATATGAGTGCTAATCATAGTATATGGCCTATTGTCTTGGTGCCATATAACTTGACTCCATAGCTTTGCATTAAAAGCACATACTTTATGATGACACTTCTTATTTCTGGTCCAAAGTGTTTAGGGGATGAAATAGATATTTACTTGCACCAATGATTGAGAGGCTGAAACAATTGTGGAAAATAGGAGTATAGACGTAAGATATATAGTCTCAATCAAATTTCATCATGCATGCAATGATCTTGTGGACAATAAATTATTTTCCCCATATATAGAAACCTTTTAGGATGATCAACTAAAGATAAACTTGTGGACAATAAATTATTTTCTTCAACTTCTCCATTGGTTGAGGTCACTGCCATGTCTACCGCCTTCTTCACTGCCTCATACAGTCGGATTAATTCTTTCTCCATTGTATAACCCTAAAAGAGAAGTTTAACTTCTTATTAGCTTTTCTATCTGAAGATTCTACTAATATTACTGAGTTTTCTATGCTCTATCAATTTCAACTCCTTATCAAGAATTCTATCTTAAACAAAATTTTAAACTATCTAACTTTTTTTATAAAATTAAGATATCTAACTTTAATTAGGATGATTTATAAATTTAAATTAAATTATTAATAAAATTTAAATATTATTTAGTGAAGGGTATCTTGAAACAGATATATATTTCTAAATAAATAAATTAATTTTGGATATAAAGATATTGATCACTGAAAAATATCCTATACATAAGATATGGTTAAATATTCTAATTTTTAAGAAAATTTCGTATCGCATAAAATTTTGATTAATGATTGTAAAAAGTTGTTATTCATCACTTAACATTAGTTCGTTCGTTTTAATATTAATTAGATGAGATTCTTTCATTAACAGGAGATTTATTTTGCTACATAATCTCAGCTATATTTTGTTTTGTTTTGAAAGATACATATGAGCCATAAATTTAGGAGAAATACTTACATAATTAAGGAGTGTTATGTCATATGAACTCTCTCCAATTAAAATAAAATAAATCATGCATTTTAATTTTAATTTGTTGATGACTTTTATAAAATAGTTCACATTTTTTTTAATTTTTAATAAAAATAAATCTTTTAATTAAGAGATTTATTTTTCTTAAAAATAAAATATGACGTGAAATTTTTTAAATAAGTTATCAATTGAATTATATATTTTTTATTGAAAATAGTTCATATAACGTGTCACTCTAAGAGTATGTATATATTTCTCTCTATATATTCTCCTTTTTTACTGTTTTAATGCACCAACATTGATAAAAAAAAATAGGTTAGTACCTAAAAAATTATGTTTGACCGGTATTCAATGAACCTTATGAATTTAGGTCAAAATTATTCTTAATAAGCTATAAACAATAAAATGAAATATTTTTTAAATATGACTTAACTAATTAATTTGATGTTCGGATGTTTGCATATGTAACTAACAATTAATAAACTTGAATAATAAATACTTTAATATGTAATTCAATAATTTTTAAATCATACTTAAAAATTTAATAAATGATCAAGCCAGAATAGAAGCATTTATATATACACCTACAGCAGCAATGTCCAAACTCTTCCCCACAACAGCGACACTCACAACCAACAGAGGGACACAATTCAAATGACCCACAAAAATATATGCATACATCCATCCTTCAAGTCAGTAACTCCACACATATACACACACACAAGTTGTACAGACATAAGAATCATAGAACACACACAACCTTCTATCATTCACTCTTCCACCATCAATTTCCCTCAGGCTCTCGTCAATAGGGTGTTGGAAATCGTGCCCTAGGGGCCAATCATTGTCTTATGAACATTATTGATTTATGAATTTATTAATTGAGTTATCATATTATTTGCATGTTTACTATGATGACCATCCTTGGATAATTCATGATATTATCCTAAATGTCCCTGGTCAATCATCTATGTGGGAGCACAGATGAAATAAGACCAGTATGACTTTGAAGATGTATAGAGATATAAACCAAAGTCATAAGCACATGTAAGAGTACAGGGTGTTGGACCGACCCGCTATGAGAGAACTGCATGGGTAACGTCATAAGCTTCTCTCATATACAAACCATGTCAATATGCCCTTTGACCTGAGATCATCATGGATTCATACATGACAAAACGCTCAGCTTTGACCTAGTCAAAAGTCACTTTTGACCGAGTGATCATAAAGACTATGTTCGGGCTTAGTGGTTTTTCATGCGGAGGAATGTGAATGGTCAAGATGGAATTTGTCCCTCACATTCGTGGACAGATATTACTGGGCCCCTCGATGAGTGAGTCTGAGAAATGTATGGCCATACTGTAATGGAAAGGTAGTTCCATGTCTATAGTCAGACTACTCAGGGATCGAGAAAGTAACGGTCGAGAATAGGAGGATGACATCATCCATGCCTCATCCATGACGAAAATATCGCGTGACAGAAGGGACATGATATGGTTGTATAAAAGGTTACATCGTTTATCGATCCTCATATAATTTGGGTAGTCGTTATGTCTTGCTAGAGACCGCTTGCGACTTGTGGGCTAGTATAGCAAATGGCCCACTGCCAACTTCATATGGGCCTATAGGGTCGTACACAAAATAGCCCAACACGAGCTATGATGTCCAGATTCATTGAATCTAAGACATGTCCAGATTCAATGAATGATCCAGGTGAATGTATATATATTTATTTATATTTATATTCGTATATATATAAATTTGTATATATATATATTATATATATGAGATATATGAGATTTAATTTATAAGGATAAATTAAATCTCTATCACGTTTGAATTCGAAATTCAAATTGATAGGATATCTCATATAAGAGATATTTATAAGATTTAATTTATAAGGATAAATTAAATCTCTATCACGTTTGAATTCGAAATTCAAATTGATAGGATATCTCATATAAGAGATATTTATAAGATTTAATTTTAAGGATAAATTAAATCCCTATCATGTTTGAATTTGAAATTCAAATTGATAGGATATCTCAAATTTGTTTTATGAGAATAAATCAAATATAGTTCAGTCTCATCTTTATTTAAAGTTAAATAAATAGGTAATTAAATCTGTGGGACGGATTTAATATTATTTATTTAATTAGTTTCTTATAAAATTATACAATATATGATATTGTATTATTTTCGGAATTAATATAAGATTAACTCCTAAAATCCTTTTCGGTTAGGGAAAACGCAGAGCATCCTATATATCTAATATTAGGAACTACATTTTGGAACAGACACACACATAGAACACAGAAAGGCCGAAGGGGACTCTGCAAAAGGTTTGCAGATAAGAAACTGCTGAAATAGAGACGGAGAGGACGAACTCTTGATAAAGCCCTGGAGGGACAAAAGACGCTAGCACGTCGTTCGTGGTTGAAAAGCTGTTCGTGTCGATACCAGTAGAGGAAGCCGACCTGAGTCGTCGACTTCTTGTGATCAGAAAGGGAGCACGAGCCGTAGAGAGAAGCTGTGAACGTCGTGACCGAAAGCTGTGGAAGTCGCTGAGACACACTGAGGGTAATGCTTCTTCCCACTTGACTTAAACACATACGGTAGATCCTGGCAAGGAATGAAAAATTTTTAAGATAATTTCCACTGCGTGTCTTTCAATTCCTTACAGTGGTATCAGAGCCATGCCGTTTTGTGTTTAAGTTAGGCTTGATTGTTGGTTTATATGATATATGTTAGTAGTAGCCGATCATATAATAAGCATTGTATGTGTGACATATATGGAATCCGTGTTGTGTATGACATAAAAGGAATCTAAAAGGAAATTGAAATCGGTGGTGATGCGTTTTGATTTGATCAATTCGCATAGATGGGGTCTAAGAAAACCGAATTCGAATTTGTGATTATTTGTGAAAACCGAATTCGAATTTGTGATTATTTGTGAAACAAAAAACAAAAAAAAATTTCTTCCGGGGCGCTGCCCCAGAGACCCCGCCCGCTAACCGGTTAGCGGGACAACCGCCCGCTAACCGGTTAGTGGGACCGCCGTAGCTACCTGTTCGTAGCGCAACATAACCGTAACATATGTTACTTTGTGAATGTTTTAGATTTGAAACATTAATTGCCCTTCGATTAGATCTGAATATTGATTCTTGAATGTTTAGGTATGGTGAACAATATGGCTCTAGATTGCAAGTGTTGTAATTTTTAAATACGGCCTGCGTGTCATGCCTTCCTCTATATACTCTCAATATACCTTCTCCTCTCATCTCACTCCCCTCGAATGTTAAAAGAGGTTTCTATATGTAATTTCTCTTTTCTTACTAGAGAACTCCTCTCATTGGCTTGAGGGGACTTAGGATAGGTGAGCCATATTGTATCACGTTTAGATTATACATATTATGATTATATCAGCGCATGCATATTACTTGTATGAGATACGAACTGAGAAACATGCGTTTTATAAACCAGATAGTTAAATTAGGCCCTCTAAAAGAAATCTTAAGTCATAATGCTGTCAATTTATGAACACTTGTCAAAACCTTGATCGCTCAATTGTGGACTCCACCAAAGTGGGTGCTTTTGAGTTATCTTGGGGAGATAAGCAAGAGTAATGGTGCTACTCTCACATGTTTATTATTGTTTGACTTAATTGAAATTAACAAAACGGTTTTGGGTCTCAAAGCATTAGATGGGATTAAAAACATGACAGATCATATGATGATAGAATCCCATAAACATCTAAGAGTTACATTTGATGTAATTGGTAAAGGTGTTACCTACCTAAATAACTTAATTTAAGCGTCCTGCCAAAGCGGACTTAAGTTTGAGCCAAATATGGATCTTAGCCCACTAACTATTGCATTGAGGGTTGTTTATTTAGTGGGAGATTGCTAATTGAATTGCATATTTTAATTGTAGAATCATGACGACTAGTAATACTGCTACATTATCGCTGCGATCTGTCCTTGAGAAGGACAAACTCAATGGGACAAACTTTCTTGACTGGTTTAGGAACTTGAGAATTGTTCTCACGCAGGAAAGAAAGGCGCATGTCCTAGATCAACCCATTCCTGAGGAGCCAGCCGCCAATGCTCCTAGAGCTCAGAGAGATGCTTACACGAAGCATAAGGAAGACTCTGTCGATGTGGGATGCTTAATGCTAGCCACCATGGTTCCAGAGCTCCAAAGAGATCTCAAACACATGAAGGCTTATGAGATGATTGTGCATCTCAAGGAAATGTTCCAGCAATAGGCAAGGCAAGAGAGGTATGAGACCACTAAGGCCTTACATTCCTGCAAGATGGCTGAAGGTGCATCAGTTAGTACTCATGTCTTAAAGATGAAAGGGTACATTGATCACCTTGAAAGGCTTGGATTTCCCATGAGCTAGGAGTTAGCTACGGATTTGATCTTGAACTCACTCCCGGAAAGTTATGACCAGTTTGTCATGAACTACAACATGAACAACATGGAGAAATCTATTTCTGAACTGCATGGGATGCTTAAAACAGCTGAGCCGAGTCTTAAGAAGAAACCCAGTAGTGTTTTGATGGTTCAAAAAGGAAAGGGTACGAAAAAGAAAGGCAAAGGCAAGGGGAAGGGTCATGGCTCATCAGGTAAGACCAAAGAGTCAGGCAAGCCCGAAACCAAGCCTGCACCAAAGAAGGCAAAGCCTTCGAAGGAAGGAGTCTGCTTCTTCTGCAATGAACCGGGTCATTGGAAGAGGAATTACAAACTCTACCTCGAAGATCTGAAAAAGAACAAGAAGGATAGCGGGGCTATCGCTTCAGGTATTTATGTTATAGACATTCATCTTTCTACTTCCACCTCATGGGTATTAGATACTGTATGTGGTTCTCACATTTGTACAAATGTGCAGGGACTAAAGGACAGTAGGAAGCTGAAAAAGGGCGAGGTTGACCTACGAGTTGGAAACAGAGCAAGGGTTGCTGCGTTAGCTGTAGGCACTTATGAATTAGTTCTGCCCACTAGGTTTTTGTTAGTTTTGAACAATTGCTATTATGTTCCTGCTTTAAGTAGTAACATTATTTCACTTTCTTATTTGGATAATGAAGGTTTCACTTCCATTGCTGGGAATAGTAGATGTTCTATTTATCGTAATGATATTTTCTATGCTCATGGTGATTTGCATGTTGATCATTACATATTAAATTTGGAACAACCCAATCATGGAAATATCTATAACATAACCGCCAAAAGGGTCAAACCAAACGATTTGAATCCCACATACCTCTGGCACTGTCGTCTGGGCCACATAAATGAGAAACGCATTTCTAAACTCCATCAAGATGGATTTCTAAACTCATTTGATTTTGAATCATATGACACTTGCGAGTCTTGCTTGTTAGGAAAGATGACAAAGTCACCTTTCACTGGGCACAGTGAGAGGGCCACTGATTTATTGGGCCTCATACATACAGATGTGTGTGGACCGATGAACACAAATGCCAGAGGAGGTTATTCGTACTTCATAACATTTATAGATGATTTCAGCAGATATGGGTACATCTATCTGATGAAACATAAATCTGAATCTTTTGAAAAGTTCAAAATATTTCAAAATGAAGTACAAAACCAGCTTGGCAAAACAATTAAAGCCCTTCGATCTGATCGGGGTGGTGAATATTTGAGCCAAGAGTTCATAGATCATCTTAGGAGTTGTGGGATACTCTCACAATTGACTCCTCCAGGGACACCACAATGGAATGGCATTTCTGAACGGAGGAATCGAACACTATTAGATATGGTTCGATCCATGATGAGTCTAACAGATCTTCCGCCCTCCTTTTGGGGCCATGCCCTAGAGACAGCTGCGTTCACACTCAATCGTGTTCCATCTAAGGCAATCAAAAAGACTCCGTATGAGATATGGACTGGGAGGACGCCTAGTTTGTCTTTCCTCAAGATTTGGGGATGCGAGGTCTATGTTAAGCAACAAGCCTCAGACAAATTAGCGCCCAAATCCTCAAAATGCCTTTTTGTGGGATATCCTAAGGAAACCAAGGGATATTACGTCTATAACCCTGCTGATAACAAAGTGTTTGTTGTCAGAAATGGTATCTTTCTTGAACGAGAATTTATCTCTAAAAGAACCAGTGGGAGTAAGGTACAACTCGAAGAAGTTCGAGAGCTACAAGACACCACAGAACTGCAGATGGAAAATAGAGAAGACTCACAACAAGTTGTTGAGACTCCTCAAGTCACGCAAGGTCCACGTAAATCTAATAGGATACGACTTCAGCCTCAGAGATATGGATTTCTGATTTCTGATAGTCGTGATGTGTTGCTCATTGAGCATAATGAGCCGACTACCTATCGAGAAGCTATAGTGGGACCAAACTCTGAAAAATAGCTTAGTGCCATAAAGTCTGAGATGCAATCCATGTACGACAATCAGGTTTGGACCTTAGTCGACCCGCCTGAAGGTGTAAAAACCGTCGGGTGCAAGTGGGTTTTCAAAGAGAAAACTGACATGGATGGCAATGTAAATGTCTTCAAGGCACGACTGGTTGCAAAAGGTTTTACTCAAACTCATAGTGTGGACTATGATGAGACCTTTTCCCCAGTAGCAATGGCCAAATCAATCAGAATCCTTTTTGCTATTGCAGCATATTATGACTATGAAATATGGCAGATGGACGTCAAGACAGCCTTCCTTAATAGAAAGCTCCTTGAGGATGTGTACATGACACAACCTGAAGGGTTTGTGCGTTCCGAGGACTCTGGTAAAGTGTGCAAGCTTCAAAAGTCCATTTATGGACTAAAGCAAGCCTCTCGGAGTTGGAATCATCGTTTTGATGAAGTAATCAAAGAGTTTGGATTTCTTCAAAACATTGATGAACCTTGTGTGTACAAGAAGGTTAGTGGGAGCACAGTTGTGTTTTTGGTACTCTATGTCGATGACATCCTACTTATTGGGAATGACATTCCTACCTTGCAGATTGTCAAGTCTTGGTTAGGAAAGTCTTTCTCGATGAAAGACTTGGGTGAAGCCACCTACATCCTAGGAATCAGGATCTATAGAGATAGATCTAAAAGACTTCTAGGACTCAGTCAGAGTACATACATAGACAAAATACTGCATAGGTTCAGTATGCACGAATCAAAGAGGGGTTTCATACCCATGTCTCATGGTACTCACCTCAGCAAAGATCTGTGTCCTAGTACATCTGATCAGCGAGGTCGCATGAGTAAGGTTCCATATGCCTCGGCCATAGGATCTATCATGTACGCCATGTTATGTACTCGACCGAATGTCTCGTTTGCCTTAAGTATGACTAGCAGATACTAACAGGACCCTGGTGAGGGCCATTGGACTGCTGTCAAGAATATCCTTAAGTACTTAAGAAGGACTAAGGACTTATTCTTGGTCTATGGTGGATTGGATGATGAGCTCTGTGTAACTGGTTACACAGATGCGAGTTTTCAAACTGACCAGGACGACCAAAAATCGCAGTCTGGATACATATTCCTCCTCAATAATGGAGCAGTAAGCTGGAAGAGCTCTAAGCAGGGCACTGTAGCAGATTCTGCAACGGAAGCTGAGTATATAGCAGCATCTGATGCAGCTAAGGAAGCCGTTTGGATCAGGAAGTTCATCACAGAACTAGGGGTGATACCTACCATCTCAGATCCAATAACTTTGCTCTGTGACAATAGCGGTGCTATTGCACAGGCCAAAGAGCCTAGGTCACATCAAAGGACCAAGCATATACTCAGGCGATTTCATCTCATCAGAGAAATCAACGATAGAGGTGATATAAAAATATGTAAAGTAGCAGGAGAAGATAATGTTGCTGATCCTCTAACAAAGCCACTTGTGCAGGCAAAGCATGAGCGTCATGTTAGGTCAATGGGAATTAGTCAAATTAATGATTGTACCTAGTGCAAGTGGGAGGTTGTTGGAAATTGTGCCCTAGGGGCCAATCATTGTCTTATGAACATTATTGATTTATGAATTTATTAATTGAGTTATCATATTATTTGCATGTTTACTATGATGACCATCCTTGGATAATTCATGATATTATCCTAAATGTCCCTGGTCGATCATCTATGTGGGAGCACAGATGAAATAAGACCAGTATGACTTTGAAGATGTATAGAGATATAAATCAAAGTCATAAGCACATGTAAGAGTACAGGGTGTTGGACCGACCCGCTATGAGAGAACTGCATGGGTAACGTCATAAGCTTCTCTCATATACAAACCATGTCAATATGCCCTTTGACCTGAGATCATCATGGATTCATACATGACAAAACGCTCAGCTTTGACCTAGTCAAAAGTCACTTTTGACCGAGTGATCATAAAGACTATGTTCGGGCTTAGTGGTTTTTCATGCGGAGGAATGTGAATGGTCAAGATGGAATTTGTCCCTCACATTCGTGGAGAGATATTACTGGGCCCCTCGATGAGTGAGTCTGAGAAATGTATGGCCATACTGTAATGGAAAGGTAGTTCCATTTCTATAGTCAGACTACTCAGGGATCGAGAAAGTAACGGTCGGGAATAGGAGGATGACATCATCCATGCCTCATCCATGACGAAAATATCGCGTGACAGAAGGGACATGATATGGTTGTATAAAATGTTACATCGTTTATCGATCCTCATATGATTTGGGTAGTCGTTATGTCTTGCTAGAGACCGCTTGCGACTTGTGGGCTAGTATAGCAAATGGCCCACTGCCAACTTCATATGGGCCTATAGGGTCGTACACAAAATAGCCCAACACGAGCTATGATGTCCAGATTCATTGAATCTAAGACATGTCCAGATTCAATGAATGATCCAGGTGAATGTATATGTATTTATTTATATTTATATTCGTATATATATAAATTTGTATATATATATATATATATTATATATATGAGATATATGAGATTTAATTTATAAGGATAAATTAAATCTCTATCACGTTTGAATTCGAAATTCAAATTGATAGGATATCTCATATAAAAGATATTTATAAGATTTAATTTATAAGGATAAATTAAATCTCTATCACGTTTGAATTCGAAATTCAAATTGATAGGATATCTCATATAAGAGATATTTATAAGATTTAATTTTAAGGATAAATTAAATCCCTATCATGTTTGAATTTGAAATTCAAATTGATAGGATATCTCAAATTTGTTTTGTGAGAATAAATCAAATATAGTTCAGTCTCATCTTTATTTAAAGTTAAATAAATAGGTAATTAAATCTGTGGGACGGATTTAATATTATTTATTTAATTAGTTTCTTATAAAATTATACAATATATGATATTGTATTATTTTCAGAATTAATATAAGATTAACTCCTAAAATCCTTTTCGGTTAGGGAAAATGCAGAGCATCCTATATATCTAATATTAGGAGCTACGTTTTGGAACAGACACACACATAGAACACAAAAAGGCCGAAGGGGACTCTGCAAAAGGTTTGCAGATAAGAAACTGCTGAAATAGAGACGGAGAGGACGAACTCTTGATAAAGCCCTGGAGGGACAAGAGACGCTAGCACGTCGTTCGTGGTTGAAAATCTGTTCGTGTCGATACCAGTAGAGGAAGCCGACCTGAGTCGTCGACTTCTTGTGATCAGAAAGGGAGCACGAGCCGCAGAGAGAAGCTGTGAACGTCGTGACCGAAAGCTGTGGAAGTCGCTGAGACACACTAAGGGTAATGCTTCTTCCCACTTGACTTAAACACATACGGTAGATCCTGGCAAGGAATGAAAAATTTTTAAGATAATTTCCGCTGCGTGTCTTTCAATTCCTTACATAGGGAACACAGAAAATCAACCTTGCAACCATCACTAACAAGAATTAAATGAAAGGAAGAGATGTAAAACTTACCACACACAATTTCAAACCCAACAGAAATTCGACCGTCCTTACACCAAATATTCCTTCACCTTTCTTTCCTTCCTAGACTCGATAAGCAAAGAATGACAACCATTATTCATTCAACCACCAGGAACACTGGTTAGCAGAGAAGGAAATGAAGAAATCAATCTTGACTTACACTAAAGTAGCACCCTAAAAGACAGAGCAACGAAGAGCATCCTGCAACCATAACTCTTGATCTATTGATGACGAAAATTGCCTGCTATGACGGGAAAGATGGATTCAAATAGAAGGAGACCAGTAGTCACTAGGAACAGCGATGACGAAGCTACACCGTGCAACTGATCAAAACAGAGGAGGAAGATGGAGATTGGAACAATAGTATGACGTATATAGTGATGGTGCCATGGCTCACAGAGGACCAATAAATACTTGATTCAGTGGCAGAAATGATGAATGCTCCTTCTCCACAACCAGAAATCTCACAATGCTCCTCCCTCCACTCTCACTCTACTTCACAAATAAGGAAGACGATGCCTGACAAGACAACGACACTGGTGAGCCACTTAATCGAAGGCAATAGAGAGAATTAACAGTAGCCGTGGATTCTCAGTCCAGGGTCATGAAGCCTTACCAGATTTCCCCTTCTACTGCTCACGACCTCAGTTGACAAAAATGGAAGGAGAGAAAAATTCCCACCACCTGCTGAGATCCATGAGTCCCAGAAGAACACTGTGAACGGCAAAGCCACTCGACGCCGGCGATAGCAACTCAGTGGTAGAGGACGATGGGTCACAAAAGCTACAATGCTCAGGCATCATGAATCTTCTCTACATTTTCCCTTCCCTGCTGGTAACGCAGAGTCTGAAATAGGCAAAGGGGTATGTTGGTAATTTCATGCGCTTGAAAATTCCAAAATAATCTCCCATTGTGGCTTAAGCTGGGATTAGAACAGGGGACCCCTTACTTAACTCCTCTATACCTAACCACTCAGCTATGGATATCCCTTTATGAAAATTTTGCAACAAATAATATATATATACTTCATTAAAATTGTAATATTTACCTATTTATTTACTAAGGTCATTAGAAAGACATACGAGGAACATGCACAAGAATAAATCCTACAAATAACCGGCGCGAGTATGAGACCCACGAATATCTATTGAGTTTGGGTTTAACTATGGTGCACCAAGGACTAACAGTACTGCAGTTAGTAACCAATGTAACATTCAGTTCTCTCTAAAAACCTTTCCTGCATGCGTGTGGTCCATTTAGAATTTAATGATCACAATACTTTCCAATGCAACAATTTTAAGTAAGAATATTTCATAATTACGAAACCCCAACATGAACAGCAGGATAATTATCATGGAATAAATATTCTAACACTAAAATCCATATAAAAATATTTCATCAAGAAAATTAATTTAATATAACATTTACCAAAGTCTTTTTTAAAACTTTATTTATTTATTTTCATACATAAACATAGTCATATAATGACCCAAGTGAAAAGTTGAAGCAATAAATCCATAGATGTGTTATTGGGCTTGTTGAAAGAGGTTCTCCCAAAAGGGACTTTAGTGCTTGACTCATTCTATGCATCTAAGAAGATAATTCACGATTTGGGTTTAGATTACCATAAAATTGATGCTTGTGAAACTGATTGCATATTGTATTAAGGAGAGCATACAAATACAGAATCATGTTCCAAGCACAAGATTCCTAGATGGAATTTAAACAAATAGAAAGGGAAGAAGGTTCTACATAAAGTGTTGAGGTATTTTTCTTTAACACCTAGGCTACAATAGCTTTATATGTCAACAGATACAGCTAAATAAATGAGGGGACATAAGGAGAAACACTTAAATGATGATGTACTGAGACATCCAATTGATTCTTTAGCTTGGAAACATTTTGACCGCCAATACCCTAACTTATCTGCTGATCTAAGAAGTGTTCGATTGGGTTTAACAAGTGATATATTTTAACCTTTTGGGAATATGAGTGCCAATCATAGTATATGGCCTGTTGTCTTGGTGCCATATAACTTGACTCCAAATCTTTGCATTAAAAGCCCATACTTTATGATGACACTTCTTATTTCTGGTCCAAAGTGTCTAGGGGATGAAATAGATATTTACTTGTACCAACAATTGAGAGGCTGAAACAATTGTGGAAAATAGGAGTATAGACGTATGATGTATATTCTCAATCAAATTTCATCATGCATGCAATGACCTTGTGGACAATAAATTATTTTCCACATATATAGAAACCTTTTAGGATGATCAACTAAAGGTAAACTTGTATATCCATATTGCCACAAAGACACGCATTACATTTTGTTAAGAAGCAAGTTATCTTACATGGGGCATAGGTAGTTTCTTCCACAAAATACTCATGGCATAAAAATAAGGTATCATTTGATAGTAAAGTAGAACATATGGATCTACTAGTTCCATTAACTGGAGATAAAATACTTAAGCAACTAGAACAATTGGGTGATGTGTCATTTGGGAAGGGTATAAAATGAAAGTGTCATACCAATAATAATGCTTACAAGTGGAGGAAAAGAAATACTTTTTTCAATTGCCTTATTAGAAAACTTTACTAATATGGCATAATCTTGATGTGATGCACATAGAAAGAAATATGTGTCATAATATTGTATTCACGGTGATGGATTTGGTTGGAAAGATGAAGAACACAATTAAAAGCAGGTATGACTTGATGGACTTGGGCATTAGGAGTGATATGCACCCAGTTAAAAATGGTAATAATGATTTTATTCCTCCTTCTTCTTACACATTGTTCTATAAGAATAAACAATCCCTTTTAAAATTCTTAGCTAACTTACAAGTATTTGATACTTTTTCCTCTAATAGTTCAATATTTAGGAGCAAAAATTATTTGGATTGAAGTATCATGATCACCATGTGTTATTGCAAGAGATATTTTCAACTGCAATACGTGGGTTATTACCTTTTAAAGTGTGTGAATCAATTATAGAGTTTGGAAAGATTTTTCAAGAATCTTTGTTCAAAGTGCTTGACTTGTAAACAGCTTGATAAACTTTAAAGTCATATAGTATTGACATTGTGCAAGTCGGATACTATCTTCCCACCTGTCTTCTTTGATATTATGGTTTAGTTGCTAATACACTTGGAAGGAGAGGTAAAAGTTCCTAGACCAGTTCAATATCGTTAAATATACCTAGTAGAAAGGTAACATGCATCAATATCATTATATATTTATCATTCATAACTATAGAAGGTTAACTAATTTTTATGTAATAGGTATTTTTCAGATTTTATGTCAAGAGTAATCAGTCCAGAAGTGAGACTTTTCTAATTATTATAGTTTAAATCTTAAAACCACAGTCTCTTTCAGGCATGGTGGAGACAACGAAGAATATTTTTAAAAAATATGATTAAAATATGATTTTAAAAATAAAGATATTATTTATGTCAAATTTTTATGTTTATCTTAATCTATTTATATTATATAAAGTATTTATTCTTATTTGTTTTAAGAAAAATTTGAACATGCTGATGCAAGGATTGAAAAAAAAAATTCAGATAGCTGTAACAATTATTTTACAAAATATATTCAGAAATTAGAAGATCAACTTGCACTTTAACTATAAGAAATATAATACTGATGAAGATAGAATGATTGATAATCCTCAAATTATTAGTTTTAAAATTAGGAGTGGTTATTAATATACTTTAAGATTGACATGTTTAAGGTATCTTACTATCCTTTTAAATGAATAATATTTTTTGTTTCCATAATTAAATTCTTATTAGTTAATAAATTTTGTTGTAGAACAAAAATACAAGAAACAAACTAAACCAATAAAAACTAATGATTAAGCATACTTATGGTCCTTGATCTTTTGTAGATATTAAATATTCTACATTAAGTTTAATATATCATCACTATAATGTAAGTTTTTAATCATTTTTTATTTTAAAATATATTATTTATTTTTTATATGTTATTCTTTTGTAGAAAGACCCTACTACTAGACAACTTAGACCTCCTGACTAATTGTGGGAGATAACACATACTTGGAATACATCAGATGGATAAGTAGTGTGGGCTGAGCCACATGCTCTGAACAAATTTATGTATACATTATATTTTTATATTTTATTTTGAGTTAATTTTATTTTTAATCTATTAGTTTCATATGTTTTTATTATAGGTTCATATGCACGAATTTTCTTAGCAATGAGATCAAGATTTAGAGAGTGATGCTCGAATGACCATATATGAAATATTGGTGGCTATTCTTGGTGAGAGGCCAGAGTACGTAAAAGGGAAAGAATATGGAGTAGAGCCTTAAGGAAGAGAAATCACCCTCACTTTAGTGATAGTTCAATTGTGCAAAGTATGAGTACCCAATTGGGGGAAGAGTTTGATAAAAAATTTTAAGAGGAGAGAGAAAAATAGAAGCAGAGCGTGCAAAGATAGAAGAAGAACGTGTGCAATTCAATCAAAGATTAATGGAGTAAATTGAAAAAATGATACAAACTCAATTCGTTGTCTTGATGCAGATGGGGCAACTAGAGGCACCTACTTCTTCTAATCCTAGTATTGATCATTTAATGTAATGTTTATATTTCAACTAAACAATTTTCTTTATCTTTAAATTGTTTAAGTAATTGAAGTATTCTGATATTATAAAGGATGACGTGAATTATTCATTAATATTATTATATTTTAGTTCATTTAATTATTTATTATTTTATTTCTATATTTATTGTTTTCATTTAAGAAAAATTAGGTAAAAGAATTTACTAGCACCTATTGGTTTTTAGTGGTGACAATTAAGTCACCACATATTCCACTTTAGGCGGTGACAATTAAAGTCGTTGCTGATTCCGTATTAGCGGCAAAAATATAGTTGTCGCTAATTCTACTTTAGGTGGCGACAATTTAAGTCGCTGTTGATTCAGCTTTAGGCAATAACATTTTAAGTCGTCACTGATTTTACTTTAGGCGGCAACTTTTGTCACTATATTTTACTTTTCCTTTGGCAGCAACTTCTTTGTTGACACATTCTGTTGAACTTTCAGTGGCGACACAATGTTAACGTTGATTGTTGACATTTAGCAGTGATTTTCAATTATTGTCGCTAATATTTATAGGTAACAGTCTTATAGGCGATGACTTTTACACTTTTAATAGCAACTCAGTTGCCCCTAAAAGTCAATTTTTTTAGGAGTGTTTGTCGACCACATCTTGGTAGCTTTCTTTAGAAACCCATTGGTAATGGAAAGGAACTCCATGATATTTGCCTAAGTCGGCTACCATTTGGAACCCAAAGGCATTGTTAATCTCCGTCTGCCTAGTATGAATCACATTCTTGAAAAAGAACACGAGTTTTTCTCACATTGACTTTCAACCCTGTGCTAGGACAAAAATCATCAAGGCACTTACGTACTGTGGCTTGTTTCAAAGAAACTTGTGCAAATAGAATAACATTATCAATGAAAAATAAATGACAGAGAAAGGCCTTACTGTCACGCCACAAAAATTAAGGTATAACTGACACAAAATATGAATAATTCATATTCTAAGCCACAAGCATATAATTAGAACACCTAATTTAATTTTTATAATAATCTCGAGTATAAATATGTATATATATATTATTTCATAAATAATATACTTCTTTATAATCAAAAGACAAGTTATTTGTAGAAATTTTGGCTATATATCATGCTCCCGAAAATTCTACTAGTGCCTGCAAAAATTCCAAATATTATACAAATTTTTACCCAAAATAATATTTATATTTACTCCATCAAAAAGACAAAAGGGGAGTATGATCCTGGCTATAGACTAGGTAAAGTATCTAATTTCTAAAACTATTATATGGATTTCATAAGTCTATATTTACATTCTGCAGCTACCTAAAAATGGATCTACAACTTCAGATCAACAGAGAGGCTCTCTGCTATTCAGCTGTAGGAACAAGGTAAATAGTACTATATGAAACTAAAATAATCTACCGATAAATAATACCCTATAAACATAAATAAATTAAATACGGAAAGAAATAATTTAAGCATCTTCAACTTTGAATAATAAGGATTAATGATAAATCTCAATTTTCAATTATAGAATTATGGCAAAAAATGAAACTCTAAAAATAATTAATCAAATCAATCAAAATAGCTAGTAAAACATCTTATTTAAAGAAATTCATTTAAAACAATAATCCTCAAATCTCATTTTTTATAGGTGTTCAACATAATAAAATAACAAGCATGAACACATAGTCCATAAGAGTAACTAATCATTCCGATGCAACTTGAAACCACAAAAATAGGCATGGACACATAATCCATGAGGATAAGTAACATGGGTGGTTCAAAGCCACTAATTAGGGATAAGTACAAGACCCACATATAACAGGCGTGAGAATGAATTTCATGAATATCAAGCGTGAGTACTATATATGCTCACAAATATCAAGTGAGCTCGATTTTAACCATTGTGCGTTAAGGACTACTAATACTATCATAAGTAATCACTATTATGTATTTAACGTCATCTCAAAAATCAATTTTCAAGTATATATGGGATCAATTTAATATTAAATAAGAACACAACTTTTTAATACTAGAATTTCACAAAGAATATTTCATAATCAGGGACCTTAGCATGAAAATTAAAATAAAATCTTAAAAGATTTCCTTCAATTTAAATGCAATAAAACTCTTTTAAATAATGGAATTCACATAATAATATTTTTTGAGTAAAAATTATCTCAATATAAAAATTTATAAAATATCTTTTAAAATTTTCTTGGTCCATTCCATATATAAGCATGTCCACTAATCAGCTCCATTTACATCCACTTTGATAGAATTCACAATTTCATGGTTAAATCAAGTTTACAATATATCATCCTTTCGAAACATACAAGTAATAGCAAATTATATATATAACCATATACAATCATCCATTGAGAGACAAACTAACTACACTAACAGAACTTCCAATGGTGATCGCATGAAACGCAAGTGACATAGGTGGTCATAGGTTCATCAGCGCTACGAGTCTGCATCTGATAATAAGTGCACTCTCTTTTCCCACATTTCCCACACACGAACTGATCTGTTGTCGCTTTTGGTTTCTGTCCATGTTCACACGCGAACAGAGCTTTGCTTTTTATCTTCTCTATCTCCTTCTTCCTTTCATCACTAGCCATGTCTTCTGTTCTCATGTCTACGAGCCGCTCCGGGGCAAATTCTCCGAGCATAACCCTTCTTCTGAAATCTGGGTTCTTTGGATCCTTGAGGTTAAACATCAAGGACCGGTACTTGATCTTTTGAGCTCCATTGAAATAACCCCACTTCTGAAATAGTACTGACTCCACTGTCACAGAAACCCTAATAGGATCACATGCTTTGACTTTATCCTTGATTGCTTCATCATCAGCTTCCTCTAAAACCCTAGAGAATGCCTCTTGAAGACTTTTCCTTATTTTGTCTCGCTTCTCATCATTAGTTTTAGTCACAGTTTTCTCCTTTGAAGGAGCAATAGGGCTTGAAGAGGATGGCTTCTTCAGTATTCCAGAAACTAGCTTCTTCTCATCTTTGGCTATGTTTGCTACGGAAACAAAAGTTTTATCATTGGAATCTTTTACCTTTGCATTTTCTAAGGTTGATGTCACAAGATTCTTATCAGTTTTCTCAGCCTTCGGAACCTTAAGCTTTATCACAAGAGTCTTCTGATGCTTCTTAACTTTAACATTTTGTGCAGAAACAGCGATATCAGAATCTACTTGTACCTCAATCTTCCCATTCCTATCAGTTTTCTCGACCTTTGAAACCTTCTGATCAACCTTTTCTTTCTTATTTTTGCTTATTTCCTTCATGATTTTGGTTTTCCACATCTCTATCAAGTCCATAGCAAAAGCTCGGATCTTCTTTCTGGGATGCTTTGTTAGAACTCTGAGATGTTTACCCACTTTAGTCGATACTATAATTTGATAATTGACTGGAAATTTCTTGAGTAGCTTGAATGCATCGAGGCATCGAGTTTCTTCAACTTCGCCATTGGTTGAGGTCACTGCCATGTCTGCCGCCTTCTTCACTGCCTCATACAGTCGGATTAATTCTTTCTCCATTGTATAAGCCTAAAAGAGAAGTTTAACTTCTTATTAGCTTTTCTATATGAAGATTCTACTAATATTACTGAGTTTTCTATGCTCTATCAATTTCAACTTCTTATCAAGAATTCTATCTTAAACAAAAATTTAAACTATCTAACTTTTTTTGTAAAATTAAGATATCTAACTTTAATTAGGATGATTTATAAATTTAAATTAAATTATTAATAAAATTTAAATATTATTTAGTGAAGGGTATCTTGAAACAGATATCTATTTCTAAATAAATAAATAAATTAATTTTGGATATAAAGATATTGATCACTGAAAAATATCCTATACATAAGATATGGTTAAATATTCTAATTTTTAAGAAAATTTCGTATCGCATAAAATTTTGATTAATGATTGTAAAAAGTTGTTATTCATCACTTAACATTAATTCGTTCCTTTTAATATTAATTAGCTGAGATTCTTTCATTAACAGGAGATTTAGTTTCCTACATAATCTCAGCTATATTTTGTTTTGTTTTGAAAGATACATATGAGCCATAAATTTAGGAGAAATACATACATAATTAAGGAGTGTTATGTCATATGAACTCTCTCCAATTAAAATAAAATAAATCATGCATTTTAATTTTAATTTGTTGATGACTTATATAAAATAGTTCACATTTTTTTTTAATTTTTAATAAAAATAAATCTTTTAATTAAGAGATTTATTTTTCTTAAAAATAAAATATGACATGAAATTTTTTAAATAAGTCATCAATTGAATTATGTATTTTTTGTTGAAAAGAGTTATCTAACGTGACACTCTAAGAGTATGTATATATTTCTCTCCATATATTCTCCTTTTTTACTGTTTTAATGCACCAACATTGATAAAAAAAAATAGGTTAGTACCTAAAAAATTATGTTTGACCGGTATTCAATGAACCTTATGAATTTAGGTCAAAATTATTCTTAATAAGCTATAAACAATAAAATGAAATATTTTTTAAATATGACTTAACTAATTAATTTGATGTTCGGATGTTTGCATATGTAACTAACAATTAATAAACTTGAATAATAAATACTTTAATATGTAATTCAATAATTTTTAAATCATACTTAAAAATTTAATAAATGATTTCAAACAAATAAATTCCCTAACTAATTCAAAGAAATATGTTTAAAATCACGTTTGCCTTTCAAATTGAAAACTCAATATATGGCAGATGAATTGGATTGCTTGTTATGTTTCTAATAATATCTTTATCAATTTTAGGTAATATGGTATTACCGGTTTGGTTAAAGTTTAATCATAACATGACATCAAGAACTATGTACCTTTCATTGATCCTAAATCAAAATTAAATTGGTGTGAAAATCTTAACATTAATTCAATTGAAATCTGTATGATTTAAACTTATCTGTACAACTAATAAATATTAATGGATCTTTATATTTCATCCTAGTTCAAATTAATTAAATTTTAGTTTCAAATTTCATTATAATAAGCTTGATGTAAATTTTAACCATTTTTTAATCTTACCTTAATATTTCCATTTACGGAGCATGATGTCCCATTCTTATGAGCTTTCTCAGCTTTTTCTTTCTTAATTTTGCCTATTCCCTTTATGATTATGGCTTTCCATATCTCAACTAGGTCCATAGCGAAAACCTGGATCTTCTTTCTGGGATGCTTTGTCAGAAGTCTTAAATGTTTACCCACTTGGGTGGATACCAGAATTTGATAATTGATTGGAAATTTCTTGAGCAGATTGAATGCATCCAGGCACCGGTTTTCTTCAACTTCGTTGTCATTTGACGTTGCCGCCAGCGCCGCTGCCTTCTTCACCACTGCATACAATCTGATAAATTCTTTCTCCATCGCAGAACCTGGAAAGAGAATTCTGATTTTTTTTTTTTTTTTATTAACTTTTCTGTATAAAGACTATATGAAGATCACTGAACGTTTGAGACTCTATCAATCTTGACTCCTTACAAGGTTTCTATCTTAAAAAGAATGGAAAATTAGAGAAAAGGACGTAAAGAAAGAATTATATTTATTAAAACATCATCAAAACTGCAATTATTTAAAATAAGCAAACATGTTCTCTCTGTCGCCTCATTCTTGTGTTTAAAATTTAAATTTAAATGTTTAAATTTTCATTCTTAACACCTCACACCAATATTACAAAATGGAAGGTAGAGGAAACAAGTAGGAAGGAGATCGACGGAAACTTACTTGATCTTCTGCAAATCACTCTTGGTTAGAACTTTTGTTGAATGTGATATCTTTTCAGATTATGTCCATCCGAGCTTGGATTTGCCTATTATTTATAGAACTTCTAAGAAGATTGATCTGATCTGATCTAATCTGATCCCATCAACAACTGTATTATCATAATCATAAATATTTTCACATAATAGAAAGTATTAATATTTAATCATATATTATATAGAATATGATTATATCAAATTATTATATGGCATAAATAATATTAAAGTTATACCAATCAGAAAGAAAATGTACGGTTTTAAATTTTGACAAATTTAAATATATAATTCTCAACACAAAGAAAATAAGATATACATAAATGTTTTAAAATATATTTTACAATTTAGTCAGACGCTCAAAATAATTTGTACGTGGCTAAGTTATAAAATTATATAAAATTCAAACTTAACTTGAAATAAGAATAATTATATGACTGATAACTTTCTGGGTTGTACCACAATATCAGATCATCAATTGTTTGTAAATCATATTTAACGAGATCCTTATTGTTATTATTGAGCTCAGTTTTAAAAGATAAAAGTGTTTTGGATTAAAAGAACGTGATTTCATACTTTTTTGTTAAATAGGTGAGGCGTAGTCAAAGGGAATATAAGAGGTTTGACCATGATTAATTTAGAGTTTTTAAATTTATTTTTTGGTAAATCATCTTTTCAAATAATTATGATTTTTGTAATCTCCCCACCTCTAGATCTTTCGTTCTGAATTTGATTCAATTGATTTAATTTACATATTTAATTTAAGTTATGTTAATCTATATCTTATATATTAAAATTTTTCTTGGTGACTTTTTAATGATAAGTCATAAAAGGATATATAGATTCGCGTATTTGAATTTATGAAGGAATAATTTTAGAATAAGTAGATATATTATTTCTTCTCCAAAACGAATATTTTTTTATTTAAAGATATTGATCATTGAATACTATTTCACGCATAAAATATAGTGAAAATTTTAATATTTTAAGAAAAATTCGGATTGCATAAAATTTTGATTAATGAATGTAAACAATTTTGTCATCACTTAACAGTTGTTTCTTTTAATATAAATTAGATTAGATTCTTTTTTATTTTTTGCGGTAAAATCTCTATATATTTTTTGGTTTAATTTTACTTTCACATGCATATCCTTTTGAAAGATATGAGCAATACATCTATTCCCCTTTTCGCCATTTCAATTGCACATACTTCTTCTCTATTTTAATTTTTATATTCATACATTTTAGTCTAAACCGTTAACACTATTAAAAGTATTCTAACATATTTTTTATTAAAAAATACATCATAATAAATCTTAGTTACTAATATATCCCAATTATTATCTAATTTTTATTATTACTCACTTCTTAATTATCCCACTTATTATCTTAATTTTGTATGATTTCTCTTATTTATCTCGCAATAGTTTTTTTTTCTAATATTCACTTGTTACCTATTTATTAATTTTAAACAAAATTAAAGTAATTTTTACTCAAAGAAAAAAATTAACAAGTTAATATAACTGTGGGTAACTTTTTTTTTAACATATGTACCTTTTAATAGATATATTTTAAAAGGATACCACTTCGATCAAATTATTTACATCAATTTCAAAAAATTCTCCGATCTCACTTTGCCATGTATACTTTTTTTAATATCTTCATTTAATTTGAACATATATGAAATAGAATATACATGATAAAGTGTAATTGAATAACTTCACGTAATAGATATAAGGAACTTGATGTATATTTTCCCAGGTCGGTTGCCATTCAGAGGCTTAAGGCATTGCTAGTCTCTGTCCGCCTAGTACGAATCGCATTCTTGGAGAAGATCACACAAGTTTTGGTCACATTGACTTTTAACCCTGAGCTAGCACAGAAATCATCTAGGCACTCACGTACTGCAGCCTATTGTAAAGAAACTTCTGTAAAGAGAATAATATCATCAGCGAAAAATAATTGAGAAAGAGAAGGGTCTTGCTCATATGGACGTATTGGAAGCCAAGTTCTCTTTGCTACTCTCACCTGCAAGACACCAAGGACGACAAACCTGATCCTGTACCCCCTGGAGATCACGCCACAAATTATATCTGTGTTGATTTGAAGGGATGGTGTAGACAACGATTAACCACCAACTGTGGCCAATGTTATTATCAAATTTCAAGTGTATAAATTGTGTACTCTTAGATACTACCTCCACACAGTGATGTTGGATATTTATTATTATTATAACATATTTAGATATTAATTAGGATAATTAATAAATATTTCTGAGTGTGGCCCGTAGTCATTGAGCCCAGTCCAAGGAGGGTTATTGACTCAGTTTATTTAAGGTTAATTTTCTGATGGTGGAAATTAACAATTCATTGAGTGTGAGATCTCTTTTCTGAGTCCAGAGCGAAATCCTATTTTCAGCTCGCTTCTGAATGTTCCCCACTGGTGACAGCTAAGAACAAGTTGCCATCGTTGTGCCTAATCACCAGTTGGAAGAACCTGTTGTTTATCTGACAGTGTTCTCTTTTGACAGGTACCTCATTTGATTCCAGTTCTCCTCAGATCAATCAAGTTAAGCAAGAGGTAACTTTAAGTCTTCCGCTGCATCTCATATGTGTTTATATTTGAGTGTGATACAATCTAGATTGATTGTAATACCTTTGAGATGTTTATTTTCTAACATGTGGTATTATAGCCTGGTTTGAGATCACCTTGCCTTACCTATTGATCATTTTGTTCTCATAAATAGCAATATGAGATGAATATAGGATATCTAAATATCATATTTTGTTTTAATTTATTCTTTTAACCTTTTTCTTCATTGTGTCCCACGGCCACGGTGGCGAGAGACGAGCGAGAGAATGCCGAGAGAAACTAAGAGGAGTAGCGACCACGGGAAACTGGCGAGACTGATTCATTGCAGGTTGTTGCTCGTCTGTGAGCATCGCCGTGACTGTCGCCTGAAGCTACAAGTCTGAGGGTCACCGCGACGGTGATATCCACCTGAGAGTCTCGGCAGAAAATGGAGTATTCATCGTTGTTTTCTGCTCATGCCGCAGTTGGAACCACCGGAAGAGGAGCGTTAGAACGCAGGGAACCGCTCGCTGAAGGTCGCTGGCGTCATTGCAGCTCAGACAGCACGTCGCGACTGCTGCTTTCCTCGACAGGTCGGTTCTGAGTCGGGTTAGGTCAACCCGACTCAGGAGAGGAAGAAGCGACGAAACGGTGCGTTTCGGCCTTGAGCGAAACGCACCGTTTCATTAATTCAGACCTTTGCACTTTTTCAAAAAAAAAACAAATGAAAATTATGTTATTGGGCCGCTTTCATGTTGGGTTGCACAGTAAGTTTTTGGTGTGTTTTCTATCTGGGCCAACAGAAAGCATTTATTTATTAAAAAAAAAAAGAGGTTGCTGGTGGGCCGTCTGAGTTATGGGCCACAAGTTTTTTGGTTATTTTTTTTACCTCTTTTTCCTGCTGGGCCAACGAAAATTGGGTTTTTTCTGTAAAAAAAAAAACAAAGAAAGAAACATCAAGGTTCTGGGCCGTACTGTTTTGGGCTGCCAGAAATATTTTTTTTCAGAAAAGGTTTTGGGCCATAATTTTGGGTTTTTAATTTCTGGAAATTATTTTGGGCCCTAATTTTGAACATGTGTATGGGCCACTTGGTTTTATTTCCAGAAAATTATTTTGACCATTTAATTTGATTTTCCAGAAAAATCAAAATTACTATTACATGCACGGTAAATGTTTAAATTAATTTCTCTATTATTTTAGATTTAGAAAAGGGAATTTATAAATTTTAATTTTTTATGTTATTTAATTGCCTATTTTGTTTTTAATTTCTCCCTTAGCAATTAAATTAACGGTTTAATTTTTGTAAAAACCTTTTGAGTTGAAATTAATTTGTTAGACATTTTTGGGTGCATGAAATAGTGGGAGAATTTTAATATTAATTTATTAAATGCTCCATTTTGTTGTGCATATTTGGATTTATATGCACGTTATTGATATTTGTGATAAGCATGCAGTTTTGTGAGGAGTAGCCACAACATCCTCATTTGTTTGTGTTGCGTGCATTAATTAATCACATATGGATTTAAAATATCAATAATAATTAAATGTATAGTTATGATTTATCTTTACCCACAGGTAGATATATCATGATTGTACATTTAATTAGGGGCAGAATTAATTTCTCCATTAAGTTGTGCATATTTGGATTTTCAATGCACATGAATGATATTTGTGGTTAGCGTGCAGTTCTTTGAGGAGTAGCCACAGCATCCTTGTTTCTTGAATCTGTCGCATGCATTCATTAATCACATCTGGATTGGAAATATCATTTGTAATTAAATGTATGGCTATGATTTATCTTTGCCCACAGGTAGATATTTCATAATTGTACATTTAATTAGGGTGGGATAGAATGGCCTCATTGTTTTCTAATTAGCCCACAGGCATTGGAAAATTACGAATGCGTTCTAATTCTACCATTTGAGATAAATACCTGGTTATGCTAATGTCTTTGCCCACAAGTAGACATTAGTGATACGTATTTATATTGCTTGCATGCTACATTTGAGCTAAGCATGCATACATGGCACAGTGACTTGTAATTGCTTCAAATTATTTCTGTGAGCTCATTTGTGCATTTGTCTGTTCTCATTTTGCAGATTCAATTGCTGGCCCCAGGATTATGGCTGATGTAAGCAACAAAACAATCTTAGATAGTAGTATTAACTATGCTGACTGGAGAGACGATGTTTTACTGCAGCTTAGTTTATTGGACTTAGATTATGCCTTGAGGTTTGATAAACCTCTAAGACCTGATGATGCCTCCAATGACAGAGAGGCAAAGGAAAGGTATAATATGTGGGAGCGGAGTAACTGCTCATCTCTTCTGCTTATAAAACAAAGGATCTCTAGGTGCATTAGGGCAGCAGTCCCTAAGTGCGACACAACCAAAGGGTACCTGGAAGCCTTAGATAAGTAATTCAAGTTAACAGACAAGTAGATGGGTGGTGCCATCACGTCTGAACTATGTGCTGTGAGGCTTACAGGTATTGGCAGTGTGGGTCAACATATCATGGAAATGAGAGGTACGCTTTCATCGTGTGTTACTTTTGAGTATAACTTTTCTAGCGTTAATGATGACACTTGGTGGATTGACACTGGTTCGATGATCCATATTTCGACTACCATGCAGGGCTTTCTGTCAAGCAGGTCTCCATATTCCAATGAGGAAACTGTCTTTTCAGGCAGTGGGAGAGGAGATCCTGTGAAAGCCATTAGAACCTTTCGCATTCATCTTTCAAATCAAAATGTTTTAGAACTTTATGATGTTTTTTATGTTCCCTCTTACAAGAGGAATTTGATTTCTATGTCAAAGCTCATTCCATTTGATTATCATTTAGTTCTTTCTAAGAAACGAATGACTTTGACAAAGAATTCAGTTTTGATTGTGAATTTGGTTATGATTGATGGCCTGTTTAAAATTGTTTCTGATTCGCCTCAATCACTTTCTGTTTCGCATGGTACTAAGAGAAGTGTCATCGATGAGAATTCTTATAGCCTGTGGCATAGGAGATTGGGTCATATCTCCGTTGACAGAATCAAAAGGTTAAATAAAGAAGGAATTCTTCCGTCTTTAAACCATTCAGAGTTTGATTTTTGTGTGGATTGTATAAGGGAAAAGCAGACCAATAAGTCACATAAGGGGGCTAGAAGAAGTTCTGAGTTGCTAGAAATTGTACACACAGATATTTGTTGCCCTAATTTGACTGCATATGGTCAAAAGTACTTTATCACCTTTATTGATGATCACTCACGATACATGTATGTCTACATGCTTTATAATAAAAGTGAGGCACTAGATGCTTTCAAGGATTATAAAGTAGAAGTAGAAAAATAAATTAGGAAACCAATTAAGATTGTGAGATCAGACCGTAGTGGTGAGTATTATGGCAGATATACTAGTGAAGGACAAGCAGCAGGTCCATTTGCTGAATTTCTTCGAGAGCAAGGTATAGTGGCTCAATACACTATGCCTGGATCACCTGATATGAATGGTGTAGCTGAGAGAAGAAATAAGACCTTGCTGGACATGGTTAGGAGCATGATGAGTAGCTCCAAACTATCATCTTCTCTGTGGAAGGAAGCACTCAAGACAGCCACATATATATTAAACAGGGTTCCAACAAAGGCAGTGTCTAAGACACCCTTTGAAATCTGGAAAGGATGGAAACCCAGTTTAAATCATTTCAAAGTATGGGATTATCCTGCGGAAGTAAGAGTGTATAATCCACAGGAGAAGAAGTTGGATCCTAAGACCATCAGAGCTTACTTTATAGGCTATGCGGAGAGGTCTAAGGGTTATAAGTTTTATTGTCCTCCACCTTCTACAAGGTTTGTAGAGTCTAGGAATGCCAAATTTCTTGAGAATGATGTGATTAGTGGGAGTGATTGTCTATCAGATGATCATATAGAGCGAACCACTAATATCATTCATGAGGGGATGCCAATAGTCAATGTTTATCCCATTGTTGGGATTGACATTGAACGTGATGTAGACCTTGTGGCTCAAGTTGACAGTGCTGAACAAGATGGACACATACCTGATGGTCAACCTATCACACAGGTAGAACCACCATGAGATGTGATAGAGGATGTCATTGTTCAGCAACCTGGTTTAACCCAAAAGGTTGAATTGAGGAGGTCAACTAGAGAGAGAAGACCGGTATTACTTGATGACTATATAGTGTATTCTGCTGAGGTTGACTGTGATGTAAGTGTTGAGAATGATCCTTTGTCATTTACTCAGGCTGTGAAGAGTGTGAACTCCAAGTTGTGGCATGATGCTATGATTGATGAAATGAATTCCATGGCAAACAACCATGTTTGGGAACTTGTAGAGTTGCCTAGTGGGTCTAAGACCATTGGCTGTAAATGGGTTTACAAAACCAAGAGAGACTCACAAGGTAACATCGATAGATACAAGGCTAGGTTGGTTGCAAAGGGATTCACTCAAGTGGAAGGAATCAATTACAGTGAAACATTTTCACCTGTATCTAAGAAAGATTCATTCCGTATCATTATGGCATTGGTTGCCCATTTTGTTCTGGAGTTGCACCAGATGGATGTTAAGACTGCTTTCCTCAATAGTGAACTAGAGGAAGAAGTTTACATGAAACAGCCTGAGGGTTTTGTTGCAGAAGGTAAAGATCAATTGGTGTGCAAGCTGAAGAAATCAATATATGGTTTGAAACAGGCTTCACGACAGTGGTACTTGAAGTTCCATGAAGTGATTACATCATTTGGTTTCGTTGAGAACATCATGGATGATTGCATATACCACAAGGCTAGTGGGAGTAAAATCATATTCTTGATTTTGTATGTGGATGACATACTACTTGCTACCAATGATCTGGGACTATTACGTGAGGTGAAACAGTTTTTGTTTAAGAGCTTTGACATGAAAGACATGGGTGAGGCTTCTTATGTCATTGGCATAAAGATCCATGGAGATAAAACCCAATGTCTTGTAGGCTTATCTCAAGAGGCTTACGTCGTCAAAATTCTTGAACGATTCAGGATGCAGAACTGTTCATCTAACGTGGCTCCTATTGAAAAAGGAGACAAGTTTAGTCTAAGTCAATGTCCTGAAATCGAGCTTGATAGGAAACAAATAGAAAGGATCCCATATGCCTCAGTGGTAGGAAGCTTGATGTATGCGCAGGTTTGTACAAGACCTGACATCGCTTTTGTTGTGGGTATGTTGGGAAGATACCAAAGTAATCCTGGGGAAGCACATTGGACAGCTGCAAAGAAGGTGTTTGGGTACCTACAAGGCACTAAACACTACATGCTCACATACAGGAGAACAGACAGTTTGGACGTGATTGGATACTCAGATTCAGATCTTGGAGGATGCGTAGACTCGAACAAGTCTACATCTGGTTACATCTTCCTATTGGCAGAAGGAGCTATATCGTGGAGAAGCGCTAAGCAAACTCAAATAGCTTCTTCTACCGGTGATGCTGAGTACATTGCGTGTTTTGAAGCAAGTTCACAAGCTATTTGGATAAGGAATTTTATTGCTGGCCTTAAGATTGTGGATTCAGTCTCAAAGCCAATAAGAATGTACTGTGATAACACAGCTGCGGTGGCCATAGCGAACAACAAAAGGAATAGAAGTCACAGCAAGTTTATTGAACTTAAATTCCTTTGCTTGAGAGAGAGGGTTCAAGATGGCCAAGTTTCAGTTGAGCGTATCAGTACATTGGACATGTTGGCTGATCCTTTGACGAAAGGGTTGAAGCTGAACATCTTTGTCACACATGTATCTCATATGGGACTTCGTCCTACTTTTGATTAGTGGAGGTATGAGCAATGAAATTATATTTTATGGTTTATCATTTCAATTTGTGATTGTATACATTTTGTGTTATTGAATTGATAAATATTGAGACAGGAACCTATGAACATTGAGTTCATGTATATTGTGATACCCATTATGCGATGGTGCTACATGTAATACTTGAAAGGTAATACCCAATAAAAGGGGACTTATCGCTTTGATTCTTGTAGCGCGACATCAGTTTACCTAGACAGGGTGATGACATTGAGTGTACGGGCCAAGTGGGAAAATGTTGGATATTTATTATTATTATAACATATTTAGATATTAATTAGGATAATTAATAAATATTTCTGAGTGTGGCCCGTAGTCATTGAGCCCAGTCCAAGGAGGGTTATTGACTCAGTTTATTTAAGGTTAATTTTCTGATGGTGGAAATTAACAATTCATTGAGTGTGAGATCTCTTTTTTGAGTCCAGAGCGAAACCCTATTTTCAGCTCGCTTCTGAAGGTTCCCCACTGGTGACGGCTAAGAACAAGTTGCCATCGCTGTGCCTAATCACCAGTTGGAAGAACCTGTTGTTTATCTGACAGTGTTCTCTTTTGACAGGTATCTCATTTGATTCAAGTTCTCCTCATATCAATCAAGTTAATAGCAAGAGGTAACTTTAAGTCTTCCGCTGCATCTCATATGTATTTATATTTGAGTATGATACAATCTGGATTGATTGTAATACCTTTGATATGTTTATTTTCTAACAAGTGAAACTTATCATATCAGACACCAAAGACCTCCTGGAAAAGCCATCGACGTCCACAATTTCTTTAAAGGGAAAGCCCAACTTGCAAGTAATTTGCATATCATTATTTTCACTGCATCTTGTTTATAAAATAGCAACAAAATCAAAAGAATCCAAGGATGCAGTTGGTGTACGTCTCTAGAGTTTCAAAACAGAAAACCCATGCACTACAAAAAATATTTATATTTATCGAATAGCTTATCGATAAATAGTCTTATAATTCAAAAGGTTATTTTGAAATACAAGTACAATGTGTGAGATTTAAACAATTGACTATATTTATTAAAGTTTTTATCAATCATTTGATAAATTATTTTCTATAAATTAATTTTACAAATTGAGTATATATCTTACTTATTGAAATCTTTATCAATAAAAACCTTATAGAATAAATTTTTGAAAAGTTTCATTTCTACAATGTGACTTAGACTTTTATAAGTTAAGTTTTAAATTTATTTTATCAAAGTTTTTTTCTATATGTATTTTTATCAAATAAGGGCTCAAAAAATATCTTCCATAGTATTTCATAACAGAGATTTTTTCATATTTATTCTTGATTAATACACTTAGTGATAAGTTTATAAAAAATACAAAAGCTAAATTAAAATAGTTTTTAAAAATTATTTATCATCATCAAAATATTGGAAAAATATTAGAGTCTAATGTAATCTTGTTACCACACAAAGCAAACAAATTGAGAAGATTGTGATAGCAAAAAACCCCGCAACAAACCCACAACGAAGCAATCATTGAAAACTCACAGCTAACCCACGCAAAGCAATCATTTTCCCGAATATCAATTCGTTGAAAACCCACGGCAAACCATGAAACACAATAATTGTTCCTTTTTCATAATGAAAATAAGGAAAAGAAGACAAGAGAAAAGGAGGGATTGAAAAGAAAGCAGGAGATTGAAACTTATAAATCTCCTCCATCCACACCGCCGCATATTGCTCCAGATCTATCAAACCAAGCAATTTTCAGTCAGACACTGCTACATCCTCAACCATATGGCGCCTTCGGTGAAGGGGATTGAAGGGGAAGGGGATGACGGATGTGGACAACAAAGATCGCAAATTGAAGAGGGAAGGCGACGGAGGTTGAAGAAGATGAGATGAGGGCGATGGAGATTGAAGAAGCTTCGTCTCCACCATCGTCAGGGAGAATTGCACAGAGATCTGAGGTGGAGAATGCTGTCACAATTTCTTTGCCACTGCCATGGCCATCGTCGAAGATGAGGACGGTGGCTGGAGCAGACGGGGAGGGTAACGGTAGATGAGACAAGTGAGGGTTCAGGGTAAAAATTGATTGGGATAAAATTGTCAAATAGGTAGGGTTGTTCATAATATTGCCACATCAACATCATTTAGCCACGTGTCATCCACATAATGACACTGTATTCATTTAACGTTTAACATTATCATTATCTCTCGGTTAACTCGGGGTACAAAAGATATGAAATTATATTTATAGGACATATTAAAAATAGCATAAATATTATAATTATTTAGAATAAACAAGCATTTTCTCTGTGTCGTCTCATTCTTATTTTTAAAATTTAGATTTAAATGTTTAATCTTTCATTCTTATTTTATTGGAAATAAAGGCCTCACACCAATATTACAAAATGAAAGGTAGAGAAACAAGTAGGAGGAAGATCAAAGGAAGCTTACTTGATCTTCTGCAAATCACTCTAAGTAAGAACTTCTCTTTGGAACGTGATGAAATTGGTAGTTTTTTTCATATTATGTCCATGCGAACTTGGATTTGTCTATTATTTATAGAACCTCTAATAAGATGGATCTGATTTGATCCGATCCCATTAACAACTGTATTATCATAATCATAAATCTCTTCACATAATAGAAATTAATAATATTTAGTCATATATTATACAAGATAGGATGATATTAAATTATTATATGGCATAAATAATATTAATTTATATCAAACTGAAATCAAATGTACTGCTTTAAATTTTAACATATTTAAATATATAATATATAATTTTCAACCGAAAGAAAATAAGATAAAGATAAATGTTTGAAAATATATTTTATAATGATATAATTTATTCATAAGCTCAAAATAATTTATACATTATTATATATAATTCAAATTCAAAATATCTTTGGTAAAAAAATCAAATATCACATCAATTGAAATAAGAATAATTATGTGGCTGACGAGTTATTGGTGTGTATCACATTATTAGATGTAAGTCATATTTAACCAGATCCTTATTGTTATATTGAGTTCAGTTTTAAAAGATAAAATGATTTGGATTAAAAGGTCATTATTTCATAATTTTTTATCAAATAGGTGAGGCGCCGTCAAGGGAATGTAAGAGGTTTGACCATCCAAGAGTAATTTAGATTTTTAAATTTATATTTTGGTAATTCGTCTTTTTAAATATTATAATTTTTATAATCCTCCCCAATAGATACATATCATTCCCTCTATAATCTAACATATATGAATTTGATTAGTTTGATTTATATATTGAATTTAAGTTATTATTTTAATCTATATCTTGTATATATAAAATTTTTCTTGATGACTATTTTATGATAGGAGGATATATAGATTCGTGTATTTGAATTTATTAAAGAATAATTTTTGGATAAGGGGATATATTATTTGTTATGATATTATTTCTCCTTCTTAATGAATAATTCTTGGATTTATAAACATACTAATCATTGGATAAGGGGATATATTCTGTGAGCAATAAATTTATTCTCCTTTTCCCACTTCAATCACCCATACTTCTTCTCTCTTTTAAATACATACATTTTACATTTTAGTCTGAACCGTTAATAACACTGTTAAAAGATATTCTAACAAAATTCTAAAAAATAATTTTTATTCAAAAATATATTATAATAAATCATATTTACTAATATATCTCACATTTCCACATTATTCAAAGTCTCTAATTTATCTTTCAATAGTTTTTTAATGGAGAAAACTTATATCAAGTTCCTTCCATCCGTGTTGTAAAGTTTTTCAATTTCACTCTATCATGTTATATTTTTGATAACTTTATTTAACTTAAACTCATATGGAAAAATAGCACACATACATGACAAAGGGAAATTGTTGAACTTGATATATAGTCCACTTTTGTCATTCATTTGTTATCTATTTAATAATTTTAGTAAATTTAAATGATAGCAAATAAACATTTTATTATATTTTATAATATTATAATATAATTAGAAATATATATATATATATATATATATATATATATATGCTTGAAAGTTACGTTTCTTAAAATAGTTTAAATAAATTACATTAAACATTTAAAATTATTAGAAAACATAAATTCAGAGATATAAAACAATTAAGTTTAAAATATGATCAAATTAATCAATTCAATTATATAACCATAAGAATTAAAAATATATATTAAAAAAATTGGGTCAAAATAAGTGTTTAAATGATCGTGAAGTAACACATTATATATGGTTGTTTAGTCAAAACAAAATGCTAACGCTGGGATTTAATCGTATGGAGTAACTAATGCTTGAAGGAGGGATAGAGAAATACAATACACACAACCATATGAAATGATTCAGTTTATCACTTGATCTAGGTCTAGTCTCACAATACTTTTGAAAGTTTCCACTATAACTCCGAGAGTTCCTATAATGTTTTTGAGAGACGAAACTAAAATTTGTACAATTTAAATAATTAAAAATTGTGTTAAAACTATATTCTAATATAATTTAAATTTAAGACACTCTTTTCTTTTATATAAAATAATTCAGAGATCATTTTGTTATCCGAAAGTAATTTTTTGACATTATTAAACTTAGATAGAACTCGTGGAAAAAAATGAATTAGAATAAACTTTCAGCTTATTCGAGTCAACTGGGTAAAGTACAACGTGAAAAGAAAAGGGTGACTCAGATGTTACTAAAGTCATTTTTAGTTGCACCAAAATTGAAGCGTTTTGAGTCAAATACTCAAAATATAGCGTTGAGATTTAGATGTGACTTAGGGCATTTTTTTACTTGGACCAAACTTGAAAGTAACTCGAGTTAAAGACTTAAGATACAACATTATGACTGGGATGAGACTCAAGGCATTTTTTACTTCAATAAAAATTAGGGTTTATGCGAGTCAAATGAAACAAATACATTGTTCTCCATTTCCATTGAGAGAAGACTATTCTAAGCATAAAATATAGTGAAATATTTAAATTTTTAAGAAAAATTCGGATATCTTAAAATTTTGATTATTGAATGTAAACCGTTTTGTTCATCACCTTAACATTTGTTCCTTTTAATATTTATTAGATTAGATTCTTTCTTTATCACTGGATGCCTTTTGTTTTTGTAGTTCATTGCTTGGCAGTGTGACGTTTCCCTTTAGACCCCGCCGCACAACCACGGCACCACCCGGGGGCGCAGCGGCTAGGGGACGTTTTAGACATTGACGAATTTGGAGTCATGTATTTGTACCAAGGTTTTCATATTTGTCTCTTTTTGAAGCTTCAATTAAGGAAAATAATTATACGTGCATAGAGATCTTCTTTGTTTGTCTTTTGAGAAATACAATTAAGAATCTAAAATTACGTAATTGTTTGAATATATGAAATTTATTATTTATATTGTTAAATTTATTACATAAAAAACAGAAAAGAATTTATGGATAGGAAATAGCATCCAATCTAAAGAAAAGCCCCTTTTAAAAAAAAAAACATGTCACTCTTCACCCCAGTTGTAATAACTAGAACTAAATGCTGCATCCTGCTTTTACATTATACCCCCTTCGATTCTTACAATCATGTTGAATCAAAGATATCAATCCTTCATATGGATGAAAAATAGGTTGATACCCGGGCATGGTGCTTATAGCTTGCTTTGCCCAGCGGGATACTATAGCGTTTGTTGTTCTAGGAATATAACTTCAACTTCCCATTGGCGTATCAACCACGATTGAGTTTCACTGATCAAACCTTCATTATCCATGTGTTGACTCACATCCTCTTAGTGAAGAAGCCATATGACATCTGTTGCATCCGACTCAATGATAACTTTCCATTCACCTCTCCTCCAGGCCATCTTCAAACTGCAAATAAGAGTCCATAATTCAGTCGTTAAGCTATCACCGTTCTCTGGTCGAAACATGAAGCCTTAAAGAAATGTACTGCCATCCTCATGCATATTACCTCTGCATCTTGCTCCATGGATCATGGTGAAGGAGTCACCAACAATCACGCACTACATGGCCATTGAGTTCCACTTTGTACCGCAATCACGCACTACATGGCCATTGAGATTCATTTCGTGGAGCTTCTTACAGGATTGACTCCAGCTTGAGATGATACCCTTCAATCTTAGAATAAAAGGTACTGGTTGGTCAGAACTTTCCCCTAAAAAATCCTCTCATTATGCTGTTTCCATAAGAGCTAGCAGGAGGTATTGAATAATTCGCTCCAGCATCTTCCAAGAGCAAGACCTGGGTTTTTAAGGTTAAATTCCAACCAATCTTGCAGATCAAGATTAAAGAACTCTTTGTGAACAGAGGGGTTGATTAAACTAAGCAACAAATCCCTAGTGTCATCACAATCTCTAACATTATGCAATAAGCTTTCTGAGTTCGCACCACCCCAAGTGCAAGTAGTGTCCATACACATGCCTTTCTTGGCTCTAGTGTCATTGGTCAAAAGTTTATTATGAAAAGCTAGCCAAATAAATGTTTTGCTCCGTTGCATACCGGGAAGTTTCCAAACCTTCTGCCAGATACAATCAGTGGTCACATATTCCTTGGAAATAGCTTTCTAGGATGGTCTAATAGAGAAAGCTCTATTTCTGTCATGCTTCCATCTCACCATATTTCTCACCTGGTCAGTCTCGACTCCACTTTCCAAGTGTTTTCTTTCCATGAGTTATTGATTCCTACCAACATGTTTGACCCCGTCCTTTAATTTCTTGACTAATAACTGGCATTAGATCATTTCCGCGTTGGTAGTTGCTTCTAATGACCTTAACCCAGAGATCATCTCTTCGATTAATCAGGTTCCATCCAAACTTTTTTTTGGTATCTCAGATGCCTTAGACCCAGCCCCAATTCCTCTTGACTTTACAGATCGTGTCCCATGCTACAAGGTGAGATCTATACGTCTTTCCGACATTGAGTCCCAGATAAAACTTCGGTTGCTCTTTTCAGTCCTTTCACATGTAGCAATTAAAAGAGATGTCGTCTGCATGGAGTAATTGGGGATCATAGACATCATTGAAGAGACGAGTGTAATTCGACCTACAAGAGCAAGAGAGGCCACTTTCTCTTTACTTTTACTACAAAAAAAATAGAGCTTTGGTGACAACATTTTACAAACTACAAAGCGGAACATTAGCTTGTCACTGCTGAAAGTAAGAATTTCTATAAAGTCAATATTTTCTACGGTAACACTATTTGTTATCGTAGAAGATTAATAATTTCTACAACGATAATTTTTTGTCATCGCCACAAAAATTAGGCTTAAGCAAAGACTTTTCTCACTTTGCGGTTGAAAGTCTTTATGCATTTTTTTCTAATCTAAAGAGTTTTAAAGCAATTGTCTAATATATTATTGAATAATATCTTTTTTAAAAAATAAATAAAGGAATTTTACATGTTGTTATTGTAATAAGCAGAAATTATATAGATAATAATGTGGTGAGTGTGAAAGAAGATGAAGTAGGGGTGTGTGTATAAAAGAGATATTATAATTGTGTGTCAATAAGTGTGAAAGTTAGTATAAGAGAGATGCGTGTGTATGAGGCAGATAAAGAGATAGAGAGATAAAGGAAAGTGAAATACACACACACACACATATATATATATATAGTATGTGTGTTAGAGAGTGGAGGAGGATTGTAATACATACATACTTGTGTGAGAGAGATAGAGTGAGAGGGATAATATAAATTTATTTGAGAGAAAATAATACACCTTATAAATAGTTTTATGATAAGTATTAGTATACTTTACATAAAACATAAAATATATTATTAAATCTTATGTTGATATTTATTTTATTTTAATTATAGTTATTTAAAATACATTGTATCATCAATATTGCTTTTATATTTTTATGTCAACTAATTATCAGTTGTAGTTTTAGTTCAGCGACATGTTCTGGTAAAGGCCTTTATTTGATCTACGGTATCGATTCTGGATACTCGAGGGTTTTTTCCTCTTTTTCACCCACTCATCCGACTTCTTTTTTTTTCTAACTCCTTCTCTTTCTTCGTTTTCCATATCTGTAGAGAAAGAGAGCGATGAGTGAGTGAGAGAGAGAGAGGAGTACGGGAGAGCGACAGAGGACAAACGAGCTCGTGACGATGGAGATTGACTAAGGTCAGCTCTCTTAACTCTGTTCTCACCTTTGGTTTCCTTTGTTTTTCGATTATGACATTGGGTCACTCAGTAAAGTCGATTAATTTAGTGGAATATGGTAGATTTAGTGAGAACGAGAAAGGATTTGCTCATTCAAACTTGAAAATCGATGGTCACCTGAAAGTCTTCTCTAATTATGCGATTTTGAAGAGTTTTCAACTGATTCAAAATTGGGGTTTTGAAAGGAAATCCTTAATTAAGTAAATATTGATGCTTAAAGAGGCCTTAATCTTTACGTGTGGTCGCTGACGGGTGTGTGAGTCCTTCAACCTTTGTTCTCCGTGAAGAGCCTCATTTCAAAAATGAAGGACAAAAATGCTATCAAGGAATGAAATTCCTCTCTTATGTACCAACTATTAATTATTTAACACAGCCAAAATAATTCCATACATAATCACTTAACCGTTCCAATAATTTTCCTTGTCTTTCAATTCCAATAATTAACTTCTAAAACAGCAGCACAATTCTTTGAATCATGAACCTCAACACCATAAATATATCAAGCCAGAATAGCAGCATTTATATATACACCTACAGCAGCAATGTCTAAACTCTTCCCCATAGCAGCGACACTCACAACCAACAGAGGGACACAATTCAAATGACCCACAAAAATATATTCATACATCCATCCTTCAAGTCAGTAACTCCACACACACACGCACACACAAGTTGTACAGACATAAGCATCATAGAACACACACAACCTTCTCTCATTCACTCTTCCACCATCAATTTCCCTCAGGCTCTCGTCAATAGGGAACACAGAAAATCAACCTTGCAACCATCACTAACAAGAATTAAATGAAAGGACGAGATGTAAAACTTACCACACACAATTTCAAACCCAACAGAAATTCCACTGTCCTTACACCAAATATTCCTTCACCTTTCTTTCCTTCCTAGACTCGACAAGCAGAGAATGACAACCATTATTCATTCAACCACCAGGAACACTGGTTAGTAGAGAAGGAAATGAAGAAATCAATCTTGACTTACACTAAAGTAGCACCCTAAAAGACAGAGCAACGAAGAGCATCCTGCAACCATAACTCTTGATCTATTGATGACGAAAATTGCCTGCTATGACGGGAAAGATGGATTCAAATAGAAGGAGACCAGTAGTCACTAGGAACAACAATGATGAAGCTACACCGTGCAACTGATCAAAATAGAGGAGGAAGATGGAGATTGCAACAATAGTATGACGTATATAGTGATGGTGCCATGGCTCACGGAGGACCAATAAATACTTGATTCAGTGGCAGAAATGACGAATGCTCCTTCTCCACAACCAGCAATCTCACAATGCTCCTCCCTCCACTCTCACTCTACTTTACAAATAAGGAAGACGATGCCCAACAAGACAACGACACTGGTGAGCCACTTAATCGAAGGCAATAAAGAGAATTAACAGTAGCCGTGGATTCTCAGTCCAGGGTCATGAAGCCTTACCAGATTTCCCCTTCTACTACTCACGACCTCAGTTGACAAAAATGGAAGGAGAGAAAATTCCCACCACCTGCTGAGATCCATGAGTCCCAGAAGAACACAATGAACGGCAAAGCCACTCGACGCCAGCGATAGCAACTCAGGTGGTAGAGGACGATGGGTCACAACAGCTATAATGCTCAGGCATCATGAATCTTCTCTACATTTTCCCTTCCCTGCTGGTAACGCAGAGTCTGAAATAGGCAAAGGGGTATGTTGGTAATTTCATGCGCTTGAAAATTCCAAAAAAAATCCCATTGTGGCTTAAGCTGGGATTAGAACAGGGACCCCTTACTTAACTCCTCTGTCCCTGACCACTCAGCTATGCATATCCCTTTGTGAAAATTTTACAACAAATAATATATATGTACTTCATTAAAATTGTAATATTTACCTATTTATTTACTAGGGTCATTAGAAAGACATACGAGGAACATGCACAAGAATAAATCCTACAAATAATCAACGCGAGTACGAGATCCACAAATATCCATCGAAATTGGGTTTAACTATGGTGTACCAAAGACTAACAGTACTGCAGTTAGTAACCAATGTTCTATATTCAGTTCTCTCTAAAAACCTTTTCTGCATACGTGGGGTACATTTAGCATTTAATGATCATAATACTTTCCAATGCAACAATTTTAAGTAAGAATACTTCATAATTACAAAACCCCAACATGAACAGTAGAATAATTATCATAGAATAAATATTCCAACACTAAAATCCACATAACAATATTTCATCAAGAAAATTAATTTAATATAACATTTACCAAAGTCTTTTTTAAAACTTTCTTTATTCATTTTCATACATAAACATAGTCATATAATGACCCAAGTGAAAAGTTGGAGCAATAAATCCATAGATGTGTTATTGGGTTTGTTGAAAGAGGTTCTCCCAAAAGGGATTTTAGTGCTTGACTCATTCTATGCAACTAAAAAGATAATTCACAATTTGGGTTTAGATTACCATAAAATTGATGCTTGTGAGGCTGATTGCATATTGTATTAGGGAGAGCACACAAATACAGAATCATGTTCTAAGCGCAATATTCCTAGATGGAATTTAAACAAATAGAAAGGGAAGAAGGTTCTACATAAAGTCTTGAGGTATTTTTCCATAACACCTAGGCTACAATGGCTTTATATGTCAACAGATACAGCTAAATAAATGAGGGGCCATAAGGAGAAACAATTAAATGATGATGTACTGAGACATCCAATTGATTCTTTAGCTTGGAAACATTTTGACCGCCAATACCCTAACTTCTCTGCTGATCTAAGAAGTGTTCGATTGGGTTTAGCAAGTGATAGATTTTAACCTTTTGGGAATATGAGTGCCAATCATAGTATATGGCATGTTGTCTTGGTGCCATATAACTTGACTCCATAGCTTTGCATTAAAAGCCCATACTTTATGATGACACTTCTTATTTCTGGTCCAAAGTGTCTAGGGGATGAAATAGATATTTACTTGCACCAATGATTGAGAGGCTAAAACAATTGTGGAAAATAGGAGTATAGACGTATTATGTATATTCTCAATCAAATTTCATCATGCATGCAATGATCTTGTGGACAATAAATTATTTTCCCCATATATAGAAACCTTTTAGGATGATCAACTAAAGGTAAACTTGCATATCCATATTGCCACAAAGACACGCATTACATTTTGTTAAGAAGCAAGTTATCTTACATGGGGCATAGGTAGTTTCTTCCACAAATACTCATGGCATAAAAATAAGGTATCATTTGATAGTAAAGAAAAACATATGGATCTACTAGTTCCATTAATTGGAGATAAAATATTTAAGCAACTGGAACAATTGGGTGATGTGTCATTTGGGAAGGGTATAAAATGAAAGTGTCATACCAATAATAATGCTTACAAGTGGAGGAAAAGAAGTACTATTTTCAATTGCCTTATTAGAAAAATTTACTAATATGGCATAATCTTGATGTGATGCACATAGAAAGAAATATGTGTCATAATATTGTATTCACGGTGATGGATTTGGTTGGAAAGATAAAGAACATAATTAAAAGCAGGTATGACTTGATGGACTTGGGCATTATGAGTGATATGCACCCAGTTGAAAATGGTAATAATGATTCTATTCCTCCTGCTCCTTACACATTGTTCTATAAGAATAAACAATCCCTTTTAAAATTCTTAGCTAACTTAAAAGTATTTGATACTTTTTCCTCTAATAGTTCAATATTTAGGAGTAAAAATTATTTGGATTGAAGTATCATGATCACCATGTGTTATTGCAAGAGATGTTTTCAACTGCAATACGTAGGTTATTACCTTTTAAAGTGTGTGAATCAATTATAGAGTTTGGAAAGATTTTTCAAGAATCTTTGTTCAAAGTGCTTGACTTGTAAACAACTTGATAAACTTTAAAATCAGATAGTATTAACATTGTGCAAGTTGGATACTATCTTCCCACCTGTCTTCTTTGATATTATGGTTTAGTTGCTAATACACTTAGGAGGAGAGGTAAAAGTTCCTAGACCAGTTCAATATCATTAAATGTACCTAGTAGAAAGGTAACATGCATCAATATCATTATATATTTATCATTCATAACTATAGAAGGTTAACTAATTTTTATGTAATGGTATTTTTCAGATTCTATGTCAAGAGTAATCAGTCCAGAAGTGAGACTTTTCTAATTATTGTAGTTTAAATCTTAAAACCACAGTCTCTTTCACACATGGTGGAGGAAACAAAGAATATTTTTAAAAAATATGATTAAGATATGATTTTAAAAATAAAGATATTATTTATGTCAAATTTTTATCTTTATCTTAATCTATTTATATTATTATATAAAGTATCTATATTTATTTGTTTTAAGAAAAAATTGAACATGCTGATGCAAGGATTGAAAAAAAATTTCAGATAGCTGTAACAATTATTTTACAAAATGTATTCAGAAATTAGAAGATCAACTTGCACTTTAACTATAAGAAATATAATACTGATGAGGATAAAATGATTGATAATCCTCAAATTATTAGTTTTAAAATTAGGAGTGGTTATTAATATACTTTAAGATTGACATGTTTAAGGTATCTTACTATCCTTTTAAATGAATAATATTTTTTTGTTTCCATAATTAAATTCTTATTAGTTAATAAATTTTGTTGTAGAACAAAAATACAAGAAACAAACTAAACCAATAAAAACTAATGATTAAGCATACTTATTGTCCTTGATCTTTTGTAGATATTAAATATTCTACGTTAAGTTTAATATATCATCACTATAATGTAAGTTTTTAATCATTTTTTATTTTAAAATATATTATTTATTTTTTATATGTTATTCTTTTATAGAGAGACCCTACTACTAGACAACCTAGACATCATGACTAATTGTGGGAGATAACACATACTTGGAATACATCAGATGGATAAGTAGTATGGGTTGAGCCACATACTCTGAACAAATTTATGTATACATTATATTTTTATATTTTATTTTGAGTTAATTTTATTTTTAATCTATTAGTTTCATATGTTTTTATTATAGGTTCATATACACGAATTTTCTTAGCAATAAGATCAAGATTTAGAGAATGATGCTCGAATGACCTCATAAGAAATATTGGTGGCTATTCTTGGTGAGAGGCCAGAGTACGTAAAAGGGAAAGAATATGGAGTAGAGTCTCAAGGAAGAGAAATCACCCTCAGTTTAGTGATAGTTCAATTGTGTAAAGTATGAGTACCCAATTGGGGGAAGAGTTTGATAAAAAATTTCAAGAGGAGAGAGAAAAATAGAAGCAGAGTGTGCAAAGATAGAAGAAGAACGCATGCAATTCGATCAAAGATTAATGGAGTAAATTGAACAAATGATACAAGCTTAATTCATTGTCTTGATGCAGATGAGGCAACTAGAGGCACCTACTTCTTCTAATCCTAGTATTGATCATTTAATGTAATGTTTATATTTCAACTAAACAATTTTCTTTATCTTTAAATTGTTTAAGTAATTGAAGTATTCTGATATTATAAAGGATGACGTGAATTATTCATTAATATTATTAGATTTTAGTTCATTTAATTATTTATTATTTTATTTCTGTATTTATTGTTTTCATTTAAGAAAAATTAGGTAACAGAATTTACTAGCACCTATTGGTTTTTAGGGGTGACAATTTAGTTACCACATATTCCACTTTAGGCGGTGACAATTAAATTCGCTGCGGATCCCCCATTAGTGGCAAAAATATAGTTGCCGCTAATTCTACTTTAGGTGGGGACAATTTAAGTCGCTGTTGATTCAGCTTTAGGCAATAACATTTTAAGTCGTCACTGATTTTACTTTAGGCGGCAACTTTTGTCACTATATTTTACTTTTCCTTTGGCGGCAACTTCTTTGTTGACACCTTCTGTTGAACTTTCAGTGGCGTGACAATGTTGACGTTAATTGTTGACATTTAGCAGTGATTTTCAATTATTGTCGCTAATGTTTATAGGTAACAGTCTTATAGGCGGTTAATTTTACACTTTAAATAGCAACTCAGTTGCCTCTAAAAGTCAATTTTTTTAGGAGTGTTTGTCGACCACATCTTGGTAGCTTTCTTTAGAAACCCGTTGGTAATGGAAATGAACTCCATGATATTTGCCTAAGTCGGCTACCATTTGGAACCCGAAGGCATTGTTAATCTCCGTCTGCCTAGTATGAATCACATTCTTGAAAAAGAACACGAGTTTTTCTCACATTGACTTTCAACCCTGTGCTAGGACAAAAATCATCAAGGCACTTACATACTGTGGCTTGTTTCAAAGAAACTTGTGCAAAGAGAATAACATTATCAATGAAAAATAAATGACAGAGAAAGGCCTTACTGTCACGCCATGAAAATTAAGGTATAACTGACACAAAATATGAAGAATTCATATTCTAAGCCACAAGCATATAATTAGAACACCTAATTTAATTTTTATAATAATCTCGAGTATAAATATGTATACATATATATATTATTTCATAAATAATATACTTCTTTATAATCAAAAGACAAGTTATTTGTAGAAATTTTGGCTATATATCATGCTCCCGAAAATTCTACAAGTGCCTGCAAAAATTCCAAATATTATACAGATTTTTACCCAAAATAATATTTATATTTACTCCATCAAAAAGACAAAAGGGGAGTATGATCCTGGCTATAGACTAGATAAAGTATCTACTTTCTAAAACTATTATATGGATTTCATAAGTCTATATTTACATTCTGCAGCTACCTAAAAATGGATCTACAACTTCAGATCAACAGAGAGGCTCTCCGCTATTCAGCTGTAGGAACAAGGTAAATAGTACTATATGAAACTAAAATAATCTACCGATAAATAATACCCTATAAACATAAATAAATTAAATACGGAAAGAAATAATTTAAGCATGTTCAACTTTGAATAATAAGGATTAATGATAAATCTCAATTTTCAATTATAGAATTATGGCAAAAAATGAAACTCTATAAAAATAATTAATCAAATCAATCAAAATAGCTAGTAAAACATCTTATTTAAGGAAATTCATTTAAAACAATAATCCTCAAATCTCATTTTTTATAGGTGTTCAGCATAATAAAATAACAAGCATGAACACACAGTCCATAAGAGTAACTAACCATTCCGATGCAACTTGAAACCACAAAAATAGGCATGGACACATAATCCATGATAACATGGGTGGTTCAAAGCCACGCATTAGGCATAAGTACAAGACCCATATATAACAGGCGTGAGAATGAATCTCATGAATATCAAGCGTGAGTACTATATATGCTCACAAATATCAAGTGAGCCCGATTTTAACCATGGTGCGTTAAGGACTACTAATACTATCGTAAGTAACCACTATTATGTATTTAACGTCATCTCAAAAATCAATTTCCAAGTATATATGGGATCAATTTAATATTAAATAAGAACACAACTTTTTAATACTAGAATTTCACAAAGAATATTTCATAATCAGGGACCTTAGCATGAAAATTAAAATAAAATCTTAAAAGATTTCCTTCAATTTAAATGCAATAAAACTCTTTTAAATAATGGAATTCACATAATAATATTTTTTTAGAGTAAAAATCATCTCAATATAAAAATTTATAAAATATCTTTTAAAATTTTCTTGGTCCATTCCATATATAAGCATGTCCACTAATCAGCTCCATTTACATCCACTTTGATAGAATTCACAATTTCATGGTTGAATCAAGTTTACAATATATCATCCTTTCGAAACATACAAGTAATAGCAAATTATATATATAACCATATACAATCATCCATTGAGAGACAAACTAACTACACTAACAGAACTTCCAATGGTGATCGCATGAAACGCAAGTGACATAGGTGGTCATAGGTTCATCAGCGCTACGAGTCTGCATCTGATAATAAGTGCACTCTCTTTTCCCACATTTCCCACACACGAACTGATCTGTTGTCGCTTTTGGTTTCTGTCCATGTTCACACGCGAACAGAGCTTTGCTTTTTATCTTCTCTATCTCCTTCTTCCTTTCATCACTAGCCATGTCTTCTGTTCTCATGTCTACGAGCCGCTCCGGGGCAAATTCTCCGAGCATAACCCTTCTTCTGAAATCTGGGTTCTTTGGATCCTTGAGGTTAAACATCAAGGACCGGTACTTGATCTTTTGAGCTCCATTGAAATAACCCCACTTCTGAAATAGTACTGACTCCACTGTCACAGAAACCCTAATAGGATCACATGCTTTGACTTTATCCTTGATTGCTTCATCATCAGCTTCCTCTAAAACCCTAGAGAATGCCTCTTGAAGACTTTTCCTTATTTTGTCTCGCTTCTCATCATTAGTTTTAGTCACAGTTTTCTCCTTTGAAGGAGCAATAGGGCTTGAAGAGGATGGCTTCTTCAGTATTCCAGAAACTAGCTTCTTCTCATCTTTGGCTATGTTTGCTACGGAAACAAAAGTTTTATCATTGGAATATTTTACCTTTGCATTTTCTAAGGTTGATGTCACAAGATTCTTATCAGTTTTCTCAGCCTTCGGAACCTTAAGCTTTATCACAAGAGTCTTCTGATGCTTCTTAACTTTAACATTTTGTGCAGAAACAGCGATATCAGAATCTACTTGTACCTCAATCTTCCCATTCCTATCAGTTTTCTCGACCTTTGAAACCTGCTGATCAACCTTTTCTTTCTTATTTTTGCTTATTTCCTTCATGATTTTGGTTTTCCACATCTCTATCAAGTCCATAGCAAAAGCTCGGATCTTCTTTCTGGGATGCTTTGTTAGAACTCTGAGATGTTTACCCACTTTAGTCGATACTAGAATTTGATAATTGACTGGAAATTTCTTGAGTAGCTTGAATGCATCGAGGCATCGAGTTTCTTCAACTTCGCCATTGGTTGAGGTCACTGCCATGTCTGCCGCCTTCTTCACTGCCTCATACAGTCGGATTAATTCTTTCTCCATTGTATAAGCCTAAAAGAGAAGTTTAACTTCTTATTAGCTTTTCTATATGAAGATTCTACTAATATTACTGAGTTTTCTATGCTCTATCAACTTCAACTCCTTATCAAGAATTCTATCTTAAACAAAAATTTAAACTATCTAACTTTTTTTATAAAATTAAGATATCTAACTTTAATTAGGATGATTTATAAATTTAAATTAAATTATTAATAAAATTTAAATATTATTTAGTGAAGGGTATCTTGAAACAGATATATATTTCTAAATAAATAAATTAATTTTAGATATAAAGATATTGATCACTGAAAAATATCCTATACATAAGATATGGTTAAATATTCTAATTTTTAAGAAAATTTCGTATCGCATAAAATTTTGATTAATGATTGTAAAAAGTTGTTATTCATCACTTAACATTAATTCGTTCATTTTAATATTAATTAGCTGAGATATTTTCATTAACAGGAGATTTAGTTTACTACATATTCTCAACTATATTTTGTTTTTTTTTGAAAGATACATATGAGCCATAAATTTAGGAGAAATACTTACATAATTAAGGAGTGTTATGTCATATGAACTCTCTCCAATTAAAATAAAATAAATCATGCATTTTAATTTTAATTTGTTGATGACTTATATAAAATAGTTCACATTTTTTTTTTAATTTTTAATAAAAATAAATCTTTTAATTAAGAGATTTATTTTTCTTAAAAATAAATTATGACGTGAAATTTTTTAAATAAGTTATCAATTGAATTATGTATTTTTTATTGAAAAGAGTTCATATAACGTGCCACTCTAAGAGTATGTGTATATTTCTCTCCATATATTCTCCTTTTTTACTGTTTTAATGCACCAACATTGATAAAAAAAATAGGTTAGTATCTAAAAAATTATGTTTGACCGGTATTGAATGAACCTTATGAATTTAGGTCAAAATTATTCTTAATAAGCTATAAAAAATAAAATGAAATATTTCTTAAATATGACTTAACTAATTAATTTGATGTTCGGATGTTTGCATATGTAACTAACAATTAATAAACTTGAATAATAAATACTTTAATATGTAATTCAATAAATTTTAAATCATACTTAAAAATTTAATAAATGATTTCAAACAAATAAATTCCCTAACTAATTCAAAGAAATATGTTTAAAATCACGTTTGCCTTTCAAATTGAAAACTCAATATATGGCAGATGAATTGGATTGCTTATTATGTTTCTAATAATATCTTTATCAATTTTAGGTAATATGGTATTACCGGTTTGGTTAAAGTTTAATCATAACATGACATCAAGAACTATGTACCTTTCATTGATCCTAAATCAAAATTAAATTGGTGTGAAAATCTTAACATTAATTCAATTGAAATCTGTATGATTTAAACTTATCTGTACAACTAATAAATATTAATGGATCTTTATATTTCATCCTAGTTCAAATTAATTAAATTTTAGTTTCAAATTTCATTATAATAAGCTTGATGTAAATTTTAACCATTTTTTAATCTTACCTTAATATTTCCATTTACGGAGCATGATGTCCCATTCTTATGAGCTTTCTCAGCTTTTTCTTTCTTAATTTTGCCTATTCCCTTTATGATTATGGCTTTCCATATCTCAACTAGGTCCATAGCGAAAACCTGGATCTTCTTTCTGGGATGCTTTGTCAGAAGTCTTAAATGTTTACCCACTTGGGTGGATACCAGAATTTGATAATTGATTGGAAATTTCTTCAGCAGATTGAATGCATCCAGGCACCGGTTTTCTTCAACTTCGTTGTCATTTGACGTTGCCGCCAGCGCCGCTGCCTTCTTCACCACTTCATACAATCTGATAAATTCTTTCTCCATCGCAGAACCTGGAAAGAGAATTCTGATTTTTTTTTTATTAACTTTTCTGTATAAAGACTATATGAAGATCACTGAACGTTTGAGACTCTATCAATCTTGACTCCTTACAAGGTTTCTATCTTAAACAGAATGGAAAATTAGAGAAAAGGACGTAAAGAAAGAATTATATTTATTAAAACATCATCAAAACTGCAATTATTTAAAATAAGCAAACATGTTCTCTCTGTCGCCTCATTCTTGTGTTTAAAATTTAAATTTAAATGTTTAAATTTTCATTCTTAACACCTCACACCAATATTACAAAATGGAAGGTAGAGGAAACAAGTAGGAAGGAGATCGACGGAAACTTACTTGATCTTATGCAAATCACTCTTGGTTAGAACTTTTGTTGAATGTGATATCTTTTCAGATTATGTCCATCCGAGCTTGGATTTGCCTATTATTTATAGAACTTCTAAGAAGATTGATCTGATCTAATCTAATCTGATCCCATCAACAACTGTATTATCATAATCATAAATATTTTCACACAATAGAAAGTATTAATATTTAATCATATATTATATAGGATATGATTATATCAAATTATTATATGGCATAAATAATATTAAAGTTATATCAATCCAAAAGAAAATGTACGGTTTTAAATTTTGACAAATTTAAATATATAATTCTCAACACAAAGAAAATAAGATATACATAAATGTTTTAAAATATATTTTACAATTTAATCAGACGCTCAAAATAATTTGTACGTGGTTAAGTTATAAAATTATATAAAATTCAAACTTAAATTGAAATAAGAATAATTATATGACTGATGACTTTCTGGGTTGTATCATAATATCAGATCATCAATTGTTTGTAAATCATATTTAACGAGATCCTTATTGTTATTATTGAGCTCAGGTTTAAAAGATAAAAGTGTTTTGGATTAAAAGAACGTGATTTCATACTTTTTTGTTAAATAGGTGAGGCGTAGTCAAAGGGAATATAAGAGGTTTGACCATGAGTAATTTAGATTTTTTAAATTTATTTTTTGGTAAATCATCTTTTCAAATAATTATGATTTTTGTTGTTATGGCTCTGAAAACTTGATAAATAAAATGTTATATAAGAAAAGGATGTATCTATATTGGATGCATAAAAATTTCAATGTGTTGAGAATAGCTGAGTGGTTGTAGGGGTGGGTGTGATTTCGGTGAGCAGGTTCGATTCCTGGGAACCGTGTTTCAGCAGTTTTTTTCTTGCATGTGAAATTTCAAAAAAAAAATACCCATCTGACTTTTTTCTTCAGAATCAGTACCCCCTCCTTCCATTTTTTTTTCTTTCACTGATTCCTGCGGCGACAACAGAGGAGCAGCAGGAGAGCTTCACGCCACCGGTACCGTGTGGCCAGGCTTTGCGTTCGCCAATATCTCTGCTGTGTTGTCATGTCAGGTTCGTCGCCTCACCCAGAGTGTCCGTCTGTCCTATAAGTAGAGCTAGAAGAGGAGAACAGAGATGTTTCATGGAAGGTAGAAATGGAGTGCCAAGGGTAAACATCGTGAGAGGTGATGCTATGGTGCTTTCTCGTCATCGACTTGCTGCTTGGGTTCACAGCTATTTCCGTCACACTTCACGCTTCTGGGCAGGTACTGTAGCAAATACCCCCCAAATTTCCATCTTCATTTCTGACTACCGTAAGCTCTATAGGAATAGAGGGTGGAAGAATGAGTGGGAATTTCTGTGGGTTGCAATTGATTTAAGAGATTTTGAGACATGTTATGTGCAGCTGCAGTTTCTGTTGTGAGGCCTCATCCTTTCCTCTGTTTTCGATCGGAGTCTGGGTAGATGATATGCAATATTTTGGGTTATGCTGTGGACTGCTTATGAACTTGAAGTTGGGTAAGTGAATGATTTAGTAACTTCCATCAAGTTGTGCAATGTATTCTAGGTGAATTCGGTGTTTCTCTGTTTACTGTCGATGAATGTGAACTGTGCACATATCGGTTGCTCTGTTTCTATCGAGCTATGTGAATGTGTGGTTACTGTAGGATTTGGGTTGTGGATAGAAAATGAAATGCAACATGTATATGGGCATATGCTTACTATTGTTTCTGTTGGGGGTATTATTGCAGGGATGTTTTTATGCAAGGGAATGCTGTGTGTGTATATATATATGTATAATGTTGTCATGGGAGTGCATAAGTTGCTGCTGGGCTGTGCTTGGTTAAATCCATGGAAAAATTGTTAGAAAGGTCAAAGTATGAGTGTTTGAATTTGAGTGGAGCTATGAAATTCTGGGAAAATTATTTCGGTAGTGTTGTCAAATTGTAATGAATATGCATGAGTGGACTATGATGATTGGTTGGTAGTTCTAGCGCTCTGGTTGAGGGAGATGGGTATGTATATGTATGTGCTGGGTATGCATGCAGTGTGAAGGTATATGTGTGTGTATGTGGTTATGCTGCCAAAGGGAAGAGGAGGCAGAAGCATGCCGTAATGGGTTGTGTTGGATTGAATGGAAAGAGTATTCATATGCATTTAGCTTGCAATGGGGTCTATTATATATATGATGGTGATATGCTCAGGAAATGTGGCTGCTGTTTTGGAACTGGTTGCTGTATATATGTATTCATGAAATGTTGTTTTGGGTATACATAGACATATATATATGTTCATATAGATAGCCACTTCCTTGAGAATTAAAGTATGTGCATGTGATTTTATGGTACATTGAAGCATAAACTTTTGAAACCAAAAGGGAGAAATGTCATAAGCCACGGGTTATTGCCTTGAGCTGGAAAGCAAAGTGGAATGTATAACTTGCATCGTTGTGTGTTCATGTTTTGGTGCTTGATGTTCTGTTGAAGGTTTGTGTGAGTGCAAAATGAATTGGCAAAATAGTTGTGGAGGAGGCTCTGATCATTTTTCTTTTTTTGAAATATATATACATGCATATGTGTTGCTGTTTTGGCTTGATGAATAAATATAATCATTACTGTCATGGTAAGGAGCTTGATGTTGGTGCTGTGCAAAATTGAGCCTTCAGGAAATGACTCAGATAGCATATATGTATATATATATATATATATAAGAGATTTCATGGTTGTGTGTAATCTGAAATTTGGTTTAAGTTTTATAAGGAAAGACAATATGAAGCTACGTTTGGTTTTATATGGAATATGTTCAAATTGAGGTGTTGTTGTATTATGAATTGTGGTTTTAGGTTTTAGACCCTGTTTGGCAAAACTTTGGAATGAAAGCTTGTCAGGATTTCAAGTGCTTTATTCTGTTGAAACTTTGGATAGAATGTTAACATTTACTATTTCGGGATACCAGGAAATTTGAAAGTGAAAATAATTGAAAGTTATTGGCAAAAGTTAAAGGTTTAGGAGCGTGGCAGGTGAGTGAATAACGTTCCTTACAAGTTTACATTTTCAAATGCATTGTTATTTCAAATGATGAATTTCAAATATGGATTTCGAAAAGCAAGTTTTACGAAATTATGGTTTAAATCGTTAGAAATTATTTTCTTTCGATTGATTTACAAAAGATTACGATTATGCATGAAAATGGATAAAGAGACTTTAGAAAAAGATTTGACAGTGAACTGATGTTATTCATGAAATATTCCTACGTGAATTGCATACGTTTTTACAGTAACTTGATTTTGAATGTTCATGCTGGGGTTTTTGAAATTCAAAATGGCTTTATCAATGATTATGGTATTTGAAACGATTGAGATCATTACATGTGAAAAGGACCCCACGCATGATGGAAATGTTTTAGGACAGAATACAGAACGCTAGTTGCTAACAGCGGTACTGTTAGTCTTTGGTGCATCTTGGTTACTCGAGCTCGACAGTTTGTGGCCTAGCCACCAGAATTATTTCGTGGGATTTATTCTCGTGACAGTTTGTGGCCTTGAGCCACCAGAATTATTTCGTGGGATTCATTCTTGCGACAGTTTGTGGCTTCGAGCCACCAGAATGGTTAGTTACCCTCGTGGACGCATTGTTTATTTCCGCATTCTTTAAGTCATGTTTTTGGGACGTTATTCATGAGTAGATTATTTGGCTTCAGATAGTGCAGGTGACCCTAATCCTCCCGCTGAGCAGTAAAGAGTCTCGTCGCAGATCCGAAGCGTTGTTTTTGAACAAGATTGATTTGAATTTTTATTAAGTACTTGTGTTATTTTGAATAAAAAGGTAAATGCTCCACATAGACCTTAGAAAAGATTGTGTTTATTTTGAAAAATATTATGAAAATTTTAAACGATGTATTTGAGGTTTTAGGCTTTCGGAATATGAAACTATTCATATTCCGTGCCGGTCACGGGCCAAATTTCGGGACGTGACATTTGTAATCCTCCCACCTCTAGATCTTTCGTTCTGAATTTGATTCAATTGATTTAATTTACATATTTAATTTAAGTTATGTTAGTCTATATCTTATATATTAAAATTTTTCTGGGTGACTTTTTTTGGGTAAGTCATAAAAGGATATATAGATTCGCGTATTTGAATTTATGAAGGAATAATTTTAGAATAAGTAGATATATTATTTCTTCTCCAAAACGAATAATTTTTTTTATTTAAAGATATTGATCATTGAATACTATTTCACGCATAAAATATAGTGAAAATTTTAATATTTTAAGAAAAATTCGGATTGCATAAAATTTTGATTAATGAATGTAAACAATTTTGTTCATCACTTAACATTTGTTTCTTTTAATATAAATTAGATTAGATTCTTTTTTATTTTTTGCGGTAAAATCTCTATATATTTTTTGGTTTAATTTTACTTTCATATGCATATCCTTTTGAAAGATATGAGCAATACATCTATTCCCCTTTTCGCCATTTCAATTGCACATACTTCTTCTCTATTTTAATTTTTATATTCATACATTTTAGTCTAAACCGTTAACACTATTAAAAGTATTCTAACATGTTTTTTATTAAAAAATACATCATAATAAATCTTAGTTATTAATATATCCCAATTATTATCTAATTTTTATTATTACTCACTTCTTAATTATCCCACTTATTATCTTAATTTTGTATGATTTCTCTTATTTATCTCGCAATAGTTTTTTTTTCTAATATTCACTTGTTACCTATTTATTAATTTTAAACAAAATTAAAGTAATTTTTACTCAAAGAAAAAAATTAACAAGTTAATATAACTGTGGGTAACTTTTTTTTTAACATATGTACCTTTTAATAAATATATTTTAAAAGGATCCCACTTAGATCAAATTATTTACATCAATTTCAAAAAATTCTCCGATCTCACTTTGCCATGTGTATTTTTTTAATATCTTCATTTAATTTAAACATATATGAAATAGAATATACATGATAAAGTGTAATTGAATAACTTCACATAATAGATATAAGGAACTTGATGTATATTTTCCCAGGTCGGTTGCCATTCAGAGGCTCAAGGCATTGCTAGTCTCTGTCCGCCTAGTACGAATCACATTCTTGGGGAAGATCAAACAAGTTTTGGTCACATTGACTTTTAACCCTGAGCTAGCACAGAAATCATCTAGGCACTCACGTACTGCAACCTATTGTAAAGAAACTTCTGTAAAGAGAATAATATCATCAGCGAAAAATAATTGAGAAAGAGAAGGGTCTTGCTCATATGGACGTATTGGAAGCCAAGTTCTCTTTGCTGCTCTCACCTGCAAGACACCAAGGACGACAAACCTGATCCTGTACCCCCTGGAGATCACGCCACAAATTATATCTGTGTTGATTTGAAGGAATGGTGTAGACAACTATTAACCACCAACTGTGGCCAATGTTATTATCAAATTTCAAGTGTATAAATTGTGTGCTCTTAGATACTACCTCCACACAGTGAAACTTATCATATCAGACACCAAAGACCTCCTGGAAAAACCATCGACGTCCACAATTTCTATAAAGGGATAGCCCAACTTGCAAGTAATTTGCATATCATTATTTTCACTGCATCTTGTTTATAAAATAGCAACAAAATCAAAAGAATCCAAGGATGCAGTTGGTGTACGTCTCTAGAATTTCAAAACAGAAAACCCATGCACTACAAAAAAATATTTATATTTATTAAATAGCTTATCGATAAATAGTCTTATAATTCAAAAAGTCATTTTGAAATACAAGTACAATGTATGATATTTAAACAACTGACTATATTTATTAAAGTTTTTATCAATAAATAATTTTATTGATCGGTCATTTGATAAATCATTTTCCATAAATTAATTTCATAAATTGAGTATATATCTTACTTATTGAAATCTTTATCGATAAACACCTTATAGAATAAATCTCTAAAAAGTTTCATTTCTAAAATGTGACTTAGACTTTTGTAAGTTAAGTTTTAAATTTATTTTATCAAAGGTTTTATCTATAAGTATTTTTATCAAATAAAGGTTCAAAACATATCTTCCATAGTATTTCATAACAGAGATTTTTTTTTTCATATTTATTGAATAGTTTATTGATTAATACACTTAGTGATAAGTTTATAAAAAACAAAAACTAAATTAAAATAGTTTTTAAAAATCATTTATCATTATCAAAATATTGGAAAAATATTAGAGTCTAATGTAATCTTGTTACCACACAAAGCAAACAAATTGAGAAGATTGTGATAGCAAAAAACCCCGCAACAAACCCACAACGAAGTCATCCTTGAAAACTCACGGCTAAGCCACGCAAAGTAATCATTTTCCGGAATATCAATTCGTTGAAAACCCACGGCAAACCATGAAACACAATAATTGTTCCTTTTTCATAATGAAAATAAGGAAAAGAAGACAAGAGAAAAGGAGGGATTGAAAAGAAAGCAGAGTGAGATTGAAACTTATAAATCTCCTCCTTCCACCTCGCCGCATATTGCTCCAGATCTATCAAACGCAAGCAATTTTCAGTCAGACACTGCTACATCCTCAACCATATGGCGCCTTCGGTGAAGGAGATTGAAGGGGAAGGGGGTGACGGATGTGGACAACAAAGATCGCAAATTGAAGAGGGAAGGCGACGGAGGTTGAAGAAGATGAGATGAGGGCGATGGAGGTTGAAGAAGCTTCGTCTCCACCATCGTCAGGGAGAATTGCACAGAGATCTGAGGTTGAGAATGCTGTCACAATTTCTTTGCCACTGGCATGGCCATCGTCGAAGATAAGGACGGTGGCTGGAGCAGACGGGGAGGGTAACGGTAGATGAGACAAGTGAGGTTTCAGGGTAAAAATTGATTGGGATAAAATTGTCAAATAGGTAGGGTTGTTCATAATATTGCCATATCAACATCATTTAGCCACGTGTCATCCACATAATGATACTGTATTCATTTAACGTTTAACACTATCATTATCTCTCCGTTAACTCGGGGTACAAAAGATATGAAATTATATTTATAGGACATATTAAAAATAGCATAAATATTATAATTATTTAGAATAAACAAGCATTTTCTCTGTGTCGTCTCATTCTTATTTTTAAAATTTAGATTTAAATGTTTAATCTTTCATTCTTATTTTATTGGAAATAAAGGCCTCACACCAATATTACAAAATGAAAGGTAGAGAAGCAAGTAGGAGGAAGATCATATTCAAAATTCTAAAAAATAATTTTTATTCAAAAATATATTATAATAAATCATATTTACTAATATATCTCACATTTCCACATTATTCAAAGTCTCTAATTTGTCTTTCAATAGTTTTTTAATGGAGAAAACTTATATCAAGTTCCTTCCATCCGTGTTGTAAAGTTTTTCAATTTCACTCTATCATGTTATATTTTTAATAACTTTATTTAACTTAAACTCATATGAAAAAATAGCACACATACATGACAAAGTGAAATTGTTGAACTTGATATATAGTCCACTTTTGTCATTCATTTGTTATCTATTTAATAATTTTAGTAAATTTAAATGATAATAAATAAACATTTTATTATATTTTATAATCTTATAATATAATTAGAAATATATATATATATATATATATATGCTTGAAAGATAAGTTTCATGTACTTAAAATAGTTTAAATAAATTACATTAAACATTTAAAATTATTAGAAAACATAAATTCAGAGATATAAAATAATTAATTTTAAAATATGATCAAAATTAATCAATTCAATTATATAACCATAAGAATTAAAAATATATATTAAAAATGTTTTTTGGGTAAAAATAAGTGTTTAAATGATTGTGAAGTAACACATTATATATGGTAGTTTAGTCAAAACAAAATGCTAACGCTGGGATTTAATCGTATGGAGTAACTAATGCTTGAAGGAGAGATAGAGAAATACAATACACACAACCATTTAAAATGATTCAGTTTATTACTTGATCTATGTCTAGTCTCACAATACTTTTGAAAGTTTCCACCATAACTCTGAGAGTTCCTATAATAATTTTGAGAGACGAAAACTAAAATTTGTACAAATTTAAATAATTAAAAATCGTGTTAAAACTATATTCTAATATAATTTAAATTTAAGACACTCTTTTCTTTTATATAAAATAATTCAGAGATCATTTTGTTATCCGAAAGTAATTTTTTGACATTATTAAACTTAGATAGAACTCGTGGAAAAAAATAAATTAGAATAAACTTTCAGTTTATTTGAGTCAACTGGGTAAATTACAACGCGAAAAGAAAGGGTGACTCAGATGTTACTAAAGTCATTTTTAGTTGCACCAAAATTGAAGCTTTTTGAGTCAAATACTCAAAATATAGCGTTGAGATTTAGATGTGACTTAGGGCATTTTTTTACTTGGACCAAACTTGAAAGTAACTCGAGTTAAAGACTTAAGATACAACATTATGACTGGGATGAGACTCAAGGCATTTTTTACTTCAATAAAAATTAGGGTTTATGCGAGTCAAATGAAACAAATACATTGTTCTCCATTTCCATTGAGAGAAGACTATTCTAAGCATAAAATATAGTGAAATATTTAAATTTTTAAGAAAATTTCGGATATCTTAAAATTTTGATTATTGAATGTAAACCGTTTTGTTCATCACCTTAACATTTGTTCCTTTTAATATTTATTAGATTAGATTCTTTCTTTATCACTGGATGCCTTGTGTTTTTGTAGTTCATTGCTTGGCAGTGTGACATTTCCCTTTAGACCCCGCCGCACAACCATGGCACCACCGGGGTGGGGCGCGGCGGCTAGGGGACGTTTTAGACATTGACAAATTTGGAGTCATGTATTTGTACCAAGGTTTTCATATTTGTGTCTTTTTGAAGCTTCAATTAAGGAAAATAATTATACGTGCATAGAGATCTTCTTTGTTTGTCTTTTGAGAAATACAATTAAGAATCTAAAATTACGTAATTGTTTGAATATATGAAATTTATTACATAAAAAACAGAAAAGAATTTATGGATAGGAAATAGCATCCAATCTAAAGAAAAGCCCCTTTTAAAAAAAAAACATGTCACTCTTCACCCCAGTTGTAATAACTAGAACTAAATGCTGCATCCTGCTTTTACATTATACCCCCTTCGATTCTTACAATCATGTTGAATCAAAGATATCAATCCTTCATATGGATGAAAAATAGGTTGATACCCGGGCATGGTGCTTATAGCTTGCTTTGCCCAGCGGGATACTATAGCGTTTGTTGTTCTAGGAATATAACTTCAACTTCCCATTGGCGTATCAACCACGATTGAGTTTCACTGATCAAACCTTCATTATCCATGTGTTGACTCACATCCTCTTAGTGAAGAAGCCATATGACATCTGTTGCATCCGACTCAATGATAACTTTCCATTCACCTCTCCTCCAGGCCATCTTCAAACCGCAAATAAGAGTCCATAATTCAGTCGTTAAGCTATCACCGTTCTCTGGTCGAAACATGAAGCCTTAAAGAAATGTACTGCCATCCTCATGCATATTACCTCTGCATCTTGCTCCATGGATCATGGTGAAGGAGTCACCAACAATCTCGCACTACATGGCCATTGAGTTCCACTTTGTACCGCAATCACGCACTACATGGCCATTGAGATTGATTTCGTGGAGCTTCTTACAGGATTGACTCCAGCTTGAGATGATACCCTTCAATCTTAGAATAAAAGGCACTGGTTGGTCAGAACTTTCCCCTAAAAAATCCTCTCATTATGCTGTTTCCATAAGAGCTAGCAGAAGGTATTGAATAATTCGCTCCAGCATCTTCCAAGAGCAAGACCTGGGTTTTTAAGGTTTAATTCCAACCAATCTTGCAGATCAAGATTAAAGAATTCTTTGTGAACAGAGGGGTTGATTAAACTAAGCCACAAATCCCTAGTGTCATCACAATCTCTTACATTATGCAATAAGCTTTCTGAGTTCGCACCACCCCAAGTGCAAGTAGTGTCCATACACATGCCTTTCTTGGCTCTAATGTCATTGGTCAAAAGTTTATTATGAAAAGCTAGCCAAATAAATGTTTTCCACCGTTGCATACCGGGAAGCTTCCAAACCTTCTGCCAGATACAATCAGTGGTCACATATTCCTTGGAAATACTTTCTAGGATGGTCTAATAGAGAAAGCTCTATTTCTGTCATGCTTCCGTCTCACCATATTTCTCACCTAGTCAGTCTCGACTCCACTTTCCAAGTGTTTTCTTTCCACGAGTTATTGATTCCTACCAACATGTTTGACCCCGTCCTTTAATTTCTTGACTAATAACTGGCATTACATCATTTCCGCGTTGGTAGTTGCTTCTAATGACCTCAACCCAGAGACCATCTCTTTGATTAATCAGGTTCCATCCAAACTTTTTTTTGGTATCTCAGATGCCTTAGACCCAGCCCCAATTCCTCTTGACTTTATAGACCGTGTCCCATGCTACAAGGTGAGATCTATACGTCTTTCCGACATTGAGTCCCAGATAAAACTTCGGTTGCTCTTTTCAGTCCTTTCACATGTAGCAATTAAAAGAGATGTCGTCTGCATGGAGTAATTGGGGATCATAGACATCATTGAAGAGACGAGTGTAATTCGACCTACAAGAGCAAGAGAGGCCACTTTCTCTTTACTTTTACTACAAAAAAATAGAGCTTTGGTGACAACATTTTACAAACTACAAAGCGGAACATTAGCTTGTCACTGCTGAAAGTAAGAGTTTCTATAAAGTCAATATTTTCTACGGTAACACTATTTATTATCGTAGAAGATTAATAATTTCTACAGCGACAATTTTTTGTCGTCGCCACAAAAATTAGGCTTAAGCAAAGACTTTTCTCATGTCGTGGTTGAAAGTCTTTATGCATTTTTTTCTAATCTAAAGAGTTTTAAAGCAATTGTCTAATATATTATTGAATAATATCTTTTTTAAAAAATAAATAAAGGAATTTTACATGTTGTTATTGTAATAAGCAGAAATTATATAGATAATAATGTGGTGAGTGTGAAAGAAGATGAAGTAGGGGTGTGTGTATAAAAGAGATATTATAATTGTGTGTCATAAGTGTGAAAATTAGTATAAGAGAGATGTGTGTGTATGAGATAGATAAAGAGATAGAGAGATAAAGGAAAGTGAAATACACACACACACACACACACATATATATATATAGTATGTGTGTTAGAGAGTGGAGGAGGATTGTAATACATGCATACTTGCGTGTGAGAGAGAGAGTGAGAGGGATAATATAAATTTATTTGAGAGAAAATAATACACGTTATAAATAGTTTTATGATAAGTATTATTATACTTTACATAAAATATAAAATATATTATTATGATATAAGGGGTGAGACAAATAATATAATAGAAGGAGGTAACATAATTAATTTAAATATTTGATGAAGATTATTAAATCTTATGTTGATATTTATTTTATTTTAATTATAGTTATTTAAAATACATTGTATCATCAATATTGCTTTTATATTTTTATGTCAACTAATTACCAGTTGTAGTTTTAGTTCAGTTGGACATGTTTTGGTAAAGGCCTTTATTTGATCTAGGGTATCGAATCTAGATACTAGAGGGTTTTTTCCCTCTCTTTTGCACCCACTCATCCGACTTCCTTTTTTTTTCTAACTCCTTCTCTTTCTTCATTTTCCATATCTATAGAAAAAGAGAGCGATGAGTTAGTGAGAGAGAGAGGAGTACGGGAGAGTGACAGAGGACAAACGAGCTCATGACGATGGAGATTGACTAAGGTCAGCTCTCTTAACTCTGTTCTCACCTTTGGTTTCATTTGTTTTTCGATTATGAGGATTGGGTCACTCAGTAAAGTCGATTAATTTAGTGGAATATGGTAGATTTAGTGAGAACGAGAAAGGATTTGCTCATTCAAACTTGAAAATCGATGGTTACCTGAAAGTCTTCTCTAATTATGCGATTTTGAAGAGTTTTCAACTGATTCAAAATTGGGGTTTTGAAAGGAAATCCTTAATTAAGTAAATATTGATGCTTAAAGAGGCCTTAATCTTTAAGTGTGGTCGTTGACGGGTGTGTGAGTCCTTCAACCTTTGTTCTCCGTGAAGAGCCTCATTTCAAAAATGAAGGACAAAAGTGCTATCAAGGAATGAAATTCCTCTCTTATGTACCAACTATTAATTATTTAACACAGCCAAAATAATTCCATACATAATCACTTAACCGTTCCAATAATTTTCCTTGTCTTTCAATTCCAATAATTAACTTCTAAAACAGCAGCACAATTCTTTGAATCATGAACCTCAACACCATAAATATATCAAGCCAGAATAGCAGCATTTATATATACACCTACAGCAGCAATGTCCAAACTCTTCCCCACAGCAGCGACACTCACAACCAACAGAGGGACACAATTCAAATGACCCACAAAAATATATGCATACATCCATCCTTCAAGTCAGTAACTCCACACACACACACACACACAAGTTGTATAGACATAAGCATCATAGAACACACACAACCTTCTCTCATTCACTCTTCCACCATCAATTTCCCTCAGGCTCTCGTCAATAGGGAACACAAAAAATCAACCTTGCAACCATCACTAACAAGAATTAAATGAAAGGAAGAGATGTAAAACTTACCACACACAATTTCAAACCCAACAGAAATTCCACTGTCCTTACACCAAATATTCCTTCACCGTTCTTTCCTTCCTAGACTCGACAAGCAGAGAATGACAACCGTTATTCATTCAACCACCAGGAACACTGGTTAGCAGAGAAAGAAATGAAGAAATCAATCTTGACTTACACTAAAGTAGCACCCTAAAAGACAGAGCAACGAAGAGCATCCTGCAACCATAACTCTTGATCTATTGATGACAAAAATTGCCTGCTATGACGGGAAAGATGGATTCAAATAGAAGGAGACCAGTAGTCACTAGGAGCAATGATGACGAAGCTACACCGTGCAACTGATCAAAGCAGAGGAGGAAGATGGATATTGTAACAATAGTATGACGTATATAGTGATGGTCATGTTGGTAAGGAAGCAGGGCAATATGCATGGACTCATGGTGGTTTTGGTTTTGTAGAAATTAATAATGAAGGGCAATCTATCCTTGAGTTTTCTTTAGCTTACAACCTTAAGATTGTCAACACGTGCTTTAAGAAGCGGGAGGAGCACTTGATCACATACAAGAGTGGGGTCCACAGGTCACAGATTGATTTCTTTTTTGTAAGGAGTCATGATAGAAGACTTTGTACAAATTGTAAAGTGATTCCAGGGGATGGAGTGACAACCCAGTATAGGTTAATGGTCTTTGACGTGCGTATTAAATGCAGGAAGGAAAAGCGGTGACAGGTTTTAAACACAAGAGTCAAGTGGTGGCAGCTAAAGGGGGAGAAGAGAGAAACTTTTGAGAGAACTATGTTAAATGAAAGGATTTAGGAGGCGCAGGAAAATGCTAATATCATGTGGATGGAAATGGTTGAGAAGGTCCGAGCGGTTGCTAAAGTAATTTTGGGAGAATCTAAAGGTTTTGGTCAACAAGATAAAGAGACTTGGTGGTGGAATGAGGACGTACAAGCAAAAGTTAAGTCCAAGAGAAACTGTTTCAAAGCTATACACTTATGTAATAATACCGAAAATTGGGAAAAGTATCGTTTAGCTAAGAAGAAAACTAAGAAGGCGGTGAGTGCAGCTCGTTGTAAGGCATTTGAGGAATTTTATAAAGAGTTAGGGATAAAGTTGGGAGAATGAAAGATTTATAAGATTGCAAGAGACAGGGAAAGGAAATCGAGGGATTTGGATCAAGTACGATGTATTAAAGATGAAGAAGGCAATGTTTTGGTTGCAGATAGTGATATTAAAGAAAGGTGGGAGACCTATTTTTACAAATTGTTTAATGACGAGAGAGGAGGGTCGAGTTATGAGCTAGAGGATTTAACAGGAGAAGTTGAACCAAATTTGACATTTTACCGTAGGATCTGTGTTGGCGAGGTTAAAGAGGCGCTTAAGAAAATGGAAAATAGTAAAGCTGTTGGACCTGATGGTATTCCTATTGAAGTTTGGAAGTGTTTAGGTGAAATGGGGGTGGTGTGGCTTGCTAAACTTTTTAATGTGATATTAAGTTCTAAGAAAATGCCGGATGAATAGAGGAAAAGTACTTTAGTTCCTATTTACAAAAATAAAGGGGATATTCAAAATTGTGCAAACTACAGGGGATAAAACTTATGAGTCACACTATGAAGTTGTAGGAAAAGGTAATTGAACACAGGTTGAGATTATAGATTGATATTACTGAGAATTAGTGTGGTTTCATGCCGAGTAGGTCTACAATAGAGGCGATTTATTTATTAAAGGGGTTAATAGAGAGGTACCGGATTAAAAGAAGAGACTTGCATATGGTCTTCATTGACTTAGAAAAAGTATATGATCGAGTGCCAAGAGAGGTTCTTTGGAAAGCTTTGGAAAAGAAAAGCGTACGTATGGCATATATCAAGGCAATAAAAGATATGTATGAGGGGGTAACAACTACTTTAAGAACGTCTGGGGGCAAAACAAAGGATTCCCCATAAGGATTGGTCTACATCAGGGATCAGCCTTGAGTCCTTATTTATTTAATCTAGTAGTGGATGTTCTAACTAAGCCTATTCAAGAAGAAATCCCTAAGTGCATGCTTTTTGCGGACGATATAGTTCTTGTAGCGGAGTTAAGAGAAGAGATTAATTTCAAACTTGAGTTATGGAGAAGTACTTTAGAGTTGAAGGGTTTTCATCTGAGTAGAAGTAAGACTGAATATATGCATTGTAATTTTGATAAGAGATAAGTTACAAGTAACTTGGAGGTCAGATTGGGAAATTAAGTTATTCCACAAATTGATAAGTTCAAATATTTGGGATCAATGATACAGAAGGACGGTGAAATTTTGGAGGATGTTAATCATAGAATTTAGGCCGGGTGGTTTAAATGGAGAAAGGCTACTGGGGTTATATGTGATCAGAAAGTACCGAATAAAGTAAAAGGAAAGTTTTATCGCCCTGCTATAAGACTAGCAATGCTTTATGGAAGTGAATGCTAGGCTTTAAAAGGACAGCAAGAGCATAAAGTTGGGGTAGCTGAGATGAGGATGCTGAGATGGATGTGTGGGCATACTAGAAAAGATAAGATTTGTAATGAACATATATGGGGAAGAGTTGGAGTGGCACCTATTGAAGAGAAAATGGTAGAGAACCGTCTTAGGTGGTTTGGACACGTACAAAGAAGGCCAAGGGATACGTCGGTGAAGAGGGTGGATCAAATAGTATGGACACCAGTTAAAAGGGGTAGAGGAAGGCCAAAGAGAACGCTCAAAGAGGTCATTGAATGGGATCTCCTGGTCAATAACCTATCTAAGGATTTAGTCTTCGATAGAGCACAATGGCGTCGTATGATCCATGTAGCCGACCCTATTTAATGGGATAAGGCTTGTTGTTGTATATAGTGATGGTGCCATGGCTCACGGAGGACCAATAAATACTTGATTTAGTGGAAAAATGACGAATGCTCCTTCTCCACAACCAACAATCTCACAATGCTCCTCCCTCCACTCTCACTCTACTTCACAAATAAGGAAGACGATGCCCGACAAGACAACGACACTGGTGAGCCACTTAATCGAAGGCAATAGAGAGAATTAACAGTAGCCATGGATTCTCAGTCTAGGGTCATGAAGCCTCACCAGATTTCCCCTTCTACTGCTCACGACCTCAGTTGACAAAAATGGAAGGAGAGAAAAATTCCCACCACCTGCTGAGATCCATGAGTCCCAGAAGAACACAGTGAACGGCAAAGCCACTCGACGCCGGCGATAGCAACTCAAGTGGTAGAGGACGATGGGTCACAACAGCTATAATGCTCAGGCATCATGAATCTTCTCTACATTTTCCCTTCCCTATTGGTAACGCAGAGTCTCTGAAATAGGCAAAGGGGTATGTTGGTAATTTCATGGGCTTGAAAATTCCAAAAAAAAATCCATTGTGGCTTAAGCTGGGATTAGAACAGGGGACCCCTTACTTAACTCCTCTGTCCCTAACCACTCAGCTATGCATATCCCTTTGTGAAAATTCTGCAACAAATAATATATATATATACTTCATTAAAATTATAATATTTACCTATTTATTTACTAGGGTCATTAGAAAGACATACGAGGAACATGCACAAGAATAAATCCTACAAATAATCGGCGCGAGTATGAGATCTACGAATATCCATCGAGTTTGGGTTTAACTATTGTCACATCCCGAAATTTAGATTGTGACCGGCACAGAATATGAATAGTTTCATATTCTGAAAGCCTAAAACTTTAAATAAGACGTTTTGAAATAAGAACCATAATAAATTGTATCTAATTAAAAAACATAATCTTTTCTAAGGACTATGTGGAGCATTTACATTCTTTTCAGAATCATACAAACATTTTCTAAATAATAATTTCATCAAAAGTAGTTTTGTCAAAAATGACGCTTCGGATAGGCAACGAGGCTCTTCACTGCTCAGTGGGAAGGTTAGGGTCACCTGCACTATCTAAGGCCAAATAATATACTCGTGAATAACGTCCCAAAACATAATTTAAAAGAATGTGAAAATAAACAATGCATAATCATGTTAAAAATGTATTTCATAATATTTTGTAATCTGACGCAAACCTTTCCACAAACATTTGTATTTCAAGGGAAACAACAATCTGAAAGAACCATTTCAAATCAATATGAAATAACCATTTCAAACCAATCATTTAAAACAATCCTTTCAAAACCATAATCTTTCTGTAGGACTTCAACAAAATGAAAACAGACATGGACACACAGTCCACGAGGGTAACTAACCATTCTGGTGGCTCGAAGCCACTAACTGTCGCAAGAATGAATCCCATGAAATAATTCTGGTAGCTCAAAGCCATAAACTGTTGCGAGAATAAATCCCACGAAATAATTCTGGTGGCTCAAGGCCACAAACTGTCGAGCTCGAGTTACCAAGGTTCACCAAGGACTAACAGTACTGCTGTTAGCAACCAGCGTTCTGTATTCCATCCTTTCTAAAACATTTCCGTCATGCATGGGGCTTATTTCACATGTAATAATCTCAACCGTTTTAATGCCATAACTGTTAGTAAAAACCACTTTGAATTTCAAAAACCCCAGCATGTACATTTAAAATCAAGTTACTGTGTAAACATGAAATTCGCATAGGAATATGTTTCATGAATAATCATCATTTCAATGCAACTTTTGTCAAACTCTTTCAAACGCCTATTCATTCATTTTCAAACATAATCATAGTTCCTTTGTAAACCAATCGAAAGAAAATCATTTCTAACGATTTAAACTATACTCTCATAAAATTTACTTTTTGAAATTCAACATTTGAAATGACAATACATTTAAAAATATAAATTTTAGGGAATGTTATTCACTCACCTGCCACGCTCCAAAACCTTTACCCGTTCAGCCAATCACTTCCGATTACTTTCACTTCTCAATCCCCTGGTATCCCGAAACAAAATATCAACATTCTATTCAATGTTTCAACATAAATAATCAGCCTTGATCTAATATTTCAACTAATTACATACCATTAACTAATTGGTTCTATAATCTATACCCCATTAGAAGGCATCTTCGGTGCCTTGACTTGGCCATGATTAAATCAATTCAATCACTTATTCTTTTCTTACCACTTCCAAAACTATCACTTTGAGTTTAACTCTTAACTTGAATATTCCTTTAGTTTCTAAACTTGCTTATTATCTTCAAATATAGCTTAGAGTTTACTTTACTCTATTCCTTGTTTGAATCTCATTTCAATTATCAACTCTATAAAGCTTCAAATCAACACTTAGAACCCTTTAAACATATTTCAAATGAGATTTATAAATATAATTCTCTTATTTCATATTATGGTACCTTAAAACAATAGGTCTTAATAAATTTCATCTCCTTAAATTTAGCCCAACTAACACTTGTGTTCATACATTAAACCACATTCATATCTTACATTTCTTTAGGTAAATATGTCCTCTTTAATACCTTTCAAGTCCTATTCAATTTACGCTCAAAATTTCAGCTCATTATCACTGCTTAAAACCCACCAAAAGCAATATAGATACAAACACATGCTGTCAACAAAACTCCCCGTGGCAGCAGCAACGAAATACATATATACATATATATATATATATATTCCCTCTTTAACTCTATTAACATCCTAACTTCCAAATTCATCCATATGTATATGTACACATATCAGCAGCAGCATCCTCGCTTCCTCTCTGTTAAAGAATACATACATGCTGCCACACTATATATATTTATATATACATATCATGTCTACCATCATCTTCTTCAAGATTAACGTACATACACACCATAAAACCAACCCATACTTTTAAACATAATTGATCCTTCATTCCTCACTCATTTTTCCCTTCATCCATCATCTCATATATATATATATTTCCATAACAGCAGCTTATTTATATATATACATATGTATTCAGTTTCAGCATCTTCTTCCTCTCTCCTTTTTTTAAAGCTACATTGCACACCATCATATTCTGATCTTGAATCACAGCAGCACTATTTATACATACATATATATATATATATATATATATATATTAGAACAATAGCAATGGCGTCCTCATATCTTCTTCCCTATTTTCTTTTCTTTCTTTTTTTCCAACCCATAACAGCAACTAAGGTATATATGTATGTATATATGCCATCAAACAGTCCACTTACAGAAGCATAGTCATCTCTGTGTTTTTTTTTTCATATAACTACAGTGTACTTCAACCTTAAAATGTGCAGATCAAAGGAAATAATGGCTGAAGGAGGCATAGGGTACTTACCACACATCCCTCACGGTGGTCTTCAGTGGCCACAACTCGCTGGACCTTGCAGCTTACAGCGATCGGGAAGAGGAGGTTGAAGATATAGACTTGCTACAGTACCTATATGCGCTTGACAGCGATGAAAATTAGAAATGGCGCTCACCGACAGCACAACAACTGATAGAGGACTACCGAAAATACGCTTTAATGGTGGCTAGTGATACTCCTTCCTCTCCAGTAGCTCACGGATGCATCTCCCTTAACCCTTGCTTTATTCTTCGCTGTAGATGGAAACTGCAAGGATGAAATAGCTTCCGCGTAACATCCCTACAGCAAAGAAACTGACTGAAGCAAGGTGGTGGCAGTGTCTGGTCACACGGCAACAGACTTTGCGTGGCGTGAAGCTTTCATCCTCCTATGGTCTCTCATTATCTTCCTTCCTCTGCTTCAGCTGACACCCGAAGGAAAATGAAAAAGGGAAGTACGGGTTCTGAATAATAGGTAAGAGGGGCATTTCAGTAATTTCACACGCCTAAACAAAATAAAATCTCTCCTTTCCAGCTGCTAGGATTCGAATCATTAATTACAATGCCATAAACCACTCAGCTAAGCACTTCCTCATGAAATTTCACTATAAGAAAATATATATATATATATCATCTTAAATTAATTTTATATCTGTGAAATTTTCAGGGCCATTACAACTATGGTGCACCAAAGACTAACAGTACTATAGTTAGTAACCAGTGTTCTATATTCAGTTCTCTCTATAAACCTTTCCTACATGCGTAGGGTATATTTAGCATTTAATGATCATAATACTTTCTAATGCAACAATTTTAAGTAAGAATACTTCATAATTACGAAACCCCAACATGAATAGTAGAATAATTATCATAGAATAAATATTCCAACACTAAAATCCACATAAAAATATTTCATCAAGAAAATTAATTTAATATAACATTTATCAAAGTCTTTTTAAAACTTTCTTTATTCATTTTCATACATAAACATAGTCATATAATGACCAAAGTGAAAAGTTGGAGCAATAAATCCATAGATGTGTTATTGGGCTTGTTGAAAAAGGTTCTCCCAAAAGGGACTTTAGTGCTTGACTCATTCTATGCAGCTAAGAAGATAATTCATGATTTGGGTTTAGATTACCATAAAATTGATGCTTGTGAGACTGATTACATATTGTATTAGGGAGAGCACACAAATACATAATCATGTTCTAAGCGCAAGATTTCTAGATGGAATTTAAACAAATAGAAAGGGAAGAAGGTTCTACATAAAGTCTTGAGGTATTTTTCCATAACACCTAGGCTACAATAGCTTTATATGTCAACATATACAACTAAATAAATGAGGGGGCATAAGGAGAAACACTTAAATGATGATGTACTAAGACATCCAATTGATTCTTTAGCTTAGAAACATTTTGACCTCCAATATCATAACTTCTCTGCTGATCTAAGAAGTGTTCGATTGGGTTTAACAAGTGATAGATTTCAACCTTTTGGGAATATGAGTGCTAATCATAGTATATGGCCTATTGTCTTGGTGCCATATAACTTGACTCCATAGCTTTGCATTAAAAGCACATATTTTATGATGACACTTCTTATTTCTGGTCCAAAGTGTCTAGGGGATGAAATAGATATTTACTTGCACCAATGATTGAGAGGCTGAAACAATTGTGAAAAATAGGAGTATAGACGTAAGATATATAGTCTCAATCAAATTTCATCATGCATGCAATGATCTTGTGGACAATAAATTATTTTCCCCATATATAGAAACCTTTTAGGATGATCAACTAAAGATAAACTTGTGGACAATAAATTATTTTCTTCAACTTCTCCATTGGTTGAGGTCACTGCCATGTCTGCCGCCTTCTTCACTGCCTCATACAGTCGGATTAATTCTTTCTCCATTGTATAACCCTAAAAGAGAAGTTTAACTTCTTATTAGCTTTTCTATCTGAAGATTCTACTAATATTACTGAGTTTTCTATGCTCTATCAATTTCAACTCCTTATCAAGAATTCTATCTTAAACAAAATTTTAAACTATCTAACTTTTTTTATAAAATTAAGATATCTAACTTTAATTAGGATGATTTATAAATTTAAATTAAATTATTAATAAAATTTAAATATTATTTAGTGAAGGGTATCTTGAAACAGATATATATTTCTAAATAAATAAATTAATTTTGGATATAAAGATATTGATCACTGAAAAATATCCTATACATAAGATATGGTTAAATATTCTAATTTTTAAGAAAATTTCGTATCGCATAAAATTTTGATTAATGATTGTAAAAAGTTGTTATTCATCACTTAACATTAGTTCGTTCGTTTTAATATTAATTAGATGAGATTCTTTCATTAACAGGAGATTTATTTTGCTACATAATCTCAGCTATATTTTGTTTTGTTTTGAAAGATACATATGAGCCATAAATTTAGGAGAAATACTTACATAATTAAGGAGTGTTATGTCATATGAACTCTCTCCAATTAAAATAAAATAAATCATGCATTTTAATTTTAATTTGTTGATGACTTTTATAAAATAGTTCACATTTTTTTTAATTTTTAATAAAAATAAATCTTTTAATTAAGAGATTTATTTTTCTTAAATATAAAATATGACGTGAAATTTTTTAAATAAGTTATCAATTGAATTATATATTTTTTATTGAAAAAAGTTCATATAACGTGTCACTCTAAGAGTATGTATATATTTCTCTCTATATATTCTCCTTTTTTTACTGTTTTAATGCACCAACATTGATAAAAAAAATAGGTTAGTATCTAAAAAATTATGTTTGACCGGTATTGAATGAACCTTATGAATTTAGGTCAAAATTATTCTTAATAAGCTATAAAAAAATAAAATGAAATATTTTTTAAATATGACTTAACTAATTAATTTGATGTTCGGATGTTTCCATATGTAACTAACAATTAATAAACTTGAATAATAAATACTTTAATATGTAATTCAATAAATTTTAAATCATACTTAAAAATTTAATAAATGATCAAGCCAGAATAGCAGCATTTATATATACACCTACAGCAGCAATGTCCAAACTCTTCCCCACAGCAGCGACACTCACAACCAACAGAGGGACACAATTCAAATGACCCACAAAAATATATGCATACATCCATCCTTCAAGTCAGTAACTCCACACATATACACACACACAAGTTGTACAGACATAAGAATCATAGAACACACACAAGCTTCTCTCATTCACTCTTCCACCATCAATTTCCCTCAGGCTCTCATCAATAGGGAACACAGAAAATCAACCTTGCAACCATCACTAACAAGAATTAAATGAAAGGAAGAGATGTAAAACTTACCACACACAATTTCAAACCCAACAGAAATTCGACCGTCCTTACACCAAATATTCCTTCACCTTTCTTTCCTTCCTAGACTCGACAAGCAGAGAATGACAACCATTATTCATTCAACCACCAGGAACACTGGTTAGCAGAGAAGGAAATGAAGAAATCAATCTTGACTTACACTCAAGTAGCACCCTAAAAGACAGAGCAACGAAGAGCATCCTGCAACCATAACTCTTGATCTATTGATGACGAAAATTGCCTGCTATGACGGGAAAGATGGATTCAAATAGAAGGAGACCAGTAGTCACTAGGAACAGCGATGACGAAGCTACACCGTGCAACTGATCAAAACAGAGGAGGAAGATGGAGATTGCAACAATAGTATGACGTATATAGTGATGGTGCCATGGCTCACGGAGGACCAATAAATACTTGATTCAGTGGCAGAAATGACGAATGCTCCTTCTCCACAACCAGCAATCTCACAATGCTCCTCCCTCCACTCTCACTCTACTTCACAAATAAGGAAGACGATGCCCGACAAGACAACGACACTGGTGAGCCACTTAATCGAAGGCAATAGAGAGAATTAACAGTAGCCGTGGATTCTCAGTCCAGGGTCATGAAGCCTCACCAGATTTCCCCTTCTACTGCTCACGACCTCAGTTGACAAAAATGGAAGGAGAGAAAAATTCCCACCACCTGCTGAGATCCATGATTCCCAGAAGAACACAGTGAACGGCAAAGCCACTCGACGCCGGCGATAGCAACTCAGGTGGTAGAGGACGATGGGTCACAACAGCTACAATGCTCAGGCATCATGAATCTTCTTTACATTTTCCCTTCCCTGCTGGTAACGCAGAGTCTGAAATAGGCAAAGGGGTATGTTGGTAATTTCATGCGCTTGAAAATTCCAAAATAATCTCCCATTATGGCTTAAGCTGGGATTAGAACAGTAGACCCCTTACTTAACTCCTCTATACCTAACCACTCAGCTATGGATATCCCTTTATGAAAATTTTGCAACAAATAATATATATATACTTCATTAAAATTGTAATATTTACCTATTTATTTACTAGGGTCATTAGAAAGACATATGAGGAACATGCACAAGAATAAATCCTACAAATAACCGGCGCGAGTATGAGACCCACGAATATCTATTGAGTTTGGGTTTAACTATGGTGCACCAAGGACTAACAGTACTGCAGTTAGTAACTAATGTAATATTCAGTTCTCTCTAAAAACCTTTCCTGCATGCGTGTGGTCCATTTAGAATTTAATGATCACAATACTTTCCAATGCAACAATTTTAAGTAAGAATATTTCATAATTACGAAACCCCAACATGAACAGCAGGATAATTATCATGGAATAAATATTCTAACACTAAAATCCACATAAAAATATTTCATCAAGAAAATTAATTTAATATAACATTTACCAAAGTCTTTTTTAAAACTTTCTTTATTTATTTTCATACATAAACATAGTCATATAATGACCCAAGTGAAAAGTTGAAGCAATAAACCCATAGATGTGTTGTTGGGCTTGTTGAAAGAGGTTCTCCCAAAAGGGACTTTAGTGCTTGACTCATTCTATGCGTTTAAGAAGATAATTCACGATTTGGGTTTAGATTACCATAAAATTGATGCTTGTGAAACTGATTGCATATTGTATTAAGGAGAGCATACAAATACAGAATCATGTTCCAAGCACAAGATTCCTAGATGGAATTTAAACAAATAGAAAGGGAAGAAGGTTCTACATAAAGTCTTGAGGTATTTTTCTTTAACACCTAGGCTACAATAGCTTTATATGTCAACAGATATAGCTAAATAAATGAGGGGACATAAGGAGAAACACTTAAATGATGATGTATTGAGACATCCAATTGATTCTTTAGCTTGGAAACATTTTGACTGCCAATACCCTAACTTCTCTGCTGATCTAAGAAGTGTTCGATTGGGTTTAACAAGTGATAGATTTTAACCTTTTGGGAATATGAGTGCCAATCATAGTATATGGCCTCTTGTCTTGGTGCCATATAACTTGACTCCATATCTTTTGCATTAAAAGCCCATACTTTATGATGACACTTCTTATTTCTGGTCCAAAGTGTCTAGGGGATGAAATAGATATTTACTTGTACCAACGATTGAGAGGCTGAAACAATTGTGGAAAATAGGAGTATAGACGTATGATGTATATTCTCAATCAAATTTCATCATGCATGCAATGACCTTGTGGACAATAAATTGTTTTCCACATATATAGAAACCTTTTAGGATGATCAACTAAAGGTAAACTTGCATATCCATATTGCCACAAAGACACGCATTACATTTTGCTAAGAAGCAAGTTATCTTACATGGGGCATAAGTAGTTTCTTCCACAAAATACTCATGGCATAAAAATAAGGTATCATTTGATAGTAAAGTAGAACATATGGATCTACTAGTTCCATTAACTGGAGATAAAATATTTAAGCAACTGGAACAATTGGGTGATGTGTCATTTGGGAAGGGTATAAAATGAAAGTGTCATACCAATAATAATGCTTACAAGTGGAGGAAAAGAAATACTTTTTTCAATTGCCTTATTAGAAAACTTTACTAATATGGCATAATCTTGATGTGATGCACATAGAAAGAAATATGTGTCATAATATTGTATTCACGGTGATGGATTTGGTTGGAAAGATGAAGAACACAATTAAAAGCAGGTATGACTTGATGGACTTGGGCATTAGGAGTGATATGCACCCAATTGAAAATGGTAATAATGATTTTATTCCTCCTTCTTCTTACACATTGTTCTATAAGAATAAACAATCCCTTTTCAAATTCTTAGCTAACTTAAAAGTATTTGATACTTTTTCCTCTAATAGTTCAATATTTAGGAGCAAAAATTATTTGGATTGAAGTATCATGATCACCATGTGTTATTGCAAGAGATATTTTCAACTGCAATACGTGGGTTATTACCTTTTAAAATGTGTGAATCAATTATAGAGTTTGGAAAGATTTTTCAAGAATCTTTGTTCAAAGTGCTTGACTTGTAAACAGCTTGATAAACTTTAAAGTCATATAGTATTGACATTGTGCAAGTTGGATACTATCTTCCCACCTGTCTTCTTTGATATTATGGTTTAGTTGCTAATACACTTGGAAGGAGAGGTAAAAGTTCCTAGACCAGTTCATTATCGTTAAATATACCTAGTAGAAAGGTAACATGCATCAATATCATTATATATTTATCATTCATAACTATAGAAGGTTAACTAATTTTTATGTAATAGGTATTTTTCAGATTTTATGTCAAGAGTAATCAGTCCAGAAGTGAGACTTTTCTAATTATTGTAGTTTAAATCTTAAAACCACAGTCTCTTTTAGGCATGGTGGAGACAACGAAGAATATTTTTAAAAAATATGATTTTAAAAATAAAGATATTATTTATGTCAAATTTTTATGTTTATCTTAATCTATTTATATTATTATATAAAGTATTTATTCTTATTTGTTTTAAGAAAAATTTGAACATGCTGATGCAAGGATTGAAAAAAAAATTCAGATAGCTGTAACAATTATTTTACAAAATATATTCAGAAATTAGAAGATCAACTTGCACTTTAACTATAAGAAATATAATATTGATGACGATAGAATGATTGATAATCCTCAAATTATTAGTTTTAAAATTAGGAGTGGTTATTAATATACTTTAAGATTGACATGTTTAAGGTATCTTACTATCCTTTTAAATGAATAATATTTTTTGTTTCCATAATTAAATTCTTATTAGTTAATAAATTTTGTTGTAGAACAAAAATACAAGAAACAAACTAAACCAATAAAAACTAATGATTAAGCATACTTATGGTCCTTGATCTTTTGTAGATATTAAATATTCTACATTAAGTTTAATATATCATCACTATAATGTAAGTTTTTAATCATTTTTTATTTTAAAATATATTATTTATTTTTTATACGTTATTCTTTTGTAGAAAGACCCTACTACTAGACAACTTAGACCTCCTGACTAATTGTGGGAGATAACACATACTTGGAATACATCAGATGGATAAGTAGTGTGGGCTGAGCCACATACTCTGAACAAATTTATGTATACATTATATTTTTATATTTTATTTTGAGTTAATTTTAGTTTTAATCTATTAGTTTCATATGTTTTTATTATAGGTTCATATGCATGAATTTTCTTAGCAATGAGATCAAGATTTAGAGAGTGATGCTTGAATGACCATATATGAAATATTGGTGGCTATTCTTGGTGAGAGGCCAGAGTACGTAAAAGGGAAAGAATATGGAGTAGAGCCTTAAGGAAGAGAAATCACCCTCACTTTAGTGATAGTTCAATTGTGCAAAGTATGAGTACCCAATTGGGGGAAGAGTTTGATAAAAAATTTCAAGAGGAGAGAGAAAAATAGAAGCAGAGCGTGCAAAGATAGAAGAAGAATGTGTGCAATTCAATCAAAGATTAATGGAGTAAATTGAAAAAATGATACAAACTCAATTCGTTGTCTTGATGCAGATGGGGCAACTAGAGGCACCTACTTCTTCTAATCCTAGTATTGATCATTTAATGTAATGTTTATATTTCAACTAAACAATTTTCTTTATCTTTAAATTGTTTAAGTAATTGAAGTATTCTGATATTATAAAGGATGACGTGAATTATTCATTAATATTATTATATTTTAGTTCATTTAATTATTTATTATTTTATTTCTATATTTATTGTTTTCATTTAAGAAAAATTAGGTAAAAGAATTTACTAGCACCTATTGGTTTTTAGTGGTGACAATTTAGTCACCACATATTCCACTTTAGGCGGTGACAATTAAAGTCGCTGCTGATTCCATATTAGCGGCAAAAATATAGTTGTCGCTAATTCTACTTTAGGTGGCGACAATTTAAGTCGCTGTTGATTCAGCTTTAGGCAATAACATTTTAAGTCGTCACTGATTTTACTTTAGGCGGCAACTTTTGTCACTATATTTTACTTTTCCTTTGGCAGCAACTTCTTTGTTGACACATTCTGTTGAACTTTCAGTGGCGACACAATGTTAACGTTGATTGTTGACATTTAGCAGTGATTTTCAATTGTTGTCGCTAATATTTATAGGTAACAGTCTTATAGGCGGTGACTTTTACACTTTTAATAGCAACTCAGTTGCCCCTAAAAGTCAATTTTTTTAGGAGTGTTTGTCGACCACATCTTGGTAGCTTTCTTTAGAAACCCATTGGTAATGGAAAGGAACTCCATGATATTTGCCTAAGTCGGCTACCATTTGGAACCCAAAGGCATTGTTAATCTCCGTCTGCCTAGTATGAATCACATTCTTGAAAAAGAACACGAGTTTTTCTCACATTGACTTTCAACCCTGTGCTTAGACAAAAATCATCAAGGCACTTACGTACTGTGGCTTGTTTCAAAGAAACTTGTGCAAAGAGAATAACATTATCAATGAAAAATAAATGACAGAGAAAGGCCTTACTGTCATGCCACAAAAATTAAGGTATAACTGACACAAAATATGAATAATTCATATTCTAAGCCACAAGCATATAATTAGAACACCTAATTTAATTTTTATAATAATCTCGAGTATAAATATGTATATATATATTATTTCATAAATAATATACTTCTTTATAATCAAAAGACAAGTTATTTGTAGAAATTTTGGCTATATATCATGCTCCCGAAAATTCTACTAGTGCCTCCAAAAATTCCAAATATTATACAGATTTTTACCCAAAATAATATTTATATTTACTCCATCAAATAGACAAAAGGAGAGTATGATCCTGGCTATAGACTAGGTAAAGTATCTAATTTCTAAAACTATTATATGGATTTCATAAGTCTATATTTACATTCTGCAGCTACCTAAAAATGGATCTACAACTTCAGATCAACAGAGAGGCTCTCTGCTATTCAGCTGTAGGAACAAGGTAAATAGTACTATATGAAACTAAAATAATCTACCGATAAATAATACCCTATAAACATAAATAAATTAAATACGGAAAGAAATAATTTAAGCATCTTCAACTTTGAATAATAAGGATTAATGATAAATCTCAATTTTCAATTATAGAATTATGGCAAAAAATGAAACTCTAAAAATAATTAATCAAATCAATCAAAATAGCTAGTAAAACATCTTATTTAAGGAAATTCATTTAAAACAATAATCCTTAAATCTCATTTTTTATAGGTGTTCAACATAATAAAATAACAAGCATGAACACATAGTCCATAAGAGTAACTAATCATTCCGATGCAACTTGAAACCACAAAAATAGGCATGGACACATAATCCATGAGGATAAGTAACATGGGTGGTTCAAAGCCACTAATTAGGGATAAGTACAAGACCCACATATAACAGGCGTGAGAATGAATTTCATGAATATCAAGCGTGAGTACTATATATGCTCACAAATATCAAGTGAGCTCGATTTTAACCATGGTGCGTTAAGGACTACTAATACTATCATAAGTAATCACTATTATGTATTTAACGTCATCTCAAAAATCAATTTCCAAGTATATATGGGATCAATTTAATATTAAATAAGAACACAACTTTTTAATACTAGAATTTCACAAAGAATATTTCATAATCAGGGACCTTAGCATGAAAATTAAAATAAAATCTTAAAAGATTTCCTTCAATTTAAATGCAATAAAACTCTTTTAAATAATGGAATTCACATAATAATATTTTTTTAGAGTAAAAATCATCTCAATATAAAAATTTATAAAATATCTTTTAAAATTTTCTTGGTCCATTCCATATATAAGCATGTCCACTAATCAGCTCCATTTACATCCACTTTGATAGAATTCACAATTTCATGGTTGAATCAAGTTTACAATATATCATCCTTTCGAAACATACAAGTAATAGCAAATTATATATATAACCATATACAATCATCCATTGAGAGACAAACTAACTACACTAACAGAACTTCCAATGGTGATCGCATGAAACGCAAGTGACATAGGTGGTCATAGGTTCATCAGCGCTACGAGTCTGCATCTGATAATAAGTGCACTCTCTTTTCCCACATTTCCCACACACGAACTGATCTGTTGTCGCTTTTGGTTTCTGTCCATGTTCACACGCGAACAGAGCTTTGCTTTTTATCTTCTCTATCTCCTTCTTCCTTTCATCACTAGCCATGTCTTCTGTTCTCATGTCTACGAGCCGCTCCGGGGCAAATTCTCCGAGCATAACCCTTCTTCTGAAATCTGGGTTCTTTGGATCCTTGAGGTTAAACATCAAGGACCGGTACTTGATCTTTTGAGCTCCATTGAAATAACCCCACTTCTGAAATAGTACTGACTCCACTGTCACAGAAACCCTAATAGGATCACATGCTTTGACTTTATCCTTGATTGCTTCATCATGAGCTTCCTCTAAAACCCTAGAGAATGCCTCTTGAAGACTTTTCCTTATTTTGTCTCGCTTCTCATCATTAGTTTTAGTCACAGTTTTCTCCTTTGAAGGAGCAATAGGGCTTGAAGAGGATGGCTTCTTCAGTATTCCAGAAACTAGCTTCTTCTCATCTTTGGCTATGTTTGCTACGGAAACAAAAGTTTTATCATTGGAATCTTTTACCTTTGCATTTTCTAAGGTTGATGTCACAAGATTCTTATCAGTTTTCTCAGCCTTCGGAACCTTAAGCTTTATCACAAGAGTCTTCTGATGCTTCTTAACTTTAACATTTTGTGCAGAAACAGCGATATCAGAATCTACTTGTACCTCAATCTTCCCATTCCTATCAGTTTTCTCGACCTTTGAAACCTGCTGATCAACCTTTTCTTTCTTATTTTTGCTTATTTCCTTCATGATTTTGGTTTTCCACATCTCTATCAAGTCCATAGCAAAAGCTCGGATCTTCTTTCTGGGATGCTTTGTTAGAACTCTGAGATGTTTACCCACTTTAGTCGATACTAGAATTTGATAATTGACTGGAAATTTCTTGAGTAGCTTGAATGCATCGAGGCATCGAGTTTCTTCAACTTCGCCATTGGTTGAGGTCACTGCCATGTCTGCCGCCTTCTTCACTGCCTCATACAGTCGGATTAATTCTTTCTCCATTGTATAAGCCTAAAAGAGAAGTTTAACTTCTTATTAGCTTTTCTATATGAAGATTCTACTAATATTACTGAGTTTTCTATGCTCTATCAATTTCAACTCCTTATCAAGAATTCTATCTTAAACAAAAATTTAAACTATCTAACTTTTTTTGTAAAATTAAGATATCTAACTTTAATTAGGATGATTTATAAATTTAAATTAAATTATTAATAAAATTTAAATATTATTTAGTGAAGGGTATCTTGAAACAGATATCTATTTCTAAATAAATAAATAAATTAATTTTGGATATAAAGATATTGATCACTGAAAAATATCCTATACATAAGATATGGTTAAATATTCTAATTTTTAAGAAAATTTCGTATCGCATAAAATTTTGATTAATGATTGTAAAAAGTTGTTATTCATCACTTAACATTAATTCGTTCCTTTTAATATTAATTAGCTGAGATTCTTTCATTAACAGGAGATTTAGTTTCCTACATAATCTCAGCTATATTTTGTTTTGTTTTGAAAGATACATATGAGCCATAAATTTAGGAGAAATACATACATAATTAAGGAGTGTTATGTCATATGAACTCTCTCCAATTAAAATAAAATAAATCATGCATTTTAATTTTAATTTGTTGATGACTTATATAAAATAGTTCACATTTTTTTTAATTTTTAATAAAAATAAATCTTTTAATTAAGAGATTTATTTTTCTTAAAAATAAAATATGACATGAAATTTTTTAAATAAGTCATCAATTGAATTATGTATTTTTTGTTGAAAAGAGTTATCTAACGTGACACTCTAAGAGTATGTATATATTTCTCTCCATATATTCTCCTTTTTTACTGTTTTAATGCACCAACATTGATAAAAAAAAATAGGTTAGTACCTAAAAAATTATGTTTGACCGGTATTGAATGAACCTTATGAATTTAGGTCAAAATTATTCTTAATAAGCTATAAAAAATAAAATGAAATATTTTTTAAATATGACTTAACTAATTAATTTGATGTTCGGATGTTTGCATATGTAACTAACAATTAATAAACTTGAATAATAAATACTTTAATATGTAATTCAATAATTTTTAAATCATACTTAAAAATTTAATAAATGATTTCAAACAAATAAATTCCCTAACTAATTCAAAGAAATATGTTTAAAATCACGTTTGCCTTTCAAATTGAAAACTCAATATATGGCAGATGAATTGGATTGCTTGTTATGTTTCTAATAATATCTTTATCAATTTTAGGTAATATGGTATTACCGGTTTGGTTAAAGTTTAATCATAAAATGACATCAAGAACTATGTACCTTTCATTGATCCTAAATCAAAATTAAATTGGTGTGAAAATCTTAACATTAATTCAATTGAAATCTGTATGATTTAAACTTATCTGTACAACTAATAAATATTAATGGATCTTTATATTTCATCCTAGTTCAAATTAATTAAATTTTAGTTTCAAATTTCATTATAATAAGCTTGATGTAAATTTTAACCATTTTTGAATCTTACCTTAATATTTCCATTTACGGAGCATGATGTCCCATTCTTATGAGCTTTCTCAGCTTTTTCTTTCTTAATTTTGCCTATTCCCTTTGTGATTATGGCTTTCCATATCTCAACTAGGTCCATAGCGAAAACCTGGATCTTCTTTCTGGGATGCTTTGTCAGAAGTCTTAAATGTTTACCCACTTGGGTGGATACCAGAATTTGATAATTGATTGGAAATTTCTTGAGCAGATTGAATGCATCCAGGCACCGGTTTTCTTCAACTTCGTTGTCATTTGACGTTGCCGCCAGCGCCGCTGCCTTCTTCACCACTGCATACAATCTGATAAATTCTTTCTCCATCGCAGAACCTGGAAAGAGAATTCTGATTTTTTTTTTTATTAACTTTTCTGTATAAAGACTATATGAAGATCACTGAACGTTTGAGACTCTATCAATCTTGACTCCTTACAAGGTTTCTATCTTAAAAAGAATGGAAAATTAGAGAAAAGGACGTAAAGAAAGAATTATATTTATTAAAACATCATCAAAACTGCAATTATTTAAAATAAGCAAACATGTTCTCTCTGTCGCCTCATTCTTGTGTTTAAAATTTAAATTTAAATGTTTAAATTTTCATTCTTAACACCTCACACCAATATTACAAAATGGAAGGTAGAGGAAACAAGTAGGAAGGAGATCGACGGAAACTTACTTGATCTTCTGCAAATCACTCTTGGTTAGAACTTTTGTTGAATGTGATATCTTTTCAGATTATGTCCATCCGAGCTTGGATTTGCCTATTATTTATAGAACTTCTAAGAAGATTGATCTGATCTGATCTGATCTAATCTGATCCCATCAACAACTGTATTATCATAATCATAAATATTTTCACATAATAGAAAGTATTAATATTTAATCATATATTATATAGAATATGATTATATCAAATTATTATATGGCATAAATAATATTAAAGTTATACCAATCAGAAAGAAAATGTACGGTTTTAAATTTTGACAAATTTAAATATATAATTCTCAACACAAAGAAAATAAGATATACATAAATGTTTTAAAATATATTTTACAATTTAGTCAGACGCTCAAAATAATTTGTACGTGGTTAAGTTATAAAATTATATAAAATTCAAACTTAACTTGAAATAAGAATAATTATATGACTGATGACTTTCTGGGTTGTATCACAATATCAGATCATCAATTGTTTGTAAATCATATTTAACGAGATCCTTATTGTTATTATTGAGCTCAGTTTTAAAAGATAAAAGTGTTTTGGATTAAAAGAACGTGATTTCATACTTTTTTGTTAAATAGGTGAGGCGTAGTCAAAGGGAATATAAGAGGTTTGACCATGATTAATTTAGAGTTTTTAAATTTATTTTTTGGTAAATCATCTTTTCAAATAATGATGATTTTTGTAATCTCCCCACCTCTAGATCTTTCGTTCTGAATTTGATTCAATTGATTTAATTTACATATTTAATTTAAGTTATGTTAATCTATATCTTATATATTAAAATTTTTCTTGGTGACTTTTTAATGATAAGTCATAAAAGGATATATAGATTCGCGTATTTGAATTTATGAAGGAATAATTTTAGAATAAGTAGATATATTATTTCTTCTCCAAAACGAATAATTTTTTTATTTAAAGATATTGATCATTGAATACTATTTCACGCATAAAATATAGTGAAAATTTTAATATTTTAAGAAAAATTCGGATTGCATAAAATTTTGATTAATGAATGTAAACAATTTTGTCATCACTTAACAGTTGTTTCTTTTAATATAAATTAGATTAGATTCTTTTTTATTTTTTGCGGTAAAATCTCTATATATTTTTTGGTTTAATTTTACTTTCATATGCATATCCTTTTGAAAGATATGAGCAATACATCTATTCCCCTTTTCGCCATTTCAATTGCACATACTTCTTCTCTATTTTAATTTTTATATTCATACATTTTAGTCTAAACCGTTAACACTATTAAAAGTATTCTAACATATTTTTTATTAAAAAATACATCATAATAAATCTTAGTTACTAATATATCCCAATTATTATCTAATTTTTATTATTACTCACTTCTTAATTATCCCACTTATTATCTTAATTTTGTATGATTTCTCTTATTTATCTCGCAATAGTTTTTTTTCTAATATTCACTTGTTACCTATTTATTAATTTTAAACAAAATTAAAGTAATTTTTACTCAAAGAAAAAAATTAACAAGTTAATATAACTGTGGGTAACTTTTTTTTTTAACATATGTACCTTTTAATAAATATATTTTAAAAGGATACCACTTCGATCAAATTATTTACATCAATTTCAAAAAATTCTCCGATCTCACTTTGCCATGTGTACTTTTTTAATATCTTCATTTAATTTGAACTTATATGAAATAGAATATACATGATAAAGTGTAATTGAATAACTTCACGTAATAGATATAAGGAACTTGATGTATATTTTCCCAGGTCGGTTGCCATTCAGAGGCTTAAGGCATTGCTAGTCTCTGTCCTCCTAGTACGAATCGCATTCTTGGAGAAGATCACACAAGTTTTGGTCACATTGACTTTTAACCCTGAGCTAGCACAGAAATCATCTAGGCACTCACGTACTGCAGCCTATTGTAAAGAAACTTCTGTAAAGAGAATAATATCATCAGCGAAAAATAATTGAGAAAGAGAAGGGTCTTGCTCATATGGACGTATTGGAAGCCAAGTTCTCTTTGCTACTCTCACCTGCAAGACACCAAGAACGACAAACCTGATCCTGTACCCCCTGGAGATCACGCCACAAATTATATCTGTGTTGATTTGAAGGGATGGTGTAGACAACGATTAACCACCAACTGTGGCCAATGTTATTATCAAATTTCAAGTGTATAAATTGTGTACTCTTAGATACTACCTCCACACAGTGATGTTGGATATTTATTATTATTATAACATATTTAGATATTAATTAGAATAATTAATAAATATTTCTGAGTGTGGCCCGTAGTCATTGAGCCCAGTCCAAGGAGGGTTATTGACTCAGTTTATTTAAAGTTAATTTTCTGATGGTGGAAATTAACAATTCATTGAGTGTGAGATCTCTTTTCTGAGTTCAGAGCGAAATCCTATTTTCAGCTCGCTTCTGAATGTTCTCCACTGGTGACAGCTAAGAACAAGTTGCCATCGTTGTGCCTAATCACCAGTTGGAAGAACCTGTTGTTTATCTGACAGTGTTCTCTTTTGACAGGTATCTCATTTGATTCCAGTTCTCCTCAGATCAATCAAGTTAAGCAAGAGGTAACTTTAAGTTTTCCGCTGCATCTCATATGTGTTTATATTTGAGTGTGATACAATCTAGATTGATTGTAATACCTTTGAGATGTTTATTTTCTAACATGTGGTATTAGAGCCTGGTTTGAGATCACCTTGCCTTACCTATTGATCATTTTGTTCTCATAAATAGCAATATGAGATGAATATAGGATATCTAAATATCATATTTTGTTTTAATTTATTCTTTTAACCTTTTTCTTCATTGTGTCCCATGGCCACGGTGGCGAGAGACGAGCGAGAGAACGCCGAGAGAAACTAAGAGGAGTAGCGACCACGGGAAACTGGCGAGACTGATTCACTGCAGGTTGTTGCTCGTCTGTGAGCGTCGCCGTGACTGTCGCCTGAAGCTACAAGTCTGAGGGTCACCGCGACGGTGATATCCACCTGAGAGTCTCGGCAGAAAATGGAGTATTCATCGTTGTTTTCTGCTCATGCCGCAGTTGGAACCACCGGAAGAGGAGCGTTAGAACGCAGGGAACCGCTCGCTGAAGGTCGCTGGCGTCACTGCAGCTCAGACAGCACGTCGCGACTGCTGCTTTCCTCGACAGGTCGGTTCTGAGTCGGGTTAGGTCAACCCGATTCAGGAGAGGAAGAAGCGACGAAACGGTGCATTTCGGCCTTGAGCGAAACGCACCGTTTCATTAATTCAGACCTTTGCACTTTTTCAAAAAAAAAAACAAATGAAAATTATGTTATTGGGCCGCTTTCATGTTGGGTTGCACAGTAAGTTTTTGGTGTGTTTTCTATCTGGGCCAACACAAAGCATTTATTTATTAAAAAAAAAAAAGAGGTTGCTGGTGGGCCGTCTGAGTTATGGGCCACAAGTTTTTTGGTTATTTTTTTTACCTCTTTTTCCTGCTGGGCCAACGAAAATTGGGTTTTTTCTGTAAAAAGAAAACAAAGAAAGAAACATCAAGGTTCTGGGCCGTACTGTTTTGGGCTGCCAGAAATATTTTTTTTTTCAGAAAAGGTTTTGGGCCATAATTTTGGGTTTTTAATTTCTAAAAATTATTTTGGGCCCTAATTTTGAACATGTGTATGGGCCACTTGGTTTTATTTTCAGAAAATTATTTTGACCATTTAATTTGATTTTCTAGAAAAATCAAAATTACTATTACATGCACGGTAAATGTTTAAATTAATTTCTCTATTATTTTAGATTTAGAAAAGGGAATTTATAAATTTTAATTTTTTATGTTATTTAATTGCCTATTTTGTTTTTAATTTCTCCCTTGGCAATTAAATTAACGGTTTAATTTTTGTAAAAACCTTTTGAGTTGAAATTAATTTGTTAGACATTTTTGGGTGCATGAAATAGTGGGAGAATTTTAATATTAATTTATTAAATGCTCCATTTTGTTGTGCATATTTGGATTTATATGCACGTTATTGATATTTGTGATAAGCATGCAGTTTTGTGAGGAGTAGCCACAACATCCTCATTTGTTTGTGTTGCGTGCATTAATTAATCACATATGGATTTAAAATATCAATAATAATTAAATGTATAGTTATGATTTATCTTTACCCACAGGTAGATATATCATGATTGTACATTTAATTAGGGGCAGAATTAATTTCTCCATTAAGTTGTGCATATTTGGATTTTCAATGCACATGAATGATATTTGTGGTTAGCGTGCAGTTCTTTGAGGAGTAGCCACAGCATCCTTGTTTCTTGAATCTGTCGCATGCATTCATTAATCACATCTGGATTAGAAATATCATTTGTAATTAAATATATGGCTATGATTTATCTTTGCCCACAGGTAGATATTTCATAATTGTATATTTAATTAGGGTGGGATAGAATGGCCTCGTTGTTTTCTAATTAGCCCACAGGCATTGGAAAATTACGAATGCGTTCTAATTCTACCATTTGAGATAAATACCTGGTTATGCTAATATCTTTGCCCACAAGTAGACATTAGTGATACGTATTTATATTGCTTGCATGCTACATTTGAGCTAAGCATGCATACATGGCACAGTGACTTGTGATTGCTTCAAATTATTTCTGTGAGCTCATTTGTGCATTTGTCTGTTCTCATTTTACAGATTCAATTGCTAGCCCCAGGATTATGGCTGATGTAAGCAACAAAACAATCTTAGATGGTAGTATTAACTATGCTGACTGGAGAGACGATATTTTACTGCAGCTTAGTTTATTGGACTTAGATTATGCCTTGAGGTTTGATAAACCTCTAAGACCTGATGATGCCTCCAATGACAGAGAGGCAAAGGAAAGGTATAATATGTGGGAGCGGAGTAACTGCTCATCTCTTCTGCTTATAAAACAAAAGATCTCTAGGTGCATTAGGGCAGCAGTCCCTAAGTGCGACACAACCAAAGGGTACCTGGAAGCCTTAGATAAGTAATTCAAGTTAACAGACAAGTAGATGGGTGGTGCCATCACGTCTGAACTATGTGCTGTGAGGCTTACAGGTATTGGCAGTGTGGGTCAACATATCATGGAAATGAGAGGTACGCTTTCATCGTGTGTTACTTTTGAGTATAACTTTTCTAGCGTTAATGATGACACTTGGTGGATTGACACTGGTTCGATGATCCATATTTCGACTACCATGCAGGGCTTTCTGTCAAGCAGGTCTCCATATTCCAATGAGGAAACTGTCCTTTCAGGCAGTGGGAGAGGAGATCCTGTGAAAGCCATTCGAACCTTTCGCATTCATCTTTCAAATCAAAATGTTTTAGAACTTTATGATGTTTTTTATGTTCCCTCTTACAAGAGGAATTTGATTTCTATGTCAAAGCTCATTCCATTTGATTATCATTTAGTTCTTTCTAAGAAACGAATGACTTTGACAAAGAATTCAGTTTTGATTGCGAATTTGGTTATGATTGATGGCCTGTTTAAAATTGTTTCTGATTCGCCTCAATCACTTTCTGTTTCGCATGGTACTAAGAGAAGTGTCATCGATGAGAATTCTTATAGCCTGTGGCATAGGAGATTGGGTCATATCTCCGTTGACAGAATCAAAAGGTTAAATAAAGAAGGAATTCTTCCGTCTTTAAACCATTCAGAGTTTGATTTTTGTGTGGATTGCATAAGGGGAAAGCAGACCAATAAGTCACATAAAGGGGCTAGAAGAAGTTCTGAGTTGCTAGAAATTGTACACACAGATATTTGTTGCCCTGATTTGACTGCATATGGTCAAAAGTACTTTATCACCTTTATTGATGATCACTCACGATACATGTATGTCTACATGCTTTATAATAAAAGTGAGGCACTAGATGCTTTCAAGGATTATAAAGTAGAAGTAGAAAAACAGATTAGGAAACCAATTAAGATTGTGAGATCAGACCGTAGTGGTGAGTATTATGGCAGATACACTAGTGAAGGACAAGCAGCAGATCCATTTGCTGAATTTCTTCGAGAGCAAGGTATAGTGGCTCAATACACTATGCCTGGATCACCTGATATGAATGGTGTAGCTGAGAGAAGAAATAAGACCTTGCTGGACATGGTTAGGAGCATGATGAGTAGCTCCAAACTACCATCTTCTCTGTGGAAGGAAGCACTCAAGACAGCCACATACATATTAAACAGGGTTCCAACAAAGGCAGTGTCTAAGACACCCTTTGAAATCTGGAAAGGATGGAAACCCAGTTTAAATCATTTCAAAGTATGGGATTATCCTGCGGAAGTAAGAGTGTATAATCCACAGGAGAAGAAGTTGGATCCTAAGACCATCAGAGCTTACTTTATAGGCTATGCGGAGAGGTCTAAGGGTTATAAGTTTTATTGTCCTCCACCTTCTACAAGGTTTGTAGAGTCTAGGAATGCCAAATTTCTTGAGAATGATGTGATTAGTGGGAGTGATTGTCTATCAGATGATCATATAGAGCGAACCACTAATATCATTCATGAGGGGATGCCAATAGTCAATGTTTATCCCATTGTTAGGATTGACATTGAACGTGATGTAGACCTTGTGGCTCAAGTTGACGGTGCTGAACAAGATGGACACATACCTGATGGTCAACCTATCACACAGGTGGAACCACCACAAGATGTGATAGAGGATGTCATTGTTCAGCAACCTGGTTTAACCCAAGAGGTTGAATTGAGGAGGTCAACTAGAGAGAGAAGACCGGTATTACTTGATGACTATGTAGTGTATTCTGCTGAGGTTGACTGTGATGTAAGTGTTGAGAATGATCCTTTGTCATTTACTCAGGCTGTGAGGAGTGTGAACTCCAAGTTGTGGCATGATGCTATGATTGATGAAATGAATTCCATGGCAAACAACCATGTTTGGGAACTTGTAGAGTTGCCTAGTGGGTCTAAGGCCATTGGCTGTAAATGGGTTTACAAAACCAAGAGAGACTCACAAGGTAACATCGATAGATACAAGGCTAGGTTGGTTGCAAAGGGATTCACTCAAGTGGAAGGAATCAATTACAGTGAAACATTTTCACCTGTATCTAAGAAAGATTCATTCCGTATCATTATGGCATTGGTTGCCCATTTTGATCTGGAGTTGCACCAGATGGATGTTAAGACTGCTTTCCTCAATGGTGAACTAGAGGAAGAAGTTTACATGAAACAGCCTGAGGGTTTTGTTGCAGAAGGTAAAGATCAATTGGTGTGCAAGCTAAAGAAATCAATATATGGTTTGAAACAGGCTTCACGACAGTGGTACTTGAAGTTCCATGAAGTGATCACATCATTTGGTTTCGTTGAGAACATCATGGATGATTGCATATACCACAAGGCTAGTGGGAGTAAAATCATATTCTTGATTTTGTATGTGGATGACATACTACTTGCTACCAATGATCTGGGACTATTACGTGAGGTGAAACAGTTTTTGTTTAAGAGCTTTGACATGAAAGACATGGGTGAGGCTTCTTATGTCATTGGCATAAAGATCCATGGAGATAAAACCCAATGTCTTGTAGGCTTATCTCAAGAGGCTTAAGTCGTCAAAATTCTTGAACGATTCAGGATGCAGAACTGTTCATCTAACGTGGCTCCTATTGAAAAAGGAGACAAGTTTAGTCTAAGTCAATGTCCTGAAACCGAGCTTGATAGGAAACAAATAGAAAGGATCCCATATGCCTCAGTGGTAGGAAGCTTGATGTATGCGCAGGTTTGTACAAGACCTGACATCGCTTTTGCTGTGGGTATGTTGGGAAGATACCAAAGTAATCCTGGGGAAGCACATTGGACAGCTGCAAAGAAGGTGTTTAGGTACCTATAAGGCACTAAACACTACATGCTCACATACAGGAGAACAGACAGTTTGGACGTGATTGGATACTCAGATTCAGATCTTGGAGGATGCGTAGACTTGAACAAGTCTACATCTGGTTACATCTTCCTATTGGCAGAAGGAGCTATATCGTGGAGAAGTGCTAAGCAAACTCAAATAGCTTCTTCTACCGGTGATGCTGAGTACATTACGTGTTTTGAAGCAAGTTCACAAGCTATTTGGATAAGGAATTTTATTGCTGGGCTTAAAATTGTGGATTCAGTCTCAAAGCCAATAAGAATGTACTGTGATAACACAGCTGCGGTGGCCATAGCGAACAACAAAAGGAATAGAAGTCGCAGCAAGTTTATTGAACTTAAATTCCTTTGCTTGAGAGAGAGGGTTCAAGATGGCCAAGTTTCAGTTGAGCGTATCAGTACATTGGACATGTTGGCTGATCCTTTGACGAAAGGGTTGAAGCTGAACATCTTTGTCACACATGTATCTCATATGGGACTTCGTCCTACTTTTGATTAGTGGAGGTATGAGCAATGAAATTATATTTTGTGGTTTATCATTTCAATTTGTGATTGTATACATTTTGTGTTATTGAATTGATAAATATTGAGACAGGAACCTATGAACATTGAGTTCATGTATATTGTGATACCCATTATGCGATGGTGCTACATGTAATACTTGAAAGGTAATACCCGATAAAAGGGGACTTATCGCTTTGATTCTTGTAGCGCGACATCAGTTTACCTAGACAGGGTGATGACATTGAGTGTACGGGCCAAGTGGGAGAATGTTGGATATTTATTATTATTATAACATATTTAGATATTAATTAGGATAATTAATAAATATTTCTGAGTGTGGCCCGTAGTCATTGAGCCCAGTCCAAGGAGGGTTATTGACTCAGTTTATTTAAGGTTAATTTTCTGATGGTGGAAATTAACAATTCATTGAGTGTGAGATCTCTTTTTTGAGTCCAGAGCGAAACCCTATTTTCAGCTCGCTTCTGAAGGTTCCCCACTGGTGACGGCTAAGAACAAGTTGCCATCGCTGTGCCTAATCACCAGTTGGAAGAACCTGTTGTTTATCTGACAGTGTTCTCTTTTGACAGGTATCTCATTTGATTCAAGTTCTCCTCATATCAATCAAGTTAATAGCAAGAGGTAACTTTAAGTCTTCCGCTGCATCTCATATGTATTTATATTTGAGTATGATACAATCTGGATTGATTGTAATACCTTTGAAATGTTTATTTTCTAACAAGTGAAACTTATCATATCAGACACCAAAGACCTCCTGGAAAAGCCATCGACGTCCACAATTTCTTTAAAGGGAAAGCCCAACTTGCAAGTAATTTGCATATCATTATTTTCACTGCATCTTGTTTATAAAATAGCAACAAAATCAAAAGAATCCAAGGATGCAGTTGGTGTACGTCTCTAGAGTTTCAAAACAGAAAACCCATGCACTACAAAAAATATTTATATTTATCGAATAGCTTATCGATAAATAGTATTATAATTCAAAAGGTCATTTTGAAATACAAGTACAATGTGTGAGACTTAAACAATTGACTATATTTATTAAAGTTTTTATCAATCATTTGATAAATTATTTTCTATAAATTAATTTCACAAATTGAGTATATATCTTACTTATTGAAATCTTTATCAATAAAAACCTTATAGAATAAATTTTTGAAAAGTTTCATTTCTACAATGTGACTTAGACTTTTATAAGTTAAGTTTTAAATTTATTTTATCAAAGTTTTTAACTATATGTATTTTTATCAAATAAGGGCTCAAAAAATATCTTCCATAGTATTTCATAACAGAGATTTTTTCATATTTATTCTTGATTAATACACTTAGTGATAAGTTTATAAAAAATACAAAAGCTAAATTAAAATAGTTTTTAAAAATTATTTATCATCATCAAAATATTGGAAAAATATTAGAGTCTAATGTAATCTTGTTACCACACAAAGCAAACAAATTGAGAAGATTGTGATAGCAAAAAACCCCGCAACAAACCCACAACGAAGCAATCATTGAAAACTCACAGCTAACCCACGCAAAGCAATCATTTTCCCGAATATCAATTCGTTGAAAACCCACGGCAAACCATGAAACACAATAATTGTTCCTTTTTCATAATGAAAATAAGGAAAAGAAGACAAGAGAAAAGGAGGGATTGAAAAGAAAGCAGGAGATTGAAACTTATAAATCTCCTCCATCCACACCGCCGCATATTGCTCCAGATCTATCAAACCAAGCAATTTTCAGTCAGACACTGCTACATCCTCAACCATATGGCGCCTTCGGTGAAGGGGATTGAAGGGGAAGGGGATGACGGATGTGGACAACAAAGATCGCAAATTGAAGAGGGAAGGCGACGGAGGTTGAAGAAGATGAGATGAGGGCGATGGAGATTGAAGAAGCTTCGTCTCCACCATCGTCAGGGAGAATTGCACAGAGATCTGAGGTGGAGAATGCTGTCACAATTTCTTTGCCACTGCCATGGCCATCGTCGAAGATGAGGACGGTGGCTGGAGCAGACGGGGAGGGTAACGGTAGATGAGACAAGTGAGGGTTCAGGGTAAAAATTGATTGGGATAAAATTGTCAAATAGGTAGGGTTGTTCATAATATTGCCACATCAACATCATTTAGCCACGTGTCATCCACATAATGACACTATTCATTTAACGTTTAACATTATCATTATCTCTCCGTTAACTCGGGGTACAAAAGATATGAAATTATATTTGTAGGACATATTAAAAATAGCATAAATATTATAATTATTTAGAATAAACAAGCATTTTCTCTGTGTCATCTCATTCTTATTTTTAAAATTTAGATTTAAATGTTTAATCTTTCATTCTTATTTTATTGGAAATAAAGGCCTCACACCAATATTACAAAATGAAAGGTAGAGAAACAAGTAGGAGGAAGATCAAAGGAAGCTTACTTGATCTTCTGCAAATCACTCTAAGTAAGAACTTCTCTTTGGAACGTGATGAAATTGGTAGTTTTTTTTCAGATTATGTCCATGCGAACTTGGATTTGTCTATTATTTATAGAACCTCTAATAAGATGGATCTGATTTGATCCGATCCCATTAACAACTATATTATCATAATCATAAATCTCTTCACATAATAAAAATTAATAATATTTAGTCATATATTATACAAGATAGGATGATATTAAATTATTATATGGCATAAATAATATTAATTTATATCAAACTGAAATCAAATGTACTGCTTTAAATTTTAACATATTTAAATATATAATATATAATTTTCAACCGAAAGAAAATAAGATAAAGATAAATGTTTGAAAATATATTTTATAATGATATAATTTATTCATAAGCTCAAAATAATTTATACATTATTATATATAATTCAAATTCAAAATATCTTTGGTAAAAAAATCAAATATCACATCAATTGAAATAAGAATAATTATGTGGCTGATGAGTTATTGGTGTGTATCACATTATTAGATGTAAATCATATTTAACCAGATCCTTATTGTTATATTGAGTTCAGTTTTAAAAGATAAAATGATTTGGATTAAAAGGTCATTATTTCATAATTTTTTATCAAATAGGTGAGGCGCCGTCAAGGGAATGTAAGAGGTTTGACCATCCAAGAGTAATTTAGATTTTTAAATTTATATTTTGGTAATTCGTCTTTTTAAATATTATAATTTTTATAATCCTCCCCAATAGATACATATCATTCCCTCTATAATTTTTGTCCTAATTTTTCTGAACAATAATCTAAGATATATGAATTTGATTAGTATGATTTATATATTGAATTTAAGTTATTATTTTAATCTATATCTTGTATATATAAAATTTTTCTTGATGACTATTTTATGATAGGAGGATATATAGATTCGTGTATTTGAATTTATTAAAGAATAATTTTTGGATAAGGGGATATATTATTTGTTATGATATTATTTCTCCTTCTTAATGAATAATTCTTGGATTTATAAACATACTAATCATTGGATAAGGGGATATATTCTGTGAGCAATAAATTTATTCTCCTTTTCCCCCTTCAATCACACATACTTCTTCTCTCTTTTAAATACATACATTTTACATTTTAGTCTGAACCGTTAATAACACTGTTAAAAGATATTCTAACAAAATTCTAAAAAATAATTTTTATTCAAAAATATATTATAATAAATCATATTTACTAATATATCTCACATTTCCACATTATTCAAAGTCTCTAATTTATCTTTCAATAGTTTTTTAATGGAGAAAACTTATATCAAGTTCCTTCCATCCGTGTTGTAAAGTTTTTCAATTTCACGCTATCATGTTATATTTTTAATAACTTTATTTAACTTAAACTCATATGAAAAAATAGCACACATACATGACAAAGTGAAATTGTTGAACTTGATATATAGTCCACTTTTGCCATTCATTTGTTATCTATTTAATAATTTTAGTAAATTTAAATGATAATAAATAAACATTTTATTATATTTTATAATCTTATAATATAATTAGAAATATATATATATGCTTGAAAGATACGTTTCATGTACTTAAAATAGTTTAAATAAATTACATTAAACATTTAAAATTATTAGAAAACATAAATTCAGAGATATAAAATAATTAATTTTAAAATATGATCAAAATTAATCAATTCAATTATATAACCATAAGAATTAAAAATATATATTAAAAATGTTTTTTGGGTAAAAATAAGTGTTTAAATGAATGTGAAGTAACACATTATATATGGTAGTTTAGTCAAAACAAAATGCTAACGCTGGGATTTAATCGTATGGAGTAACTAATGCTTGAAGGAGAGATAGAGAAATACAATACACACAACCATTTAAAATGATTCAGTTTATTACTTGATCTATGTCTAGTCTCACAATACTTTTGAAAGTTTCCACCATAACTCTGAGAGTTCCTATAATAATTTTGAGAGACAAAAAGTAAAATTTGTACAAATTTAAATAATTAAAAATTGTGTTAAAACTATATTATAATATAATTTAAATTTAAGACACTCTTTTATTTTATATAAAATAATTCAGAGATCATTTTGTTATCCGAAAGTAATTTTTTGACATTATTAAACTTAGATAGAACTCGTGGAAAAAAATGAATTAGAATAAACTTTCAGCTTATTCGAGTCAACTGGGTAAAGTACAACGTGAAAAGAAAAGGGTGACTCAGATGTTACTAAAGTCATTTTTAGTTGCACCAAAAATTGAAGCTTTTTGAGTCAAATACTCAAAATATAGCTTTGAGATTTAGATGTGACTTAGGGCATTTTTTTACTTGGACCAAACTTGAAAGTAACTCGAGTTAAAGACTTAAGATACAACATTATGACTGGGATGAGACTCAAGGCATTTTTTACTTCAATAAAAATTAGGGTTTATGCGAGTCAAATGAAACAAATACATTGTTCTCCATTTCCATTGAGAGAAGACTATTCTACGCATAAAATATAGTGAAATATTTAAATTTTTATGAAAAAATCGGATATCTTAAAATTTTGATTAATGAATGTAAACTGTTTTGTTCATCACCTTAACCTTTGTTCCTTTTAATATTTATTAGATTAGATTCTCTCTTTATAACTGGCTGACTTGTGTTTTTCTAGTTCATTGCTTGGCAGTGTGACGTTTCCCTTTAGACCTACCCCACAACTGCAGCGCCCCCCCCCCACCCACATTTCCTGTTTCACTGTCTATAGACTAGATAGAGCATCTAATTTCTAAAACTATTATATGGATTTCATAAGTCTATAATTACATTATACAGCTACCTAAAAATGGATCAACAACTTTATATCAACAGAGAGGCTCTCTGCTATTCAGCTGTAGGAACAAGGTAAATAGTACTATCTGAAACTAAAATAATCTACTGGTAAATAATGCCCTATAAACATAAATAAATTAAATATGGAAAGAAATAATTTAAGCATGTTCAACTTTGAATAATAAGGATTAATGATAAATCTCAATTTTCAATTATAGAATTATGGCAAAAAATGAAATTCGATAAAAAATAATTAATCAAATCAATCAAAATAGCTAGCAAAACATCTTATTTAAAGAAATTTATTTAAAATGATAATCCTCAAATATCATTTTTTATAGGGGTTGAACATAATAAAATAACATGCATGAACACACAATCCATAAGAGTAATTAACCATCCCGATGCAACTTGAAGCTATAAAAATAAGCATGGACACATAGTCCATGAGAATAAGTAACAGGGGTGGTTCAAAGCCATGAATTAGGCATAAGTACAAGACCCACATATAACAGGCGTGAGAATGAATCTGATGAATATCAAGCGTGAGTACTATATATGCTCACAAATATCAAGTGAGCTCAATTTTAACCATGGTGCGTTAAGGACTACTAATACTATTGTAAGTAACCACTATTATGAATTTAACGTCATCTCAAAAGTCCATTTTCAAGCATATATGGGGTGAATTTAATATTAAATAAGAACACAACTTTTTCATACTAGAATTTCACAAACAGTATTTCATAATCAGGGAGCTTAGCATGAAAATTAAAATAAAATCTCAAAAGATTTCCTTCAATTTAAATGCAATAAAACTCTTTTAAATAATGGAATTCACATAATAATATTTTTTTAGAGTAAAAATCATCTCAATATAAAAATTTACAAAATATCTTTTAAAATTTTCTTGGTCCATTCCATATATAAGCATGACGATATAATAAGACATCTGAAGTAAAAATCAATGACAATAATCAAAGCCTTTAATTCATATAAATATGCATTTAGAAAATTATATTTAAAAATTTATACTTTAAATAAAATATTTCAAATTACAAATATTATCTAAAAATGTTAATTACAAATATTATCTAAAAATATTACTTAAAAATATTATTTTTATCAAGGGACGTTATTTAATCATCACCCACCACGCTCCTAAATATTTACTTTTTTCAGCTACTTAAAAATATTATTTTTTATCAAGGAACATTATTTACTCACCTACCACGCTCCTAGATATTTACTTTTTTCAGTTAAACAACCTCTAATTATTTTCACTTCTCAATTCTCTAATATCTCAAAAATAATACATTAAAATTCTAAATATATATTTTTTGACAATCCAAAATCCTAACCCAATGCTCAATTTTTAATACTTTAAAATAGAAGGAGAACTTAAAATTTAATCCCTATTTTTTCTCTTGATAATATCATGACAATTTAAATAATAATAGAATTTTATTACTCTAGCTTAACAAATCTAACATTTAAACTTTCGAAATTATCCTCCACATTTCATCTTCCTCCTTGTCAAGTTCAAATTCCATAAATTTAACCATCACACATCCAAATTTCACTCCAAAATTCATTATAGGGAATAATTCCGTCTTTTACTATAATTTAATCAATAAAAATGTCCTCATTATACCTTATTTGCTATCAAAGACAATCAATTAATCCCTTGTGAGCATCAACATTCAAATAAATTCATCAAACTTCTTAATCTTTAAATAATTTTCCCAACAATTTTCCAAACATCATTATACAGTATGACTTACATCTTTACCTATCTTTACCTTAAATCAATCTTTACCTTATTACAACAATCAAAATATTTATTAAAATTTTCTATCTAACTTCACAAACTTTAACTTCAATTTGTCTAAACTCTCATCCTCCTTCCTACCCCCACAAATAGCTCAAAGAAACAACAAGAAAAATAATTAAATTTGAACTCATATCCACACATAGCTTCAATATCATCGGCAGCCCTGACATAAACTCACTCCTCAGTCTTCACCTCACATAGCTTTAGTAAAGACAGGAAATGCAGCAAAGACGAGCAAAAACCAACCAAGGCTAACAACAATCAACAAAGAGGGAGAGGTCTTAAGCTTACCACACACACACACTGTAACTTCGCGTTAACAAGGAAAAGAATGATAGAGATTGCAATTTAAGCAACCGAACTCACTGCTAACGATGATGTGGATGACAAAGGACCAATGACGGCACAACCACCGATATCTCCCTCACCTTCAGCGATGTCACACCTTAACTTTAGCTCTTTAGAATAAGCGTCTAGAAACAAAATGGAGTAATTGAAGCATTAACTAAGCCCAACTATTTTTTTTTTATTTTCTTCTCAGGTCACTATTCATTTGATAATTACATATTATTAGTCCAATTAAAAAAATCATAACTAAAAATAAAAAAATCGTAAAAAAGGTAGTTCAAATCTCTATTTAAATCTCTTTCAACGCTCTTTAAGAAAAAAAAAATATAAAACTGGAGTTAATCCTTGCCAATTCATATAATTTATTCATTAAACTTTACTGTTCTTTTGATCAATTATTAAACTTCTAGATTCTCTACCTCAAATTTGAAAATTCATATCTCCTAATGTACACATCCAATTGAGGCATATTGCCCATGTTTTTAAAGTTTGGGATGTGTACTATATACATACCAAATTTTATTGACAGATTCATCTATTTACTCTGTCAAATTAGAGCTAGAAACTTACTATTCCAGAACCTACGTTTTATCCTCTATTAGAATTGCTCTTTTATTTATTAAATAATTCTAGCAAGCATAACTCAAGATCATGCATACCCAACCAACCTCATACTCATTGTTATACATAATTTCTACACATTAATTGGCACATTACACATTAATTACATAATTGGAGAATCTAACATTATAACATTATAGATGGAATTCCCTACTTTTCTTCTTCCATTCATTGGCTCTTCTTCATGCATACATCTTCCACAACGCTTTACCTATATTGGTTTGTTAAATGAAGAGTGAGATTTAGGAAAATCTCAGTAGCAAATATTACCACTAATGCATGCAAGATAAATTATTGGTACATGACATGTTTACTTACCATAGATTATGCGAACATAATAACATATGTGTATGCTCAATATTTTATGCATTATATATATAGCCATTGCATTCATAGAAATAGATCTGCAGCTATTCATACATCCTTCACATAATCAAGCAAATCAATAAACACATCAACATACACAAGCATAAGTATCAAGCATATAAGTTAAGTAAGTTCACTACCTTGTAATACAAGCTTTTCCCTTGTTCTTGAACTTGCTCCCTAAGCATCTCAACCAATGAGTGTCTTAGCCAACCCCATCAATTCATCCTCTTGGATGCCTTAAGGTCCTAAACATAGCCACATTAATCATATAACTCATTAGGATCAATGATTTACACAATATAAAAGACTAGCTCACTTGAACTTCACATCTTTTTCTTAACTTTTAGGTTTACTTTCTGCCTTTCTAAAAATAATTCTCATAGGGAAATCCTATACAATGTTGCATAAGGAATCCAAATATGAGTTTGGATTTATCAAATTCACATTCCTTCTTCATGAAACTATCTTGGGTGAGACACACCCTTCTTAGTGCCAAAGTTTCACTTTTAATTCTAATAGTTCCAACTTCACTTTCTTATCTTGGCTCCAAATAATTTTCTATTTTAAATCAATTGGAAGCTTTAGAATTAACAAATCACATCTTAGACACAAGAACACAGCAAGACCGTGGCACTCCTCTAGGAAATCAAGTCATGAAATTCAATCAATTGCAAGCTAAAACCACTTGAATCATACTCTTTTATATCATTTACACATATTTCTAACATCATATTTGTATTTCTCTAAAATTCTGGATTCAAACCAGCAGCAACAACACAAGAATTTAATCTTCCAAATCCATTAAAACTCCTACCCAAGCTAAAAAATACAAACTATTACCAAATCATGAGTTTGAGTTGTCATCTTAACTTGATTGAAGATTAAACTTTGCTCTTGATTCTTCCTCCATGACTTCCTTCCTTTTCTCTTTCCTCTCCAAAATTTTCCATAATTTTCCCTGTTTTCTAACTTGGACGTGGCACTCTTAAAGGAGGGGAGGGGGTATTATACTAATTCCCTTATAGAATTGCCACTAAAGTTAGTTGCAAGAAATTACAAGAATAGGTTTCCACCATAAGAACTTGCCAAGTGTCCTTGTCACATCATGTCCCTTACATTATCCATCTTTTTCCTTGCATCACCATGCTAGGTGGCACAATCTCAAGTAAAGAAGGAAGTTAAAATTGAATCTTGACTCTTGATTTCTCTTGACAAATTAGATTATGACATTGTCTCTACATTACTTGACTAGCATTTATTTCGCTTTCTTAACAACCTTTCATAGCTCAAAAAATTCTTATGTCCACTCCATAATCTTCTTTTAATTATAGAAAAATTTCATGCATTTTATTAGGCTATAACTTTTCTTCTAGCTATTTCTTTTTGAATGTCCCGTAAAATGCTTCTTACTGCATTATGAGCTTTCAACATTTTTTCAGCTCACACTGCTAACCTTTTGGGAATGAAACTAGTTTTATAAACTTTTTAGTCTCTTAACTATTTATTCCCCATCTTTACATACTTTTTTCAGGTCTCCTCTTGGGTAAAATAATTATTCCCAAATAAATACATTAAATTGAACAATTATACTAAAAATTCTATTAAAGTTACTTTAGGTAGTATTTTTGTAATTTATGTTAATAAAAAGGCCTCTTTGCCTCTTTGCCTCATTTCCCATTTTTTGGGATTTTTCTGAAATTTTCTAGATATTTTCCATAATTACCACATTTTGGCAAAAACTTTCTAAAATTATATTTTTGTCCCTGCTTGAGCTCAACCTCATAAACCATCACTTTGAAGCCTCTACCTCAACCTTAGACCTACAACTAACATATTTTCTCTTTCTAAGCCCTTAAGACTCTCATAGAGTCCCTAACTTTATTTACATATTTGTCCCCAGGAACTTTCTCTATTTGCACCTTAGTCATTGAACATCTTATATTTGTAGTTTAGTCCCTTAAAACCCTCTATATATTTATGGGACTTCTACTCAGTCTGGTAGACTACCTATTTTAGGTTATTTTCTAAGCTTCTAGGCTTAAAAATTGGGATATGAAAAGTGACGTTTCTCTCCTACCTTACTCTTATTCTTGTCTCTTGCTCTCTCTCTCTTGAAGATAAGGAAGACGATGGTGTACTTAGGTGACATAGTTGCTGAATAGAACAATGGTGGATGTGGGATACAGAGCTTCCTAGCAATTAAGATCTAAGTAACGAGGAAGATCACGACATAAGAACGATGACACTATTGCTAGTGTGCATTACAAACGACTAAAACTGACAGAAATAGTGGCTAAGGCGGAGTCTTAGGCAAGATCACAAAGCTTCTTCTTCCTTGGCTCTATTTCTATATCTCATAAAAATGGGAAAGGAGGAGTGATATGGTTTAAATTATAGAGGGGCAATTTGGTCATTTTGCTAGAATAGGCTAGACATAAATAAAATTCACTTTGGAATGAGCTGGATTCAAACCCTATATCTCTCACTTATTCACATCCTCCACACCACCAAACCACCAGCTTCTTTTCGTTGTAACACTACAAGAAATGATATATGTATTATTAAAGTGGTATTATTTATTTATTTATTCCCATTTTTAATTAGGGTCACTACACTTACATAGATCTATTGGAAGCCAAGTTCTCTTCGCTAATCTCCCTTGTATAAAATGAGCAAGCTTCTCCATACATATCACAAAAAAATAAGGAGAAAGAGGATCCTCTCGGCAAACACCCCTAGTCAGGCCAAATTAACTGCCTTCTCTCCATTCTAGAGCAATTTTATGTTTGTGGTTGTCACACAATTAGTGATGATATCAATGATGTGCGACGGAAACCGGACATTGTCTAAGAGTTGTTCCAGTCAAGTCTGTCATAAACATTCTCTAAGTTAATCTTAATGGACATAAAACCTTTATTCCCATGGAACGAATCACTTCTTGAGCGACGATGATATTATTAGAACTATGATTTTCAGGTACAAAGATGCATTGGTTAGGACTAATAATATAGGACAGCGATGGCTTGATCATGTTTGTTATGACTTTTGTGATTATTTTAAAGATCACATTGCACAATTCAAGTAGAAGGTCTTTTAGTTCGTTTGGGTGGTCCTTTCTTTGGCATGAGTACAAAGTCCTATTTATGTCAATTATCTTGGAAGGATCTTGCCATAGTCATCTAATATAAGAGCATATAGATGGTCCCACATGACTCCATTGGCCTTGATAGAATAAAGCATTAAAACCATTCGGTCTAGATGCTTTGAGTTCTTCCATACTAAATAAAGCATCCTTTATTTCTTCATTACTGATCTACCTCCCAATTCATGATAAGTTCGTTTCTAATAAGATTGGGTAGGTGAAGGTACAACGAATATAGGTTCTCTAAAGCGTTGATCTTTTGTGAAGAACTCACAAAAGAAGGACATAGCCATAAATGTGATATTTTCCACCTCATAAACCCACTCATCAGCACTATTCTGAATAGCTCCAATGAAATTTTGTTTACGTTTTCCATTTTCCCGACTGTGATAGTACCTAGCATTCTTACCTCCATAAATATGTCAATCACTCCTTGAGTTTTGATCCCAATTTAGAGATTCTTGTAAGAGAACATCTTTCAAGTCCTTCCATAACTGATGTTTCAATTCAAGAAGCTCAAGTTTGAGCGGTTTCTTTGCTTCTACTCTAGAAGTTCCATCTAAACATAACATTAAGGGATTCTTGCAGGAAGTAATATGTACAAAATGTTCCTTATTCCAAGTGATACATGATTCTGTAAACTGCTGCATGCTATTGTTCCAGGGGTTATTATTAGATCAATTATCTTTGACAAAGCTCTCAAACTAGTCATGAAGGGTTAACCATTGAGGCTATTTATTCTCAGAAGTAGGGGCCTATGTTTTGATTTATACAATGGCAAATGAGTTACATCGGCATCTAGGAACATTTTGAGCAATTCACTTGTCCCCACAACTCTATCAGTATGACTTTCCACCTCAATCCATTTCCATGCGAATCTCAGCCAAGAAACTGAAAGTCATTAAGTTGCATATCAACAACAAAAGAGAAAAAATCATGATGAGGGAAGATTTTCTATAAAGAGAAAGCCCAACTTGCTATTAATTTGCATAGCATTATTTCCACTACATCTTGTTTCTAAAATAGCAACAGAATCAAAACAAAAGAAGGATGTCAATTGGTGTATTAGATTAGGGAACATGCAGCCTATCACTCTAGAGTTCCGAAAGAGAAAAATTCATGACTCTATGAGAAGAGGGTTGAGAGGGAACTCTATTATTGACATCATTTGTTTTTCTGTTATTTGATATGTAATCAGAGAATCTGTAGCTTGATTTTTAGTAATTAGCCTGTCAATATCATGCATTATCTAAGGACCAGTTAACACGTTGTTATTGTCCAATTTTTATCTAGTTGAGTTTACTCTATGGGCCAAAAAAAAATGAGGAGAATAGACTTGGGCACAAAGAAGGAGGATAGGAAATGGATCATGCCCAGGCCCATGATAATACTGTATAGATTGGGAAACAAATAGGAATTGAAGAGTTTTTTTGTACAAAATTTTTTAAAAAATGGTTAGGTTCACCCACGATCAAAGGACAAGACAAAGTCTTCCTTCCTCCTAGGCGATACTAATATTAGCTAAGGTGAGCTATAGGAATTGAAGAGTTGGAACAAGGTAAAATTGGTTATACATCCGTGGGTACTGTGGCCCTTGAGTCTAGTTGCATTAGGGAATGAGGAATTGGATGAAGGTAGGATATTATGGTAGATAAGACCCAATTCATGCAAGGGGTCTAACTAAGCTTTATATTGGAGTATCATGGGGGCTTGTGCTAATAGACTCCTCAGTAATTTAACGGTAGTGTACATTAGACCAGGATCAAGTTTTATCATTTTAACTCAAACCAAATGTGAAAAATTATCTCAATTTCAGTGTATAAAGTCTTGGGACTTCAATTCTATCATAATAATTTCTAGTTCATGTTATTATGGAAGATTAGTAGCGGCATGAAAAAGTAATTTAACAAAAGTTACAGTGCTAATAGAAAATCGCAAATTCTTCCATTTCACCAGTGAAATAAGTGGTAAACCTTTGTTCGCGCTGACGAGAGTCTACGTAATTCCACATTCTAATTTTTGTTTGGTATTCTTGTATGATTTAAAGAATTTATCTAATTCAATTTTTATTTTGTGGGTAGTATTAGGATATTTTACAGATATCCTTAAGCCTAATGATAAGATTAGGGGTGGGTTGTTCTTATAATAGCATTAACTGGTTCTAAGATAGGGTTAAAAAATGTGGGTTTGCAAGAACCAAAATTCACATAGAAGGGTCTTAAGATTGCTGGTTATCTTAGATTATATGAAATATTAGATTAGGCTTTAGAGAACATTCAATTTCTCAATAATATATCATATTGTTTCTTAAAAGTACTTCCTATAACTCAATTTTCTCATCATAATCATATTACACTTCAATTTCTAAATCATTCGAATAGGAAAAATAAGCCTTTTCATTTTAAAGCCATGTGGCTTATGCATGGAAATTTTAAGGATTTTATTTCTAGTTATTGGCCTGATTGTGGCAATTTTAATAAAGCTTTGCAAGATTTGGTTGTTTCTCTATTGAATGGAATAAAAGTATTTTTCGATTTGTAGGCAACAACAAAAATTTTTGTTAGCCCGTTTAAGAGGAATTCAAAGTTTAACAGCTTATACTCATTCAAAGTTTTTATATTCTCTAGAGAATAATATGCAAGATAAGTTAGAAAATGTAATGGTATGAAAAATTTAATAGCTAAAATTAATTTAATAAACGATAAATATATATTCATTGCAGCAAATTTCAAAGAGTAAGGAGTAGTAGAGTGGCCAGGGACGGAGGGTGAAAATCAGAGGTCCTGTGTTCAAACCCTGAAGACCGTAGAAAGGGAGTCGTACCCATCCGTGAAAATCAGGGACGGAGGGCGAAAATACCCTCCCCCTTTTACTCTATAGAAGCTGTACCCTCTCCATTTCTCTCTGATTTGATTTAGCGAGGCAGGCTGAAAGGGAGCGGCGAGGGATGCATTATGCCACTGATGTCGTGTACTCAGGTGATTGTTCATGTTAGTATTCCTCCTACCTTATTCCATCATTGTCGACCTTCATCCTCCTCTATTGTGCTATATCTTTTCAGGGGGTGTCGACAGCGAGAGAGAAGAGAGGAGTCGAGATCTCACTAATTCTGCAACTCTAAAATTGGCCATTCCTGTCGCTCATACTACCAGCAATCACCGTCATTCCCCTCCTTCCTTCTCTGCCTGGTGACTGCGTCGCCTGTGTATGTAGCCACCAAGAGTGAGAGAGGAAAAGAAGCGTTAGGTAATCCATCTCAATTTCATCTCTTTTCATCATCCAGGCTGCTGTTGAGTGCGTGTGCCATTAATTGCTCACCGTCATTCTCCCTGTTCTACTCTATTTTAGCGTCGCTAAGGGAGCCCGTGGAATTGGAAGTTTTTCTTCCTTCCTTCTCTGTCTAGCAGCCATCCTCTTCATCATTCTCTGGCAATCTATGCTCTATTTTTAGAATGTGTATTTGAGGCTGTGGGAAAGAGGGCTCAGGACAGGGTAAGCCATGTGTATGTATAGGTGTATATGAGTGGCGCTGTTGATGCTACATATTGTTGCAGTAATGATGATGTGTATGCGTGCGCTGTGTATATATATTATCGCTGTGCTGTTAGGGAGTTATTGCAGGGAATGTATTCATCATTTCTAACGATTTAAACCATATTTTCGTAAAATTTGCTTTTCATAATTCATATTTAAAACTCAACATTTGAAATGACAATGCATTTGAAAATATAAATTTTAGGGAACATTATTCACTCACCTGCTACGTTCCTAAACTGTTACTCTTTCCAGCTCAACTTCAATTACTTTCACTTCTCAATCCCTTAGGATTCCAAAATAGCATATTAACCTTCTATTCAAAGCTTTAACAGAAATAAACATCTCTCACTTAGTGTTTCATTTCAACACCCACTACTACCAATCATTTACAACAACTCAATACATAACTCCAAAACCATCAATCAAACATCAAACAAATTTCTTATATGCAACAATCATAATTATTCACCACAAGCTATGGTTCTAGAAAAACAATCCCTAACCATAAGTTAACTTTGAGAATTCCCCAAATCTTGTGTCCATAAATACAAGTTGCCTTATGCCTCCTTTAACTTCCCACACACAGTACAATATGATTCAAGCACATAGGTATATATATATATATACATACATAGCTATGCTGCCCAGATAGGGAACAAAGGTACATTCTCATGATTTCCTATTCTATTCCATTTCATCATCCTTTAGTGGCCCCTAGGAACTATGAATATAAGACTTTTCAGATTTACAAATCAATTTAACATAGCTAAAAGCAACATAACTTTCAATATTAATCATCTATTTCAAACCCGAACCACTTTATATATAATCTCCTTTCATTTTAACCCTGAGCATATTAACTTTAATTACATTATCCCAAAATAAGCTACCCAATGTAGAACCCGATTTCAAAGAACCTGAAGCTTCAAAACCAAATGAAAACCCGATTGATCAAATTAGTTTCTTCACCCCTCTTCGAAAAAAAAAATCAAATAGCCATTGACACAAAATCACAACTTTCAATTTTAACTCCAGAACCACCCACACACACAGAGACAATGGGTCTCTGTTTTGGTGATTGACTCTAGAACAAAAAGGAATATCAATTAATTGCAGCAACAATAACAGTTTTGAAATCAACCAATCTCATACATCAAGCTCCCAACTTTCAGCATTCTCACCTAAAATACATATACACTGCACATAATGAACACACACACACATAGCAGCGCAACCGCAGCATAAATGTTTATATATATATATATATATATATACCTAACACCATTGGTTAAAATCATTCCTGGCAACAACCCTCTTAACAGAACAACAACCATATACATCCATACACAGCATACACGAAGAGCATAATATACATATATCCTTTCCCAAAACCAAACCAATGACCATAACACCCGACGGCAACCTTTGACTCTGTTTCCTTTTTATAAATAGTTACAGAACACATACCTATCAGTAACCATAATTAGTCCTCAATCAACACAACAAGGAACGATGGGTTTTTGCTTTCGAAGCTCAGGACCCAGAATAGAGTACCTAATAGCGGCAACATTCAAGGTTCAGTCGGTTGACAACCATAACAGAGCAAAACCCGAATGAAATCTCAACATCCATCCCTTTTATTCAATCCTAAAATCAGAAACTCAGCTAATCGATGACCCCATCCCAAATCTAGAATGACCGAACCAAAGTGAAGAAGCAAACCTCCTGAACCTTCGCGACAATAGCCCCCTTCCTAGCGACTTGATTGCAAAAAACGAGCACAACTACACGCGTAATCAGATGGTTGGCAATGCAGACACCAACTCAGGCAACTAGAAAAGAAGGAGGGGGGGTTTAAAGATTTGCAACAGTACCAGAGCGCACTCGATAGCTAGGAGCCATAGCGCGACGGCGATAACTGAAATACAAGGAGCAGCGTCGACTACCCAGCAGCAACTCACAGACACAGACCCCTCAGCAAAATCTCTCTGTTCTCATTCTCCCTCCCGTCCAACTGAAGCCAATACTGGGAAGATATAACAACAGAGAGTCGGCGGTGATGGAATAAGACAGCACAAACACTGGCAGGAGCAATCACCTGAGCGCACGGCACTAGTGGCGTGACACATCCTCCGCCGCTCCTTTCCCGCCTGCGCCGCTAAAGAGATTCAGAGAAGAGAATGCGATGGGTACGGTGTCTGCAGAGTTAAAAAGGGGAAAGGGCATTTTGGTCTTTTCACGCGCTAAAAAACAGAAAAAGATTTCGCTTTCTATAGCTTCTGGGAATCGAACGGCTCACTTAAGTCACAACTCAAGCCTTCGACCACTCAGCTAAAGCTTACTCATTGAAATTTTCTACAACGAATTTTGTTATTGAGATATAATATATGCGAAAATTTCAGAGTCATAACACGTCATGTTATTTTCAATTATGCTGAAAATTTTATACCAGTTGGAGGAATGAAAGCATTCACAAGTTTTCTGTAGGGTGTGGACTCATTCATGATATTGAATGCAAAGTGGACAATGATTTAGCAAAAGTTATTCAATATTTTTTTTCCAAAAAAAAGAGAGATGTTATTGGATGAAATATGGTAAAGTTTTATGTTAAAATATGTGAGGGATCAATTTCCATTTTGCCTAAGAATACTGTAAGAAGCTTTTGCAATTATTTCTGTTACTAAGGTCGATGATTGTAATTTATTGAACAATTTCTCACAGATTCATATCATTTCGTTTTTGCAAATAATTTAATATCGCAGAGAAAAAGGTCCCAATATTGCCTATATGATGCAGGACTACAGGGCTATGAAAATTGTATAAATACTGAACATATCCATACTTGCAGGTTCACACACTTGCATACTTACAATCATTTACTTGTTATGCAAGTGAGTTGAGATATGAATTTGAAGGACTTGATATGAATCTTCATAAATGATTGAAAGTGAACAGAGAGAATAAATTTTTTATCATATTTAAAAGTTATATTATTAAATTTTCTATATGAATGCACAATTATACTCTATTATTTATTATTACATTAATTTTATTCTCATGAGGTATTAAATGTATATTAGACGAATAAAATTAAAAAATTGTTAAATTTTAAAATAAAGTTTATACAGTTTTTTTGTGTATGTGTAAAATATATTGAAAGTGACCTAGTTTAAGATTTTTTTTATGTGTAAATTATATTGAAAGTTACTCATAAATAGGATCAAATGAGTATTGATTAATGATTAAGATAAATAAATGTACCATAAATATTACACAACAAGTCTTATATTATAGTTACAGGTTTAGGACCATGAAAACTTCACAATAAGTCAAAAGTTCCAGATTTGATCTTGCAATCTGCAACCTCAAGTCAATAGTGCCTACCCTTTAATTAAAAAGGGAAAAATACAAAATGCATAACATTTTCTCTTCTACGCTGAACCTTATTATAAAATTTAGAATTTAGAAGAGGTGTCTATATTTAATATTTAATATTTTATAATGTTTTGTTCATAGTAGAATGAGGTATATATGTATCAACAACATAACAATGCCATGTTGTACTGCTTTGATTTTTATTGTGCAATTGATTTTCAATATACGCTTTGGAAGTGATAAAATTAGAAAGAGCTTCAAATTTGCATTCATGGGGCACAACCAGCTCTACTTAGTAAAATCATCAACATTTAACAAGGATGTAGTTTTGAGATCCATATGCAGAAAATAACCTTATGTTCGGATGGAAAGAAAATTATAGAAAAAATAATATTAAGAGGGAAAATTTTCAAAAATAGTAAAATATATTATAATTTTAAGAAATTTTTTCCTAATATTCCCTGCTTCCCCCTATTTTCTCATCAATTTTCTCTTCATCTAACATAATCTAAAGAAATAGGGATCCCTATTGGAATGTGACATATTATAAGTCTTACATACTCCTTTTTATCTTTAATATAAAATTTACTTAATTAATTTAAATTGATTAAATAAATTAATTAAGCTAGTTATTTATAATAATTATATAATAATTTCCCTAAAATACTCTTTATTATCATGTACGTTAGAACTATATTTTGATGGAGACTCTTTAATATATGTGTAATTATATAAGGATACTTCAAAATAAATTATAAATTTAAGAGATAAAATGGATTAGAATCTTATAATTAAGATCAAAGTGAATATCGTGTTTAACTCTTTTAATTAGAATCGAAAGAAAGTAGTATAATGTAACAAAGCAATATAATATGTCTTATTTTATAATATGTATTATTTTATTAATATCTTATTTAACTTAAACCCACATAAAAAATAAATACACATGAAAAATGGGATTGAAGAATTTGACAAAATGAATATTAAAAATTTGATATAAGTATGGTCCTTTAGCAATTTAAAAGGAAAATTGTAATTCTTTGTTGCAATAGGGAAAACTGTACCATTGGCCACAAAAACTTAACCACCATGCTCTTTATCATATTGAAGTTACTATAACCTATCATCTATAAGTTCAGTTGGTAAAAAGGTAAGACATATGAATATTCAGAGCAATTTAATCCCTAGAGAATATCACTTCATTATAATTCTAGTCGCAATGTTTAGAGAGTCATCCTAACTTTTGGATGCCTAAATTTACGCCTGAGGGTAATTGATAGTTCACTCTATCTGATATTGGTATCACCTAGGAGAAAATGAGATTTTATCCTGTCCTTGGATTGTAAAAAAGCCCAACCTCTTTCCAAAAAAGTCTTGTACAAAAAAAAAACAGATTGAAGTTACTGTGAAGCATCTGAAGTCACGTCTGAATCTGAAATCTATTAGGAGCTATTCCATTTGTGAGAGAACTAATACAATTAATAATTATATTAGTGACTGAAAAGTTTATTCAAATGTTATTTTGAAATTAATTTTATAAAAATGGCATTATGTATGTAATAATATACAGAATATAGAGTCTGATTATTTTAATTTTTAACAATTTATTTATTATTTATAATGGCCAAATTACTCATTCATTATTGATAAAAAAATATACTTTTCAGTGGAAAAGAAACAAAAGTGGGAGGCACTAGTCTTTTTCAACAACTGCTAAAAATAAAAATAAAGAACTTGATTGATTTCCTGTTATTATAAAAGTTTTCGCTCTGAAAAACAATTGTTTGAAAACGTACTTTTGATTATGTAATGTGAACAAAAATAATAAAAGTCGTTCTAGAAAACAAAACAATCAAAATATATGTTTAATATTTTGTTACAATTTGTTCTGCAAAATTAGAGAATAATGGAGAAACATCGTGTTTTCATCTCCCGCAGTTATGTAAATATAGAAATGAAAATGGAAGCCCAAAACTTCTAAAGCAAAAGGAATGCCTTTAGCAAAGGCAATTGTCTTTTCTAAAAGCTCTTGATACCCCATGTTAGGATGCTTTTGATTGAAGGCATGTATACTGAAAAGTTCAAGTGATTCTTCAAAAGTTAATTCATTGACTTCATGTATATATTTCTCATAAATCCCTACACTCCTGAGAACATGCTTGTCTCTGCTTGTTACAATGACTCTGCTACCCTGTCCCAAGCGAAGGTGTGGTCAGGCCGAATCTTTTAGTTGCTTTGGATTGTCTACATCATCAAGCACAATTAAGACCTTTTTCCATCGCAACATTCTCATTGCGTCGTTCATATTTATGTGACCTTTTCGGTCTAATAGCTCAGAAAGAAGTTTTTGATGCAAAGAACTCAAACCATCCTTTTTTGTTGATTCTCTCACTTTTTCTAAGAAACAGTGACTTTCAAATTTAGGAGAAAATTTATCAAATATAACTTGAGCAAGGGTAGTTTTTCCTATCCCTCTTGGGCCCCAAATTCCAAGAACTCGAACATCTTGTGAGTTAATTTCCACTAATGATTCAACACTAGTGAAATTTTTATAAAATCCAACGAGTTGGGATCTTAGTACAATTGGGTTATTATCTTTCAATTTTCTCAAGACATTTTTAACTATTGCATGGATGAGTTCAGATTCATCTCTAGCTTATAAAAAATAAATAAAATTACAAGTTACTCATTGTAGAAATAGTAAATATTATACATAGTTTTTATATAATTTTACTATAGTTTAAATTGTTTGAGGCAACTATGAAAAAGCTTAAGAAATTAAGACTATATAAAATGATGAAACAAATAATAAAAATAAACTTACCGTAAATTTGATTAATGGTAACGGGATAAGTCTGCAGTTATTTTTAAGACAGATCTCCAAATTTGTAACTTGTCCACGTTATTCTTGAACTTGTGTTCATGATGAGTGAATGCATCTGCATAAGTGCGTTTTTTATGCCTGACGTCTGATGGATCTATATGGTAGAAAACTGGTATCACTAACTGTTGATTAGCTTCCTTACATTCCATAATTTTGACAAACTCTTCCAGACACCACTTTGAAGAAGCATAATCTTTTGAGAATATCACCAACGCTATCATGGATGCCTCTATTGATTCCACAAGTGCTGCTGATATTTCTTCTCCTCTCTCTAGCATGTCATCCACATAGACATCAATCTTCTGTTGACGCAACGCATTCGTCAAATGGCTGAGAAAACCATATCTGACGTCTGGTCCTATAAAGCTGATTAAAACTTCATATTTTTCACAAGGAACATGGGAAGAAGAAGCAGAAGTAGAGGCAGCCATTGCTGGAGCACAAAAAAGATAAGCAATGTTTAATAGGTTGCTTGATTATTTCTGAAAAAGAACAGAAGAATAGAGTTGAATTTGTAAGAAAATGAGGGAGAAAGACAAAATAGATACATTCGCAGAAGTGGCTAAATCAAATCTGAGGCGGAAGACTTGAAGTTGATTTGGTGAGTAAGCTTATGTAAGCTGATTATTTGATCGGCACAACAAAAAAATAGTTTCTGTATGGAGCCATAGTTCACAATATTTAAGAGTTAAGTAAGCTCACTCGGTGGAAGTTTCTTGTTCAAAATAGGCCGAAATTACCATGAAATAATGAAAACTTTCGCCAGAAAAAAGTACCTCCAGTAAGCTAAAGTAAAATCTTAGCTTGAGAAGACTTGAAGTCAATTTGGCGATATGTTGATCATTCCCATTGTGTCGGTGGATATTTCTTGTTTAAAGTTAGCAGAAATAGTTGGGTCAAAAATGCTTTCTTTTTTGGATTTTTATTATATAAAGTAATTAAAAACTCCAGGAAGTCTTGAAAATCTGTCAAATGCAAACCTTATTTCCTTCTTGTCAATAATACGAACTCTGTCTCCAAATAAACAATGCTCCTTCGTTGTTTCTGGTTTAACGTAATTAATTTTTTTATTAGTTTTAATAGAATGAGTTAATCTCTCATAATGTGATAAACTAGTGTTCAAATTTTTACAAGATTAAATATCCACATTTAATACTCAATTATCTTTACTAAAATGATATATATGCACAGTAAGAAAATTCTATACCAACAGAAGGAAAAACAGATAACTAGAAATTTCAACAAAATAATGAAAATATTCTTTGGGTTTATAGTCTTACCAACGCACGGTGTACTGTTTGAAGCAGACTTTTCTATGAAGATGTAGCGAAAATACTATTTATTGGGTTTATAGTAATGGTACTTGAGAAGATATTTTAGCTCTTAGGTGTCTAAATTACGTCTAAAGATAATTGACAGTTCGCCTTACCCAATATTAATATCGTTTAGGAAAAATAGAGATTTTATCATATCTTTAGATTATAGGTGATCCTAACTCCTTTCTAAATATTTTAATTTAAAAAAAAGTGTCTGGGTTATTACATGTTGGTACGCCAGGGATTAATTTCTTTCGTCCGATTTAACTCTCACTAGATATATATATACGTATTTAAACAAATAACAATAATAAAATAATAAGTATTCATATTTTATAGATGAGTTTATAAGTACATATTCGTGTAATAAATATAAAATTTTTATTCAATCGATAACTCGGAATCAGTTGATAGTTTTATCAATATAGTTTTATTATTTTGTTATATAAATTCTCTTTTATTTAAACAAAAAAGAATAAATATTAGAATGTGATCTAACAATAATATAGGCCAATCTAGAAGCAATTGGGACCTCCGGAGGAGCTGGGATTATGGTGAGTGAATTCAAAGTCAATATTTCCATTTTCGAGCAAGCCCCAATATATTATTCTTCAATATTAATTCAAAGTCACTCTAAATATAATATAATTCATTCAACAGTCTTTTAAGCGACTGAAAGATTCCTACTTTTATTGGTTAAAAAGCACAAAATATTCATATTTAAGATTCTCACGTTACGGTAAATTATGGACAGAGATCATATAGCGTATTTTAATTTAATTAATCGCTAGTTAATTTAATTAATTTAATATATCTGCTGGTCTTATTTTATATATATATATATATATATATATATATATATATATTTGGTGGATGCAACCAAAGTCTGTGTCATTGACTATTCAAACACATATTTCATAGTAAAATAACAAATATAAATTGAAAACTTGACTTAATGAACATAAAGAACTTTACTTAAGTTATATCAAAAAATAAATAGATTTTTGCATATTGATTAAATACATAATATTTAACAAGTATTTAATTTTTGAGTAAAAATACTTTAATCATTGTTTAGTTTTATTTTAATTACATAGACCTCCCATCTACTCTAAAACTCATAACCTTAATTCCTTAAATTTTTTAAATTCTATTTTCATACATCTAAACTATTAGTTAAAAGCTAAGTTCTACCCTTAAACCACGTTTTAACCAAAATGTCTTTCTTTAACATATCGATTATTTAAACATTTATATTTTTCTACAAAAAAGTTATACAACCAAAAATATGTTTCAAATACGGAATTTTTTTCTAAAATTTATAATATATTATAAATTTATTAATTTTTATTATTTTAATTTTCCTCACATTTATTGAAATTTATTTATTTTTAATTTTTAAGTGGCTAAAAAAATATTTTAAGAGCATATTTTCGTTCAAATCTAAAAATATATTTCTTAAATAATTTAAGTTTATAATTTTAATTTTTTAAAATTATTTTTTGTAATAAAAATTTATAAACGCGAATTAAAGGTAAATAAGTAGATTTTTAGAATCTTTCTAAAATATTGTTCAACATGAATGAACTTAAATATATATTTTTAAATACAATTAAGATAAAATAAAAAGGTGGTTAGAGTATTTTATGTTTTGTTATAAAAAAGTCATATACTTCTTTTATTAAAAAAAATTAGACGGTATTTTTTAATTGATAATTTATAGACTAATTTTTTTTTTTAAATGTAGAGATAAATGAAGTGGGCCTTACCTCTCCTACCTTCCTTTCTTTTCGGTTAATCTACCCTTAGTAGCCAATTAGAACATGCCCTTATAGGGCCTCTCCCACCACCTCTTTTTATTCATAATGGCATTTATAGAATTATATAAGAGAATGGTTTGAATTGCCCACCAGGGGAAGATTAGCTTAATGTTAATATTAACTAGTACAGTACCATGCAATGCACGAGTGAAAATGGATGTCAGTTTATTAATTATAAAAGATTGAATAGAGAGAAAATAGTTAGTCATTTGAAATTCACATATTTGATTCAATAATTATATAAGATAATTTTATAGTAAATAATCACATAAGATAAATATGATATTTTCTTCTATTTATAATTTTGTGCTGCGTACTAATCACATAGAATAATCTCAATCAAATTACAGCATAATATGAAGAATAAATAGTCAAGTTTTCAAAAGTATACAATATATATACACACACTTCATTATCAACATTGAGAGTTAAAATATACATATAAATTCTAGAGCTAAAATTTGAATAAATCCTAATAATTCAACAAATAAATTCAAATAAAAAATTACGTTTATAAATTCAAAAGTATTATTCATTTGGAAGATGGTGGTTAATATTGAAGTGTATATATATATATATATATATATATATATATTTTTTTTTAAGTTGGGTGAATTTTAAAGTAAGTTGATTGTTGGGGATAATGTTATTTGGTATTTACTTTTGACACGAAAGCCAACTTTTGCAGGTTCAGATGGATTTGTTGAGAAACTTTTTTGCTTATTATGTAAAGGTCGTGTGGGTTTGGTTCCCTTTTACTACGCAACGCTTTTGATTTAACAAATATCTCTTGATACGCCATTTCTTTACCAAATTAAAATATTCATCATTATCATTTCAATAATTATTAATTGAACAGTGAGATCACCTCTAACTACTCTTCAACTTCTTAATGTGGACAATGCAACTTCAATTCAATTTGCTTTATTCCTTTTATCTTCAAAATATTGCACTCTTTTCTTTGCTCTGCTTTAAAAGTCCTCTCTTTAATTTTAAAAAAGCAAAGACTTTTTTGCCAATTGAATAGCTATTTATACGCTGCCTTCCTTCTATCTATAATCAATACACCATTTTTTTAGTGGGGATTTCTATTAGCCTTTCCATCGTGTTGAATTGTTAATCCTTATATACTAATCAGAGATCGATAAGTTTCCTTAGAGAAATCATTTTCAACAAATTAAATTCGATTCCTATCAATCTAGCTTTAATGCATACTTTTAGAGATCAAAATATTTTATATCAGAGAAAATCAAGGATTTATACTCTTATGATCAATTAAAAATTTGAATGATTTGGATCATATAACTCATTAGTATCATGGCTCGTTTTCATATTTAAGGAGCATTTATAGATATATTTATAAATAGTCTATTAACAAAATCTTCCCATTAACAATGAAATTTAAACTCATGATTTTATGAGTTATAAGAACTTATACTGTTTATATTTAATTCAATGAATTTAGGCTAGTTGATAAGAGGGGAACGCCATGTTGGTTGCTAAGATGTGTTTAGGTCATCAACTTGTCATAGATAAAAAACATAAATGAAGCAAGAAAAGTCTTTCTTGTACCTTTTCTATCTTCTTACTGATATCTTTTAAATAATTATTTAATATTTTATTGTTAATTTTATGCAGTTCTTCCTCAGCTGGTCTATGCAAGTTGGAAGCTTATAGCTATGTTAGGTTCTACTTTAGAAAAGGTTTAGTACATCAATAATTAATTAAGAAGAACTCAAGCTGATAAGTATGGTTGAACTATCATGATGTTAATTTTTCTTTTTAAAAATGTTACAATCAGCTTACATCTTTACAGCTATCACACTATCTTCAGAAGCTGTCAAAGTAATTAAACTCGTGACGCCTTTTTTTTTTTTGTACTAATTCTTAGGAAAAGTTAGTGAAAACTTATGGGATATGTGTTACTGAATTTTATGAAAAATGATTTTAATTATTGTTATATTAATTTTTTAACTTTGTCACAAAATACAAGAATAAATCTTCTAGCTAGAACACCTTAATAAACTTATCTCGTTTTTCAACGGGATCTCTGGGTTGATTCTTCGAACGTGTACTGGCTTGATTCCAAGATGCAAGTTCGGGAATTTCAGAACCCATCTATGTTGGAAATCATGCCCTAGGGGCCAATCATTGTCTTATGAATATTATTGATTTATGAATTTATTAATTGAGTTATCATATTATTTGCATGTTTACTATGATGATCATCCTTGGATAATTCATGATATTATCCTAAATGTCCCTGGTCGATCATCTATGCGGGAGCACAGATGAAATAAGACCAGTATGACTTTGAAGATGTATAGAGATATAAATCAAAGTCATAAGCACATATAAGAGTACAAGGTGCTGGACCGACCCGCTATGAGAGAACTGCATGGGTAACGTCATAAGTTTCTCTCATATACAAACCATGTCAATACGCCCTTTGACCTGAGATCATCATGGATTCCTACATGACAAAACGCTCAGCTTTGACCTAGTCAAAAGTCACTTTTGACCGAGTGATCATAAAGACTATGTTCGGCCTTAGTGATTTTTCATGCGGAGGAATGTGAATGGTTAAGATAGAATTTGTCCCTCAAATTCGTAGAGAGATATTACTGGGCCCCTCGATGAGTGAGTCTGAGAAATGTATGGCCATACTGTAATGGAAAGGTAGTTCCATTTCTATAGTCAGACTACTCAGGGATCGAGAAAGTAACGGTCAGGAATAGGAGGATGACATTATCCATGCCTCATCCATGACCAAAATATCGCGTGACAGAAGGGACATGATATGGTTGTATAAAAGGTTACATCGTTTATCGATCCTCATATGATTTGGGTAGTCGTTATGTCTTGCTAGAGACCGCTTGCGACTTGTGGGCTAGTATAGCAAATAGCCCACTGCCAACTTCATATGGGCCTACAGGGTCACACACAAAATAGCCCAACATGAGCTATGATATCCAGATTCATTGAATCTAAGACATGTCCAGATTCAATGAATGATTCAGGATAGATGTATATATATTTATTTATATTTATATTCGTATATATATATAAATTCGTATATAGGATAAATTAAATCTCTATCACGTTTGAAATTCGAAATTCAAATTGATAGGATATCTCATATAAGAGATATTTATAAGATTTAATTTATAAGGATAAATTAAATCTCTATCATGTTTGAAATTCGAAATTCAAATTGATAGGATATCTCATATAAGAGATATTTATAAGATTTAATTTATAAAGATAAATTAAATCTCTATCACGTTTGAAATTCGAAATTCAAATTGATAGGATATATCAAATTTGATTTATGAGAATAAATCAAAAATAGTTCAGTCTCATCTTTATTTAAAATTAAATAAATGGGTAATTAAATCTGTGGGACGGATTTGATATTATTTATTTAATTAGTTTCTTATAAAATTATACAATATATGATATTGTATTAATTTTGGAATTAATATAAGATTAACTCCAAAATCCAATTCAGCAGACAGAGAAAAACGCATAGCATCCTATATATCTGATTTTAGGAGCTGCGTTTTGCACAGAGAAACATATAGAATATAGAAAGGCCGAAGGGGACTCTGCAAAAGGTTTGCAGATAAGAAACTGCCGAAATAGAGACGGAGAGGACGAACTCTTGAGAAAGCCCTGGAGGGACAAGAGACGCTAGCACGTCGTTCGTGGTTGTAACGCTGTTCGTGTGGATACCAGTAGAGGAAGCCGACCTGAGTCATCGACTTCTTGTGATCAGAAAGGGAGCACGAGCCGCAGAGAGAAGCTGTGAATGTCGTGACCGAAAGCTGTGGAAGTCGCTGAGGCACACTAAGGGTAATACTTCTTCCCACTTGACTTAAACACATACGGTAGATCCTGGCAAGGAATGGAAAATTTTTAAATTAATTTCCGCTGCGTGTCTTCCAATTCCTTACAATCTATGCTCAATTATTTGAAGCGCGGTAACATCATTAGTTCAAGCAATGGCTTGTGTCGAAATCAATAAGCGTGATGTATCCCCTCATTTTTGTTTTAGCGTGGAATCCAGCGATTAAAGAGGTCAGACTGGTACCCAAAACTAATTTTCATGAGGATTGTTATTATTATTTTAAAGGATTTGGGTTCAGTCCAATTATTAATGATCACAAGATAGTAATAACTTATGCTACTGTTTCACTTTCTGTAGCGAAAGTGTATTCATTAAGCTCAGGGTCATGGAAGGAAGTAAAATTTAGGCTCAATAACAGCTCGTGTATTAGTTCTCAAAGTGTCACTGTTAATGGTGTTATGTTTTGGTTGGGGGCAAAACGGGTTGCAGAGGATAGTGATGATGAGGAGGAGATTTTGATTGTTTCATTTGACTTAGCAATGGAAGTGTTTACAGAGATACCAATACCTGAGCAATGCTCTATTCCAAATCTTACTGTGTATGAGGAAAACCTTGCCATGGTTTCTTGCATCAGAAACTCAGAACATTAACACTATGTTATTGATCTGTGGGTAATGGAGGCTGTAGGTGCATCTGGGGAGAGATGGAGTTGGACTAAAAAATATACTAGCAGCCCTTATCCTTGCTGGTTATGGCTCATTATTATTTGGAAAAATGAAATTGTCTGCAGAGCTAACGTGAAGAATGAATCAACAACTGTTCTCTTCAATCTCACTACTAAAAAAATCAAGTTTGTTATTAGAAAATGTGACAGAGATCGTGCTATTTTCAATTATGCTGAAAGTCTTATATCATTTGGAGGAATTAAATCATTCACAAGTTTTCTGTAGGGTGTGGACTCATTCATGATATTAAATGCAAAGTGGACAATGATTTAGCTAAAGCTATTCTATCTCTGTTCAAGCTTACAGGTTATGAATTCAAGATGTTTGCTTCTTAAATCTTAATCTTTATTTTGTAGATTTACTTAGTTTAAGCAGTTTTGGTAAAAATGAATCCATATCCAGTTTAGATTATTCTATGCCTTATGAGAAGCCCTTTTGAGAGATTGGAACACTAGAAAATCTTTTTAAGTTAACGCTATAGAAAGAATTTCAAAATTTATTCTTAAGTCACAAAAGTTCAAAAAACTAAGAAGAGCTATTTTAATAAAAAAAAACACTATTATGTTGATTGATATCTCTTACAACTGCCACTTCTTATGTTTTTATTGCTTTTAAAGACAGGATTTCATATACTGTAAATGGAATGCAAGTCTTTATTTTATTTAATAAAGTTAATTTAAAATGCAATTTGATTATTCGTGTATAATCTAAACATACTTCTTAAAAGTCGGTGCTTTTAAAAGATGAAGCTTCTAAAAATAGTGTTTTATTGTTAAAATACTTATATAAAATTCTTGATAGCACATAATGATTGTTGCTAGTATCTGTGTGATGGGATGTACAAACGTGTGCTCCTGATCGCGGATCTTGTAGTGTCATTATTTTCTAGTCAAGAATAACATAAGTACATGACATTGTATACTTTGCTGTACTATATGACTCATGTTTTGGGTATGATTCTCTTAAAAGAGAACCTAGATTTGCCTAAAAATTAAAAATAGAAACCAAGAACATTATTTATGAACTAAATAAAGGCGAAAACTCAATGGGAATAACTGGGATATTTAGAAGATGCTATTGGACCTTTGACAACTACTATGGCTGAACCTGAAGCTAGAAATTCGGTCCAATACAGGAGAGACTAAGATGCTTACCATGCTTTGAGGAAGAAGAATAGCATATCTAGAATCACGCTTATTAGTGCCATGGCAGATGACATCATGTGTGAATTTGACATATACAAAACTACTCACGCCATATGAATTGCACTAAAGGATAAAGTTGACAGTGTTTCTACCACTAAGTTTATGATGTTGACGATTAAGTTCAATACCTATAAGATGACTCCAAACACTCCTTTGAAGCAACATCTGAGAGATCCAAAATCTGAGAATATCTAGACTTAAATATGTACGGTGTTTATAATAGATCCAAAATGACATACGCTCTTAAGTATAAAGTAACATATAATATGTGATTTATACCACATGTGCTAGAAGAACGACAAAAGAAAAGCAAGGGAAAGGTCCTTGTTTCATTGTTGTGTGAACCCCAAGAAGGAACAATCCTTCTCTTGATGTCCTTTGACTTTGACAATATGATGGAAGTATATTTTAAAGACTTCTACTTTAGCATATATACTGTGACCATGATAGATAATATCTAAAGAATTACACTAGGAAAGTAGTTGATTCATATCAAAGTGACATATGGGCAAAAGGAAGATTATCTACGATATACATAAATATGCTAGTGTCTAAGACATGTCCTTATGATATTTCGTTTTCATAAGTATGGATACTAGGTTTACAAGAAAGGAAATCTAAGTCAAGTATTGATTCGAGAGGGATCAAATTGTCCATAGAAAAGTATATATTAATAAATCTTAGATATCTAAGGCATATCATTAAACTCAAGCTACATGAAGGAAATGTTATCTTCTGCTAATCCTATAAGAAGGATTTCTAGTATAGGTACCTAGATGAAGACGTCATGCCCATGCGATCACGGCAAAGCACTTAGTGTGAAAGAATAAAAATAGAGTCTAAACCCATGACCCTTAACTCACCAAATGTGAGTGGGAGATGTATGAAAATAGGCTGGCCCATCATTTGTGTATTAGGCCTAGACCCTATATGTGTGTGTGGGTTGAAGCAGATACCCAATTTGTTGGGTTATTATTTTGAATATTCTAAAATATTCAAAATGATGGTGGGAATAGTTATGAGATAACCACCCACTATCCCTCCATTACTCCAATATGAGTACGTGACTAGGTGGGAACAATGAACATAGAAACATGTTTTCCATTCAGTACTCTGTGAAGTGCTCTGCGTGATTTCTCTCTTCTCTTGGCACTGCAGAAATTCTCTCTTCTCTCTATTGTACCTTTTCTATATTCTAGAGACCCAAGTCCAATAACAATATCGGGTTACCGTGTAGGTACTTGAAGTAAGTGAATTAACAACAGGTATGCCTAAAAACCTATAACGGAGATATATAATAACAGATGTTGCTAGCTTTATTTGACATATCTATAAGATTAGTTTGTTCTGTTTTTTTCCAAGACCGAGATATAGTCTAGTTTATAGTGTGCGGATTATCTGAGTTGTGACGTTTTTCCCAAGTAAAATATATAAACTAAGCAAGTAGCTGATTGTTATTTTATATTTTACTTTTGCTTTTTGGTTACTTCATGAGAAGGAAATCTTGCAAGTTTTATCTTAGCAAGTAGACTAAGGTTACTTCATAGGAAGGGAAAGAAGGTTTCTTCATGGATACGAAACCTTAGTCTATATATAGATGTTCACAACACTTGTATGTTTACACACTACTTGTTGTGAGATTCAGTCTGCTCTTTCTCTCATTCTATTTCCCCCTCACACTACTATAGAAAAGGTAATTAGCCTCAATCAAATTACACTTTTAATGTTGGTTTTCAGAGTGACGTGTAAGTCAGTGATGTTGATTCTTGGACTTTTAACGTCGGATATATTAGTAACGTTGATTCTTGATCACTTTCTGTTCGTTCTCTCTCTTCCCCCACCTACTCTGTTTCTATTCTCCTTCTAAAACATCATTTGTTTACGTTAGATATGATTATGTGTTGAGTGTTTTACATCAATGAACTTATAAACTTATGAGCTTATCCATAGAAAGAAAATTGGAAAGATCATATCTTTGTTTTCAATAATATGGAAAGATCATTTCTTAATGGATGACAGTATGCCAAAATTTTCGACAGAAACACCATAGAACATTTTCCAGTGAATCTCAGATATGATTGAGATTTGAAAAAGCAACATAATTAATAATGGGTTTTAGTTTTTCTATATTATTTTGCATGGTATCCTTAGTGTTCTTTATTTCTAATTCCCACCTTCATTGGCTGCTATCCTTTAGTGTTGAAGCTAAAGAGGTTTTTAGTATTGCTGTTGGTCAGTTTCATTTGATTTGATGATGTCTGTATTTAGTTTCTTTTCTTTTTGTTGCATTGGTTTTGCTGTAATTGTTGTGTTCATTTTGGTGTTTAATGTGACAATCCTTTTTGGCCCCTAAAAAGAAAAGAAAAATGTAATATCTCAACAACTAAAATCTTTAATACTAACTGTTGACACCTTCAAATTGACTCAGCAAAAAGTTCAAAAGTTCAAAAGTTTAAGAATCCTTCAAATTCCAACCAAATATATTATTTCTCAAATACCCTAATCATTTTTTTTAATTACCTCTCTCTCATTTTACTTAAATTATTATTGAGGGAGTATTAATAAGAATAATTAGGGGGAAAATGGATAAGTATAAGAAATATATCTTATATTTAGAATTAAAATCAACTCTCTAATTAGATCCTATATTAAGTACTGGATGACTATTACTATTGACCTACATTGTAAATTTGGGTACCATGGAATTTGTCTAGTAAGGTTACAAGAAAATTCCTTGCCAAATCAAGCTCAAGTTTGATATTTCTGAAGATCTTTTTTTGTTGTTTAATTTTTTTCTGGTTTTCGTTTTTATATTTTAGATAATATTTCTTTCTGATGCCATGTTCTATAAAACAGGGGTCTATTATGTTGTATATTTTCCCTTGATTTATGTATTTTTTTATCCAAATAAAATTTAGAACATTAAGATGTAAAATTGTCTACCTATTTCGATAAATGATTTTGATTCTACTAATTTGTTTCTCTGAATTACAATCACATACTCATCCTTCATTTTAGATGAAATTTAATTCTTTTTCACAACTTGAAATTGTATTTAACATCAAGTTAGTTTTTTTGCGACATCTATTAACATTCTTTTTGCAGTGCTCTGTTCTGAGTTCCAACTTGTAACTCATCCAATGAAAATAAATGAAGGGAAAAAAAATGAAAGTTTTCTTCTTCTTTCTCGTTTTTGTGCATGGATGATTCCAAGAAAATTTAATCGTTTGAACTGGCTCTGGGAAGAACTAGAGCTCTTGCATTCAAGCAATTTTCAGTTTGTTTGATCAATTTTTCTTAAATATTTGGATAGGAAGAAAATTAGAGAGTAAAAAATACTAGAGAAGAAAAATCCTAAAAATAATACTACCTCTGATCCTAATTATAATATCCTGTTATTTTTTATAGATTTAGAAAGTAAAATAAATTATGATTAAAGTATACATTTGATTCTTTATGTTTGCATCAAATTTCATTTTAATCCCTTAAGTTTTTACTCATTTAAACTTAACAACGTTAATTTTACTAATGAAAAATGTTGACTTAACAAATTTAAAATAATAATTATGAAATTAAATGCATACAGTGAAATTAAAATTAAAATATTATATTAAAAAAATAAAATGTAAACATGTTTTATCAGTGTTTAATTTCACATTCATCATTTTAAATTTGCTTAGTCAATATTTTTCATTAGTAAAATTAATGGTATTAAATTTAAAGAATTAAAAGTACTTTTAAAATTTAAGGGATTAAAATAAAATTTGATGTAAGCATAAATGACCAAACATATATTTTAACTTAAATCAATTAATTATAACTAATATAAGAACTATTGATTAATTTGGATATATTGAAGAGTATATAATATGAATTTATCTTAAGATATTAGATTTAATCATAATTAATTTATTTAGTTTATTAGATTTATCTAAAAAAATTAACTCGATCTTATAATTAAGACCTTAGGGAGTGATTTTTTTTATTTTTAAAAGTTGCCCTTCCTAGTATCTTCTTATATTTAAATCACAATTTTTTTCCTCTATCCAAATATAGGGATATGTATTGGGTATAAAGATCTTTTTGTCTGCTCTGCCCCAAGCACTTCTTTCCGAACATAAAAATTTGCATTGGATTTGTTTTGTCTTCCTATCAGCAATAGGAGGCAATTTTGTGAACTAAATTTTTATCCAGTGGATCAACTATTATTGGTTGTGCAATTTAAAATTTAATTCAATTATTTTTAATTTTATTTCTCAGGGTTGATGTTATTGGTAATACACATTAGGAAGTTCTAGATTCACCACTTTTAGCTCTACAAACAAGATTTTATATTTAAAATTGGGAAGAGTATAGCAAAAATTAAACCTAATTTAAGATATTAACTAAAAATTAATCCTAAATAGAGTATAATATATTAACTAAAACCTAATTTACAGTAATTGTCAAAGAACAATGCTTAGATCCAGTACCTTAGGTCCATTAAATCCAATAAGCCAATAAACTGATTCCATTTGGATTATTTTTACACCTTAGCACTTAACACCATAAGCCACCGTTAGCCCAATTTCTCCTTCCTGACATTTCTTCTTCTTCCTCTCGGCTTTGGAATGCTAGTCGAGATCGGTGACCATACGGAACCTTCTGTGAGTATTCTTGGCCAACCAGATGGCAGATGGATTGTTGGCCTCCAGTTCGAAATCCTTCAATAAACTCTCCATTGTCGCCAGTATAAGAGAGGCCTAGGTTCTATAGACTCCTCTGTTAGCCCTTTCCGCCTCCTCTGGTTGATAATCATCTTTATTTATTTGGTTCCATCACATTCTCAAGGCTGAGAAGGAGATCTAGATTATGAATCCCAACGTCAGCCCGAAAGAAAAGTCGAGACGGGTAAGTGAAAGGCCGATGTCGGTAGCGGTAGAGATCTTGCTGACACCACCTTTGCTGGAAGTGATGGCGAGGACGCAAGTTTGGGCAACCAAAATTAGAACCCAGCTTTCAGAGTATGACCAGCATCAGTTATAGATGACTTCATGAAAGAGAAGGATTCGTAATGATAGATGGCCAAATATATATATATAAATAGATGGCCAAATATTTTTTGTTTTTTGTACAAATTTTTTTTGAAAAAAGTTGAACTCACCCCCAATCTAAGAGTAGGGCGAATTCTCTATCTCTCCTAGGCGATACCAATGTCAGGTAGAACGAGGTGTCAATTACCCTGAGGCGTAAACCTAGGCACCCAAGAGGTATGTCTCCCCTAACGCCATAACTAGAATCACAACAAAGTGATATTTTTTAAGGATAAAATAAGCTTCAAATAGTTATATACCTCACCCCTTCGTCAACTGAACCATGGATGATTAGTAAGATGGCCAAATATTTTTTTTGTACAAAAATCTTTAGAAAGGGGTTGGGCTCATCCATGATCCAATGATAGTGTGAAATTTCCGTTCCTCATAGGCGATACCAATGTCGGACAGGGCGTGCCGTTTATTACACCATCTGGAGTCAGGCTATGCGAATCACACTAAAGGGAAAACGAAAGCTTGGCTTCGTCGACAACACTTGCAAAAAGGAGTTTCAAGAAGACGCGTTATAGGCACATTGCAAAGCCGTCATCCTTGTGTGGTTATTGAATTCGGTCTCCAAGGAATTTGGGAATAGTATTATTTTCTACCACGAAGCCAATATGGTGTGGAAAGATCTTCAAGAACCCTTTAATATGGGAGGAGGAATCGACATTGTTTCCTATTCCCATCTGCAAATGCAGTACCTCCAAAGCCTATGGTGAGAAGATTCAACGACAAAAACTACTCTAATTTCTTATGGGATTGAATGAATGCTTCACACTAGCAAGAAGCCATATCCTATTGATGAACCCTTTACCATATGCAAGTCAGGCCCTTGCAATGATCACAAAACATGAACCTAGAAATGGATTGCAAATTCCTCCAAGAACAATCCTATCGAAGGGATAGCGATGACTACCTCTAATGGGTGAGGATATGGTAGGGGTAGGGGAAAAGGAAGCCCACAAGAGTGTGCCTACTATCACAAAAAGGGACACACGAAAGATATATGTTGGCAACTGGTAGGATATCCGCCAAAATTTAAATGAAACCAGGGGAAAGCTAAATCAAAGTGCCATTGCTAACCAGCTCAGCACTGATTCAGAAGATGTTGATGATACCCCATAAAGTTTCAACAAGACTGTTACACCCTCTTTCACAAGGGAACAATATGAACAATTTCTTGAACTGTTGAAGAAGGACTCAGAAGCAACAGTTCACTCTCACTAGTATTGACTCAGGTTTGGTTAATCTCAATACTCCCATAAAAACATCTAATAAATGGATTTTAGGCTTAGGAGCTACAACATACATGATAGGGGATTAAGTCTCTTCACTGAATATAAAATAAATAATGGACCCATTAAGACTATTAAGATCCCAAATGGGGAATGTATAAAGGTAACGCATATAGGGAAAGTAAGATTAAGTGATGAAATCATTCTAGAAAATGTATTGTATGCATGACAACTTAAATTTAATTTAATTTTAGTACTTAGGTTAACTAGAGAATAAAGGTGCAATGTAGTATTCTTTTCTAATTATTGTATAGTACAGGACCTTCAGGATGCAAAAGAGAAGATGATTGGTATATTAGTAGGAGAATTGTATGTGCTAGAATTTGATAGGAAATATGCTTATGCTAATACTGTAAAAGATATAAAGTTAAATAAACATATTGACATATTATTGTTTCACAATAGACTTGGGCATGCCCCTATTTCTGTACTGAGACATTTAAGCATTGTAAATGACACAAGCACAGTGATGAATAAAACATGTGAAATATGCATTCAGTTGAAATAGATTAAATTTCATTTCTCATCTAGTTGCATTGAGTCAGTCCTATGTGCACATGGATGTATGGGGGCCTATCAGACACCCACACACCAAGGACATCAATACTTCTTGACTATTGTAGATGATTTTTCAAGATCAACATAGATAGCTGCAAAGTAAATATGGTGTTACTTATTGTGTGAAAAATTTTGCATATTATATTTTGACTCAATTTGGTGTTAAAATAAAGAAAGTAAGGAGTGACAATGGAACTGAATTTACTAACCATACTTTAAGGGAATATCTTAATGAAAATGGCATAATCTATGAAACCTCTTGTACATACACCCCTAAACAACATGGAATTGTAGAAAACAAATTATAGGATATTGATGCAAATTGCTAGAAGCTTCATGATCCAATCTAGCGTGCCTATTAGGTTATGGGGAGAATGTGTGGAAAATGGCTACCTACTTAGTCAATAGGATCCCATCCATTGTGTTAAAATATCAAACCTTTTTTGAAAAGGTATATAGGAGAGAACCTAATTTAGATAATTTGAGAATTTTTTGTCCATTAGCATATTTCACTGACTTAACTTCTACAGATAAGTTTATGCCCAGATCAGTCCTATGAGTATTTCTAGGATACCCTAATAACTAGAAAGGATACTTGCTGTATAATTTGAAAACCAAGACAATGATAGTGAGTAGCCATGTTACATTTGTTGAGGACAAATTCCCTTTCAAAGGAAACCAAACTCTAGATCCAGGGGGTGTGAGCATAGAATTGAGAGAAATATTTCTGTTTGATGATGAACTGAACCAATTGAAGGTTCAAGACAACACTAACAACCCTATTGGAACCTAATGTACAGAGACGGAATGAGAACAGTGCCTGAGCAACAAGACGGAATGAGAACAGTGCCTGAGCAACAATACGGAAGAGAATCTAACAAATGAAAATATTTCCAACGCTCAGCCTAACATTAGACCTAATAGGGAAATAAAACCACCTATTTGGTCTAAGGATATGGGTACATCTAATAAAAAAATGAAAGTAATAAGAATACTTGCTTATATCCTATGAAGAAATATATGACATATCAAAATGTATCACCTTCTCACTTGTTTTGCGTAAAATTTATTATATTGTTTATGAGGAAGCAATAAAAAATGATGAATGGGTAAAGATAATAAGGATAGAAATGGAAGCTCTTAAGAGTATCAAATTTGAGAGATAGTCCCACTACCTAAAGGAAAGAAAGCTATAGGATGTAAATGGGTATTTAGGATTAAGTATAAATTGAATGGTGACATAGACAAATTTAAAGCTCAGTTAGTGACTAAGGGATACAATCAAAAGGAGGGAGTGAATTATCATGAAACATTTTTTCTAGTTGTGAAAATGATAACAATAAGGTTAATGTTGGATAATTGGAACTTGTGTCATATAGATGTTCATAATGCTTTTCTGTAGGGGGATTTAGAAGAAGTTTACATGACTATACCGTAAGGCTTTGAGCCTAAGAAGAGTCACATGGTTTGTAAATTGGAGAAATCATTGTATGGGCTTAACAAGCCTCTAGACAGTAGAATTATAAGCTGACATTATCATTAATTGAAGGAGGATTTACCCAGTGCAAAAATGATTATTCATTATTCTTTAAAAGATTTTTTAATGGCATAGTAATGATACTTGTTTATGTTGATGATATGTTAGTTATTGGTAGTTGTGAAAATAGAATAAAATAAGTTAAATATTATCTGCACAATGCATTTAAAATTAGGGATTTAGGGTTGATGAAATATTTTTTTGGGATTGAGATAGCCGAATCCAAGAGATGTATGGTTTTATCATAGAGGAAATATGTTTTGAACTTACTTGCAGATATAAAAATGAGTGGTTGCAAACCACTTCGTGTGCCTATGTCTCCTACCTTGAAACTCAGGGCATTTGAAGAAGGAAAGGACAAGCATACATACTTGCTAAGGGAGGGATCCAGGAAGTTATAGGAGACTGGTAGAACAATTGATATATTTGACATCAACTTGCCCTAACATTTGTCTTGCTGTGCAGGTCCTCAGCCAGTATATGCATACACCAACAAAGGCATATATGGCTATAGCATTGGGTGTAGTGAGATATCTGAAGTAGAAACTAGGACTGTCACGTCCCAAAATTTGGACTGTGACTAGCACAGAATATGAATAGTTTCATATTCTGAAAGCCTAAACCTTTAAATTAACAAAATCTTTTCTAAGGATTATGTGGAGCATTTACCTTCTTTTCAGAATCATACAAACACTTTCTAAATAATAATTTCATCAAAAGTAGTTTTATCAAAAATGACGCTTCGGATCGGTAACGAGACTCTTCACTGCTTAGCAGGAAGGTTAGGGTCACCTGTACTATCTGAGGCCAAATAATCTACTCGTGAATAACGTCCTAAAATATGATTTAAAAGAATGTGAAAATAAACAATGCATAATCATGTTAAAAATATATTTCATAATATTTCTTAATCTGATGCAAACCTTTCTGCAAACATTTGTATTTCAAGAGAAATAACAATCTGAAAGAACCATTTTAAATCAATATGAAATAACCATTTCAAACCAATCATTTAAAACAATCCTTTTAAAGCCATGATCTTTCTGTAGGACTTCAACAGAACAAAAACAGATGTGGACACACAGTCCACGAGGGTAACTAACCATTCTGGCGGCTTGAAGCTACTATCTGTCTCGAGAATGAATCCCACGAATAATTCTGGTGGCTCAAGGCCACAAACTGTCACGAGAATAAATCCTACGAAATCATTATGGTGGCTCAAGGCCACAAACTGTCGCGAGAATGAATCCCACGAAATAATTCTGGTGGCTCTGCCACTAACTGTCGAGCTCGAGTAACTAAGGTACACCAAGGACTAACAGTACTTCTGTTAGCAACCAGTGTTCTGTATTCCGTCCTAAAACATTTTCATCATACATGGGGTTTATTTCACATGAAATAATCTCAATCATTTCAATGCCATAACCATTGGTAAAATCACTTTAACTTTCCAAAAACCCCAGCATGTACCTTTGAAATCAAATTACTATGAAAACATATGAAATTCGCATAAACATATATTTCATGAATGACATCAGCTCAATGTAACTTTTGTCAAAACTCTTTTCAAAAGCTTATTCATCCATTTTCATACATAATCATAATTCATTTGTAAAACAATCGAAAGAAAATCATTTCTAACGATTTAAACCATAATTTTGTAAAATTTGCTTTTCAAAATTCATATTTAAAATTAAACATTTGAAATGACAATGCATTTGAAAATGTAAATTTTATAGAACGTTATTCACTCACCTGCCACACTCTAAAATCTTTACCCGTTCAACCAATCACATCCGATTACTTTCACTTCTCAATCCCCTGGTATCTCGAAACAAAATATCAACATTCTATTCAACGTTTCAACATAAATAATCAGCTTTGATCTAATATTTCAACTAATTACATACCATTAACCAATTGCTTCTATAATCTATACCCCATTAGAAGGCATCTTCGGTGCCCTGACTTGACTATGATTAAATCAATTCAATTAATTATTCCTTTCTTACCACTTCCAAAACTATCACTTTGAGTTTAACTCTTAACTTGAATATTCCTTTAGTTTCTAAACTTGCTTGTTATGTTCAAATATAGCTTAGAGTTTACTTTACTCTATTCCTTCTTTGAATCTCATTTCAATTATCAACTCTATAAAGCTTCAAATCAACACTTAGAACCCTTTAAACATATTTCAAATGAGATTTATAAATATAATTCTCTTATTTCATATTATGGTACCTTAAAACAATAGGTCTCAATAAATTTCAGCTCTTTAAATTTAGCCCAACTAACACTTGTCTTCATACATTAAACCACATTCATATCTTACATTTCTTTAGGTAAAGATGTCCTCTTTAATACCTTTCAAGTCCTGTTCAATTTACGCTCAAAATTTCAGCTCATTATCACTGCTTAAAACCCACCAAAAGCAATATAGATACAAACACATGCTGTCAACATAACTCCCCGTGGCAGCAGCAATGAAATACATATATACATATCATATCTACCATCATCTTCTTCAAGATTAACGTACATACACACCATAACATCAACCCATACTTTTAAACATCATTGATCCTTCATTCCTCACTCATTTGTCCCTTCATCCATCGTCTCATATATATATTTCTATAACAGTAGCTTATTTATATATATACATATGTATTCAGTTTCAGCGTCTTCTTCCTCTCTCTTTTTTAAAGCTACATTGCACACCATCATATTCTGATCTTGAATCACAGCAGCACTGTTTATACATACATATATATATATATTAGAACAATAGCAACTTCTTCCCTATTTTCTGTGTTGTTTTTTCCAACCCATAATAGCAACTAAGGTATATAAATATGTATATATATTACATCAAACAGCCCACTTACTGAAGCATAGTCATCTCTTTATTTTTTTTTCAGATAGCTACAGTGTACTTCAACCTTAAAATGTGTAGCTCAAAGGAAATAATGGCTAAAGGAGGCATAGGGTACTTACCATACATCCCTCACAGTGGTCTTCAGTAGCCATAGCTCGTTGAACCTTACAGTTTACGACAATTGAGAAGAGGAGGTTGAAGATATAGACTTGCTACAGTACCTATATGCACTTGACAGTGATGAAAATTAGAAATGGCGCTCACCGACAGCACAACAACTGATAGAGAACTACCAAAAATGCGCTTTAATGGTGGCTAGTGACACTTCTTCCTCTACAGTAGCTCACGGATGCACCTCCCTCAACCCTCGCTTCGTTCTTCATTGTAGATGAAAACTGTAAGGGATGAAATAGCTTCTGCGGTAACAGTCCTACAGCAAAGAAATTGACTGAAGCAAGGTGGTGGCAGCGTCTGGTCACACGGCAACAGACTTCGCGTGGCGTGAATCTTTCATCTTTCTATGATCTCTCATTGTCTTCCTTCTTCTGCTTCAGCTGACACCCGAAGGAAAAATGAAAAAGGAAAGTACAGTTTCTAAATAATAGGTAAGAGGGGCATTTCAGTAATTTCACACGCCTAAAAAAAATAAAATCTCTCCTTTCCAGGTGCTGGGATTCGAATCAGGCACCACAGGATTAATTACAATGCCATAAACCACTCAGCTAAGCACTTCCTCATGAAATTTCACTGTAAGAAAATATATATATATCATCTTAAATTAATTTTATATCTGTGAAAATAGGGCCATTACAAGGACTGGGGATCTTAATAAGTGCAAATCAAGACAAGAGCCTCAGCTATTACTGTGACTCGGGTTGGGCTTCATGCGTAACTACAAGGAAATCAAAGACAGGATATTTGTTGAAATCGGGGGACTCACTCGTCATATGGAAAACCAAGAAGCAAAACACTATTTCAAAAACCTCTGTTGTGACTGAATACCGAGAATTAGCAATCGATGTATCAAAAATCATGTCGACAGTAGGTTGATGAAAGAATTGAATGTTGATGTTTTGAGTGAAGTAAATGTTTATTGTGATAGCAAATATACTATTCACATTGCTAACAATCTTGTATTTTATGATAGAACTGAACATATTGAAGTGGAGTGTCATTTTGTCAAAGAGAAACTTCAAGGGAGACTTACTGATTTATAGCATGAAAGTCTTAAGAATAGGAAGCTGATATTCTAACAAAGGCAGTTGGTCGTGATGTACAAAACAAGTTTCTCAGCAAGTTGGGAGCTGTTGACATTTTTGCCACCTAATTTTTTTTTGTACAAAGTTTTAGAAAGGGATTGGGCTCATTCACACTCTAAGGGTAAGACGAAGTCTCCCTTCCTCCTAGGTTATATCAATATCGGACAGGGCGAACCGTCTATTACCCGCAAACATAAACCTAAGTACCTAGGAGTTATGATGTCTCCTCAAGCGTTGCGACTATAACCATAATAAAGTAATATTTCCTAACTTAAAGGGGAGTGGCGGAATTAGGAATAGTTGTAATAGGTCCAACTGGCTAGGGTGGCCCAATATAATGCTAGGTAGTTCTTATATATTGTATGTGATACTGTGTACAAAATCTGTATTCATTTTTGACTTAATCAATAAGAATATTTCATATTTCATTGTTCAAATGTATGAGCTTAGTCAGCCCAACAGTTCAAAACTCTAAGGAAGGAGTAAAAATAGGTAGAGTTTCGATAAAGAAAGTCAAAGTTGGTGATGGAAAAGAGAAGGGTTCGAAGTTGATTTCTTTGGCGGTGGGGGATGCGTTACTAGTGAAAGCATAGGACGAGGGAGAGAGGGGGCACTTATCTGTGAAAAAAACGTGGGCACAGGAGAACCGAAGGGTAAAAATAATACAGATGGCATTAATTTATTGGCTTACTGGATCTAATGGACCTAAGTATTGTTCATTGTCAAATACATGAGATGTGATTAGAGACAATTTGATATTTTTAAATTTATATTTTAGTATTTATCTCTTCTAAGTAATTATGATTATTAATATCCTCTCCAATAAATATTATATCTGTCTTTTCTTCTAATTTTTCCTTTAATATTTAGTCATTTTTAACCAATAATATTTACTCTTATAGAATCATGAAAGATTTGAAAATCATAAAAAAAAAAAAAAAAGGATAGCCTCACAAATAACGCACTATATATCTTTATTTAATTATTATTTATATTTTTTATTTTTAATGTTAATGTGCAAGAAAACAGCGAAGATATTATTATAAATTTTATTTTGTTTTATTTCCTAATACATTTTTCAATTTTTATTATTTTTATTGGGAAGCTCGGACAAAATATGATATTCACAAAATGTTTTGAGAGAAAAAATAACTATTCATCAATGAAGCTGGTGCCGAAATTACCTCTCATTATTTCACTCCTCCAAAATCTCTCTCTCTCTCATATTTATTAAATAAAGGGTATTTTTGGAGGTTTATTTTCTTTAATTTTATTTGACTAACTCCATTGGTGTCCACAATTTTGCAAAAGAAAAAAGTCTCATGAGATGAAATAGTAGAAATATACTCTTATGACATTTTAGTGGGGGGAAAAGACATTGGTTGTTCTTGATAATTTGTAAAATGCCTTGTGGATTAAAGTATGAGCTTCTCACAAAGCATGCCTTATCTTTCCACAGAGGGAATAGTTGCTCCAATGTTTGTAATAATTCTTTATTCAAATTGTGCAGATTAAAAAAATTAAATAAATTATTTAATTATAATATATATAACATAATCTTTTTAAAATATTTTTATATAAATTTAACTTATATATTAACTTATTAGTTAGGTAAATTAATTTAAAAAAATATTAAATATAAGAGATAAAATTAAAATCTTACGATAAAAACTAAATCCAAAACACACTCTTAAACTAGATTTAATAATTAAAATTAAACGAGAATCTAAATTTATTTTATAAGTTTTAAATAATTGAATTACACAATTTAAAAAATTAGTTAATGACAATAAATATATTTAAAATACAACTTATTTTTTAAGAATACCATTACTTATATGAAAATGGTGAATTGAAGAGAGAGTGAGTAGAAAATAATATAGGAGATATACTCTATTTAGTCTTTGTTATAGGATATTTTTAATTTTTTTCTCATATATTAAGAAATAGAAGTTGAATAATTAAATTTATTCTAAATTGCCTGTTAATTTTGTCTCTCTTTATAAGATGGAGTTTGAGGAGTCTTGATGACAAGATATTGAACATCAATTAATAATAAAAATAAAATAGAAAAAAATAATTAATGAGGTTTTTATTTGGTGCTCATAATAATGATAACAAATTACTTATAATAAAAAATTACTTCGTAGAATCATTTAGACAGTAGATTGGCTAACTAAAGCTGGTTGCAAAGGATGTGGCTCTTAAGTTCGGATTTGAATTCCATCCGTTCTTTGAATCAGAACATTGTAGAGAGGTTGTTGGTTATCCCTGCCCTGACTTTGGAGTAATATATATAATCCTTCGGTTCAAAAAAAATAATTAATTAAAGCATAAGACCTTCTGAGCGTGCATAATGAGAATTTTGGAGGAGTGGGAAAAGGAGAAGGTTGGCGCATCCAATCCTGGTGCCGAAGTGGACCCACAGCTAAATGCCTCGCTGGTCGACACGGATCCCCCTCGAGCTGACACAGCTTCCTACACGAAGTGAATGGCTGTTTTTGTTTTTTAAAACACTAAATTATATAACAGTTTAAGACTTAGAAATTATTAGAATAATTTTTATTTTTTATAATATTTTTTTATACACACAATTTAATTTAAATTTATAATATTATATTTAAAATTTTTAATTATTTATTAATTATATCAAATTTTGTTGGTACGAGGCAAAGGTAGTTAAGTATTAATGAGATGTTTTAGTAAGGTCCATCCATGGCTTGCTTTGGGCCCCACATAAAGTCACATAAAGAAACACCCACACCACCTCCACCCACCTCCAGCCCTCAGAAAAAAACATATAATAAAAGAAAAGAGGGCCTAATCTATCTTAAATCTTAAATGTCACCCAAACTATATAATTAATAACTAAAAGGTTATCCAGTCAGGGTTGGTACATGTGGAACAGATTTTAAACATTTAAACACAAAATTTTAAATTTAAACTTGTATAAATATATAAAATATTTTTAAAAGAATTATCTCTAATTAAAATTAATAATATTTAAACTTGGCTCAATCACATAGCCGTATTAAAATAAAAGATTAATCAAGAAATTATAAAAATAAATAAATAACATAAAATTAAAAAAGATAATCGACATGTTATTATGATTTATATTATTTTTATGGTTATTTTATTTTAATTGAACTTATAATTTGTTCAACATCTATCCTTGAGAATAAAAATCATGAATTTTAATTTATAGAAATTTATATACTTTATGAATTTCCTTCATTTTAATTTTTTTAATACTCATACTTTTTTATAAAGGAAATTTCGTAGAGTCTATAAATTCGAATCAAAAGATTAAATAATAAGAGTCAATTTAAAATAAAATAAAAGCTAAATCGTATAAATTCTCCTAAACTTTAGATCAATTTGATGACTCCTGTGATATTATAAAGTTTAAATTTAACCTCTGTAATCTTTTAGTTTTTTTTTTACCATGAAACCCTTACCGTTAATTCACCATTATCTTATAAACAGAAACTATCATGTCATATTGCTATGTCAAAATTTCGTATTTTTGTTATATACTATATCATTTAAAAAATATTTAAATATTTTTTTAATTACATGCTAAATATCATGGCGTATCATTTATTACATGCCAAATATCAAGTATCATTTATAAATGACGTGCTATATAATAAAAAAATTAAACGTAGCAAAAACTTTTAATTTTAATGGTAATTTTTATAACATGAGAATTAATGATAAAAATATAAAATATTAGGGTATTTAATTTAAACTTTTAAAGAGTAAAAAAAGTGATTTGCAACTTATCTAAAATTTACGCAATTTTTGTATATTTTAGCTTTTAATTTTATATAACTTCAAGAAAAAGGTGGGTGGAAATAGAAAGAGAGAAAGGCAGTGGGAAATAAAGATGGTGGAGGGAGAAAGAAAACGAACCCCAACTCAGATTTTGTTGGGGATGGTTTTACTGTGTTCTTTGTTAAGAGAACCATATGTTTGGTGTTTTTATGTTCCTACTGTCTTTCGGGGGTTTTCTTGTTTGAAGGGTTGGTTTTGGAGTAGGAAACCAAATTTGGGTTTTCTGGCCCATATTAATCCTTTGTTACTTTTATTTGATAATTTCTTCTTATTGATCTATTGTTGGTTTGGGGGATATGTTTGTTGTTCAGTTATTTTAGGTTTAACTACTTGTGTTTGCTCCTCCTTCTTCGGTTTTGTATATCCTTCTGCATCAGGGTACTTGATTTGCTTGGATGGATGATGATGGGTTTCATATGTTTGGCTAATTCAACTTCTCGCTGTTGTTTTTTTTGGTGAGCTTCTTCAACTATTCTAGTGTGTGGCATATAAAAAATTTTCTCAAATCCCACGTGGGATACGGTGATCGTAGTATTACACAATTGCTCTGTTGTACCTATTACTTTGTTCGATATGAAGATAGTCCTTCACCAACTCCTCGATCAGAGCTTCCGTTTGCGCACATGGAGCTGTTTATGCCACATGACGTCTATCAAGTTCCTTTGGGGGAATCGGCCTATTACATCTCTCTTTCTTTTTCAGGACATGTTTCTTAGTTTTTTTTCCTTTGTTATGGTGTGTGTTTTCTGTTTTGTTTCTAACCTAAACTCATTTAGTCCTTTGTTACCTATGAGTTAGGTTTTAATGTGTGTATAACCGTTTTATCTTTTTTTTAAAAAATTATCTTTTATCAGAAAAAGAAAGAAAGAATATTATAATCTAAAAATATTAATTGAAAAGTAAATATCAATTCAATTTATTCAATCGGTCCTAATATTAAAAAATAAAAATTATTTTACTAATCTATTAATTGTGATGTTTGTTTTGCTAAAAACAATTGAACCATTCTCGTTAATACCCAAAACAAATCAAACAACAAGAACTACAAAACCAAAAGTAAAGACCATATCCAACCCCATAGAGAGGTACCTCATTAAACCAAAAAAAAAAATGTAAAAGCACTAATGAAAGGTACCCTATTCTCAAGTTCCACCGCTTGAACCAACAGAGGACGGCCAAAATCAAACACACCAAGCTTCATCCTACACCATATAAAGCCATTCCCATTTGAGGCTTCAATAGTTCTATTATCATAGCTTTGTTTATCCAAACCAGCACTCCCTTTCTATTAACCTTCCCAAATGAATCTCGAGGATAAATATTGTGAAAATCTATGTATTTTGTGGGTGTGTCAATGAAACTAAAGTCCCATATTATTTGGCAGAGTGAAAGCTTAAGTGTATATATAATAAGATACAATCATAAGCTAATAAATAGATTTAGAAGAGAGGTGGGCTAACGCACATGATAACGGGGTTATCAATAGAAATTTTAATTGATATCTAACAATTTTCCCTACGTACAAGTTAGAGCACGATATGGGGAATTTTTTATTAAAAAAATTTTTAGTTTTGCCAAAAATAATGTTTTAAAATATGCTTAAACAAAAAAATCCTAAAATTCCTACAGTCAAAATATATCTGGAGAGTTAACATTTTTTTATTGTTGGGTGAGACGTTGACATTTTTTACCGTTGGCGATCATAAGACATGACTCCGACATCCTTCCAACTTCGTGTTGTTTTGGGTGAACGATGGGTCATTTCTTCCATACGTAACCCGTGCCTTTTCTTGTTTATAAAAGTAATGCACAAGAATTACTCATTTATCACTTATACTCTTTTTTTTACTTAATTTTTTCTAAGTTTATTTGCTTTCACTAGATTCTATTTCCTTATTATACAAAAAGAATCTATTTAATTTTAGGGAGTGTCATTTTATCTTACTGGTTATTACGAAATAACTCATAAAGACAATATCTTAAACATGACTTAGATTGTTTGTTCTTAGCCTACAATAACAAATTATTTGGATACTAACAAAGGATTCATGGCAAGTTTGATCAAAAGAATAAGTATAGCGAGTTTTCCAAATTAGCCACATCAAACAAACTATAAACACTTGCAGCTCTTCTTGGCAATAATCAATTCTCAATAACAGTGCCCCAGCACTAAATCCAGCGGTTCTATAATCCTCAAATCTAGAATTCAGACAAAGAGCATGAGAATAACTACATAAATGGAAGCAAACACTGGCCATAGCAGCAATTGCACCCAAATTCATCATCTCTGAACATCCCTGCCTTGGTCGCCTCTGCTCTTCCACCACAAGTGTCTTAGCACTCGAGGAATGCAAGCTTGCATCACACCATTTTTCCATTGAAGAAATTGGATGTTTCCTCATTGCAAATCTCGGAGGCACCCATCGGAGGTCTTCATCCCTAGCCTTTCTTAGAAACATCAACATTATTCTAATGTATTAAAACCCAAACTAGCCTCTGAACTGATCGAGGCAGTGGTCAAGTGTGTCTAATTGGAGTCAACCCATGAGTCATATTGAATATATTAAAATAATATAATTTAATGAAAAAATTATATTTAACTATAAACAAGTTAAAATAATAAAATTTAAAATAAAAAGGACTACTCAAAACCTAATGTTATGATATATATATATATATATATATATATATATATAATATCTCAAAACCGTCTGATGTAACAATATCAACATTATTGTTGTTTTTTTACCAAATAACAATAACAAAATACAATATTAAAAATATATATTTATTTTTACAACCTTTTAAAAGTTTCACTTACAAAGTAACAAAACAACAAAACATTAAAATATAACTACTAATAGTTAATAGTAATCTGATTTAATAATCTAAAAAGTAAAAGTAAAAAACCAACAAAATAGTAATAAACTAAGCAACAAATCTGGTTAAAGATAGTTTAAATTTATTAAAATTCAAAACTTTTTTTTTTTTAAAAAAAAATAAGATTGACCTAAGTTGTCTCTGTTATGATCGTGCTGCTAAAGTTACACGGTTAACCCTCAGGTTGAAGGCCTGACCGAATAGTCAAGCAACTGGGTCACCAGTTCTTAAAGTTTTCGGTCAACTCGGTCAGTCCAATCCAAATTTTAAAACATTACGTTATTTGCAAACTTTAAACAACGTCACACACTCTTGCAATTACACTCTTGCAATTAAGATGAGTAAACGGCATTATTATCCCTTGTATGAGAACGTTTCCCACGATGGACTTGCACTGCACTAGTATTTTAATGGACAAATATTATTTCTTTTGGAACAAGTGGACAAATATTTTAAAGGACAAATATGCCCTTATGTAAATTAGGTAGTAGGTACGACAACAATCTAGAATATATTTTTTTAAAAAAGAAAAAAAAACTATAATATACATAGCTGTCTTTCATGTCCCACAAATCTAAATCATTTATAACATGAAATTAATTTATTGCCAATTCGCCAGGAAGATTTAAAAACGATAAAGAAAAATAAAAATAAAACCTCATACAATTTCTCCTCTTCTTTTGTGTGGCTCCCATTTTCCACGGTCAACACAGAAGCACCAATAGGAGCGGTTTTGAGCCCACTCCGCCTCCAATGATCCCTTGGTCTCCAATGGGCCCCACCCTACCTTGGAATCCACTTATTTTCACGTGCGCACGTGATCTCTTCCCTCTCTCTCCCCCGTCCCACATCACGTTGTACTCCCCTGACAGTCGGCAAATCCTCCACCCACGGCATCGATGGCGGATTCCGGGATAACGAGAACCCCACCACCACCCACTTTTCGTCTGGGAAATTCTCTTCCTCAACGCACCGTTTCAACATGCTTCTCGTTTCTTCGTTTTCCTCACTGCTTTGAACTGCCGGACTTGAGTTGAAGCTCCTCCTTATCGTAAATCTCTAATGAGAATTTTCTCAGCGTCTGGGTTGTGCTTGAGGTAGTAGCACCAGAGGTCGAGCTCCGTGCCGGAATCGTCGTTTCTTTGGGGGATTTTACGGACGGGACAGTTGAACACCGAGGTACTGTTGTCGCTGTAGGGAACTGAACAGGCGTTGCTATGTTCTTCTCCATTAATGAGACAAAAGCCGATATAGGTCTCGCCGGAATGTTGATCAGAGGCGTCGCACTCATGGGGATGGCGAAAAACTGTGGCTGGCTAGTTGAATTTCCGGAGATGGAACCCATCGGTGGAACTAAGAAGCACGTACCCGCCGGAACAACGACGTTTGATGGTATCGCCCACATGGGGACCAATCCTTTTGCTAACGGTATTGCCGCTTGTTGGGGATTAACTGTTGTGATGCTTGGCTTTGTCATCGCCGTCGCCGTTGTTGATATCGGGGCAAGGCCGACGGAAACGGAAACGCCATCGCTCAGCTCTGCGTGAGAACTGTTCGGCGTTCGCTTTTGTTTCTTTCTTTCGGGTGGGTCATCGGGTTCCGGCTTGTTGCTGATGGATGTGGTAGTTGGGATTTTGAGGGTTCCATTAACGGACATGGCTATCGCGGGGACGGTGCCGCTACCGGTGGCCGCGATGATGGCGGGCTCCGCATGTTCAAGAAGCCAACGGATGGTTTCACCGTCGGACTTGTGACCCAATTCCCGGGTCAACTGGAAGATCCGAGCGGCGCACGTGGCGGGCATTCGGATCCTCCGGCCTCGCCCCTCGACCTTCGTGTGACGGTCCTTCGTCGAAGCCTTCTTAGGCGGCACGTGCACTGCCACCGGCATAACCTGCATCGCCTCCGCAGAGCCCTCCTCCGCAGCAGGCTCTTCTTTGGGTCCATTTATTAGCGTCGTCGTGGGTTTTTCTTCTCCGGCGGAATGGCAACCACTGCGAAGCCTGAGATCAACGCATCGTGGATCCCGGAATTCGACAGCGTGTTTTTGAAGATCAGCCATGTTTGAAAAGAGAAGAAACCCCAGAAGAGAATATATATATATATATATATATATATGTGGCTAGAAGCTGAAAGCAAGGGAGAAGAAATTACAGAGGACGGGTATGGAGGAAGAAGGAACTAGGAACGAAGAAAGTAAGGGAAAGCTCGACAGCTATAGATCAGAAGAAGCCAATGGCATGTTTAAAACGGAAGAACGAGGAGAAATTCTTCGAGCTTATATTTTTCGTATTTTATTAATAATAAAATTAATGAACATAAAAATAAATCATCTTCTTAAAAGAATATTAAATTAGAGAGGCTTTTAGTTTTCTTTTTTCTTTTTAAAAATACAACTTGAAGGATTTTTCTATATTATTTATGATTGATGACTAATATTATATATTATAAAATTTATATTTTATGTTTAAAAAGTAATTTAACTAAAACATAAATAATTAATAAAAAATTATATTAATGCCTATATAAATAATTAACAATAAGAAATATAAATTATGACCAATAACTTAAAGTTTATGTTTATATAAATAATAAAACGATATTAAATTAAAATCAACACCAATTTATATAAGAAATATAATAAATTAGGTACATTTCCACTCATTTCCGATTGATATCAACTAACTCAAATTATGTTTTAAATATTGAAAATAATATAAATAATTAAATATACCTCTAGGGGTAAGAACAAAAAATAGTTTTCTGATTTTTAAAAAGGGAGAAAAAGGAACAAAAGAGCGTTTGTTTGTATGGTAGGTGGGGTCCCCATTGGGAGGTTGATGTGGTGGGATTAATGTATTATGAAGGAAATGGACGTGGAAGTGGCGGCAGCCATAAGAGACTGAACACGTGAGTAGTGTGGGTCCCACGATGGTCCCAACTCATGGCATTCTGCACGGCTGCCCCCACGACCAACTTTTGGAATTTTGAATTACTTTTAAGTCAACCTTGTAAATAAAATGAATTTCATCATTTTTACTTGTAAGTTAATTTTTTTAAAAAAATTATACAAGTACTTATATATCATTTTGTAAATATATGAAATAAGTAATAGTTTTTCTCCCGTGCCATTGATATGGATGGACGTTGTGGAGTAATTATGATATAGAAGGGTTGGGATAAATTAATATAATTAAGGGTCTTTTTGAAAGGAAAGGATAATTGTAAGGATATCATCTAATTTTAACTTAATTTTTTAATTTATACTCTTTATTTTTATCTTTAATTTAAAATTACTTAATTAATTTATATAAATTAAAAATATTAAATAAATTAATCAAAATAAATTTAACATTATCTCATTAAAATATATCTACACTAAAATTTGTAAATATGTGATGTTTTAAAAATTTTTTAGATTCATTTTTAACACATAATTTTATGTTTTATGAACTAATAAATGAAAAATAAAATTATTAAAAGAAAAAAATAAAAAATAAAATTATATATTTATATTAAAAAATTAAAAATATAATTTAAATAATTTATAAATAGAATAAAAGAAACTCAGTCTATCCTATAAGACAAGAAGACGAGAATAATCACTTGTGTGATTCTTTTTATAAATCTCGACTTTATATTTATTATATTTTTTTTAATTTTATTTCTAATTAATTAAGCATCATTTATTTTTATCTTTTTTACTAATTTTTTATTTTTTTTACTATCATTCTCTCTTTTATTTATCCTTTTTTCTATAAATAAAGATAGAGTTAAAATAAATTATATTTTTTATATATTTATTATTTCTAATTAATTTTTTTTATTAAAGTAAATCAGTTATTTAAAATTTACTCCATCTACTCTATATTATAAGAATATTTAAAATAAATTATATAAATTAAAAAGTTAGTTAAATTATTAAATATGTTATAAAATGATAGAACTTTTTAAATATATTCTTATTTAATTTAAAATATAATATTTTTTTATTTTTTATATTTATAATTTTCTCTTTTCAACGGGATAGATTTAAAAAAATATTAATAATTTTTTTAAACTTTTATAATGTGGATTAATTTTTTTAAAAAAAAAGATTTGAGTATAAAAATAACTGAAAGGAGTACCATTTTAGAATTGATTATTGAAATTCGACAAATGGGTTGGCGGATTGCCTAGTTATTTACTTATTAAGCTGATTATTTAATATTCAGGCGATTTCTCTCTTTTAATGAGGCCACGTGTTGAGATGTAAGAGTCTTCGGTCCCACAGGCAACGGCGCCATCACTTTACGTGGGCACATAGGCAAAGGGGGCCCACTTTATCTTGAAGGATCTTAACTGTGTGGCCACACAACACAACTTGCAATGTACGGCCAGGGTAGGGGCCGGTTGTTTGTCAAATCCGATGGCTGACATTACACGATTCCATTATTCTTACTATGCCCAACCTTCTGGGCCCACCCTGGCAAGCCCTAACTTTCCTTGTGGTTCCCACGCATGCACTTCACGCCTCGGTTCGACCGACCAGCGGCTGGTGGGGAATTGCCATGGGTCCCACCATTTGCTTGTCAAATAACTTTGGGGTTGGGCTCTTGGGCCCCACACAATTGGGTGGCCACCCACCATGTGGAAAATGGGCATGACAGCCAATTCAATGCTTTTTTTTTTAAAAAAAAAAAATTAATATATATAATAAAAAATATATTATTATCTCACAAATATACTAATTAAATTTTTAGAGGCATTCATTTAATAATCAATATCTGAACTCTCTTTTTTATAAATGCTTTTTAAATTTTAAAATTATATTCTAAATTTAATGAAAAAAATTAAATAAAACCTAAAGAAGGAAAATTAAGTCATTAATTTTGTCTACAAATAAAGTACATTTTTTATTTTATCTATATTTAAATAAAAATATTATAGAATTATATCTCATGACTAACTATTTATTGTTAGATAGAAGTTTTTCGAGGGTATTAGTTATTATAAGCTGTTATACCCTCATCTATATTAAAAAAAATAGAAATGATATCAGTAAAACTTAATTCATACCTCATTAAGTAATTCATAACAAAGATCACACACCTCTTCTAGAAGATATCTTACAAAAAAAGAGCGCAAGGAGGACTCGTTTTCTTTTTCTTTTTTTTTTTTCAATAACTAATTAAAAAAAAGTGGTCCCTACTGAACTAGTGAGTGGAAGTTTCTGGATGGGGACCTTAGTACAGTGGGTGCTCTATCCTGTACATGTATGGGGAGGGCACCCTTCCATCGTGTGACATTGTCCCACACCACAGTTTTCAAAGTTGTATTGCTTAGCAAGCAAACCAACTTTTCATTATCATTCCGTCTTTTCTAATGCTTCTAGAATTATATTAATTATTTAATTTATTAAAATAACTAAAGAATATGTGAATTGATTATCAAACTAGTGTTATATATATATATATATATTAGTTTTTTATATTATTTTTAATAATATTTAAAGTATATTAAATATTATTAACAGGGGTTTTTCAAGGATTATTTTGTAATTCTAAGAAATACTTATAAAATTAAAATATTCAAATAATTATACAAAATGCCAACTCTATAAGAGTTAAAAGAGGTAGGCAAAAAGTGAACATTTGATTTTTTTTTAACTTTACAACAAATTTTATTTTAATTTTTTATTTTATAAAATATATGTTTAATTCTCTAACTCTAGTGTCAATAGTTTTACTAATAAAAAATATTAAAATTAAATTTTAAGTATTAATAAAATATTTATAAATAGTGATATATTGAGTTTATTTTTTTAAAATAATAATAAAAATTATTATTTAAGACTAATCGTGAATACAGAATTAAAAAAAAAATACTTTATAAAAATTATCAGGTAACCCTAATGGTGCCAATTGCCAAGGTTATGAACGTGACTCCCCGCGCGTTGACCCCATGATGTTCTACTTCCACCTCAGATGGACCCTCTCTTCTACATTTTCTTTTATTGTTATAATTAACAAAACCTAATTGCAGGATTGGTTTATTATATTTCTACTCTTATTCTATTTATAAGCTTTACATAATTAATTTATATTAATAAAAAATAAATTAAAATTAATAAATATAAAAAAAATATTTTTTAACCATGCTCTTATTTATAAAAAAATATAAATAAGAGAGAGAATAAATAAAAAAAATAAGAGATATATAATTAATTAGAGATAAAATTAAAAAATAAAATAAATGTTTAAATAAATCTAAAATAAAACTTATAAATAGGATCATATCTATTCATAAATTTAAAAGCTATAAATATGATCCAATAGAGTAATATTGAACTTTTTTAAATGAGTACTAAAATTCATTAATAACTCACAGTAAGAAGCAAGGACGTCAAAGACTAGCTTCCCTAATCAACTGTCACCCCTATCTTATCAGAATATTTTAAACTAATTTTTATACATTAAAAAAATAATTAAAATTTTTAAAATTATCTTAAAATTTAAATAATTTTTAATATTACCCTTATTAACTATACTAAACACTTTCATCTATTAATTTTTATTCTTTCCTATTACCCTTATTAAATATAGGCATATATAAAAAAATAATAATTAATATTCTTTAAAATTAAGTGACTAATAAAAAAAATTAAAGATACTTGGTAGATGGTGCCTTATAATAGAGAGACTTTTAACTATAACTCTAAATTATTATTAAAAAATATACTTTTTAACAGCAATTAAAAATAAAATTTTAAAATAATTTTAAAAATGAAGTGAATTATATATTTCTTATAAGTTTATATTTTAATGGCTTTTGTAAACGTTATTAAAAATAAATTTTCATAGCAATAAAAGTTAAAATTTTCTCTCCATGGCAGCTATGACTAAAATTGCCTTAGAAAGCTATAGTTTTTTTTTTTTAATTTTTTTCAATCTACATCTACCATTAGCCACTTTAGTCACACTCATAAAAAGCATTAGACTAGATCTAGAAAGAAGTCAAAGCTATAGTAAAGAAATTGAAGAACTAGAAACTTCTTCCATTAAAGATCTTCTAACTCCTTCCAATAAAGTCTATCTATCACCATTATTCATACACTACTAGTATTAAACCAGATCTATATAAGAAGTTGTAGATCTAATAAAAAAGTTGAAGATATATAAAAATGGTAAATAGAAAAGAAAAATTATAAATATTTAATACAAGGATGATAGCTTATATATATATATATTATATATTACAGTTTATAAGTAATAAACAAATAAAAAAAATATAAAATATGAACAAATAATAACTTACAGTTTTTATGATAGGGGACAACAAAGGGGACAATATATAACAATGGAAATATATCCTGAAAATAGGAGGTGATAGAAAATGATATTCGTAAGGTAAAATTTTTAAAGGCTATAATCCAGTCAAAATTTTTAAATTTTAAAAGAATTTTAACAATAGTTTTATGAACACTTGCAATTCAAAGTCCCTAAAAAACATGTCACCTATACCCATTCTAACTTTTAACGACGATCTTTCACATAACTATGGTTAAAAGTTTACTCAATCAATAACAACGCCATACAACAACTTTTATAGTGTGAAAAGAGAGTCATGGATGTATTAATTATTTATTCGTTTGTTTGATGTGTGTATGATGTGTGTATGAATTGTAATTTGCTTATTTTCCTTTTCTTTAGTTCGCTGCTGCTAACTTTTGGCATTGTGTATAATCTTTGACTATAATTATTATTTGATTAGACATGATTTATAATGGCAGTGTATACAATAAAAACCATCACAATTATTATTTTTTTAAGAATATAATATTATAGGGAAAATAACATCTAAGTCTTATAGAAGTAATTAAATGATAAAAAAATATCAAAAAATGATATAATTAATTTTAAGTCCCATGGAATCTTAGATGATTTTTTTCTAATTATAAAAAGACAAAACTGCCTTGTGAATTAAAAAATAGTAAAAGCAAAAGGAATTATGTGAAAAGAAGACGAGAAACTATAAAATTGAACGCATATTTCCCTTTCAAGATTGCAGTATACTCCTTCATCGTCACTTGCACTCTTCTCCTTCGTCTCTGCCTAGTCGCCTTTCCTCTTATAGTCATCGTTGCTGCCACTCGACCTTCCAGCGGTAGCCACTTGCTTTATCATATTCAATCGTCGCTGTCATCTCTCCAATAGTACCATTCGTTCTCGTCACTCTGAGTTTGTTCTCTCTAGGTGAATTTGTCTCTATAGCTATTACCTTTGCTAAATATGACTTTCCTATTTTAGGAGATATCATATTTTAGAAAGATAGTTTCTTCTTTAGAAGAGAAAATTGCAAGGGAAGAGTCAAGTAAGAAGGTAAGATTGCTAGCCATCTAGCACTATGAAGTCATGTTTCTTTAAATTATGCTATAACATCCCTTTCATTTGAAAAACTTATCACTTTAAAAGTTATATTCGATTTGCATGAATTTGTGGTGTAATTATTTTAGTGTAGTAAGAAAATATGAACATTAGAAATGTTCCTTTAAAGTGTGAATGATAGATCATGATCTGATATACGAGGCAATGTGAGTTGTTATTATAGTATGTGACAGTTGTTAATATCAGTGCTAGAGTTGTTAATATTATATGTCTAGTGCAAATTGTCATTACTGATGGGGAGTTTGTCTGTAAAACATCTATTCTATTATGTTCATATAGGGAGACAGTTTGTAAATAACTATATACAGTGATAAAAGTAATTTTTTGTAACCTTAATCAATATTCATATGTCTAGAAGGTAGGGTGGATCTTGATGAAAGTGACTATATTTGATATACAACCTAAAAAGGTGTAAGATTTCCTTTCAACTGAGCTTGAGAAAGTTCAATAAGAGAAATTAGTTCTTGAGAGGAAGGTATTGCAAAATCATAAATAATTATCTAGACAAAAAAATTTTACTTGTTCAATATTAGATGTTATATTCATTGCATATCGAAAATATATTTCTGCCCTAGTATATTCTATACCAGATTCAAGCATGATCATGTTACATTTATATTGCTCCCTTGCTTCTGTTTTCTGAAATTGCTAATTTTTGCAGGCAAATTCAAATAAGGAATTAGTATAAGTGGTTGAGTTGTCATTATGTTACGCGATAGTTGTTAATATGAGTAATTGAGTTGTTAATAATTTGTGTCTAGTACAGGTTGTCATTATTGATGGCATGATCATCTGAAAAGTATCTGATAAGAATAATGTTTATTCTTTTATGTTGTCATTGGGAGACTTGGCGTTGGCGAACTCGATCCCCAGGATCAAACTAGTTCCATGAATATGCAGAGCCAAAAAAGTTATTCTTTCACCTCAGTCATGCACTAGCTTTACTGCTGTTATGTTTTGTAAGAGCATGGTCTGATATGAAAGGGAAGCATAAGTTGTTATTATAGCATACAATAGTTGTTAATATGAGTGGTTGAGTTGTTAATAATCTGTATTTGGTGCAGGTTGTCATTACTCATGGCCAAATTGTCTGAAAAATATCTATTATGTTATGTTTATATGTGGGACAATTTGAAAATGATGGATGAGGTTAAACATATATTGGTGGTCAAGTGAGAAAAAAGGATTGAGTCTCAATTTTATAACAAAAAAAATTATCATTATGGAAGATGCTATGAGTCTGGACACACAGTCAAAACTTGTAATAATCTAAATCCGAGCTAAGAAATAGTGCTTGATTGTATAGATTTTGTGTAAATATAGATCACACTAATTTTTATTTTGTAAATAGCTAAGCAAAGTGATAATGTTATTTTTGTAACCTTCATCAAGCTCTACCTTTTGGATCATAGGGTGAATCTTGATGCAAATGACTGTATATATTATACTCATTTTAGGTTTGCTTCTCATTACTGTTGTAATTGTACAGTGCATATATATGAAGTTATAATGTCATCAGAGTAGTGTTGGAAAGTTTTGTGCCGAAATTGTTACTTTTACACAATAGAGTTGTAATTTGTTATTGGCGGAGTTGTTATTTTCATAAACACAATATGTTCTTTTTGGTTTAGTTTAGGCATTGTGCTTGCGTTCCCAATTCACTTTTTGTCTGTTTTAATCCTAGGAAGAATTATGAAGATGCCGTTATTTAAAAGTGGTGGAGTTGTTATTTTTCCTATTGTTGGTTTAGTTTTTTCTTGTTTCCAATTCACTTTTTGTCTGTTCTACTCCTTTTACATTTGTTGTCAAGAATTGGTGAGGCCATTGCACTTTTGTTTGTGGAATTCCTGGGAAGAATTATGAAATAGTTGTTATTTCTTTACTATTGGGTTGTTATTTTATAGTGGTGGGGTTGTTATTTTTCCAATTATTTGTTTTTCCTTCTGGACTTGTTACTTTTTCAGTTGTGGGGTTATTCTATTTTCATTGGAAGTTGTTAATCCTTTTGGACTTGTTATTTTTTCAGTTATTTATTTTCCCTTTTGGTCTTGTTACTTTTGTAGTTATGCGGTTGTTTTGTTTTTAAGGGTTAAGTTGTTTATTTTTCCTTCTAGTATTGTTACTTTTGCAGTTGTATTGTTGTTCTGTTTTTATTGATTATGTTATTATTCTTTCACTACGGGGTAGTTATTTATAAGTGCTAGAGTTATTATTTTTGCTGTCATGATAAGTTATCTTTCAGTTGTTAAGTTCTTATTCTTTTACTATGAGATTTTTATTTCCTATTCATAGAGTTGTTATTTTTATTGTCATTAGGTAGTTGTTATTTACAAATGGTTATTATGCCTTCACTATCGAGTTGTTATTTTTTACTGCGAGAGTTGTTATTCCTTCAATATGGGGTTGTTATTTATAAGTGTTAAAGTTGTTATTTTTGCTGTCGTGGATAAGTTACAAAATACATAACATAGGTGTGAGAATAACTTCTTTGACTCTATATATTCGTGGATAACTCAACCACTTATATTAACAACTATCGAATAACATAATGACAACTTAACAACTCATACTAACTCCTCATTTAAATTTTCCTGCAAAACTCAGTAAGTTAACTTTTTTCCATATCATCAATCATTTAACTTTTTTCCATATCATCAATCATCTTGTTTTGTTATTTTAACCCTATTTGATGTCACAATAGCAACAGTGGGTAGATGATTGGTATCATCATCCATCTTCCATACCACTAACCACCCCTACAACCTTACAAAAGAGACAAAATAGTGGTTGTACTTATGATCCTGACTTTCTCAATAGCTAAGAGGGAGAAAGACAAATAAAGACCATTTGAATTTAAAAAAGACAATTTAAGCCTATGAATATCTAAAAGGATAGATTGGGTAGTAAGCCCAATCTGTCTTTTACAAATTTAGGTGAGAATACTGAATTACCCCTAGAAGCATTTGAAGAAAAAAAAATGAGAGAATGGAGATCAGAAGGCATATTGTCCCTCAACTATTTGAGACTATTTCACAGCTCACCGAAGTTGCGCTCGCATTGTTGCCATGGAAGAGTGTAGGAGCTCATTACAATACCATCGAAGCTCAAATAAAAAAAATACACCTTGTCACTATCCAAGCTCATTGTGTGTTTAGCATTGGGAAGAAGATTAGGGCTTGAAAATTAGGTAAATCGTTGATGCACTTTATTGCTATGTGTTGGAAGGTTCATCTCTATGCCTGGAACCATTCAATTAGTGCTCCAACAAATTTCAATGGCGATAGACTAATATAATGGATTCTAGACCAATTATTCTTAAACATTTTCCTTCACATTCTTCAATTTTGAATATTCTGTTTGAAAAAATGGTGAACAAATTTCAATTTTGGCGTGTATACAGCGCTGACACATGAATTTAGGAGAACAACCATTTTAGTTTAGCTCTGAAGATGAACTATTAAACTGACACATTTTGCCTATTAAAATGTTATGTTTAAGCCTTTTTTGGTTAATTTATACAGTAAAAAAATATTATGTTTTACGATCCTTGGAGCGTAATTCTTATTTGCTATATACAATCTATACAACATCGGTGTTATCTTCTGTGTTTGTAGCATTTACCTGAGTATCCTGAATGGCATCTCCTCATTTGCTTTGGTGGGGACTCTAGAAGAAAACTGAGGAAATGAGGGAAAACTTTGATACCTTTATTTTGTGTATTGATTTGGCGTGTGTATGTGTATGTATATATATCTAGCATATGTATGATATCTATCAATCTAATGTCTTCCAAATTATTTTTTAGTTTTTAACATCTATGTATTGCGCGTGAGTGACGCTTTTTGATTCATTTTCTTTCTTGAAAGAGGAAGAAAATATGGAAATGACATTAACTTAAAGGCGATATATACCAGTCTTTGTAAGAATTTATCCTTTACGTAGTTAATAACCATTATGTGTGCTCTATTTTTTTTGTTGTGTTATGCTGGTATTCTGTAAATGTGTTTAGAGATATACGAGTCTTTGTAATAATTTATCCTTTAGATAGTTAACAGCCATTATGTGTGCTATATTTTTGTTGTTGTGTTATGCTGGTATTCTACATATATGTGTTTGCAGTTAATAACTATCGTTGGAAGACATTATTAAGTGAAATTACTAATCACTGCATTTGAGGACCATGCAAATAGTAAATTGAGTAGCCTTGTTTATTCTTATATAATAGATAAAGGCCTTTATAAAAGGTTTACGAAACCATTCCTGATAAAGATACAGGTAATTAGAAATCATAAAAGCGTAAAATTGATCTAGGTGGATTAGAAATTATGTAAGATAGACTATAACAGATAACCAAAATATAACACAATAGAAATTATGATACTGGAATTAAGTTTTCATTTGGTAGATGGAATCAAGATTTGAGAAAAGGGAAAATGTGAAGGAAGATAATTTTAGTTATATATAATTGATGGGAAAGTGATTTTATTAGAAAGAGAGCTTCTGATGTTTATAGGAGAGAATTTTCTCATTCTTGTTTGCTTTAAAGTAATTTATGTGGTGGTCCTTTTATGCTTGCAATAATTTGCTATATCTTTGCCATTGGAGCACACTATTTATTGCCCTTTTGTGCTTGCTGACTAGTGCGTCTATGTAGCTTCTTGCATATACAGCTGCACTAGTAACGGTCAAGGGATATAGATGTCCAATGAAATATAAGATGGTATTTCAAATTAAATATACCTCTTTCAACAAATTGGAAATTACATTAAAGTAGTATGATGCGAACAAAATTATATTAACTTGAAAATTTGAAACTGGTTGTTGTTTTATTGACTATCTATAGTATAGATACGAAGTTTCATTGCTTATGTTCTTGCTTAGAAATCTTTTACAAAATGTTTTGATTCTCAATTTCACCATGGTTTACTCTTAGTTCGAAAGGCTTTTCAGGCGAAGTCATCATACGTGGGATTCTGGCTATATCAGTAACTATGATATCATTGGGCTAGTTAAACCTAACCTCCTTGAGAAGGGGAAGAATACAAATAGTGATATTATTTGGGCCCCAGTTTGACTTCAAAACAATTTGTGAGTTATTGAATCAGTTGGTATTCGGGTATATAGAGGACCACTTGTTTTAAGTTGTTTACATTGTTGATATCGTTGTTTATGCAGGAGAGACTGTGTGGTGCATGTATTGATTTGGTTGACTAAATGGGAGCCCAATATTGCACTTGACTATGATGATGAACATGTTGCAGAGTTTAGACAAAACCTATTGTGGTGGCTAGTTAATCATAAGCTTAACTCAAGGCGAGAATTTGCATTATGCCTACTTCGACAAAGCAAGATGCCATGATGACCAAATGATGGTTAAATTATTGTAATGTCTAACTTTTGTAATGTTTTATTTTTGGAAATTTCAACCATTGACTAACTAATGTTGCAACTTAGGCAATCACATTTCCCTGTAAATATCTTATCGTTGCCCACATGTAAATATCTTATAATTCTACATTTAATTAGGGTGGAATAGAATGACCTTGTTATTTTCTAAGTAACTCACAGGTATTGAAAAATTAAGAATATGTTCTAATTCCATCATTTGAGATAAATACATGCCATGCTAATGCCTTTGCCCAAAAGTTGACACTGGTGATACGTATTTATATTGCTTGCATGCTACATTTAAGCTAAGCATACATACACGACACATCGACTTGTAGTTGCTTCAAATTCTAACTCGTGAGCTTGTTTGTATGTTTATCTGCTCTATTTTGCAGATCCAATTGTTATCCCCAAGATTACGGTTGATGTAAGTAACAAAATAATCTTAGATGATATCATTAACTATACTGATTGGAGAGATGATGTTTTGCTGCAGCTTGGTTTCTTGGACTTGGATTATATTTTGAGGTATGTTAAACCTCTAAGACCTAATGATACCTCTAATGATAGAGAGAAAAAGGAAAGGTATAATATGTGGGAGTGGAGTAACCGCTTATCTCTTCTGCTTATACAATAAAGGATCACTAGAAGCATTAGGGGAGTAGTCCCTAAGTGCGACATAGTCAAAGGATACTTGGAAGCCTTATATAAGCAATTCAAGCTGATAAACAAGTATATGGATAGTGTCATCATGTTTGAACTATGTGATGTGAGGCTTACAGGTATTGGTAGTATGAGGCAACATATAATGAAGATAAGAGGTATGCTTTCATCGAGTGTTACTTTTAAATCTAATTTTTATAGTGTTAACGATGACACTTGGTGGATTACACTGGTTTGATGATCCATATTTTGACTACCATGCAGGGCTTTCTTTCAAGCAGGTCTCTACATCCCAATGAGAAAACTATCTTTTTAGGCAGTGGGAGAGGAGATCCTGTGAAAGTCATTGAAACTTTTCGCATAACATTTTTGAATAATCATATTTTAGAACTTTATAATGTTTTTTATCTTTTCTCTTACAAAAAGAATTTGATTTCTATGTCAAAATTCATTCCATCTGATTATCATTTAGTCCTTTCTAAGAAACTCATGACTTTGCCAAAGGATTATGTTTTGATTGTGAACTTAGTTATAATTGAATTATTTAAAATTATTTCTAATTCGCCTAAATCTTTTTCTGTTTCGCATGGTACTAAGAGAATTGTCATTGATGATAATTCTTATAGCCTATGGCATAGGAGATTGGGTTATATCTCCGTTGACAGAATCAAAAGTTTAAATAAAGACAAAATTATTCTTCCACCTTTAAACCATTTAGAATTTGATTATTGTGTGGATTGCATAAGGGAAAAGTAGACTAATAAGTCACATAAAGGGGCTAAGAGAAGTTCTGAATTGCTAGAAATTATACACACGGATATTTGTTGCCTTGATTTGATACACATGGTCAAAAGTACTTTATCACCTTTATTGATGATTACTCACGATATATGTATGTCTACATGCTTTATAATAAGAGTGAGGCACTAGATGCTTTCAAGGAATATAAAGTAAAAGTAAAAAAATATATTGAAAAAACAATCAAGATCGTGATGGTGAATATTATGGTAGATACAATAGTGAAGGATAAGTGCCAGGTTTATTTGCTAATTTTCTTTGAGAGCAAGGTATAGTAGCTCAATATACTATGCCTGGATCACCTAAAATAATTAGTGTAGCTGAAAGAATAAATAGGACATTGCTGGATATGGTTAAAAGCATGATGAGTAGCTCTAAATCGCCATCTCATGGAAGGAAGCACTCAAGACAACTATATACATATTAAACAGGGTTCCAACAAAGACAGTGTCTAAGACACCCTTTGAAATAGGGAAAGGATGGAAACCCAGTTTAAATCATTTTAAGGTATGGGGTTGTCCTGCTGAAGTAAGAGTGTACAATGTTGGACCTCAAGACCATTAGAGCTTACTTTGTAGGCTATGCGAAAAAGTCTAAGGGTTATAAGTTTTATTATCCTCCACCTTCTAAAAGGTTTATAGAGACTATGAATGACAAGTTTCTTGAGAATGATGTGATTAGTGGGAGTGATTTTTCACCAGACGATCACATAGAGCGAACCACTGACATTATTCATGAGGGGACTTCAATAGTTAATGATCATCCCACTATTGGGATTGACATTGAACGTGATCTAGACCTTATGGCTCAAGTTGACAATGATGAACAAGATGGACACATACCGGATAGTCAACCTATCACACAAGTGGAACCACCATAAAATATGATAAAGGATGTCCTTATTCAGCAACCTAGATCAATATAAGAGGTTGAATTAAGGAGGTAAACTAGACAAAGAATATCGGCATTCCCTGATGATTATGTAGTTTATTCTGTTGAAGTTGACTGTGATGTAAGTATTGAGAATGATTATTTAACGTTTACTCAGGCTGTGAAGAGTGCAAACTCTAAGTTATGGCATGATGCTATGATTGATGAATTGAATTCCATGGAAAACAACCATATTTGGGAACTTGTAGAGTTGCTTAGTGGGTCTAAGGCTATTGGCTGTAAATAGATTTACAAAACCAAAAGAGACTTACAAGGTAACATTGATAGATACAAGGCTATGTTGGTTGCCAAGGGTTTCACTCAAGTGGAAGGAATCAATTACAGTGAAAATTTTTCACATGTATTTAAGAAAGATTTGTTCCGTATCATCATGGTATTAGTTACCCATATTGATATGGAGTTACACTAAATTGATGTAAATATTGCTTTCCTCAATGGTGAATTAGAGGAAGAAGTCTATATGAAATAACCTGAAGGATTTGTTGCAGAATGTAAAGAATAATTGGTATGCAAGCTAAAGAAATCAATATATGGTCTGAAACAAGTTACAAGGCAATGGTACTTGAAGTTCTATGAAGTGATCACATCATTTGGTTTTATTAAGAACATCATGGATGATTGTATATACCACAAGGCTAGTGGGAGTAGGATTATATTCTTGATTTTGTATGTGGATGACATTTTACTTGATACCAATGATCTAGGACTATTGCGTGAGGTGAAGCAGTTTTTGTTTAAGAGTTTTGATATGAAAGATATGGGTGAGGCTTCTTATGTTATTGGCATAAAGATCTAAAGAGATAGAACCCAATGTCTTGTAGGCTTGCCTCAAGAGGCTTTCGTTGTCAAGGTTCTTGAACGATTCATAATATAAAACTATTTATCTAACATGGCTCCAATTGAAAAGAGAGATAAATTCAGTCTAAGTCAATATCCTGAAACTGAACTTGAAAGGAAACAGATGTAAAAGGTCCCATATGCCTCAGTGGTGGGAAGCTTGATGTATGCACAGGTTTGTACAAGACTTGACATCGCTTTTGCTATGGGTATGTTAGGAAGATACCAAAGTAATCTTGGGAAAGCACATTAGACAGCTGCAAAGAAGGTGTTTAGGTACATACAATGCACTAAACACTACATGCTCACATATAGGAGAACAAACAGTTTGGACATAATTGGATACTTATATTCAGATTTTAGAGGATGCGTTGACACAAGTCTACATCTGGTTATATCTTCCTATTAGCAGAATGAGTTATATCGTGGAGAAGCGCTAAGCAAACTCAAACATCTCCTTCTACCGGTTTGAATAATGAATTTCATTGCTGGGCTTAAGATTGTTGATATAATCGCTAAACCAATCAGAATGTATTGTGATAACGCAGTTGCTGTGGCCATAACGAATAACAAAAGGAATAAAAGTCAAAGCAAGTTTGTCGAACTTAAATTCCTTTGTTTGAGAGAAAGAGTTCAGGATAACCAAGTTTTCGTTGAACGCATCAGTACATTGTATATGTTGGCTAATCCTTTAACGAAAGGATTAAAGCTAAACATTTTTGTCACACATGTATCTTATATGGGACTTCATCCATCTTTTGATTAGTGGAGGTATGAGCAATGAAATTATATTTTGTGGTTTATCATTTCAAATTGTGATTGAACATATTTTTGTTATTGAAATTGATAAACATTGAGATAGGAACTGAATGAACATTGAGTTCATGTATAATATGATGCCTATTAAGTGATGGTATTACCTGTAATATATGGAAGGTAATACTCTATAAAAAGGGACTTATTGCCATGATTCTTGTAGCATGATATCTGTTTATCTAGACAAGGCAATGACATTGAGCATATGGATCAAGTAAAAGAATGTGAGATATTTATTATAATATAACCTATTTAGATATTAATTAGGATAATTAATAAATATTTCCGAGTGTAGCTCGTAGTCATTGGGCCCAGTTTAAGGTGGGTTTTTGACTCAATTTATTAAGGTTAATTTTCTAATAGTGAAAATTAACAATTGAGTTTTATTATGAGATAGTTTCTGAGTTTAGAGCGATAACTTAATTTATCAGTTTACTCTTGAAGGTTCTCTACTGATGACGATAGTACACAAGTTATCATCACTATGCCTAATCACCAGCTGGAAGAACCTATTGTTTATCTAATATTATTTTCTGATTGACAAGTATCTGCTTTGAGTTCTAATTCTTCTCAGATCAATCAAGCTAATGATTAGAGGTAACTTTAAGTCTTCCGCATCTCATATAGATTTTATACTTATATATGTTATAATCTGAATTGATTATATTGTGTTTGAGATATTTATAATCTAACATGAAAAACTTTCAAGGATTTTCGACGTGAATTTTTATTGACCTCATTCACGTTTTGTAATTCTGTGGTGAGCATTTCTGATTGTGGTTTTAAAATATGAAAAATTAAGCCATAAGTGAAGGGTCTGGTAGAACTGAGGAATCGTTGAGTCTGTAAAATTGTAGGAATTTGCGATAAATCGCTTTTGTTTACAAGAACTCAATTTTATTAGTAGGTTCCTTTTTTTTGATATATTTTGTAGTAGTTACATGCTAGTATTTAATGTTGTTGCTTAATTTCCTTAGTTTTGAGTTCAAAAATTTTCTTGGAGTATTCCCTTATGAACCTCTGCAGAAAGTGTTTTTGTAGAGGTCGAACCAATTCTTTGATCTGTAGATTTTTTATTATATTAAGATTTGATTTTTATCATTTTTATATTGTTTTTTATGTCCTTTGTCGTTTTGATTTTGTGTGTATCGTAGACTTGGTCAAATTAATTATGAGTATAATTCTAACCTTTTTTTAAATACATCACCACAGTTAAATGTTATATACATGTCAAATATAATTAGAGTAAAACCATGCATTTACACAGTAAAACCTTACATTTTTTTAATCATTTAATATTTATAGTAAATTTTATATTTATATTTATTTAATTATAAATTTTATGAATTATGAATTATTACATGAGTAATTATTTTTTTAATATTTTAATTTTTAAATTAGAATATAAATTTATTATTAAATACTTATTAAGCACAATATGGTCATTTTTATATTTTCTTACCTACTTTTATATCACTTTTAACTAATTAAATATAAAATGTCTTATTAAACTATTTTCTTTCGCAGTACTAATCAAATATCCCTCAGGTTGATATTTTTTTCATTCCAATCATTTCATTTCTGTTCTACCCCTCCACTGAACAAAATGGGCCCTTAAAAATTTCAACTTTCAAAACTTTTCTTGTAATTTATATAATTTATATTAAGCTTGCAAATTTTGCTGCGTTTTTTACAGTTATGGATGGGATCTCTGAATCCGAGTTCCTTGAATCTCCTCAACTAGAAAAGTTTCAAAAAAGTAGACTTGTAATATGAATTATTTGAATTACATATCACAGAACAGAAGAGCCCTTCTTCATATAATCTCTATCAAGTGGACTGTCGTAGTCTACTTCACTGAAATGTATCCTAAAGGAATTGTGTGCTTTTAGCACTTAAAAATATTTTTACCCTTAATATATTCTTTCAATAGTAACAAGCAGGTAAACCTTAAGATCTGAAATTTAAAAGTATATTATGATATTGGATGCATGTACTAAAAATTACTTTAAGATATTTAGTATTATTAAAAAAATATTATATAGTGCTCAAAGCTAAAAAATTACTGGTGTACACACTAACAATAAAGATAGCTTATCTCGCACATGCTTCAATAAGAACTTGATAGGAAAACTGTAAATTCTACAACAATGGACCCTATTTGGAAATAGGGAGAAAGATAAAAAAAAATATTTGAATTTCAAAAGGAAAAATTGGGCTTTTCAATATTGAAAAAGATAGATTGGGTAGGAGGATCAATCTGTCATTTGTAAATTTGTGTGCAAAGACCAAATTAGCCTTTATTTTCCCAATGGTATTTGCAACTTTGTGTTGGAAATTGTGCCCTAGGGGCCAATCATTGTCTTATGAACATTATTGATTTATGAATTTATTAATTGTGTTATCATGTTCTTTGCATGTTTACTGTGATGACCATCCTTGGATAATTCATGATCTTATCCTAAATGTCCCTGGTCGGTCATCTATGCGGGAGCAGAGATGAAATAAGACCAGTATGACTTTGAAGATGTATATAGATATAAAGCAAAGTCATAGGCACATGTAAGAGTACAAGGTATTGGACCGACCCGCTATGAGAGAGCTGCATGGGTTACGTCATAAGCTTCTCTCATATACAAACCATGTCACTATGCCATTTGACCTGAGATCATCATGGATTCCTACATGACAAACGCTCAGCTTTGACCTAGTCAAAAGTCACTTTTGACCGAGTGATCATAAAGACTATATTTGGGCTTAGTGGTTTTTCATGCGGAGGAATGTGAATGATCAAGATGGAATTTGTCTCTCACATTCGTAGAGAGATATTACTGGGCCTCTCGATGAGTGAGTCTGAGAAATATATGGCCATACTGTAATGGAAAGGTAGTTCCATTTCTATAGTCAAACTACTCAGGGATCGAGAAAGTAACGGTCAGAAATAGGAGGATGACATTATCCATACCTCATCCATGACCAAAATATCGCGTGACAGAAGGGACATGATATGGTTGTATAAAAGGTTATATCGTTTAACGATCCTTATATGATTTGGGTAGTCATTATGTCTTACTAGAGACCGCTTGCGACTTGTGGGCCAGTATAGCAAATAACCCACTACCAACTTCATATGGGCCTACAGGGTCGCACACAAAATAGCCCAACACGATCTATGATGTCCAGATTCATTGAATCTAAGACATGTCCAGATTCAATGAATGATCCAAGGTGGATGTATATATTTATTTATATTTATATTCGTATATATATATAAATTCGTATAGATACATTATATAAGAGATATATGAGATTTAATTTATAAGGATAAATTAAATCTCTATCACATTTGAATTTGAAATTCAAATTAATAGGATATCTCATATAAGAGATATTTATAAGATTTAATTTATAAGGATAAATTAAATCTCTATCACGTTTGAATTTGAAATTCAAATTGATAGGATATCTCATATAAGAGATATTTATAAGATTTAATTTATAAGGATAAATTAAATCTCTATCACGTTTGAATTTAAAATTCAAATTGATATGATATCTCAAATTTGATTTATGAGAATAAATCAAATATAGTTCAGTCTTATCTTTATTTTAAATTAAATAAATAGGTAAATTAAATTTGTGAGACGGATTTAATATAAATATTATTTATTTAATTAGTTTCATATCAAATTATACAATATATGATATTGTATTAATTTCAGAATTAATATAAGGTTAACTCCAAAATCCAATTCGGTAGAGAAAAACGCATAGCATCGTATATATCTGATTTTAGGAGCTACGTTTTAAAAACACATAGAACACAGAAAGGCCGAAGGGGAATCTGTAAAAGGTTTGCAGATAAGAAACTGCCAAAATAGAGACAGAGAGGACGAATTCTTGAGAAAGCCCTGGAGGGACAAGAGACACTAGCACGTCGTTCGTGGTTGGAACGCTATTTGTGTGGATACCAGTAGAGGAAGCCGACATGAGTCGTCGACTTCTTGCAATCAGAAAGGGAGCACGAGCCGTGGAGAGAACCTGTGAACGTCGTGACCAGAAGCTGTGGAAGTCGCTGAGGAACACTGAGGGTAATGCTTTTTCCCACTTGACTTAAACACATACGGTAGATCCTGACAAGGAATGGAAAAATTTTTAAGTTAATTTCCGCGACGTGTCTTCCAATTCCTTACACTTTGACAATACGATTTATAACTCTGCGAATGGTATTTATAACTCTGACAATGATATTTGCAACTAGGAGAAATCTAATTTTGGTAATTGGGAGAAAGACTGTAGCTGACACTAGGTGAAGTTACAAATCCCATTGGAAGAAGTTGTAAATCTTGTAGGTAAAGTTACAAATCCATTTGGTGAAGTAGTAAATCCCATAAGAAAAATTGTAAATCCTATTGATAAAGTTGCAAATCCTATTGGGAGAGTTCCAAATGCTATTGGCAAAGTTGTAAATATAATTGTGAGAGTTGTAAATACCATTGACAAAGTAACTTCTTCTTCGTTGTGAGAGTTATAAATACTATTGCGGGAGTTGTAAATACTATTAATAAATTACAAATTCTATTGTAGGAGTTACAAATATTAGTGGCAAAATTATTAATCCCATTAGCAAAGTTGTTTCTTCTTCTTTGTGGGAGTTACAAATATCATTGGGGTAGTTGCAAATATCATTGTTAAAATTGTAAATACCACTATGGGAGTTACAAATACCATTAGTAAAGTTGTAAACGTCATTGTCAAAGTTACAAACACTATTGTCAAAATTGTAAATACTATTGTCAAAGTTATAAATATTATTATAGAAGTTGTAAATACTATTGTCAGAGTTGTAAATACCATTGGTAAAGTTATAAATCGTATTTTCAAACTTGCAAATATCATTGGGAAAGTAAAGGCTAATTTGGTCTTTGCACATAAATTTACAAATGACAGATTAGGCTTCCTACCCAATCTATCATTTTCAATATTGAGAAGCCCAATTTATCCTTTTGAAATTCAAATGGATTTTTTTTTGTCTTTCTCCCTTGGAAATATAGAAAACTTAGGTTTTAAAAAAGCTTTTGACCTAAACTTTAGTTTGAAAATTTTTTAAAACAAATAACTATATTTATCCAAAAAGGCTTCTGCACCAAACTATGGTTTAAAACCATGGTTTTAGATAAGTTAGTCAGAATAGTTTTTTGAACAGTAAAAAAGTTTATAGACTACTCAATTACTATTTTACCCTTACTTTTTCTTACATCCTCTCTCCTCTATCTTTTTCACTATCTCTCATCTCTTCTATCTTTTCAACTATCTCTTATCTCTCCTCTCTCTTCTATCTTTTCCAATATCTCTCTTCTCTTTTCTATCTTCTCCACCATCTCTCATCTTCTCTCTTTTTTTCACTCTCTCTCATCTTTTATACTTTTAATAAAATTATACCTTTTTTGGTAATTTTTCAATTACAAAAGTTTTTTTAGTAATAATTATCCAAACACTCATTTATCCAGAATCATTTTTTTTATAAACTCTTTTTTAAAAGCCCCTTTTCAAAAGCTACCCAAAAACCCTTTTTTTCATAAACTTTTTTCTAAAAATACATCCAAACACACACTATGTTAGTAGGAATGTCTCAACTCAAGGACAATTAACTCAAAGGGGCTCTTGAGAATGTTCTCACTTTGATTCCTACTAGTGAAAAATATTTTCAGTTATTAAATAGATTAAAATTATTGTAGAATATTATATATTACTGAAAAAGATACTTCAAAATACTATAAATTTTTTATAAAAAAATAGTGTTCCACAGCCTCATTTTACACCCAAAACGGTGTAATTTTGAGTAGAAAAGGGCAACGGCAGCTGGCAGCTGGCAGCAGTGAGAAGCCAGCTCTAAAGTTTGACACATCTTGATGTCCAAATGTCTCAGCAAATATAGCCTAAAGGCATCTTGGCACATCTTGATGTCCAAATGTCTCAGCAAATATAGCCTAAAGGCATTGACTAGTGAAACTTCTCTAGTTTTGACCTTTAGGCTATATTTAGTACACAACACTAGCGGTGTGGGATTGGGATAGGGACAGGGAACGATGGTGTTTGATATGTGATATTGGAAATGCCTTAAAGATCGAACAATACTATATAGTTGGGATTAGATAAACCACCTTCCCTTGGTATTATGATTTTAATCCTGAGTTTAAAAATTTATTTATCAAAATACCCTTCTAAGATTTGTTTAATGCCACGTTTCATCTCTATTAGTGACCTTTACTACCCTTCATCTTTGTCAGCAACCTTTTGCTATCCGGCAACATCCTCCATTGTCATCTCCATCCTCTCTCAATTTCATCGACAACTTTCTTATTTAGCTACGTCTTACCCAATCATTTATGTCTTCTATTGCTATTTTGTTATCTCCATCCTCCTTCGTAATTCTGTTAGCTACCTTCTCCTTTGGCAATGTCTCAATTCCATCATCTCTATCCTCCATCGTGATGAGGTGGGTGTCTTCAAACTAGCTCTAGATGGCAACAATTTCTTCCTCCACGATCACAAATCTCTTCAAATCTAACTTTGAAGAGTTGCTTCGGACCTGGACTATATTTTCGAATCAAAATGATTATAAACTATATCTATTTTATCCAATTTGTATTCGGGACGTTGAGTTTGTTCAAGTTCTATTTAGTTTCTTTATTTCATTTATGTCTAAATATGGAGATTTCCTTCTTCGGTTTTGATTGCTTATATCATTTGGATTTCATTTAATATTCTATGAAGTCTTACCATCTTCTATTTGAATTTGATGAAAGTAACAAGGAGTGAAGAAGATAAGGGTAATTGTGTCTTTTCCTTAATTTTTATCAGCCTTACTTTTATTTTCTAATCGTATGTCATACCAAACATAATTTTAAAAATCTCAATTCTATTCTCAATCTCATTCTTATTTCCATCTCTAATCCCTCAAAGTTTAATGCTACGTGCCTATGTACTAAACAGGGCTTAAGGTTCCAACTTCCAACCAAAAAGCATTGACCGTTGTACCTTCCTTGTATATCCCCGAAACCTTCACGGAAAAATATTTTTCCATCACCTTAATTTTGTTTTATCGTGACACTATTTTATCCATTCTTTAATATAAAAATTAATTATTTTTTTAATAAATTAAAAAATTAAGTTAATTAATTATAATTAATATAAAAATTAATTGACTAATTTAAATATATTAAAAAATATATAATTTAAATTTATCTTAAAAAATTAGATTTAGTAATAATTAATTAATTTATTTAATCTTTTTAATTTATATAAAAAATTGATTAGTTTTTATATATTAAAGAGGTAATATTTTTTTATTAGACAGCTGTTCATACCTCACCTCTCTTTTATTATTTTATCCACTAGAATTCTTTCATTCATAACAGCACTCGACATGATAAACAGGTTCCACCTCATATGAAAATAACACTATGGTTTTTAAGATAAAATTATATTAGTACTTGAACTTCACATGGTATTTTATTTAAGTTTCTTAATTTTATAAAGTATTTTTTTCAATCCTCTTCTCTTCTGACTCTAACATTGTTAACAAAAAATGTTAACATTCAAATTTTAAATATTAATAAAATATTTTAAAATACTAACATATTAAATCTAACTTTTAAAAGTAATAATAAGTGATACAAAAATTCTTCATTTAATACTAACAGTATTATAGTTAAAGGATTGAAAAAATGCTTTATAAAATTAAAATATTAATTTTCAACCAATTATAAAATTTAGAGTACTAAAGGTACATTATTATCAATTTTTAATTCAGATAAAGTAATTCATGTCTTCGTATAAAAGAGACAGGAGGGAGGATTATTTATTGGCTGATTAATTGGACAAGAAAAAAATTACAAAACAGTACAATGGGCAACACATTACATGTATTAATAAAAAAAAGTTTAAATAAATAAAACTCCTCGCTCAATTATTAGATTAAATTACTTTATTAAAATTTGAACCCCAAAAAAGACCTTATGGCTTTGAAAACAGAAGGTTTTCTGCTTCATAATCATTTTGAAGTGAACACTATAGCATATGTGTGTGTCTATATATATATATATATATATATATATATATATATATATTCTTAATGGGACAAATTTAATACTCATCCTTGCTTCACTTCAAATCTAAGAAAATAATGTAGCACAGCTAAATCAGAATATTTTATTGTGTAATCCTGCAAGTGGCAGCCATCTATTAGTCTATTTAGTTTAGTAGTTGGAATTTACATAAACTCGTTTGAATTTTAAAAAAAGTGCTTATAAAACCTGTTTATCCTGTTTAGGTTAGTTTTATAAAATCCCAATAAATCCTAATAAACTGGATTTCACTCTTCCGCAACAAGTTGAGGATAACCAAGAAGGGAGGTGCTTCTGTGTTTTACAAATCACGATGAAACTTGATCACCAAAAATTTCTCTAATCTACCCTTCGCACCCTTCTTCGAACTTCTCTCTCCAAATATTATCTGCATATATTTTGCCTAGTTTTTGTCAACAGAAGGACTTCAAGTTTGTTTTTAAAGCCACCACCATCATTAGTCGGTCACGTATGTTTTCTTCTTCTTTCTTTGGTGAATTTGTTTATGACAAGGTTGACTTCCGTAATCTCACTTTCAGTTCTTCAGTTCTTCTTGGTGCTCCTCCTTCATACAGTCGTGCTATTAGCACTGTCTTCTAGAGTCAAAATGAGTTGAGGAGCGGTGTTCCAAGGAAACCGAAGTTCCTAATTGGGATAGACGTTATTGATTTTACGACTTGTTCAATATTTTCCCATCTCCATCTTCTTATGCTTTACTTTATTTTTTTTCTGTTACAAAATTTTTTGAAAAGATGTTAAGTTCACCTATTATTCAAAGGCAAGATGAAGTTTCTCAACCTACTAGATGATACCAATATATTCTTATGCTTTAGTCTATTTATACCTTCTCCTTCCAATAAATATGTTACAGTCGTGCTTCAGCACTATTTAGCAATTTATTTTTCTATTTACATATTATTTTTTATTTATAATTTTGATCAGGCATTTCGTTTCCTTACTTATGTTGCTATATTGATAATTTTTTAATAATACTATTCATTTTCATCCATTCCTTATTTAATATAGAATGTATTTTAATTAAGATTTGTACTCATACTTCATATAATTTTTTAATTATATATAGTAGTACTAAATTGCTAAAATGAATATAATATCTAAGTATTCATGAAATTTATTAAATTATATTTTATAATCATTATTAATAAAGATAATTATTGAAAAAATTAACAACTTTGTTAAATTTATACCTTTTTGATAATTATACATCAATAATTGATTTTAATAAGTGAAATCCAAACATAATCAAATTATAAAAAAAAGGTACCAAACAAAAATTATGATTAACTAATGTCACTTCTAAAAATCGTGATTATTTAAAATTGTAATTATTCACCGCTATACCAAACAAACTCTATAAAATACATGCATGAAAGCAATGAATTACATTTTAAAACAATCTTTATATAAGTTTAATACCTTTTCTAATGCAAGTTGCTAACTAGGTTTGAATTTCGTGCTGGTGCAAGACCAAACTCTTTTTTATTTTTTATTTATTTATTTTAAAAAAAAAACACAATTGAAAGCGTTGAAGAACCGTATAGAAAAATTAGTTCGTTAGGGTAGGTAAAGATGTGGGTAAATTTGTAAGTTGTGGGTTAGCTTACAATGGGCTGCGGGTTGGAAAAACGCCCCCCTCAAAATGGGCTAATATTTTGTTGACTTAACTTGCCACTTTTCGGCAAGTTGACAGGTTGGCTCCATAAGTTCAACCTATATTACCACATATATTTAAATTAATTTGAAACTAACAACTTTGTCAATATGCAAAAACTCTTTAACCAACAGGGTTATGTCTAATAGAAATGGTTAATTTATAACATCGTAATAAACTAAAGTTTGAATCTCCGTTGGGAGATGTGTTCAAATTTAGTACCTAATGGTATATTTTGAATAGGATTACATCTAATAGGAGGATACCTATGCTTAACAAAAAAAAAATTCTTTATATTGTAGAAATAATAAAAAACGATAAAATCATTCTCATAAGCATTTTTCACTTGTTAATTTGCACATTTATTTGCTTCTCAATATATGTCAATCTAAAGTATGTGCAAAACCAAACTACATAACTAAGTTTACTTGTGATTATTTCTCAATGCAAGTTCCGATCAAGTATATACAGGGTCTGAGTTCGAGCCTTAGATGCAATAGTATTAAATCTTAGTGGAAAAGCTTATCACCCGAAAGGTTTCACAAGTACTTGATCCGAATTATTTGGTTGCAAGAATACATAGTAATAGGGTTTAAAAAAAGTGACAGATACTAGATGACCAAAGGCATATAAAATAAATAGAGATATGATCAAGTATTGTTCCTGAACAATACTAACTAAACTAGGATTTATTAGTTAACTAATAATTAAAATTAACTCTGATCCTTAATATAAGACATATTTAACTAATTTGATTATATTAAGGAAGTTAATTAAATAAGTTAATATGATATATTTTTATTCAGATACCCTAATCATTTTTTTAATCCCCTCACTCATTCTCTTACTTGATTATTGTTAAGGGAATATCAATAAGGATAATTTGGGTAACAATTAATAAATATAAAAAATATATTTTATATTTAAGACTAAGATCAATTCTCCAATTAGGTTATATATTAAGGACTAAATGAGTATCTAGTTTGTAGTATAAATTATAATATAAATTAGATCTTATATTAAGAACTAGTGGTAGTAACTAAATGCCGTTGCCTTGCCTAATTACAATTAACAACAAGTACAAGTCAGGTTCATTGGAGGATATTGTTCTGTTTATAATGTTCAATGAAGAAATGGATGTGTGGATTTTTTTTTTTATTATAATCTATAATGAAAGAAAGAGAGAAGCAAGGAGTGCATACCATGCCTATACCAAATACATAATTAACTGGAAAATACCAGAAATAAATAATCGAAAAATGAGGCTAGCTTCAATCTAAAATAAATTATGCAGAAGTTAAAAAAAATAGAGAATTAGCTTGATCTTGGCATGTCCTGTCTAATTGTAAACTTGGAAAGAATGTGAACAAAAGAGGCTTTGAAATCGCAGAACTGATAATGGAATGTCATGAGAAACTTCAAAGCTTTTTTCGCTATTTGAGTCTCTCCAATGCTGTTTCAGCTTCACTTAACTGCTGCTTTAGTGCTGATATTCTACGCTGTAGTTTTTCTACCTCACCTTTACTGGACAAGGATTTATAGGGTGATTTAAAATGGCTAGAAAATGCTTTCAGAGCTGCAACCCCAGTAACCTATCAAAATCAAATTCACACCAGCTATAAATCAAAATGCTGGGGGAAAAGGAGCAGGGAATGATACAAGAACAACAACAACAAATTTTATCAACTAGGTGGGGTTGGCTATGTTGTTAATATACTCTATCAATAAGCCTTATCCCATTAGCAATGAATAATGATGGTATTCAGTTTTTTAAGTCACTCTACAGGGAAAATGTAGTACTTGTGAAAGAAAACAAAGTACATTCAGGGCCCATAGTACAAAATAGGAATGAGAAAAAGGAACGTAAACAAGAAACTCTTTACCATAAATTGGGAGCTTTCTTTTCAATAAATATTCATTTTGCCATATACTCAATACAATAACAATACTTCTTCAATTTTCGTTTCTTCAAATAACTTCTCCATGAACCAAACGCTTCATCAATGGCATTACGAATTGCCAGGTGAAAAATTAAGGAAAATGAGAGTTAAGATACTTGAAAATTTCTTTCAAAAGCCATACAAATAAATTGTTCTTGGTGTTTTCTGAAGTCTGTCACTCATGTTCTTTGAAGCTTCAAAGTGCAGCTTTAAAGAGTGTAGGTGATAACCTTATAAAAGTATTATGACAACCTATTTAAGTCCTTGAGAGGCCTTTGTAACCTAAGGAAGTTCAAGTTATAACTTTAAAGAGAATGAGTGATGACTTTAAGAATCATAAGTGAGAACTTATTCAATGGTTCTCAACAAATTCTGGTTTTTAGTCGTCGCTTTTTTTTAAAAATAAAAATCCCTATTAGCATCATTTCCCACTCATATCTTGTAATTTTAACCCAGTAAACAATAACTTTCTTAACATTCCTCACAAATTGTCACAAGATATCTGTCATGTCGCCATAATCATATTATTATATATATATATATATATATATTCTCTATAAATTAAAATACAGTGACTTACCTCTTCTGGGAGCAGTGGTAATTTTGTGATGTTAAAGTCGTCATACAACATGTAAAACTGGTCTAGATACTTTTGTTGCATCTTCATTCTTGCCTTAAGTAATTTGGATTCAACATCTATAAGGATAATCAGATGAACATGCAAACTAAATAAGCTACGACAATAGATAAACAAATACAATACATTAACAAAATGTATGGCAGGCTACCTTCATCATCAAAGATTACTTGATTAATTATGATATTGTGTGTGTCAATCTCAAACTTGGTGAGTTCCTGAACCAATCTCTCTGTTTCATACAGAGAGAGGAACTCCGGAATGCAAACACAAACAAAAGTTGTCATGTCCTGTTAATAGAAAAATACAATAGAATTAGATTTAAACAATGATTAGTGTTACCGAATAGGAAACAATGATAATGGTCAAATATAAAGCAGAGAGGCAAGAACAATAACTTAAACGGGCCAAACCATTCAAATGCAAAGAGAAAATATCTATGACTAGTTTATAAATCTTTCAAAAGTTTGGCTACACTAAAGGAACCGAATATACATGAATATATACATGAATAAAGCAAAAATTAGAAGGACGTGATAAAGACAATTAAGAATACTAGTTCAATGGATGAGATTATTTTACTTTTAGTACTAATTAAAGGCAAATATACCCTTTATAGCATTGAAGGGTTCAGATTGTGTTGGAATACTCCCTATTAATATTTGAAATACTATCCATTGATTCAAGATTTCCTTTACAATGCTACTTTTGGTTAAAAAAAAAAAGTTAATTATATATGATCTCAGCAATTGGCGAAATTAAAAAAAAAAAGGAGAAAGGAAAACTAGCCTAGATAACACATATTGCAATGACCAGTAATATCTGACCGTTGAAAGTTTTGAATAAAAAAATGGACATCATTAATGAAAAAACTAGGAATACATCAAAGAAACTAACCCCTAACTTCCCTCATCACCTTCCGCCTCTTGAAAAGGGGTGGGGGTTGATCAAGGATAAAAAGAGAAGTATCTAGATTATGCGGAATTTAGCTAAATAATCAAGGAAACTTGAGCTCTTGCATTGAATGATACAAACAATAATTTACATGTCAAGCAAGTAACAAATTGATGCCATTCGGATTTAACATCAGCAATGCATCAAACATGAGAGAAGATACTTGCAGTGTGTTAGTGTATTCTTTCTTCTCCAGAAACTAACCTTTGCAATTCTTAAGGATTACAAGGTCAATTTCATTCATATGCAAATGCACGTTAACATCTTTTGACCAATTTCTTCTGGAAAAGTAAGGCTTTTCCTAAGGTAACGGCTCTTGCTTGGACTGCTACATTTAATAGAACTAATAAAAACAATCTGCTAAAGACTCGAAGGTCCTGCAAACTACTTCAGCGAATTTCTGATTCATGAAAGCTTGTTTGGGAGTACTTAAGTGTTTTTTACACTTTACGAGATAAAACTCCTTTAAAATATTTACCCCATATAGTGCAAAAGCACTTAAATTTAGATCAACTTATTTTAAGTGGTTTTGTGATGTATGAGGTAAATATATAAGAGGAATTTTATCTTGTAAAGCATAAAAAGTACTTAAGTGTTCCCAAACAAACTTGCAGTTGAGGGATAAATAGTAATCTTTTTCCACATTTAGTGGCATGGCAAGATTGTGGAGTATTTCTAGTCAGAAGAGAAAGTGAGCCATTTTAATGAGATTTCCTTCCTTCACATCTTTTGAAAAGGATCATTATTGCGGTCTTTTTGTGGGTTTCAGTGAATGGATTTTTCCCTTCTGGTGGGCAGATCCATAATGGCATACAAAGGGTTTAGAAAGCTCTCTTTGGTTAAAGATTCTTGTTTATTTTTCTCTTGAATGAGGAAGAGGATCTCTTATCCTCTATATTTGTTTCATTCTTTCTACTCATCAATAACACAATTTTGTAAATGGAAAATAGGAATATACAAGACAATAATATAGTAAAACAAAATGAGACAAAAAGAGTCTTACTGGATCCTTGAACTGCTTATTAACTTGTTCAATCACCTCTTTCATGCCTTCAAGCCTCAGAAGAAGCGCATCATCACCAAAGTCATCATCCATACCAAGCATACGGGTCATCTGCAATACAAAATTTGGGGGGAAAAAAAGCTTCCAACTGAGCCTAGTATTTAATAAATATGCCAAGTTGCCATGTCTGCATCAGCCTAGAGTTTGGAAGTCTCATGTTGAATGGTCACTAAAATAATGTTACTCAGAATAAAACATTGCTGATGTAACAGAGAAAGGAGAACACGAATAGTACGCAGAACAGAGCTTACCCATAGCTTCTTCTATCAAGGTTATGAAAATGAAGAAAGAATAGAAAACTCTTGAATAAAATATATAGTGAATTTAGACAAACATGAGACTGTTTCTATATTCTATAGGATAACGTATTTGTAAAAATTGTTTTGACTTTTTTTTTCAGGGATAATTTATTGTAAAAACTGAACCAGGCTCACTTTTGAACAGATTATAAAGCAAGAGAAGACAACTATTAATCTAAATTTCACACCTGATTAATCAAACCGCCAAATTTACTTTTCAAGGACAATACTTTTGCAATACCCTTTTCCAAAACTGCTGGGAACTGCAAAAGTCTGAGTGTATGGCCTGTGGGTGCAGTATCAAATACTATAACAGAATAATCCATTGTTTGCACCAATCTGTAAAAGAACTATAATCAATCAAATCACAGTGATGGATAAAGGAAATGGACAAAATGATAAGTGACATTGGAAATAGAACCCAGAAACATTAAAGACTTTACATACTATATTCACTAATATGTAGATTTCTTTCATTGAAGACCTGAACGAGAAACTATATTCAGAATTATGCAGATTTCTCTCACTACGGAACTTTATGCTTTCCAAATATGAAGTTGAACTTGCATTGAACCCTGCTAGATCCATCATTGAGTATGAATGGCTCTAAAACATGCAATGAGAAGTGCATCCTGTTATGAGCCTTGTGCCTGCAGTTTGCTATATTTTAACACCTAATGCACGAATCAGAAGCTCAATATTCCTACTAACAGGGTATTTGATATATGGATTTTAGTTTTGTTCTTGAGATGAGCATATAACTCATGTTTGTTTTGGCATTCAAATCACAATTTCCATACAAAAAAATGTTACATCAAAGGTGAAAACCTAATTCTGATCCATAAATTTTGAAAGCAGCATTTGACCCCCTCTGGAATTAAGTAGATGATATATTTGCGATGATATAATCCAGAGCTCTAAGCTACATATGCACTCAATTCATCATATTATCATTCCTTACCAAACATATTCAGTTGTGTTTGTTCAATATAATCATACATTTAATGGTTGACATGCATATTGTTTTTTATTTTTATTTTTTTTTTGGTTTTAGAACATTCTGACCACTACAGCTGTATCCAAAGATCATTGAGATGAGATAAGCATACAAGAAATAAAGCAATGATCACTTGACCAGCAAAAGAACAATAATTACGGCCAAAATATTTATCATCAGAGTCTTCAACCACAGATGCCTAGGGGGGCAGGTACGTTGAAGAGTCGTGCAAGGAATATTCAGAGGAATTCAATAATTTCCAATATAGAGAGACATACCAAATATGGTAATATTAAACACCTGGATATTTATCTCTAAATTGACATTTTCTGTAAAATTGTTTTAACAAAGGTATCATAACTACAGATCTAACCCTTTGGGTAATTACATCAAATAAGTATCAAGCCATTTACTTAACCAATGAAAGCCCTACATATAGAAGCCATGATAATTCTCTGTTTTGGCTTGGACATTTTAAGGGGCTCTTATTCTCATAAACACAACATGACAGATAACTTTTAAATTTAGGCACACATTATTGAACACATTTCAATTCAAAACAGAATCAATAAGACAACATATATTTCTTACTTCAACATCTCAGCAAAGCTCATTGCCTCGTCAATTCCAGGTATAGCACCTGCTAGCTCTGAAAACAAAGTATCCATTCCCTCAGAACTCGTTTCCTCTTGTTCAACAGTAGGATCCACCTCCTACAAAGTGGGGACAATGATAAAGAATGAGAAAAATACTTTGCAAAATAATTACAGTGACTATTACAAGGACCTTGATAACATACTATGACAAGATATGAAGGGAACGGTATAAACCAAAAACGTTTCTGCACATTATTTCTAGAGATAATCATTTGGCAAGAACTCAGGATATACATGCCACTAATGCATGAAAGGATTTGCACTTATACATCCTACCAATTCTTCATAATGCCACCAAACAACTTAGAAAATATGTGAAAGTCTACAACAGACAAAAAGCAATCCCCTTATTTTATATAGAGAGAGTGAGAACCCAATTATTTATTCTTGTCAATAAATAATGAAATCGATTACTTGGGCATGCTCAGATTTATCAGAAAGGGAAAATTACTGATAAAAGACTATCCACTTATTCGAAGGGTAAATCACAAGGATACAGAGTAAAAACAAATAATCAAGAAATGGAGTTTTACCAACGCATAAAGATTGGTAAATCCATTAACCAAAGTGGGGGTCTTCGTGAATCGTTGCTGAAAAGCATCACTGAGATTATGAGCAGGATCGGTGGAGATTATCAGAACGGAGCTTCGAACGCCAGAGAGAATGATCGAAAGAATGGAGCTGCAGGTGGTCTTGCCAACACCACCTTTGCCTCCAACGAAAACCCACTTGAGAGTCTCTTGGCTCAGTATATTCTCCACCGTCCCCTCCGGCACATCCCCCCGATCCGCCATGGACACAGCTTCTCTTCGCTCTTTCTATAAATCCCTGATGTTTTGACAGTTGATCAAACACCGAGAAATTCGGAAAATGCCATTGGTATGGGGTACAGAGAAAGAAACGAAGGGAAATTTAGTTTAGGATAGAGAATATTGAGACAAACAAATTGTTGCTTGCTAAAGTTTGTTTAAAAATTAGCCCAACCAAGAAGGCAAGAACGAAATCCCTTACGTGAGATGTGGTTCATCGTGCATGAGAAATTGAGAACTTCATGAGGCTTAGCAGGGGAGTCTTTTTTATTGATAGCGTTTTTTTCCTTGCCTCCTTGCTTTTTTTTTCTTTTCTTTTTTTCTATTTAGCTACTCGTATTTCACAAGTAAAACTTTCTGGGGGAAAAAAAGAAGAAGCAAAACTCTCTGACGCAAAAAATAAAAAATATTAAAATAACTTTGTAACAAAGACAAGCATATCTGGACTTAATGTGAACCCTTCAAGTTGTAGTTTAGGGTCCTAAATTCAAATGGTGGTGTAAAAAGAAGGAAATCTCAGTTGATAATTTACCATGCAGGGGACTATCAAAATTTCTAAATTATTATCAAGTTTTAAATGATTTGTAGGTGAAAGATTCCATTTATAGAAATACATTATTGCCTTTATTAATAGACTCTTACTAAGTTACTGAAAAAGGGGAGGGTAATTGTTTGTTAATAGCTCAATATAAAATAAATAAGAAGTGAGGGGCATTTGAAAACTATGCTATTTTATTTTTATAAATTAAATAGTATAGTTTAGTAACTAATTTTTTCGAGGCATAGCAATAATTGGAGTGAATTTTATCTCTCTTAATAAAATATTTTTTATACGCACAGCTTAATTCAAAAAAAAAATATATAGTGTTTTTAATATACACAAATTTCATAGAATCGTGCCTTTTTTTTTTTATCTTTTTCCCATGTTCCTAACTTTTTAAATTTTAAAATTAAAAAGATATGCAAGTTATGAGAGATAACTTCCATATTAAAATTCAATTTTTGACATATGAGGGTAGAAATTTTTTTGCGAAAATATAATAAAAATACCATTTGAATTTTCCATTCAACAATGTGGAAAGAAGAATTTATAGAGGATAAGGAAGAATTCCATAGATCAATGTTGTGTTTTGACGTTATAAAATTCATAGATAAAGCTAATAAACTCAAATGAGATTAAATAAAATCAACAAAATTAGGGGGGGGGGGAATATCTAATTAAATTTCGAAAGTAATCAATTCAAAGAATAGCTTATGGTAAAGCTATACATGGAGCGAAAACAAGTTTTTAATCTAGTGCTTATTGCAATGACAGTGTTGCCTCTTGGACAGTTTAAATTTGTTTTATTTTTTAAGGAAAAAATAACCCCAAGTCTCTATACATTAATCAGTATTTTTTTTTAATTTTCATACTTCTAGCTTATTTTCTTTAAAAAATTTATATAAAATCTTGAAGAAAAAAAAATCTCAAATAATATAAACTTATCTATTTCTATACTAAAATTTGTTATTATTATATATTCAATTGTTATTCAAATTTTTAAGTAATTAAATCCCTTATTTAGAACATCATAACAATTCTCTCAATTTTTTCATCCCTTTTATTTGCATCTAAGGCATTAGTTCTTTTAGTTTGAAAATTATTCAGAAGAACCATAAGCTGGCTCAAAGAATGCTATTTTTTTTCTTCTGTGAAGTGGACTTGATACCGTTAATCTTAATCAAAGTATTTGCATCCCTACGCTCTGGTATGGCAGAAATAGCTGCAAAGCCCATTTGGGCATTCAACAAACCTCCAACCAAAATTTTGATTTGCCCATTATTAACAGAGCGTTGTTTTTTACATCATCATTTTTTGTAGCCATCTGATAGTTCAACAGTGTAACTACACTTCAGCAAAATTAATACTCCTTCTCCAATTCTTAATATAAGACTTATTTAACTAATTTAATTATATTAAAAAAGTTAATTAAATTAATATGATATATTTTTTCTAAAATAATATAATCATTTTTATTAACTCCCCACCTCCCTCTTTTACTTAATATTATTGTTGAAGGAGTATCAATAAAAGCAATATGAAAAAAAGTTTATAAATATAGAAAATATATATAATATTTAAGATTAAGATTAAGTCTCTAATTAGATCCTATATTAAAGTCTGGAGGAGTATTATTTATTCCAGCTTATGGTCCTTGTGAGTATCGTCTAAATTAAAAGGACTAATATTTCAAGCAATGGAAAACCGCAAAATTAAAATGTAGAGATTAAAAAAACACAATCAAAGCATGGGGCATATCAATGATAGTTTTCCTAACTTTCAATTGATAGTATAATGTTATTATTACTTTATTGAGATAATTTGATATTTGATTTTACAACTTAAGAAATAAGAAAAGTAATATCAATTTTGATGTTATAATACAGGCTTTTCTTAACACTACCAAACGAAAAAAGAAATGAGAGAGGTACAATGCAGTTGAGGCATGATTCTTATGTTATCTGTACTATGAATTATGAAATTAACGGGGACTTAATTTCAGTGACCAATATGGCTGGTCCAATTTTTTATTTGGATGGCCTAGATTTAATATGATCTTATTTATATTTAAATAGTTTTTTTATTTTAAAACTTTATTAAAAAATGTTTTTATTTCATTTGAACCGTACAAATTATTCACTCTACGTATGATGTATCCCCAAAGTTTGGTTTGATACGTAGAATAATTATTTTTTTTTTTAAAAAAAGATGAAAATAGGAATAGAATTGGAAATGGAAATAAGCTAAGGGTGTCCAAAAGTTTGTTTTAGTTCGATTGCCAAAATATGAATATAAAACTTTATAGGCTTTAAATTTTGAGAGAGTTCATATATTTTTAATTAATGAAATCACTTAGAATAGGATTCGAAAGTCGCATTAGACTTCATAATTTATATATTCAAACAATTAAGTTGTTCTCACATTTGCATACTCAATACTCAAATATGAAGCCTTTGGTTTGGCTAGCACATGTAGGTACTTGTTATTGATCTAGTTGGTTGAGATTAAAATTTTAAAATTAGAAGGCATAGTAGATTGAATTTTATTTTACTACTATTATATTTTAAAATACATATATTTTATACTATAATTGATCTAAAATAGGATTTAAGTAATTCTCATTTTAAAAACTTGCAATAAAAGTATTTGTTATCGTGAATTTTGGTTCAAGTGGTACCTCACACCCCCTTTAACTGGGAGGGGTGAGACACCCTTCCCTATGGGCGATGGTTATGATTATATGGGGAAAAAATATTATACAAATATCATATGCATTTGAAAAAAAAAAATCATGGCTTCTATCAATATTTTCTCACTAGATTTTAGTTTTGGAAATAATACAAATATGTGAATATCAAAATACTTGTCAAAAGAAAAAAATCACGTAAAGGTAGTTTTTTTTAGACATAATGTACTAGAAAACATAGCCTGAGGAGTTGAAACAAATTCTTAATAGGTCAAAGTGGTCAAAAGTGGTGAACTCACTTCATCCTTTTATTAACATTTTTCTCACCACATTTTAACTTTGAAAATACAAAAACATGGGTATCAAAATAATCCTAAAATATTTTAAAAGAAGTTCAAAATCAATGCACTTTTTTCCATTTAGCCCAGCCAAAAGTTTTTAAACAAATAAGAAAATTAAAAATATATTTATATCCAAAAAATTGTTCAATATAAATATACTGATTTAATATATATATAATATTTAAGACAAAAATAAATCTTACGCTAATTATAACCCAACCTATTTTTAACATTTAAACCACAGTTTTGAGAGAATAATGATTTTGCAAAACTTCTATTGCTGGGTATAAACAAAGGGAGAGGTGGTGGAACGGGCCTTGTCTCAGGGATAAGGATGCAGTGATGGTTGAATAAGCTCTTCATTTGCTCTGTCATCTCTAGCTGTTAGTGATGCTAATCACTTGAAAAGTAATATTGATTCTTCAGACACAATAGTTTTAAAGATTTATGAAATTCAAATGAAATGTTTGAAACTGGCATTTTGGACCACAGCAGTTGGCTAGATTTGAGAAATTTATATTGATAGTCAACTGGATCACTCTCACACTGTTGACGTTGATAATATTCTAATTAACGATCCACCAAATTTGAGTTACGAAGTTGCAAAACTTTTGATTGAAGATTTGCCAGATTTTTAAGCAAAACTTGTTGAAATTGTTGAAATTTATACCGATATGGAGCCGGTCATGAGCTCTCAAGTCAATGAAATTCTGGTTGTTCTACCAAAGTTGTTGAAATTCATAAAAGAAACTCCAAACTTACAGATAGTTTGTCAGATTTTAGCTGTCATGTTACTCAAAATCATATTGATGATGATCTACCAATTTTGAATTCACAAGTTATTGTTGTATTTGTGAATACTTTGTTATGCATAATTGTAGTTAGATGTTAAAACTTCCAAACTAATTCTTTGGTTGAGATAAGGTTCTATTATGGATAACACCCGTTCTGAACTAACTTCTAAATTAACTTTTTTATTGGATCTGTATTTTTTAGTTTATAACTTGTTATTTGTCATTTGAAGGTTATTAGTGAATTTGATGTAGCATTCATTTAGCACACACAACTAGAAAAAAAATACTTGTCACAGCGCTACTTCATGGCGGTTAAAAGTAAAAACGCCATAAAAAATGTGGCATATTCATATATAAATACGCATTTTAGAAACTTTTTATAGCATTTTTTTTAACTGCCATCAAAAGTGACACTGAGAATTTATAATAATAATTTTTATAACAATCGTCATTATAATTCAATCCTTTTGTCTTCCTGCCTTTGCCTCTTCATACCCTATTATAGAAAGAAAGTGTACTTCTCTTGCCTCTTCGGTTTCCAACCTCTTTACCCATCATAAAGGAATGCCAATAGATACCTCTTATGAATCATCTTTTCCTTAATCTTAAATACCCTTCAATTGTACTTTTTGTTCCACTTCTTTTTCCTCAATTTGTTTCCTCTTGTTATCGTCTTTGTCTTACTGTCTTCTTTATTTTTCTTTACATGGCATCCTCTTCAAGCTTTTTTCCTTCCCATTCACATAAAAGATCATGTGATGATTTTGAGGAACCTGATGCCTACTTTACCACTTCCAAACCTCCTCAAACATCTGAAAGAATTTATAAACCGAATGGATAATTTGGAGAACTCAGTTGAAGAGCTCTCCCTTCAAGTAGAGAACCTTCAAGAACAGTTTGACAGTCTCCATTCTAATCTCTGCCGATAACATAACTAGCGAAACTTCCACTACCTTTTAGATGACCCAGATGACTCCTAAAACTCAAACAACTCTTCATCTGATTGAAAGGCTTCACGCATTTCTTTCATTTCCTTTTTTTGATACTTTTTTAGCACTTGAGGATAAGATGTGATTTTCTTACAAAATGTAAAGAATATTCGGCTAGAATATTTTCTGAGGAATAGTCAAACAAGTTAGAATATTTTATAAAGTCAATTATTATTATTTTGATCAATTGTGTACACATTTTTCTTAAGAATAAACCTATTATTATATTGTACTGAGTTTGATATCAATATAATTGTAGGATGCAATTTGTATATAGTTTCTTTGAGATTTTTAAGGGTTTTACGGGAAGTTTACCATTTATTTTATGCATATAATTGTGTTTTTATGTTAATACATGATTGTGCATGACAATGTGGTGATCAAAAAGTTAAATGGTAAATTAACTCCTCCAAACTGCATTTATGTTGTTCTTCAATTAGTTGGACTTTTACTGTGAGCTTTGATTTTAAATTGCAGGTATTTTGGAGGAGAATCAAGGACTAATGAGAGCAAAAAAGAAATCAGAAGACAAGGAGGATCAAATAAAGAAGCCAGTTTTGTGGTCTTTAGTCACAACTAAAGTGTCAACATGTCACGACCTTATTTCTTCTAAGAAGCTTTTCTACGTTTACAGGTCGCTACCAAAATATGGATCTAGTCATGACTAAAAGGTACAGTTAGTGAAGCTGAGCACTTTTTATTAGGTCATTCTAGAATTAAAGGAATAAGGAGCAGTCAGACGAAGGGGCTGGATTTTTTGCTAGATTTGGTTAAGAAGCAGTGCTCACTCTCTCTCAACATTCTCTCTACAACCTTCACATATATCTTTCATTTTTCTTCACCTTTCTATAGATTTTCACCTTTCTACATCGATTAATCCACTTCTACCATCTTTCTCTTAATCTTTCCATCACCTTTTTTTTGCATTCTTCATGGCATCAATTTTGGGCAGAGATGGAAGCACAGTAGGAGTTATAAGAGGCTATAACTTTAGTCTCTTGGTGATGGATATCATAGCTTGAGCTCATGGATTGTATTGGGGAGTTTTCTATCTTAATGTGCACCTATTTCATATTTTGACATTTATAGACTTAGGGATTTCATTGTATTAATAGGGATTGAATGTTGATTGATTATTCTCATATTAGATATTTGTAATTGACATTGGATGATGAGATTGTTGATTTTAATATAAACGTTTCAATTTTAATTTATGGATAGTTGGACTATTGTTAATGATTCTTGATATTTAATTCAATTGTTTGAAGTATATGGTTGTCAATTGATGATCATTTGAAGGCATCATCATCATCTAATTTAATTACACACTAAGTAGTTTTCAATAGGGTATTAAGAAGTTTTTAAGCTAGCTTTGATCAAAGGAGTTTAAGAACTATTATTACACTGGACTCAATCGATTGATTGAGGGTTTACTTAAGACTTAGTGATTTTGAACCTCCCATATCGAATTAAGAGCAATGATAGTTATGTTTCCATCATCAAGAGTATTTCTTAACATATTTATTTCATAATCTAACTCATTTTCATCTTAATCAAAAATACAAAAATATTTACTTTATTGTACCCCTTATTTTATACATCAATATTCAATCAAATCCAAAAACCCATATTTCACTCAGTTTTTTAATGGCTTTGCCACCAATTTGCTAGGATTTCAATAAAAAGGCTACTTGAGAAGAACCATAGAGTTGTACCTTATACTACATTATTGGGTGCAATTATTATTTTTGATAGATTGGACGACCATAATCCGACCAAGTCAATGGTAATGTTGCTGGGGAGCCAAGTAATTGGTTCCCTAATAGTTGGTTGTCAATTCCATTATCTACTTGAATTAATTCTTTTTGTTTAAACTTTAATTTTTGTTGTTTTCATTACATAGCATAAAATTTTTTTAGAAAGAGAAACAAATATATTATTTTCTTTCATTTTGGCATTTGCTTTATTGCATAGCATTCTGCATTTTTTCTAAGTTGCTGTGAAATTACTCTCTGTGCCTATGAGTCGCGACTAAAACTTATTTGGGTGGTGACCTTATTGCTTTATTGAGGTATTTGATTGGTCTCTGTGATATTCAGTCACAACTTTATTACCACTTATCGTAACCAATTTGAAAGATTTACTCTCTATGAAATTTTGTCACGATGAGTGGAATTAATAGTCGTGACCTCCAATCTATTTTCAAAAGTTTTTGCTCTCTATGTTCGTTACTCGTGACCTGAAAATCCTTTAGTCAAAACCAAATTGAATTTTCTGCCGTGAAACTTCTGTATCTAATTTAGATTACTTGCTCAGTTATTCCTAATTGTTTCTGTGTTGCATGCATAGAAGAACTGAACCATTAATGCCTTTTGACCCTGAAATTGAGAGAAAACTTAGGAAACTAAGAGAATTTAGAGAAGAAGAAACTAGTAAAGTTGTAGCTGAAGAAGAAGAAAAATCAATAGAATCTAGCATCCCTGGATCTAAAATTTGACTTAATTTAGAGATTCCATTAGAAATTTCTAATATGACTGAGATTAATCTTAATGGACATAATGGACATAATAGATAAAGAGAAAATGAAATACCAATTAATGTAGAAGATAATAGAAGTGTGAGGGAAATAAATCATTCTCATGTGAATTATGATCCTTATAGTTTTTACATTAAAGCGACTAATTTTGAAATTAAAGGAGCTTTGATTGTAGCTTTACCTAAACTTCATAGTTTTATAGGAAAATGTCCATATCAGTACTTACAAACCATGCATATGATCTGCTCTTTAATGAAACCTCCAATGACTACATTGGATGATGTCTTAAGGAGGTGTTTCCATTTCACTATAGAAGGGAAGTCTAAGGAGTAGTTATACAATCTACCAACTTATTTCTCAACTCTTACATAGGATCAGTTTAAGTCAACATTTTTAGAACAGTTCTTCCTAGCCTCTAAGACAACTCGATGAAGAAGGAGATTACAAATATTTTGCAATAGGATGGAGAGTCATTACGTGAATATTGGACAAGATTTATCAACTTGTTAGCTCGATGTCCACATTACAACATGACAAAAGCTGATTTAGTAGATATTTTCTTTGATGGTCTACTTCCTCACAACAAGGTATCTTTGAATGCAACAGCAAATGGATCTTGGTGAGATAAAACTCCATAAGCAAGTTGGGAGTTATTCCAGAAAATGGCTAATGAACATCATCAGAGTCAGGATATAAGAAGAATGCTCACATCATCTTTGGGTAATTCAAAAGAGATTTTGGCAAAAATAGCATCTTTAGGAAACCGAATGGAAAAGAGAATGACTTTACTTGAAAGAGAGCTACATTCTACAAAGCAAGTTCATGCAGTGAAACCTCACAAGCATTAGTTATAGGGTATGAGTTATGCGGTTCAATGATGCATGCTATAAGTACATGTCATAGACAGTATGAAGAAGTAGTAGCAATGTATCAAGGTAGAGACAATCAATACTAGAAGAGAGACCCATACTCCAACACATACAGTCTTGGTTAGAGAGACCACCTAAATTTTAGGTAGGGGAGTAAGGAAAATAGGTCAAACCAATTTCAAGAAGATGGTGCTTTTTCAAGCAACTACTAAAGTAATGCAAGGTCTATGGTTCCTACTCAACCTAATGCTTTAGTAGCATTAAGACTATATGAGACTTGTCAATTGTTGAAGAGTATGGCTGCATAAATGAACAACATAGATGGTAGAATGAACAATACAGATAACAAGCTCAAAGAGAATGATGATCAATTCACCTCCATAGCTCAATGATTCAAAGTATGCAGAAGGATAATACATATGTACATAGGAAATTTGAGGAGTTAAGTTCTAAGAATGCTAATATTTCCAGTCATTTAACTCAAGTTTCAAATATAGTGAGTGACATTTAAACAAAGAGTAGTGGCAGCAACCTTTGAATACTGTTATTAATCCAAAGGGCTTGAATGCTATATCACTCAGAAGTGGGAGAAAAGTTCATTTAAAGGAAGATGATGCACCAAGGGAGAATTGAAAGACCTTAAAGTTAAAAATACATCATTGTCACAGATGAATATTAGGAAATCAGAGAGTGAGAAAGAACAACAGCTTATGATTAAGAAAGCTACCCAAGAGGGGAACTCACAATAAGAAATACAAGAGAAGCAAGAAGAGGAAGAGATAATGCAAAGTCCAGTGTACAACCAGAAATAAGCAAAGGAGAAGGAGTCAAGCACATAAGGAGCCTCTATGCCTACAAATAAGGAGTTAAGTATAAATGATTTCCCTTTTCCTAAAGCTTACTTTGTTGGAAAGAGAATGATTGATCCTGAGTTTACAAAAGACACTTATACTCTTTTTTAATAAAATTAAAATAAATATTCATATAGTTGAATTCCTCAAAAGAAACCCTAAGTATGCTAAATTTGTGAAAGAGTTGTATGCTGATAAGAAGAAATTTAGACCTCTTGAGAGAATTCAGGTGAATGCTAATGTGTCGTCACTTTTTAATGTTGAATTACTGGTTAAGTGCCAAGACCCAGGATCTTATACAATCCCATGTACTATAGTAAAAGTTCATATTAAGGGAGAATTATTAAAACTAAGGGCTGTCATTAATGTAATGTCTTAGTCAGTATACTTAGCCTTAGGTATTAATAATCTTTTAGACACAAGTTTAGTGCTCCAATTAGCTGATAGATCAATTAGGTATCCTAAGGGAATTCTTCAGGATATTCCAGTACAAGTCAAGGATTTAATGTTCTCAGTTGATTTCTATGTTCTGGATATGTCCAGTGAGCTAGTGAATGAAAGCACTTTGATCCTAAGCAGACATTTCCTCCAAACTTCCAAGGAAATAATTACTATGAACTATAGCTCTATTACAATGGAAGTTGGAGAACATATAGTGTTGTGGCCTAGGAATTTTTATTCTTTTTAACAAAGGATATATGTATATCAGATGCAAAAGATTTCAATGGGAGTAGGTTAGCAGAGTGGTCATTAGGCGCAAGCATGAAGCAAGAGGTTCCGTGTTCGATCTCTGGCCACTGCGAGAAGTGAAGATTTCTTTTAATTTCTAGAGCGTGAAAATTACGATTTTGCCCCTGCCCCTTTAAACCTTTCAGACGTCGTACCTTCACCATTGTTCTCTGTTTTTGTTGCGGCGACACAGGCGAAAGGAGTCAGCAAGAGCAGTGCTGATGCTTCACACGATAGACAACCGTTGTCGTGCACCCAAACCCTGCTTCCTTTATCATTTCTGACGCCGTACTCATTCACTTTCTCTGTTTTGCATCAGCGATTCAGAGGAGGTAGCAGCGGGAGTGCAGGGAGGAAGATTTTACGCCATCGGTGCCTTGCTGCCGTTGACTTCATTGCCTGGGTTATCGCATTTGAATTGTCCACTCAGTTTCAGTCTCAAATTTATCAATATATGTAGCGAGGGGGTGAGAGCTGAAGACTGTTACAGAATAGGAAGGAATCGCTTGACGGTCGATGCGTTGTCGAAGCACTCTGCTGTTGGTTTCAACCGTTGCTGTCGCCATCGCCGTAGTTTCCTTGCTGGATAGATTTGGTTCCTCAGTTAAGCTATGGCTACCTGAAGCCGTGTGGGTGTTTGTTCTGTGGAGCTATTGTCAAATTTTATTGTACCACCCTAGCAACCTCCGTTTTCCTTCCCTTAGAGTTTGGCGGCTAGTTTGGAAACTCCTTTGGTCTCTCTATTCCTTAGTCGCATCATTCCCATCACTATTGGCGTGCCCACTCGAGCTTCTATCCGTCGCTGCTGTAAGTACTGAAAACATGACATATTCATCTTTTTCCTGTTGGGTAGTGTTGTTTCTGCTTTGGGTATAATCAGTTGCGGCTGCTATGTATGGGCTCTCTAATTTGGCGGTGGTTGTGAATTGTATGGCATTTGGTTTCCTAATTAGCCGTGGAGATTTAAGCTTTTGGTAAATCCACAATGGTGTTTAGGCAGTTATATGTTGATTTGTTATGGCTTCGGTGGTTTTTAAACTTTTGGTAACAAGAGGATTATGAGACTATTAAATGTATGTTGTATTAGATGATCTCTTGCATTGTTGAAGGTATATATATGCATAGAAGGACACTACTATTTTGATTTGGGCTGAACAGAATATGCACGCTCATATGCATTATATGCTATCGTGCTTGTTTTGGGGATAATTATATATTCATAATGAGAGAAAATAGGCTGTTGTCTTGGATAGTAGAAAGTCTTGTTACTATAGAAGGTAATCGTGTGGGCAAATTATGGGTTATGTTTTGAGATAGAGTTAAGCTCATAAGTATTTTAACTTGGTAAAGAAAATGTTTTGAATATTAAAAAATAGCATTAGAACTATTGTGAGCTATTATAATTGATTGAAACTTTAAGGTGCTAACCCCAATATTGAGTTGAGTTTTGGGTTAAGGGATGCTTGTTATTAGTACAAAGGTTAATGGGCAATGTCTTTTGAAAATGATTTAATGTGATAATCCTATTGTGGATCTGTAGTGATTGGGAAATGGTAGGAGCTTATGAATTGAGTTGTGGTTGTATGGTTGATGGTGTGTTATAGATAGAAATGATAGCTTAAGGATGATTGATTTCTGTGTAAGCTTTAATTAGTATGGTAATGTGTTGATTCGGTATACCAGGGAATTGAGAAGTGAATATTATCGGAAGTTGTTTGACAGAAAGAGTAAAGGTTTAAGAGCGTGTCAGGTGAGTGAATAACGTTCCCTAAAATTTATATTTTCAAATGCATTGTCATTTCAAATGATGAATTTCACATATGGATTTCGAAAAGCAAAATTTTATGAAAGTATGGTTTAAATCGTTAGAAATGATTTTCTTTCGATTGGTTTACAAAAGAATTATGATTATGCATGAACATGGATGAATAAGCTTTTTGAAAAGAGTTTGGCAAAAGTTGCATTGAGTTGATGTTATTCATGAAATATATTCTTATGCGAATTTCATATAATTTTACAGTAACTTGATTTTAAATGTACATGCTGGGGTTTTTGAGATTCAAAGTGGTTTTTACTAACGGTTATGGCATTGAAACGGTTGAGATTATTATATGTGAAATAAACCCCATGCATGATGGAAATGTTTTAGAAAGGATGGAATACAGAACGCTGGTTGCTAATAGTAGTACTGTTAGCCCTTGGTGCACCTTGGTTACCTGAGCTCGATAGATTATACCGTGGGTTTCGTACTCGCGAAGGGTAGTGGTTGAGCTACCAAATTTCACCGTGGGTTTCGTACTCACGAGGGGTAGTGGTTGAGCTACCAGATTTCACCGTGGGTTTCGTACTCGCGAAGGGTAGTGGTTGAGCTACCAGATTTCACCGTGGGTTTTGTACTCGCGAAGGGTAGTGGCTAAGCTACCAGATTTCACCGTGAGTTTTGTACTCACGAAGGTTAGTGGCCTTGAGCCACCGACAGTTAGCGGCTTCGAGCTGCCAGATTGGTTAGTTACCCTCGTGGACTGTGTGTCCACGTCTGTTTTTGTTCTGTTGAAGTCCTACAGAAAGATCATGATTTTGAAAGGATTGTTTTTAAATGATTGGGTTGAAATGGTTATTTCAGATTGATTTGAAATGGTTCTTTCAGATTGTTGTTTCCCCTGAAATACAAATGTTTATGGAAAGGTTTGCATCAGATTACGAAATATTATGAAATATATTTTTAACATGATTATGCATTGTTTATTTCCACATTTCTTTAAATCATGTTTTTGGGACGTTATTCACGAGTAGATTATTTGGCTTCAGATAGTGCAGGTGACCTTAACCCTTTCGCTGAGCAGTGAAGAGCCTTGTTGCCAATCTGAAGCGTCGTTTTTGACAAAATTACTTTTGATGAAATTATCATTTAGAAAGTGTTTGTATTATTTTGAAAAGAAGGTAAATGCTCCACATAATCCTTAGAAAAGATTCTATTTTTGGAAATTGTTATGGAAACTTTAAACGTCGTATCTGAGATTTTAGGCTTTCGGAATATAAAACTATTCATATTCCATGCCGGTCACGGTCTAAATTTTGGGATGTGACAGTTTGGTATCAGAGCCAAAGTTTTTCTATGGCTACGTGTAGCAGGGATACTTCGGTGGGGTCTCAATTATCGTTATGAACCCGGGCATAACCATAGTTGAGGCATTTCTGAAGATCTCTAGGAGAAATTCAAAAGTGTTCGATTTTCTTATGATTTTGAAAACGTATTTTTCTTGAAATTGAATAATTTTTATGTTTTACGAATAGTTAAATGTCTCCTAGATGTGTACCATCTAGAGGGAGCTTTAGGGCTTTGGATCAAGGCCCTGCTCAGCGAAGTGATTTGCCTCCTCGAGGCTAAGGAAAGGGTCATAGTGGAGTTTAGGTGTCAGGGAAAGTCGATCCCTTAAACCTATGTAAGAATCTTATTTAAAGTCAAACCATTAGAATCCATAGTCCCTTGTTATTTCTATACTATCTAAGCATGTGATTTGAGAAGAAACCTATAGCGTTATTAAGGTGGATAATATTTTAGTCAAGTTATTGGAATTCAGTAAGTTGGATCCTCCTAAGTTCACAGGTTTTGATTCTCGAGAGGAACCTATGAAATTTCGTATGAGGGTATTGAAAAGAGGTATAAAAACTTGTTTGGGTAGATTTTGAAGCTTTGGTTATGTGAAATCAAGCTAATGGGTATTGTTTTAGATATGATGATTTTGGCTTTTCTCGAAAGTACTTTAAAATGTTAAAGGCTATGAGTTTTGAGTTTGAGAATTGATTTTAAAAATCCATGAGGTCAGACATTCGTAAGCTAAGAGAAATAAGATTTGTTTAGTACATTGTCCCAAGTGTGGGGTATGAAGGTGTTTAAATGTTTGTTTAGTGTTGTAAACCTTTGATTACTCTGGTTAGCTAAGGTTGAAACATCAGTTAAATGGTTTGGGATAGAAAGCTATTGATTATAGATTTAAAGTGATGTATCTGTTGGAAATCGTGCCCTAGGGGCCAATCATTGTCTTATGAACATTATTGATTTATGAATTTATTAATTGAGTTATCATATTATTTGCATGTTTACTATGATGACCATCCTTGGATAATTCATGATATTATCCTAAATGTCCCTGGTCGATCATCTATGTGGGAGCACAGATGAAATAAGACCAGTATGACTTTGAAGATGTATAGAGATATAAATTAAAGTCATAAGCACATGTAAGAGTACAGGGTGTTGGACCGACCCGCTATGAGAGAACTGCATGGGTAACGTCATAAGCTTCTCTCATATACAAACCATGTCAATATGCCCTTTGACCTGAGATCATCATGGATTCCTACATGACAAAACGCTTAGCTTTGACCTAGTCAAAAGTCACTTTTGACCGAGTGATCATAAAGACTATGTTCGGGCTTAGTGGTTTTTCATGCGGAGGAATGTGAATGGTCAAGATGGAATTTGTCCCTCACATTCGTGGAGAGATATTACTGGGCCCCTCGATGAGTGAGTCTGAGAAATGTATGGCCATACTATAATGGAAAGGTAGTTCCATTTCTATAGTCAGACTACTCAGGGATCGAGAAAGTAACGGTCAGGAATAGGAGGATGACATTATCCATGCCTCATCCATGACCAAAATATCGCGTGACAGAAGGGACATGATATGGTTGTATAAAAGGTTACATCGTTTATCGATCCTCATATGATTTGGGTAGTCGTTATGTCTTGCTAGAGACCGCTTGCGACTTGTGGGCTAGTATAGCAAATGGCCCACTGCCAACTTCATATGGGCCTACAGGGTCGCACACAAAATAGCCCAACACGAGCTATGATGTCCAGATTCATTGAATCTAAGACATGTCCAGATTCAATGAAAGATCCAGGTGAATGTATATATATTTATTTATATTTATATTCGTATATATATAAATTCGTATATATATAATTATATATATGAGATATATGAGATTTAATTTATATGGATAAATTAAATCCCTATCACGTTTGAATTCAAAATTCAAATTGATAGGATATCTCATATAAGAGATATTTATAAGATTTAATTTATAAGGATAAATTAAATCTCTATCACGTTTGAAATTCGAAATTCAAATTGATAGGATATCTCATATAAGAGATATTTATAAGATTTAATTTATAAGGATAAATTAAATCTCTATCACGTTTGAAATTCGAAATTCAAATTGATAGGATATCTCATATAAGAGATATTTATAAGATTTAATTTATAAGGATAAATTAAATCTCCATCACGTTTGAAATTCGAAATTCAAATTGATAGGATATCTCAAATTTGATTTATGAGAATAAATCAAAAATAGTTCAGTCTCATCTTTATTTAAAATTAAATAAATGGGTAATTAAATCTGTGGGACGAATTTGATATTATTTTATTTAATTAGTTTCTTATAAAATCATACAATATATGATATTGTATTATTTTGGAATTAATATAAGATTAACTCCAAAATCCAATTCGGTTGACAGAAAAAAAACGCATAGCATCCTATATATCTGATTTTAGGAGCTGCGTTTTAAAGAGAAAAAACACACATAGAACACAGAAAGGCCGAAGGGGACTCTGCAAAAGGTTTGCAGATAAGAAACTGCTGAAATAGAGACGGAGAGGATGAACTCTTGAGAAAGCCCTGGAGGGACAAGAGACGCTAGCACGTCGTTCGTGGTTGAAAAGCTGTTCGTGTGGATACCAGTAGAGGAAGCCGACCTGAGTCGTCGACTTCTTGTGATCAGAAAGGGAGCACGAGCTGCAGAGCGAAGCTGTGAATGTCGTGACCGAAAGCTGTGAAAGTCGCTGAGGCACACTAAGGGTAATACTTCTTCCCACTTGACTTAAACACATACGGTAGATCCTGGCAAGGAATGGAAAAATTTTTAAAATTAATTTCCGCTGCGTATCTTCCAATTCCTTACAGTGTCTAGCATATTTTAAATATTAAAGCTTTAAGATGGGATTTTTAAAGAGAATTTTATGTGAAGTTAATTATTGTGGTTTTAAAGAAATGCATTGATACTTTTGAATGGGAGTAAGGGTTGAAGATACCCATGTTTTTGTAAGGAATTGAAAGACACGCAGCGGAAATTATCTTAAAAATTTTTCATTCCTTGCCAGGATCTACCGTATGTGTTTAAGTCAAGTGGGAAGAAGCATTACCCTCAGTGTGTCTCAGCGACTTCCACAGCTTTCGGTCACGACGTTCACAGCTTCTCTCTGCGGCTCGTGCTCCCTTTCTGATCACAAGAAGTCGACGACTCAGGTCGGCTTCCTCTACTGGTATCCACACGAACAACTTTTCAACCACGAACGACGTGCTAGCGTCTCTTGTCCCTCCAGGGCTTTCTCAAGAGTTCGTCCTTTCCGTCTCTATTTTGGCAGTTTCTTATCTGCAAACCTTTTGCAGAGTCCCCTTCGGCCTTTCTGTGTTCTATGTGTGTGTCTATTCTAAACGTAGCTCCTAATATTAAATATATAGGATGCTCTACGTTTTCCCTAACCGAAAAGGATTTTAGGAGTTAATCTTATATTAATTCCAAAATAATACAATATCATATATTGTATGATTTTATAAGAAACTAATTAAACAAAATAATATCAAATCCGTCCCACAGATTTAATTACCCATTTATTTAATTTTAAATAAAGATGAGACTGAACTATTTTTTGATTTATTCTCATAAAACAAATTTGAGATATCCTATCAATTTGAATTTCAAATTCAAACATGATAGGGATTTAATTTATCCTTAAAATTAAATCTTATAAATATCTCTTATATGAGATATCCTATCAATTTGAATTTCGAATTCAAACGTGATAGAGATTTAATTTATCCTTATAAATTAAATCTTATAAATATCTCTTATATGAGATATCCTATCAATTTGAATTTCGAATTCAAACGTGATAGGGATTTAATTTATCCTTATAAATTAAATCTCATATATCTCATATATATAATATATATATATACGAATTTATATATATACGAATATAAATATAAATAAATATATATACATTCACCTGGATCATTCATTGAATCTGGACATGTCTTAGATTCAATGAATCTGGACATCATAGCTCGTGTTGGGCTATTTTGTGTGCGACCCTGTAGGCCCATATGAAGTTGGCAGTGGGCCATTTGCTATACTAGCCCACAAGTCGCAAGCGGTCTCTAGCAAGACATAACGACTACCCAAATCATATTAGAATCGATAAACGATGTAACCTTTTATACAACCATATCATGTCCCTTCTGTCACGCGATATTTTGGTCATGGATGAGGCATGGATAATGTCGTCCTCCTATTCCCGACCGTTACTTTCTCGATCCCTGAGTAGTCTGACTATAGAAATGGAACTACCTTTCCATTACAGTATGGCCATACATTTCTCAGACTTACTCATCGAGGGGCCCAGTAATATCTCTCCACGAATGTGAGGGACAAATTCCATCTTGACCATTCACATTCCTCCGCATGAAAAACCACTAAGCCCGAACATAGTCTTTATGATCACTCGGTCAAAAGTGACTTTTAACTAGGTCAAAGCTGAGCGTTTTGTCATGTAGGAATCTATGATGATCTCAGGTCAAAGGGCATATTGACATGGTTTGTATATGAGAGAAGCTTATGACGTTACACATGCAGTTCTCTCATAGCGGGTCGGTCCAACACCCTGTACTCTTACATGTGCTTATGACTTTGATTTATATCTCTATACATCTTCAAAGTCATACTGGTCTTATTTCATCTGTGCTCCCACATAGATGATCGACCAGGGACATTTAGGATAATATCATGAATTATCCAAGGATGGTCATCATAGTAAACATGCAAATAATATGATAACTCAATTAATAAATTCATAAATCAATAATGTTCATAAGACAATGATTGGCCCCTAGGGCACGATTTCCAATAGTTTTAAAGCTTAAACATGAGTGGCAAGTGTATTTAAGAGAGAACTAAAACATAGTGATCACCAAAAGGCTTAAGGGTCACGTATGGTATGAATTATTTAGATGGTGTTGTTGACAGCTTTAAGGTTTGAATTAGTAGTTAGTGAACTTGCAATTAATTATATCAATTATTGTCTTAATGTTTTAAGAATGTTTAAAATAGTGTTCCAAGTGTTATGGTATGATTAAGGACTTTAGAATGTTACATATAAAGATAGAGATGATTGAAGGATTTGATATGCGGTGTTCTTAATAGTTGTTCAATAATTTTAAGAGTGCGGAGGAGCACGAACATCATTTGCGGATAGTGTTGCAAAGGTTGCTAGAACGATAACTTTATGCCAAATCTTCTAAGTGTGAGTTTGGGTTAATTGAGGTCACTTTCTTGTGACACGTGGTGTCAGAAGATAATGTTTAGATTAATCCAAACAAGGTTGAGGCAGTCAAAAAGTTGGCCGCCACCTACTGCGATCACTGAGATTCGAAGTTTCTTAGGCCTTGTAGGATATTATTGTCATTTTGTTCAGGATTTTTCAAGAATAGTGGCTCCGATAACAAGATTAACTCAGAAGAATGTGAAATTCGTTTGGGATGACAGGTGTGAAGGAAGTTTTCAAAAGTCACAGGATTCATTTCAAAAAAACAAGAAAAGTATTGCATACTCGATTGAATTTAAGCACCGCTTTTCATGGATTTTGGTGAGCAATCTGAGAGAACTATCTAAATAGCGGAGGATATGTTAAGGACTTGTATCATGGATTTCGGTGAAAGTCGGGATAAGCATTTTCTGCTAGTAGAATTTGCTTATAATAACATCTATCAATCAAGTATTCAGATGGTAATGTTTGAGGTATTATACGGAAGACACTATAGAACTATAATTAGATGGTTTGAAGTTGGTGACAGAAACATTAGGATCAGATTTGGTTTAAGATAATAAAAAGAAAGTGAAAGTGATTCAACAAAGGTTATTGACAGCTTAGAGTTGACAGAAGTCTTATGTGGATTATTGTCATAGGGAATTGGAATTTATGGTCAGAGATAAAGTGTACTTGAAGGTGTCACAAATGAAAAGTGTTATGATATTCAAGAGAATAGGCAAGTTGAGTCCGAGGTTTATTGGTCCCTTTGAGAGTTTGGATAAACTAGGTGGGGTAGCGTACAAGTTAGCCTTACCACCAGAATTATCGGGAATTCATCCGGTGTTTCATGTATTGATGCTACAAAAGTACTGGTATGATTTATCCCATGTTGTAGAATATCAAGAAGTTCATGTGAATGAAGACTTGTCATATGATGAGTATCCAGTAACTATTATTGTTAGACAAGTAAAGAAGTACGATCAAAAGAGATTCTTTGAGTAAAGGTATTACGACGTAATCATTTAGAGTAAGAAACTACTTAGGAAATTGAGAGCGAGATTTATATCAAGTACCCGCATCTATTCGAGAACTAAAGTGAGTATATTTTCAAATTCGGAGGACCGAATTTTTTTAAGAGGGGGAGAATGTTGTGGCCTAGGAATTTTTATTCTTTTTAACAAAGGATATATGTATATCAGATGCAAAAGATTTCAATGGGAGTAGGTTAGCAGAGTGGTCATTAGGTGCAAGCATGAAGCAAGAGGTTCCGTGTTCGATCTCTGGCCACTGCGAGACGTGAAGATTTCTTTTAATTTCCAGAGCGTGAAAATTACCATTTTGCCCCTGCCCCTTTAAACCTTTCAGACGTCGTACCTTCACCATTGTTCTCTGTTTTTGTCGCAGCGGCACAGGCGAAAGGAGTCAGCAAGAGCAGTGCTGATGCTTCACGCGATAGACAACCGTTGTCGTGCACCCAAACCCTGCTTCCTTTATCATTTCTGACGCCGTACTCCTTCACTTTCTCTGTTCTGTATCAGCGGTTCAGAGGAGGTAGCAGCGGGAGTGCAGGGAGGAAGATTTTACGCCATCGGTGCCTTGCTGCCGTTGACTTCATCTCCTGGGTTATCGCATCTGAATTGTCCACTCAGTTTCAGTCTCAAATTTATCAATATATGTAGCGAGGGGGTGAGAGCTGAAGACTGTTACAGAATAGGAAGGAATCGCTTGACGGTCGATGCGTTGTCGAAGCACTCTGCTGTTGGTTTCAACCGTTGCTGTCACCATCGCCGTAGTTTCCTTGCTGGATAGATTTGGTTCCTCAGTTAAGCTATGGCTACCTGAAGCCGTGTGGGTGTTTGTTCTGTGGAGCTATTGTCAAATTTTATTGTACCACCCTAGCAACCTCCGTTTTCCTTCCCTTAGAGTTTGGCGGCTAGTTTGGAAACTCCTTTGGTCTCTCTATTCCTTAGTCACATCATTCCCGTCACTATTGGCGTGCCCACTCGAGCTTCTATCCGTCGCTGCTGTAAGTACTGAAAACATGACATATTCATCTTTTTCCTGTTGGGTAGTGTTGTTTCTGCTTTGGGTATAATCAGTTGCGGCTGCTATGTATGGGCTCTCTAATTTGGCGGTGGTTGTGAATTATATGGCATTTGGTTTCCTAATTGGCCGTGGAGATTTAAGCTTTTGGTAAATCCACAATGGTGTTTAGGCAGTTATATGTTGATTTGTTATGGCTTCGGTGGTTTTTAAACTTTTGGTAACAAGAGGATTATGAGACTATTAAATGTATGTTGTATTAGATGATCTCTTGCATTGTTGAAGGTATATATATGCATAGAAGGACACTACTATTTTGATTTGGGCTGAACAGAATATGCACGCTCATATGCATTATATGCTATCGTGCTTGTTTTGGGGATAATTATATATTCATCATGAGAGAAAATAGGCTGTTGTCTTGGATAGTAGAAAGTCTTGTTACTATAGAAGGTAATCGTGTGGGCAAATTATGGGTTATGTTTTGAGATAGAGTTAAGCTCATAAGTATTTTAACTTGGTAAAGAAAATGTTTTGAATATTAAAAAATAGCATTAGAACTATTGTGAGCTATTATAATTGATTGAAACTTTAAGGTGCTAACCCCAATATTGAGTTGAGTTTTGGGTTAAGGGATGCTTGTTATTAGTACAAAGGTTAATGGGCAATGTCTTTTGAAAATGATTTAATGTGATAATCCTATTGTGGATCTGTAGTGATTGGGAAATGGTAGGAGCTTATGAATTGAGTTGTGGTTGTATGGTTGATGGTGTGTTATAGATAGAAATGATAGCTTAAGGATGATTGATTTCTGTGTAAGCTTTAATTAGTATGGTAATGTGTTGATTCGGTATACCAGGGAATTGAGAAGTGAATATTATCGGAAGTTGTTTGACGGAAAGAGTAAAGGTTTAAGAGCGTGTCAGGTGAGTGAATAACGTTCCCTAAAATTTATATTTTCAAATGCATTGTCATTTCAAATGATGAATTTCACATATGGATTTCGAAAAGCAAAATTTTATGAAAGTATGGTTTAAATCGTTAGAAATGATTTTCTTTCGATTGGTTTACAAAAGAATTATGATTATGCATGAACATGGATGAATAAGCTTTTTGAAAAGAGTTTGGCAAAAGTTGCATTGAGTTGATGTTATTCATGAAATATATTCTTATGCGAATTTCATATAATTTTACAGTAACTTGATTTTAAATGTACATGCTGGGGTTTTTGAGATTCAAAGTGGTTTTTACTAACGGTTATGGCATTGAAACGGTTGAGATTATTATATGTGAAATAAACCCCATGCATGATGGAAATGTTTTAGAAAGGATGGAATACAGAACGCTGGTTGCTAACAGTAGTACTGTTAGCCCTTGGTGCACCTTGGTTACCTGAGCTCGATGGATTATACCGTGGGTTTCGTACTCGCGAAGGGTAGTGGTTGAGCTACCAAATTTCACCGTGGGTTTCGTACTCACGAAGGGTAGTGGTTGAGCTACCAGATTTCACCGTGGGTTTCGTACTCGCGAAGGGTAGTGGTTGAGCTACCAGATTTCACCGTGGGTTTCGTACTCGCGAAGGGTAGTGGCTAAGCTACCAGATTTCACCGTGAGTTTCGTACTCACGAAGGTTAGTGGCCTTGAGCCACCGACAGTTAGCGGCTTCGAGCTGCCAGATTGGTTAGTTACCCTCGTGGACTGTGTGTCCACATCTGTTTTCGTTCTGTTGAAGTCCTACAGAAAGATCATGATTTTGAAAGGATTGTTTTTAAATGATTGGGTTGAAATGGTTATTTCAGATTGATTTGAAATGGTTCTTTCAGATTGTTGTTTCCCCCGAAATACAAATGTTTATGGAAAGGTTTGCATCAGATTACGAAATATTATGAAATACATTTTTAACATGATTATGCATTGTTTATTTCCATATTTCTTTAAATCATGTTTTTGGGACGTTATTCACGAGTAGATTATTTGGCTTCAGATAGTGCAGGTGACCTTAACCCTTTCGCTGAGCAGTGAAGAGCCTTCTTGCCGATCCGAAGCGTCGTTTTTGACAAAATTACTTTTGATGAAATTATCATTTAGAAAGTGTTTGTATTATTTTGAAAAGAAGGTAAATGCTCCACATAATCCTTAGAAAAGATTCTATTTTTGGAAATTGTTATGGAAACTTTAAACGTCGTATCTGAGATTTTAGGCTTTCGGAATATGAAACTATTCATATTCCGTGCCGGTCACGGTCTAAATTTTGGGATGTGACATATAGTAACTTTCAATATGAATAAAGTAATGAAATATCCTTTTGACAATTATGCTTTTGCTGGTTTGAATGCTATTGATTATGCCGTTGAAGAGGTTAGGGATGAGCATGAATTGAGTTTGTATGATGGGTATGATTCTATGCTACATAATTCCAAAAATTTCCATGAAGAACCTCAGGAGCATATTGATTCAAATTCATCTTTGAGTGCTTATAATGATTATTTCACATCTCTTTCTTCTGTTTATTCTTTTTCTTGCTATTGTGAAAGCAATGCATCATGTTTCAATTGCTTAGATGTAAATAGCATGCTTTCAGTTTCTCAAGATTTCTCATTCTCACCAGATTTTAATTGAATTTCATCATTTTCAAATGATAATGCGCTTGCATAGGATTTGTTGAGTGATTTTACAGGAATACAAGATATTGTGGAAGTTAGAAATGGAACAAATGAAGAAGGGTCAAGTTTATGTGATACTAAGGTGCGACTTAATGATCCTCCAATCACGACTAAATACTATCTTGATGAGGGAGAGACTCTTTGTGAAAAGGAGTCATGACCTTCAAATGATCAAGTCGCGATCAAAAACTCCTGAGACTGTGAGTAGCGACCTTTGGATCTAGAGACACGCTCTGTCCAAAATGGGTCGCGACGTGAAGTTGAATACAAGCCTGAGAGGTCACAACTAGGAATGTTAGATACAACCAGTAAACTTTAACGTTTTTCAGTTCCACATATCAATGTTATAGTTAAAGGATAATATGTTCTAACTCTACTATTCCTTATTCCCATTCTAAGATTACATCTCATACCTTATACTTTTTGAATGATTTGATATTTGATTCTAGTGTATGTATGAAGGACAATATATTCAATTATGTTATAGCTATAGACTAACTTAAGGTTGGTGCAACATCTGAAGAGATTAAAAACAAGATAAAGGGTCTAAATGAGTTGAACATGAACAACATGCATGACTCTACAAAGGGGAGTAATTCTAACTTAACTTATTTCTCTTATCTTATCCCTTCTATTGTTCAACCCCCTTAATTAGAGTTAAAAGATTTATCTTCTAACCTCAAGTATGTTTATCTTAAATCATACTCAAAGTTGCCAGTAATAATTTCTAGTTCTTTAATTGTTAGTGAAGAGTCTAGGCTGTTAAGAGTACTTAGAAAGCATAGAGAAGCTTTGGGTTGGCAATTAGCTGATATAAAAGAGATAGATGCTATTGTATGCACTTATAGGATTTTTCTTAATGAAAAATCCAAGCCAATTAAACAACCCCAAAGGATATTGAACCCATTGATCTCTGAAGTAGTTAGAAAGGAAATCAGTAAATTGCTGAAGGCATGGATTATATATACTATATCATATAGTGAATGGGTATCTCCTTTTCATGTAGTGCCTAAAAAGAGTAGAATGATAGTAGTGAGGAATGAGAATAATGAATTAATTCATACTAGAGTGCAAAATTTCTAGAGGGTTTGTATTGATTATAGAAAGTTAAGTGACTCTACTAGAAAATATCATTTTCCCTTGCCCTTTATTGATCAAATGCTTGAGAGATTAGCAAGGAAAAGTCATTACTGTTTCCTAGATAAGTATTTAGGATAATTTCATATTCCAATTGCACAGGAAGATCAAGAGAAAATCACATTCACATGTCCATTTGGTATCTATGCTTATAGGAGGATGCCATTTAGCCTGTGCAATGCTCCTAGAACATTTTAAAGAGCTATGATGTCCATATTTAGTGAATTCTTGGAAAGCGACATGTAGGTATTCGTGGATAATTTTACAGTGTATGGTAGAGATTTTGATAAATGTTTAGAAAGTTTAGAGAAAGTCTTAGCAAGATGCATTGAGAAAAAGCTTATGCTGAATTTTGAGAAATGCCATTTTATGGTAGATAAAGGCATAGTTTTAGGGCATTTAATATCTAAGAATGGTATTAAGGTAGATAAAACTAATATTGAGGTTATTTCTTCTCTTCCTTATCCTAATTCTTTAAAAGAACTAAGGTTATTCCTAGGACATGTTGGCTTCCATAGAAGATTTATTAAGGATTTTAGCAAGATTGCATCTCCACTTTCTAAACTTATGCACAAAGATATAAAGTTTTGTTTTGATGAGACTTGCAAGAGATCATTTAACACTCTTAAATCTATACTTATCACACCACACATACCTGCTGCACCTAATTGGATTTAGATTTTGAGCTTCTGTGTGATGCATCAAAGGTGAAATGTTATAAAAGAAAAATGGTAAGTTAACTAAGGTCATTTCATATGGTTCTAAGACATTAGATATTGCTCAAAAGAACTACACTACTACTGAAAAAGAACTCTTTGCCATTGTGTTTGCACTTAATAAATTTAGATTTATCTTTTGAGTGCTAAAGTGATTATATACACTGACCATGTTGCTATAAAGTTCTTGTTTAAAATGCCACAGTCTAAACCAAGGCTTCTTCGATGGATGTTTCTGCTTCAAGAGTCTGATATAGAGGTGAGAGATTGAGCTGGAAAGGTGAACCAAGTTTCAGATCATCTAAGCAGATTACCGACAGAGACAAGGGGAGTACTTATTTCTAATTTTATTTGTGATTCTTTCCCTAATCAATTTCTTTGTTTGGTTGCTATTGTGAAACCTTGGTATGCTTATTTATTTAATTTTAATGAAACTGGCTTAATTCCATCTCATTTGTTTAAATTTCATGCCCAAAAGCTTAAGAGTTAATCTAAATACTTCATTTGGGATAAACCTTTTTTTTGGAAGTTGTGCTCCAATCAAGTATTAAGATTATGTGTTCCTGACCAAGATCACAAATCAGTTTTATAAGCTTGTCATTCATGGGTTTGTGGGGGTCATTTTGGGGGGAAAATTACTGCACGTAGGGTCCTTGAATCCAATTTATATTGGCCTTACCTTTTTAAAGATGCCTTTGAGTTTTGTAAAGCCTGTGATAGATGCTAAAGATTTGGGGGATTAGTAAATGAAGTGAGATGTCACAACAACCTATTCTATTTTGTGAGATCTTTTATGTATGGGGAATAGATTTCATGGGACCTTTTTCACCTTTAGTAGGATTTCATTACATGCTTTTGGTTGTAAACTATTTATCTAGGTGGGTAGAGGCTATTCCTATAAGACTGGATGATACTCAAACAGTCTTCAAATTTCTAAGGTCTCACATCTTTAATAGATTTGGAGTACCTAAAGCATTAATTAATGATCAAGGCACCCATTTTTGCAATAAGTTAATTAATAACTTATTGACAAAATATTGTGTAACTTATAGTCTCAACCCCATACCACCCTCAAACCAATGGTCTAGCAGAAGTTTCAAACAGGGAGATAAAGCATATTATCAAAAGGATTGTTAAGCCATACAATAAGGATTGGAACCTAAGACTAGACGATGCTTTATGGGCTTACATAATAGCTTTTAAAACTCCTCTAGGCATGTCTCTATATAGGACAGTTTTTGGGAAAGCTTGTCATATGCCTGTAAAAATATAATGTAAGACATTTTGGGTAGTGAAAACTTGCAATGAGGACCTTTTAGAAGTTAGTTCAGAGAGGTTGTTACAAATCTAAGAATCAGAAGAGATTAGATTAGATGCCTATAGTAGCTCTAAAATTTATAAACTTAAGACAAATTAATCCATGATGCTCATATTCTTAGGAAGAGGCTTAAAGAGGGTGATAGAGTGTTAAGGTATCAAGATAGGTTTAAGTTCAAACATGGTAAATTCAAAACTAACTGGCATAGACCTTACACAGTTGTTAAAATCCATAACTTTGGGATAATTGAGTTGAAAAAGGAGGCAACAGGCAAAATCTTTCAAGCAAATAGACACCTCTTGAAGGTATATGAGGAATCTACTTTGCATCCTTGAAGTCAAGGTGTCCCTTTCTTATCTTTTACCTTTTACATATTTCCCTAATGTGATGTATGTTTGATATGTTGGTTTGAAGATTGGAAAGGGGTGATTCAGTAGGATAATTTTTTAGTTTCTTTCTATTTTGAATAACGATTCTTTGTTGTCCACGTGTTGTTTACTCATTATTGGTTATCTAAGGTGTTTACACACTCAATTGCATGCAATTGTTACCCATCTTGTCATCTTTGCTTTCCTTGTATTTCAATACATTATTTGAATGTGACTGTGTGCTTCACTGTTAAATTTGCATTAAGTTGTATGTTAGTTTGTTGTGGGAGAGATTTAGGATGATTTGGGCTAATCAAGAAGAGGTTTGGAGTCTATTAGGAGTGATATTGTACACTAGTCGTGACTAATATGGTTCTGGGAAGAATAGAGCTCTTGTATATTGTTGTCGTGACATGAATAAATTATGGTTGCAATAATATCTCTCTGTGTATTTTGGTCATGACGTGATAACATTATAGTCGTGACCTTGTTATCTCTCTGTGCCCTTGTTATTGCTCTTCCGTAATATATATTTGTCTTGATTTTCATTGCTTCACTATTATGATTTCGTTTGTATAGTTTTATGGACAGTGAAAACACTGTCTAGTTTAAGTTTGGGGGAGATGTTTATGTTTCTGTGCTAAAAATGCCAAAAAAATTTCATAAATCCAATCTTTCATCACAAAATATTTTTGCATTGATCTTAATATGTGATGAATTGCTACAAATTGGACGTCTATTTAAACTATTTTGTTGTTTGCTAAAGAGGGTTTAGTGCAAACATTGCTTTGGGCTTTGAAAATCATCAATTAGTAGCCTCTGTGGATCTTAGTCAAGACAGGTGTGTTATATGGTTGCAACTTAGGATGAAATTCTAGACTTTATAGGCTCTTTGTGACAAGATGTTGAGACTATGAGTAGTGTGGTCATGACTAAATGTATAAGTTCAGAGCAAGTACTCACTATGAAATTTGGTCGTGACCTGCACTATTTTTAGTCGCGATCAGAATCCAAAAATGTCCATTTATCTTCTCTTTGCCTTATGCAATTTGTATAGAAAGATTCCTTTTGAGCTATTAAGGTACTGTATAAGTGATTCATTGCCCTACTGTTTCTTAGCTTTTTGCATAAATTATTTTATAAAAACCATGATCACACTTGAACTTTGGAAAATATTGAGAATTGAATTGGAAATATTTAAATTTTTACTGTTAAACTTGGGATTATTACACGATTTTGAGTAATTACTTTGGAACTGTTAAATCATCATTTAAAAGGGTTTTCAGTTGTGGTAAGTGTTCTAATACCTAGTGAATAATAAACATTGTTTGAGACTTTAGTGTATGAGCAATTTAGATGAAAACCTTAGTCGGAAGGATTCTCGGCCTTAATTCCTATATTGAATAATTATTCAATTGGTTTATATCCTCTAGAATTTGTCTTGACTCTAAGTTAAAAAATGCGTATTTATGTTATTGAATATGATAGAGACAGTCATTTCTAAACCTTTGGGCCTAAACACAAGCCACAAATTTTGATCCAGTGTTTACCCATTGGACCTTCATTGCTATCTATAGTTATCTCATTTCTGCTTGTGTCTAAATTTTATTATAATCAAGTCAAATTCATCTTTATACTTGAACCCATATACCTTCAAGGAGCTTGTGGAAGTATTGAATATAAAAATAAAAGAAAAAAATTGTGCAGCATTGTCAAGAAGTTATAGTAAAGGAATAAAAAAGAAATAAGTATTCTCTGTAATAGAAGGGTATGGTTTGGGGTATTTAGATGAAATTTGACTTGCATCATCTTTAATTAAGACGCTAAATTTTTCTTTTCCCTTTTCCTTCATATCTCTATTGTTTTACCCTTAAAAGACCTTTTGATTATTTACATAAGCGTTGTATAGTTGAGGAGATTTAGAATCATTACAAGCATATGGTAGGATGTTTGCCAATTTGTATATGAGTAAAAGAACCCTAATGATGAGAGGATATAGAGAGCTAAACACTTACCACCGTATAGAAAATCTTTTGCGCTCGTATATATAAGGTTGATTTTATTTAGTAGTTAATTACTTGGCATTGCTCATATTATCATTTTTTCATTTCTAAAAGATGGTGAATTAATTGTTTTAAGGTTTCACTGTGGATTATGTTGTTATCTCATATTTAATAACATTAGCTTAGGTGTAATTTATTTCTTTATCCAGGAGTACAAAGGTTCAAGTATGAGGGAATTGATAAGATGCAATTTGTATATAGTTTCTTTGACATTTTTAAAGGTTTTATAAGAAGTTTACTATTCATTTTATGCATGTAATTGTGTTGTTATGTTAATAAGTGATTGTGCATGGCAATATGTTGATTAAAGGGTTAAATGGTAAATTAACTCCTCCAAACTGTATTTATGTTGTTCTTTAATTAGTTGAATTTTTACTGTAAGCTTTGATTTTGAATTGCAGTTATTTTTTAGGAGAATCAAGGACTAATGAGAGCAAAAAAGAAATCACAAGACAAGGAGGATCAAAGAAGCAAGCTAGTTTCTATGGTCTTTAGTCGCGACTAAAGTGTCCACAGGTTGCAACCTCATTTCTTCTAGGAAGCTTTTTTGCGTTTACAGGGCGCAACCAAAATATGGATCTGGTCGTGACTAAAAGGGATAGTTAGTGAAGATGAGTGAGCATTTTTTATTAGGTCATTCTATAATTAAAGGAAGGAGGAGCAGTCAGACGAAGGGGGCTAGATTTTTTGCTAGATTTGGCTAAGAAGCAGTGCTCACTCTCTCTACAACCTTTACACATATCTTTCATTTTTCTTCATCTTTCTACAGATTTTCACATTTCTATGCCGATTAATCCACTTCTACCATCTTTCTCTTAATCTTTCCATCACCTTTTTCTGAATTCTTCATGGCATCAATTCTAGGCAACGATGACAGCACAGTAGGAGTTATAAGAGGCTATAACTTTAGTCTCTTGGTGATAGATAGCATAGCTTGAGCTCATGGATTGTACTGGAGAGTTTTCTATCTTAATATGCACCTATTTCATATTTTGACATTTCTAGATAGGGATTTCATTGTATAAATAGGGATTGAATGTTGATTAATTATTCTCATATTAGATATTTGTAATTGACATTGAATGATGATATTGTTGATTTTAATATAAACATTTCAATTTTAATTTCTGGATAGTTGGACTATTGTCAATAATTATTGATGTTTAATTCAATTGTTTGAAGTCTATGGTTGTCGATTGATGATTATTTGGAGGCATTATCATCATCTGATTTAATAACACACTAAGTAGTTTTCAACAGGGTATTAAGAAGTTTTTAAACTAGCTTTGATCAAAGGAGTTTAAGAACTATTATTACACTAGACTCAATCGATTGATTGAGGGTTTACTTAGAACTTAGTGATTTTGAACCTCGCATATCAAATTAAGAGCAAGAATAGTTATGTTTCCATCATCAAGAGTATTTCTTAACATATTTCTTTCACAATCCAAATCATTTTCATCTGAATAAAAAATACAAAAATATTTAATTTACTACGCACTTATTTTATAACATTAATATTTGATCAAATCTAAAAATCCATGTTTTCACTCAGTTTTTCAATGGCTTTGCCACCAATTTACTAGGATTCCAATAAAAAGACTCCTTGAGAAGAATGATAGGGTTTTACCTTATACTACATTATTGGGTGCAATCATTATTTTTTATTGATCGGACAACGACAATTCGACCAAGTCAATAACTCAACTCACCCCAAATTTTGATATATTCAACAAATGATGTCATATAAGTTGCTCAAAAGTCAACAAATATAAAGGTTGCGCGTTTTTAGCAATATATGATCTACTTTAAAAGAAATTGAAAATGCGTATATTTTGAGAAAAAAAATATTAATCAAGAAATATAATTTATCTAATAAATTAATAATGCAACAAATTATTAAATACCCTTGGCATACTAGCTTAGCGTCTAATTTATTAGATTCAAGATTATATATTATCTTCAAATAGTACAAATGCTTTTTGTGGCAGTTTTTAAGTCGCCGTTACAGATACTTGTCACATATGGTAAATGTCAGACTTTTGACTGCGGTTTTATTAACAACCGCCTTACAAGTATATGAAACGGCGGGTTTTAGTAAAAACCCACAAAAAATTACTAAACTTAATCCATGGTGAGCTTCATATCTACTTTTCACACAGTCGCTTGTGGTCCCATTCTCTATCCCACCACCACATACTTGGACGAAAGGCATTTTTTGTCATTTTTAACTGTTTTTAGTGACTCCATCGTCGTTCACTATCTCCATCATCGTTAACTCCCTCCGTCGTTATTCTCATCTTCAAAGTTGTAAGTCACCGTTTAACTTCTTCATTATTTTACGGTATGGTTCTTTATTGGGATTAAAGCTAAAAGAGACTAAATAAGTTAATAAAATATGTAAATATCGCACTATGAGTATATAGGCAAGTGATTCACTGAAGTGGGTTATGGAGTTTTGGGTGTTTGGTTGCTAAAAAGCCAAATAGAGTTTTGCTTATTTATATTCCTAAAATGTTTGAAGTGTTATAATAGGTGTTGAAAAACTCTAAAATGAGGCTTCTGGATAGTAGAGCTAAAGTTATGAATTTGCTCTCTTCCTTTATTTGGACAGTACTCTGAGCCATGAGAGAATATATGGATATAAACAAGTGATGGTTTGATAGTTTGATTGTTGATAGTTGATTTATGGATATAACAAAGATAAATATATATTTGTGTATGTTATTAGGTCATTGAGGTTTAAATAGTAGAATATAGTGTGTTGTTTTGAGATTATTAATTTCTAAACAAGTGGCTCAATAAAGTTATAATTAGGTTAGCGAAAGTAGACAAGCTTAGACTTCTTCTTGAGAATATATCCTCGAGATATTTTGGTATGGCAACTCTCTATGCTGTGGTAGAAGGATTGGAGGAAACATTTAGTTTCACAATTCTATCCTACGTTTTGACCACACAAGAGATTTACAAAATTCACTTTGGATAGGAATGACATAGTGCAATTCCTCAATTTTGAGGAGCTGGATTCAACTGCCATACAATGTGCCATATGGTAAGTTACAACTTTATTTTAATACTTTATGTTTAATTATTCGCGTACTACTGACTCCTTTCTCCATCAACAATAGCCACTTCTATCAAAAATATTTGGAAGAAGTAAAAGGAGACACATATGGCTTCATATGTTCTCAATGTGTCCAAGAAATAGGCACCGATAGGAGCTCGAAGATTATGTACATGGTCAACATTATGACCCGCATCAGGAGGAAGATATATTTTGCATCTTACATTAAAAGGTAAATATACTCTTATATTTGGTATACTTATATACATATTAGTCTACATTTATATACAATGTTGTTCATATTTTGTAGTACGCTTTGGATTCTGCTTGTCATAACCTTTGAAGCTAATGTGGTGTACTAGTTCGATTCATTGTTTGGACGACCGTATATCAAGATTTTTTCCATCGTCAATACGTGCGTTTTTCTTCATAGATTTGTTAACATAAAAATTTAGTAAATTATATGATATTTTTTTTAATTAGAGATAGGGCTGTGTAAAGCTTCAACTTATTCAGAGGCCATTCAGTTATTACTAATCATTCATGAATTTATCCTCAAGTAAGTAATTTTCAAATAATTAAGTTTTAGTTTTTATAAATTTATTAGGGCAAAGTCACTAATGTGCTATTTTTCTCTTTTGTTAGTACCATCGTCAACCTGACATTGTTAAGTGTGGATATTATATAATTTGATAAATACATGAGATCATTTAATCGTATGACTTTTTATCTAATAGTGACATCTGGAACTCCATTTTAAAGCAATTATGCAATTGCAAATATATAAAGGCATAAAGAACAATTATATAAGAATCATTGTAGTTTTAATATTATACCAATTAATACTTCCTGAAATAAGAGGTGGAACTTATAAAATTGCTGTCTTTTGTGCAAGGAAACTAATTTTTTAGTAAAAAGGAAGAGGAAGAAAAGCATTTTAAAACAAAGGGTTGCTCGTGGGGTGAATCCTAGATTACAAAGAATAATAATTGCTTTGGTCTTTCTTTCAACTACGATGCCAACAGATACGTTTAGCTATTATTTGTTGATGAATGCTAATTATTGGCTTGAGAACTGTGATGTATGTTGGCTTTTCATTTGTCTATATTAATAATCATCTAGGAATTCACGTGGAAACGTAACTTTTAGCTTAAGCTTGTAAAATGAGATACTCTCCTCCTATTCTAACTATAAGAGTTATATAAGAAATTTAATTTTATCTTAATTACAAGGCTTAATTTACTTTATCTCTTAAAATTATAATTTTTTCTTAAAATATCTCTATATACATGACTAAATATATTAGTGATTTTTATTAAATATAGTTTAAAATGCACATAATTAAATAATATTTTAAAAAAATTAGTATACAATAATTACGAATAACTAACTTAATAGACAAGATAGTTGTTTGCAAGAAACAAAGAGGTAGAGAGATACATGTCAAGATATCAAATAGGGTACTTATGAGATGTCATTTTCTTTTGTTTCAACATGCGAATTAAATTTGAGTTGCGAATATTATAACAATTCAACTTTAGATGAATATTATTAAAATAATAAAAACACGTATGTTAAAAAATTAAATTTATGCTATCTGACTCAAAAAAACCCATATTGAATGATAAAAGAGAGGAAAAGTATCAAACTCTTGGAGTGGTGATGATTGACTGGAGTGTCCTATGAGAGTTATAATGAAAATCCTCTGTTCTCTCTCTTGCATATTACTTGACACTTCAGCATTCCAAACTGCTTAATCCTTCATCAGAACTATAAATGATTATGACGTGCAACCAATATATTAGTATAAGGTCTATGTTTTTTCTAAGCAAAAGTATCGTCATATTAAAAACAATCGTCATATTAAAAACAATCATAGTAAAAAAAATGTTATATACTAAATATGGATACTTTTCTAAACGAGAATTCAAACCTTGATGGATTAACCTTTTTTGTTAGACCAGTTATAAGGTCTATGTTAGCAAGTTACAAAATACATGTGATGCATAACAATAACATTGAAGGCCCAAAACACTTATATACACAAAACAGAAAAGTAAATGGGCCTTTACTTTTGCATTGTGATGCTCAAACGACACATAAGGCTCAAAAGTAAATACTGGTTTATTCTACATACAATGCTTAGATGCAGGCAATGGTTAATAGAGTACAAGGTACAATGATGCCTTTTTGTTGTCAAGAAAAAAGAAAAGAAAGCAACAATATTGGTACTACATATGATTAACATTTCAAAACACCTCATTCATCAGCAAAATGCTGTTTGCTCACATCCCAAAACATTAACATATATATAAACTCGTGAAACAATGGAGCGTGATGAGAGTGACCGTGTATGAGTTCTCTTGTTCATTGTATTCGGACTTGCTTCAGGCACAAACAAGATATATCTTCGTCAACTCAAAAAGAAGAGAGATGCTCCCGCCTTAAATATCAACAAATTAATAACAGAACCATCACAAAATCCCTCCAAGAATGTACGAGGAATGTATATAGCTTACTTCATTTGCTTCTTAAACATTGTCAATTGTTAAATGTATATTCAATAGTATTAATGAAACCCTGTCACTATCCCAAGTAAGGTTAAAATAAACAGAAACTTTGAAGAACTTATTTATTACTGTTCTCATTGAGTTCCTTCTCTAATTTCCCATGTTAATTAATGGCAGATAGGAAGAATAATATCCACACTTGTAGAAATATCTGGTTTTCTTCGTTTTTAAATGAGGCTGCAACTTTATCTAATCTAGGAGCCAACTTTTTGCAGTGTCCACACCAACGGCATCCATAAAATTCTTGCAAAAATGCAACGAGAATTGTCAGAATTAGTCTCATCCGTGACATCCCATAACTAAAGCATGGATGAAAAGTTAATGCAAAACATAACAAACTAATGGGTACCACAAATTTACTGCCATGACATAAATTTAAGGCATCTTTCCCAGATGAGTCCCTTAGAAAATATGAAGCATGATCATGGGACCAGAAGCATAGCTATATCTGTAACAAGGAAAGAAACGAGAGATACCTGTCAAGATATCAAAGAGCGTATTTGGGATATTGGTGCTTTTCTTTCATTTCATCATAATGCGTATAAATTTTAGTTGCAAGGGGAGACATCATGAAATCATCATGACAACCATAACTGCAATGATACCAATCTCTAATATGCTTGAGTTGCTTTGTGGGAGGGTTTTATTCTTCAACCCCAAAATCTATATCCATCTCTGTTTCACTACCCATCTCTAGGTCAAAACCAGACTCTGGCTCCGAGTCCCGGGAATATATTACGTGCACTCCACATGCTCCTACAGGGACTCTGTGCACGACATCCTCCTTACAATATGATCGAAAGAATTCACATGAAATCTTAGCATGATCACCTGTTCCAGCATCATGGAAGCCCACATGAATGTACCATAGGAAAACATGATCCAGATTTGATTCATAAGAACCAAGGATGTTATCAACATATGAAATGCAAAATTTAAGGTTATCTTCCCAAGAGAATTCACATGAAGCGCCCAGAAATCCCTTTGAGACGATTTCACCAGGAGCAACGCAGCAAATTAATATGTCGTGTGATCGTTCAGGATTGCAAGTAAATTCGATTGTATTGGAAGCCTCTGTCGTGGTTTTATATTTCATCCACTCTGGAACTCTGCTTCCTGGGTAACAAGTTAGAGGACGATAAGGATAATCGTCACAGGCTGAAATGAATGAGAAATGAGTTAATTCCTCAATAAAGCGAAGTGAACTCTCATCCAACAGCACACTATTATGGAAGCAAAAGTCAAACGGATGCAAAGGTAGAGAGTCAGAGGATACAGTCTCCAATAAAGTGCAATCTGTGGCATATAATACTTGAAGGAAGGGAGGAAGTCCAAGTATAGACTTAAGCCTTTTGCACCTTCGAAGGTAAATGCATTTCAAGCTTGAAAGATGGTTGATGTAGGCTGGCAATATCTCCACACCACTATCATCCAATAACAATATTTCTAACCTTGTTAAGCCCTTGATATTCTCAGGAATTTCCGACAAGTTACTACACCCGCTTAAACTTAGTGTTTTTAAATTACCACGCCAAGCATCAAAAAGGGAGTGCAGCTCTGTTGTGGGAATTACTTGCTTGAAACCACGGACTACAAACACCTCAAGATTTGTCAAGTGACACAGCTCGTCTATTGGAAGACTCCTCAATCTTTGACAACCAAGATTAAGCTCTGTAACTTTTGTGAAACGTCCCATTGGCAAATGCAATATTTCAAAGTCAGTTTCATAAAAATCTAGTTGTCTCAATTTCTCTGATGATAGACAGAATTTCTTGAGGCTTTGACAACCAGAAACTCTCAGGTCAGACAGAGAATTTAAATGAGTCTCACTCTCAAGACTCTCTAATTTCGAGCAAAGTCTTACATCGATTTTAACGATATTGTTGTGAGATAAAATAGATGGATGAACACGGCACAAACTCACACAAGCATAGAGATATACATTTTCGAGCCTACGCGCCATGGAGAAATCAGGCAACTCCATCAATTGTCTGGAGAAATCAAAATCTATTGTCTTTAGATTCACAAGATCCTGTGATGACAATGAAAAGAAAAAAAATTACCCAAATAAGCCCTGATAAATTTCATTAGATTGAAGACATCTAAAATATACATTAGTATATATAAGTACCTGTATTCCATCCCAAAGCTTTTTAGCATTGCTGTTTGGCATGTGAAGTTCAACAATGTTTTCTGGACAAAAGCCTAACGGTAGATACTCCAACGGATAATAATCCCAACGAAAAAACCTTAATTTATTAGGAAAAAAGTCAAGACCAAAAGGAAGCTCTATATGTGTATGAAACTCTACATGTGTATTGGGCACAAAAAAACAAAGGATTCTTAAATTGTTCATCTTTGCGAAGATGTCAGCTCTCAATTGTAAATTTTTTATTTGACGCATGTCCAATATAATGCCTTCAATTTCATCAGTTCCCTAAACAAAAATAAAATAAGCATTAAACTTTTTTAAAAACTTTCAGAAAAGAATAAACATAAAAGAAATAAATTAATGTATTTTTCCCTTACCTTATTACTTTTCAATACATCATAGATTTCATCTGCATCTTTTAACCGGCTACGTCTTTCAGGATGTTTCATGCATTCCTCGCGAACTATTTGCTCAGCCATTGCTTGTATCAAATCATGCATTACAATGTTGCTGTGCCAATTTGTTTTTATGAGAGCTTTATCCATAAGATTTTGGATTCCACTAACTGAGTTGAAACCACAAGCCTCTAGCACACAAGTAATGCTATCTTTGTCTTCTCCCACGAAAAAAAATGCAATGTCTAAAAATATTTCCTTGTCAACAACATCTAATCCATCAAAGCTTATCTTCAAAATATTTTGAATTTCCGGATGGGGATACTTTTGGAGTTTGCTAAGCTCACTTTCCCAATATGCTTTATCTCTAGAATGAAAATGGGAACCCAAAACCTCTAAAGCTAAAGGAATGCCTTTAGCAAAGGCAACTGTTTTTTCTGATAGCTCTTCATACCCCATGTTGGGATGGCTTTGATTGAAGGCATGTATACTGAAAAGTTCAAGTGATTTTTCAAAATTTAATTCCCTGACTTCATGTATATATTTGTCTTGAATCCCTCCACCCTTGAGAACATGCTTGTCTCTACTCGTTGCAATGACTCTGCTACCCAGTCCCAAGCAAAGTTGTTGTCCAGCTAGATATTTTAGGTGCTTTGGATCATCCACATCATCAATTACAATTAAGACCTTTTTCCGTTGCAGCCTTCTCATTGCAACATTCTTATTTTTGCGGAGATCTTCTTGGTCTAATAACTCAGAAAGAATATTTTGTTGCAAAAAGCTCAAACCATTAATCCTTTCTAATTCTTTCACATTTTCTATGAAGCAATGACTTTCAAATTTCGACAAAAATTTGTCAAATACAGCACGAGCAAGGGTTGTTTTGCCTATCCCGGCCATACCCCAAATCCCAATAACTCGAACTTCTTGTGGCCCAATTTCCATTAATGATTCAACACTAGTGAAATTTTGATGAAATCCAACAAGTTGGGATTTTGGCATAATTGGATAACTGTTATCTTCCAATTTTTCAAAGACATCTTCGACTATTGCATCAATGAGTTCAGATTCATTTCTAACATATCAAAATACAAACAAAATTATAAGCTGCTCATGATAAAAATAATTCCACAGGCATAATTTGATATAACTTCACTATATTTGAAGTCATTTTTTGGGAAACTGAGAAAAAGCTTAACAAAATTAAGACTATAAAATGATGCATTGAATAACAAAAAAAAAACTTACTGAAAATTTGATGAATGGTAACCGCATAAGTGTGCAGTTTTGTTTAAGAAAGATCTCCAAATTTGTAACTTGTCCACGTTATTCCCGAACTTGTGTTCATGATGAGTGAATGCATCTGCATAAGAGCCTTTTTGATGCCTAACGTCTAATGGATCTACATGGTAGAAAACTGGTATCAAAATTTGTTGATTAGCTTCCTTACATTCCATGATTTTGACAAGCTCTTCCAAGCACCACTTTGAAGAAGCATAATCTTTCGAGAATATAACCAGAGCAATCGCAGAACCTTCTATTGCTTTCACAAGTGCTGAAGATATTTCTTCTCCTCTCTCGAACCTCTCATCCACATACACATCTATGCTCTTATGACGCAACTGCTTTGTCAAATGGCTGAGAAAACCAGATCTGACATCTGATCCTCTAAAGCTAATAAAAACATCATATCTTCCAGAAAGAACTTGGGAAGGTGAAGCGGAAGCAGCCATTGCTGGAAGGGGGAAAAAACAGTTATATGGGGTGTTGATTGTTTCTGATAAAGAAAGGAAAGAATAGCGTTTAAGAAGAGAGAGAGGAATGAGGAAGAAAAATCATATTAATACCTTGGTGGGAGTGTCTAAAATCAAATCTTTGCTTGAAAAGAGTTGAAGTTAACTCGGGGAGTTCGCTTAGATCTGTTAACAATCAACTAAGCTGTGTCGGTGGAAATTTCTTGTTCAAACTTCAAAGTAGCCGAAATTTCCATGACGCGATGAAACAAGTTTGTCAGTGACTCTTTTTTTTTTTTTTACATCTAGTCAACGACGCTAAATTTTTGGCGTTTATGATGTGTTTGCAAACTGGATTTTAGATTTAGAGAAATTTTAAAATAAAAAATCATATTTATTCAAATAAATTTTTAGATTAAACTATAGTTTAAAATTAAAATTTTAAATAAATTTATAAAACAGTAAAAAAGTTTATAAACTAACCAATTATTATATTACCCTTATTTTTTCTTACACTCTTTCCTATTTTTTCTTACACTCTCCTATTTTTTCTTACACCCTCTCTCCTCTCTTCTACTTTTTTTACACCCTCTCTCTTTTCTTTTTTACACCCTCTCTCATCTCTCCTCTCATCTCTTATCTCTCATCATTTAATACTCATACTTTTTTTATAATTTATCAATAATAAAAGTACTTTTAGAAATAACTATCCAAACACTCATTTATTCAAAACTAATTTTTTTCATAAACTCTTATCTAAAAGTCCTTTTCTATAAATTGTCTAAAAGCTCATTTTTTTTCATAAGCCCATTTTTAAAATTTTATCTAAACACACATTTATTGTCTAAAGAATCAGAAATTTCTTATCAATAACTCCATTGCTGATATAGTGAGTCTTTGGAACTACTCAAAGCTAGATTTTAAATTTAAGTTTGAGTAAAATTTTAATTTTAAGAAATTTTAAAACAAATAATTATATTTATTCAAACGAATTTTTGGATTAAGGGTGTGTTTGGATTAGCTTTTAGAGAATAGATTTTGGGAAGAATAGATTATGAGAAAAAATGATTTTAAAAATTGGAGATGTTTGGATGATTAGTAGTAGAATCGCTTTTCCATATACAATTTACTAAAAAGGACATAAACTAATATGATAATTATATAAAGAATAAATTTAATTTTAAATTTTTTTATTTAAATGATTACAAAATAATATATATATGTATTTGAGGAAAATAAAAATTTATAATATTCACTTAAATTTTGATTTTTTTTTTACTGAAAACTTTATTAAGGTTAACTATATATATTAGAATATGGTAACTTTTATTAATAAATTTATCTTTTCTCTAAAATTTTAAAATTTTAGATTTTAAAAAAATAGTATTTATTTTTACTTTTTTTAAATAAAATTTAAATTATTAATTGTAAATCTACCGGTGGGTATGTGTAACAATTGCTCCAAAAACCAAGAAGTTGCAAGGGAGAGAATCAGAAAAGCTATTGGAAATTGAATTATTTTAAAACCATGGTTTCAAGACTGAAACTATGGTTTAGGTCTTAAAATCGATTTTCAAAAAAAAATTAGTGTTTGGCTATTATCATTGTTAAACTATGGTTTTCTTGAAAATCTATTCCTAAACGCTAATACCAAACAGACACTAAATTATGATTTAAAACTAAAGTTTTAGATAAACTGATTAGAGTAGTTTATAGAATAGTAAAAAAGCTTATGAACTAACAAATTACTATATTACCCTTACTTTTTCTTACACTATCTCTCCTCTCTCCTATTTTTTCTTACACCTTCTCTCTTTTATTTTTTTGCACAATATTTCCTCTCTCTTCTCATCTCTTATCTCTCCTCGTTTAATACTTATACCATTTTTTATAATTTATCAATAATAAAGGTATAAATATCTATCCAAACACTCATTTATTCAAAACTACTTTTTTTATAAGTCTGTTTTTAAAATTTTATCTAAACGACCCCTATACACATCCAAAAAAAAGGCGAAGAAATAAAAGGTTTAAATTTAATATTTTATAAAATAACATTAAAATATAAAAAAAAATAGCCCGTTTGAATAAGAATTTAGAAAAAGACTTATAAAAAAAAAGACTTTTAGACAGCCTTTAGAAAAATACTTTTGAATAAGAGCTTATGAAGAAAAAGTAGTTTTAAATAAATGAGTATTTGGATAGTTATTTCTATAAGTAATTTTATTATTAGTAAATTACGAAAAATAATATGAATATTAAATGATGAGAGATAAGATGTGAGAGGAGAGAGGGTGTAAGAAAATAAAGGAGAGATTGTGTAAAGAAAGTATGAAAGATGAGAGGTTGTGTAAGAAAAAGTAGGGGTAATATAGTAATTAGTTAATTCATAAACTCTTTTAATATTTCATAAGTTACTCTAACTAATTTATCTGAAACCCTAGTTTTAAACCATAATTTAGTCTAAAAATCCGTTTAAATAAATATAACTGTTTATTTTAAAATTTTTTAAAATTTAAATTTTGTCTAAACTTAAATTTAAAATCTAAGTTTTTCTACTTCCCAAATACACACTAAAAAAGTAAATAAATTGACATAGTCAAAATTAATTTAATCAAAAACGCCAAGAGAAATTGTAGTAAAGAAAAATATATAAAACTGATTAGTGGTATAACTATTTAGAATTAACTCTAATATTTAATATGAGAGTTAAATAATTAATTTAAATAAATTAAAAATATTATTTATATTAATTATTTATAACAAATATAATTTATTTATTTTTTAAATTACATGTATTTATGACTAATATTGGATAGAAAATTCTTCACATATGTAATAATTAAAAATATTTAAAAATGATAAATTTAAGAAATAAAATAAATTAAAATATTATATTTAAAATTAAAATTAACTTTTTAATTAGTTTTTATATTAAAAATTAAGAGAAATATTAATATTTTAAGGGCTTGTTTGATATGCAAAAAATGTTGCGAAATTATTATTTTCTCTATAGGGAAATTTGGTGGGAATCAAATTTGCCGCAGAAACTTAGAAACTTGGGGCTTATTTGGTACAGCAAAAATCACTCACTTTTTTTTATTTGATGTGTTTGGCTACAATATTTTTCAGAAGACCCATTTTTGAGGGCGAAAGATTTTGCTTCATATATGAGAAGAAGACCGCTTCTCACCTCTTTTTTTGTGGGTACACATTTTGAATGGCAGGTTGAAAAATTTGCAAGAAAATTTTGCCCCTCAAGATATAAAAGGAACATATTTTTAGTATATGTTTGGTTTGTAAAAAAAAATTAAATTAAACTATAATTTGAATTTAAAAATACCAAAATATTTATTAAAATGTTAAAATTGATTATGAGACAATATCATAGTTTCTCTCATTTAAACTATAGCTTTTTAAAAACTAATTTCATTAATTTATGTATGAATTAAATAATAATTTTATTTCTATAATTTCTTGTCTCTTCTCATTTTTTACTTCATACTCTTTTTTTAATTATTATTTTATTTCATATATTTTTTAATAATTTATCTATAAAAAATTATTTGGATAATAATAATTTAAATACTTTTTTTTTAAATTATTTTTTATATAAAATCTATTTTTTAAAATTATTTTAAAGTAATTTTTTTTAAGTGCTAACCCAAACACACTCCCAGACTATACAGTAAGAAGCCTGAAGACCTGCCGTTTTCAATTTGCTGTAACAAACGGGCCTAAGTACAACCTACGAATAGAGACAAAAACCACAATACGACCCAATTCTTGCTCTCAAATGAACCGTCCCTTTCAACACCCCCCTGCTCTGAAACTTCCAGCTCAAATAATCAGCATCCAAAGTTCTTGAGAAAGTATATGGAGCTATTGACAGCTATCCCATGGACAGATCTCCTTGCTCCCACAGATCCTCCATCTCATTAGAAAGGGTTCTTTTTACTGTGGATGAAATTTTCTCCAAAAAGAGGGAACAGCATGTAATGGTTTTGGGAATAGAGGGTTAGACATCATTGCATTCAAGCAAACACGACAAATTAACCCCTTTACCCTGTTTAATTTAGGCGGAGATTGATTAAGAATATAAAAATATTGTCTAAAGGATGCAACATTTTCACAAGATAATCTGCAACAACCAAATTATTCCAAAAAGTATGTAGAAGTAACACCTGCTAGTTCCTAGGCTACCATCTTCAATAATATCCCTAAATGGGTGAGTAATACTGCAACCCCTCTGACAAAAAAATCAATGGCTTTCAAACAATCAGAGTATCCCGCAGACACGTCGACCAACATGGGTTGAAGCCCTAGAAGATCCCAATCAACTTAGTAATTGTGGAAGGAACAGAGTTAAGCTGCAACTGAAACCACATATCCAATGATCCTCTGCATCACGTAAGGCACCTCCGCATCCATACAACTTTGAATGTTCCACCAAGTCATGGTGCCAGCAAGCCTGTAAAAAGAATCTTGAGCATCTAAAGGAATTTGACCATTAGCTGGATCATACCACTATTCACGCGTGAAGTTCAAATGTCCCAATAAATATAGCCAAACAAGACTGGCCATTGCATCTTTTTAGTATTTGTAATTCCTGTTTCGTGCTTAGGGACCACAGTCAAAATGGATTGGTACGGACACTTTTCTTACACCTAGTCAAGAGTAGCTGTTATTAATTTTGGGAAACCTATGCTCTGGCTCCTTGTGTTTGATTTGGTGCTAGGAAAATCAATGGTTATCGCACCAGTTTTCTGAAAAAAAAAACCGGGGGGGGGGGGGGGGGGGGGCTAGTCACGCTTAAAAAACAGTGCCAACTCGTTAAAGTCATTTGCGACATAATTCTTTTGTATACCATTAAATCATTTCAGCACTGTGTTACTTAACAGAACCATCCAAAGCTTAACGGTTTTAAATTACAAGGACCCATATAATAAAAATAAAAAAATTCTAGGAACATTGACCAAAATTGACTGAAACTATGGGGCCCCAGAGCATAGTTTTCCCATTAATTTTCTTGTAAATAAAGTTAATTTTGACTATGCAATAATTGAAGCTCTAATTTTCTTTGAAGACTGTATTTGCAGTTACAAAATTCATATGCAATAAATTTTGTCAATGTACAAGATTTGGTTTGAATATAAATAAAAAACGAAAATCGAAATTATCTTAAAATAAAAAAAATGATGATCATGCTTTTATTTTAAAATAAAATAATATAAACCTAAATATTAAATCATAATTAAACATAACAAATAGTAGGGCACATTCTTTTCTGTTTGTGCATTTATGTGCCGATGGTGGGGGTGAAATAATTAAATATGAAATATGAGACAAAGATTAGAAGAAGAAGAAGAACCAAGTTTTTATATGCCTTACTATATTCCGATTTCTTTTGTACTAGTATTATTCAGGAATTAACTGTCGGTAGACATTTTTTTTGTTTAAAGCTAGGAAGCATATCGAAGTTTCCACAAAATTCGAGTGACAAATACTTTTCTAAGAAAAAATATTTATATATTATATGACTCTTAAGCTATATAAATGTTATCTAATTAAAATATAATAATTTAAAATGTTTTAAAAAATATTTAAATACTCAATACTATAATATCATTTGAACTCTATATAATAAAAATATAATAACTTAATATATTTTAATTCTAATTGATCATAAAATATCTAAAATAATTTATATTTGATTTTATTTTTTAAAAAATAAATATTTTAATTCAATTGTTGTTCAAAATTAATACTCCTCCTCCAATTCTTAATATAATACTTATTCAACTAATTTAATTTTATTAAGAAAGTTAGTTAAATTAGTTAATATGATATATTTTTTTAAAAATAATCTAATCATTTTTATTAACTCACCGCCTTCCTCTTTTATTTAATATTATTGTTAAAGGAATGTCAATAAGGACAATATAAAAAAAGTTTAAAAATATAAAAAAAATATCTTATATTTAGGATTAAGATTAACTCTCTAATTAGATCCTATATTAAAGTCTGGAGGAGTATTATTTATTCCAGCTTATGGTCCTTGAGAGTATTTTCTAAATTAAAAGGACTAATATTTCAAAGGAATGGAAAACCGCAAAATTAAACTGTAGAGATTAAAAAAAAACACAATCAAAGCATGGGGCATATCAATGATATTTTTCCTAACTTTCAATTGGTAGTATAATGTTATTATTACTTTATTGAGATAATTTGATATTTGATTTTACAACTTAAAAATTAAGAAAAGTAATATAAATTTTGATGTTATAATAATTCTTAACACTACCAAACGAAAAAAGAAATGAGAGAGATACAAGCAGTTGAGGCAAGATTCTTATGTTATCTGTACTAGGAATTATGAAATTAACGGGGACTTAATTTCAGTGACCAATATGGCTGGTCCAACTTTTTATTTGGATAGCCTAGATTTAATATGATCTTATTTATATTTAAATATTGTCTATTTTAACACTTTATTAAAAAAATGTTTTTTTATTTCATTTGAACCGTACAAATTATTCACTCTGCGTATGATGTATCACCAATATTAGGTTGATATGTAGAATAATTATTTTTAAAAAAAAAGAGAGATGAAAATAGGAATAGAATTGGAAATGGAAATCAGCTAAGGGTGTCCAAAAGTTTGTTTTAGTTCGATTGCCAAAATATGAACCAAACTAAACCCATCAGTTGGTATAAATTGTATGGGAATGAATTTTATGTAAGTATATAAAAGTTTATAGGCTTTAAATTTTGAGAGAGTTCATATATTTTTAATTAATGAAATCGCTGAGAATAGGATTCGAAAGTTGCATGAGACTTCATAATTGATATATTCAAACAATCAAGTTGTTCTCACATTTGCATACTCAATACTCAAATATGAAGCCTTTGGTTGAGATTAAAATTTTAAAATTAGATGGCATAGTAGATTGAATTTTATTTTACTACTATTATATTTTAAAATACATATATTGTATACTATAATTGATCTAAAATAGGATTTAAGTAATTCTAATTTTAAAAACTTGCAATAAAAGTAATTGTTATCATGCACTTTGGTTCAAGTGGTTTCCCTATGGACGAAGGTTATGATTATATGGGAAAAGAATAATATTATACAAATATCATATGCATTTGGAAAAACAATTCATGGTTTCTATCAATATTTTCTCACTAGATTTTAATTTTGGAAATAATACAAATATGTGAATATCAAAATACTTGGCAAAAGGAAAACAATCACGTAAAGGTAATTTTTTAAGACATAATGTACTAGAAAACATAGCCTAAGGTCCAAAGTCTTGCAACTTCGTAACTCAAATTTGGTGGATCGTTAATAAGAATACTATCAACGTCAACAGTGTGAGAATGATCCAATTCACTATCAATATGAATTTCTCAAATCTGAGCTCTCAAGCCAATGAAATTCTGGTTGTTCTGCCAAAGTTGTTGAAATTCATAAAAGAAACTCTGAACTTACGGGTAGTTGTCAGATTTTAGCTCTCGTGTTACTCAAAATCATATTAATGATGATCTACCAATTTTGAATTCACAAGTTATTGTTGTATTTGTGAATACTTTGTTATGCATAATGATAGGTGAAAAATCCTATCTGAGGAATGGAACTTCAGAAATGAATGTTCTTGTAGGGTCATGCCCTTCAAAAAGTGTAGAATGTGTGGTTAATTATTATATATTTGGTCGTAGTTGGATGTTAAAACTTTCAAACTAGATCTTTAGTTGAGATAAGGTTCTCTTATGGATAACACCTGAAGGGTTTCGGGCGTACCTGGAATCCTTTTGTAGACTCACTTGATACCCACACGTAACCGGAGCACCCTGTATGGACTCTGGTTCGTTTTCACAGCAAATGCACCGGAGAAAAATGCAGAAACAGAGCGACGGAAAACAGAGAAGTATATGTTCTGTCATGCGCCATTTTCTGTCCATGTATATATATATATAGCCTGTGGGAGGGGAGTTAGATAACCGTATCTAACTCCCTCATTTCAAATTCAAACTTTCCCTTTCAACGGCTCTCTGTTTTCCCGGTCGGGTTTGATCCACCATGGGTGGATCACCCATTTCCTTACATCTCCCACTCACACATGGTGGATTAGATATTATGGCTCAAATCTCATTTTCTTCCTTCTTTCATACTAGGTACTTTGCCGTGACCGCGTAGGCATGACGTCACCTTTCAGGCGTTTGTACTAGAAATCCCCTTTACAGAGACCAGCACAAAGCAACCCTTTAGTGCAGCTCGATCAAATAAATTATAGTGCCTTGAATGTCCTATATTTGCCCGTATACACTTTTCTCATGGCTAATCTAATCCCTCTTGAGTCATTTTATAACTCAGATAGCCTTCCACTTATGCATAGTATCCACACTTATGAAATTAACAAAATAATATCACAAGGGACCAGTCACAGACACTAGCATGGATATGTATATTCTGGCAATCTTTCTTTCGCCCATATATCATTTTGATATGAATCAACCGCTTTCCTAGCATAATACCTTTGGTTCATATATAATTTTAACCATAGGACATATACCAAAGTAGCAATCGCTGAAACATACCTCCATAATATTGTCAAAGTCAAAGGACATTAATGAAAGGATTATACCTTTCTGAAACTCACACAACAATGAAGCAGGGATTGATTCATTTACTTTCCATTTGCGGTTCTTTAGCACATGTGGCATGAATCACATGTTACGGTGTTCCTCTTATCCTTAAAGAGTGTATGTCGTTTTGATTCTATCAATCACACCGTTCAGACTTAAGTCTAGACACTCACAGTATCTAAACCCAAACTCTTCAATTATATTCACATAATATGACGTTAATTTTGAAGAATTTGTTATCTGGCAACAGGTTTTATGGATGTTGGTATCCATTGTTCGATCCATACCCTTACTTATGGATCTCATCTCGACTCACTGCACTTTTAAGCTAAGGCGACACTTATTGTGTTTCTTCTCTACCATATCAGCACTCTTGCTGTTTTATTGGTGAACACATGTCTCATCTTTGAATGCTTCTATAGCATCAAAGGCGGTTGCTCGTGTGAGAGAGCTACCTCTTTCAACCTGTACGACATACTAGACATTGTATACTTTTACCCAGACATATAAGTAATAATAAATGACATGATATCATTAATAAAAACAAAAGTATTACATACAGTCTGTAACTTTACATTTTTAACATGCCAATGGCTTTTACATGTTTCTCAAATGTTTCTTTGCCTATTGGCTTTGTTAGGGGATATGCAACCATACACTTGGTTGAAATGTATTGTACAGTTACAATTTTCTGTGCTATATAATCCCTCACAAAGTTATATTTTATATCAATGTGTTTGGTCTTACTGTGATACTTAGGGTCTTTAGTGTAGGCTATAGCTGCAGTATTGTCACAGTGTATCAACACCAGATTGGTACTCTCGTTCCCAAATCCTAGGTGCTCGATAAATCTCTTTAGCCAAACAGCCTCTTGTGCTGCTGCAGTGCATGCCACAAACTCAGCTTCCATAGAGTGTAAAGCAATGTACGTTTGCTTCTTACTACTCCAACATATGGCGCCGTTGTTAAGCAAGAAGGTGTATCCTGAAGTCGATCTTCGTTCTTCTTCATCACCGCCTACATCAGCATCGGAATATCCGATTAGGCGTAGATCGCTTCCTTGATAACATAATACATAGTTAGCTGTGCCCTTTAAGTATCTCAAGATCCTTTTCACTGCTTTCCAGTGTTTCTCACCAGGGTTGGACTAGAATCTGCTAACTAGCCCCATGGCATAACAAATATCTGGTCTTGTACACATCATTGCATACATCAGGCTACCAACGGCACTTGCATATGGAACTCTTTCCATTTGCTTTTTATCTGATTCAGTTTTGGGACACATGTTAGAACTCAAGGCCACTCCAGTGGCCACAGGGATATCCATGGGTTTGCATTCACTCATATTGAATCGCTCAAGTATCTTATTGATATAATTCTCTTGTGAAAGAGTGAGGATTCTCTTGGAACGATTCCTTTGAATCTTGACTCCAAGTATGTATTCTGCTTCACCCATGTCTTTCATCTCAAAATTTGATGAAAGCCATTCTTTAATAGCTATCACAGAGTCAAGACTATTTCCGGCTAATAGTATATCGTCCACGTATAAGGATAATATCACAAAGTTACCCTTAAACTGCTTAACGTAGACACAGTGGTCTTCCTCTATCATCTGGAAGTTATATGAGGTAATCGCCTTATGAAACCTCAAGTACCACTGTCTGGATGACTGTTTTAATCCATAAATAGATCTTTTGAGTTTACACTTCTTGTGTTCAAACCCTTTTTCAATGAAACCTATTGGTTGTTCCATATAGATTTTTTCATCCAGATCACCATTCAGGAATGCGGTTTTTACATCCATCTGATGTAACTCTAAGTTTAAACTGTTTACTATTGCTAGAATAAGTCTTATTGAATTGAAGCACACAACAGGTGAAAAAGTATCCTCATAATCTATACCTTCCTGTTGTGTATATCCCTTTACAACCAATTGAGCTTTAAATTTGTCAATTGATCCATCTACCTTTCTTTTGATTTTGAGAACCCACTTGTTCCCAATGGCTTTACGCCCTTTTGGCAGATCAACCAATTCCCAAACTTGGTTTTTCATCATTGAGTCCATTTCCTCTTTCATTGCTTTCTTCCATTCCTCCTTTGCAGGACTTGCTAAGGCCTCATGAACAGTGCGGGGTTCATCATCCCCTTCTGGAGTAACTAAGAGTGCTTCTCCTTCTATTTGGAAGCGTCTCTTTGGAACACTTTTCCTGTTACTCTTTCTAGTAGGAGCAATTTGCTTATCTTTTCTCATTTGTTTCGGTCCTTGTGTTGACCGTTCTTGGCTCCCACTCAGATTGACATGCCTAGACGATTCTGGGTTGTCAATTTGTTCTGCACTGTCCTGTTCCTGAGTCTCATAAAGAGATACAGTGCGGTCAACATCTCCCCTATTGGAAAACTCCGTCTCAATAAATACAGCATCTCTTGATTCTGTTTCAGTCACTGTTCCATCTTCAATTTCACTTATGAATACATATCCTTTTGAGGGTTCAGAGTATCTTATAAAAATACATTTCTTCCCTCTAGGACCCAGTTTCCCATGTCTATGAGAATTATCATGGATGTATGCCGCCGAGCCCCAAGGTCTAAGGACGGTTAGATCTGGCTGACGTTTAGTCCATAACTCGTAGGGTGTGGAAGCGACTAATTTTGAGGGCACACGGTTAAGTATGAAGGTTGCCGTCAATAAAGCATCACCCCAATGTGAAATTGGAAGGTTTGCCTGGGCCATCATAGACCTAACCATGTCTAGAAGAGTTCTATTTCTTCTTTCAGCAACTCCATTTTGTTGAGGTGTGCCAGGGATAGTTAGTTGCCTAATAATCCCTTTTTCTTCACAGAGCTGTTTGAATTGATCTGAAAGGTATTCACGACCTCGATCAGTGCGTAATGCCTTGATTCTATTGTCCATTTGATTCTCTACTTCATTCATGTATCGTCTAAAGCACTCTAGTGCCTTGGACTTATGTGAAATCAAATAGACATGACCATATCGTGAAAAATCATCAATAAAGGTAATGAAATACCAAGCTCCGTGTCTTGCCCTTACACTCATTGGACCGCAAATGTCAGAATGGATTAATTGCAATGGGTTTTCAGCTCGTATTCCCTTACCGAATGGTTTCCTGGTAGCCTTACCGGCTAGACAGTTTTCGCATAATGACATATCCATGTTAGAGATCACCCCCAACAAGCCTTCTTTAGCCAGTTTAATCATTCTATTTTGATTAATATGTCCTAGTCTAGCATGCCAAATATTCATATCAGTATTATTTGAAGTAATAGCAAAGCAATCATGAACATTAAAATCATTAGCAAGATCCAAAATAAAGAAGCTTTGAAACCGAAAAGCTGAACCATAAAATATTGAGTTGCTACAAATGTCTGCAACTTTATCATGAAAGTTTACATTAAACCCAAAGTCTAGTAAGCAAATTACAGAAATTAAATTCCGTCGGATGTCAGGAGCATGAAGCACATCATGCAGTATCAAGGTTTTTCCACTACGCAAAACAAGTTTGCAAGTGCCAATGCCTCGAACCTCGATCCTTGCATTATTGCCAATGAAAAGCCACTTGCTTTGATATGGCAACCGACGGTATTCCACGAAAGATCCTCGATCTCGACTTACGTGGTCTGTGGAGCCTGAGTCAATAATTCAAGTAAAAGAAATAGGTTCTGTCAGAAAAACAGTGCTAGAAACAAATGAGACATGTGAATTCACATAATTCACTGTTACCTTTTCGCTCTCGGCCTGTTTAGAACAGTCACGTGCGAAGTGTCCCATTTTCTGGCAGGCAAAGCATTTGACCTTCTTTAGGTCTAGCTTTTTCTTGCCTCCTTTCTTTCCCTTCTTCTTGTACTGTTGCTTGCCCTTCTTGGGTGGAGGACCGCCTTTCTTCCCATTTTTCTGAGATTTCTTGCCATTTTTTGATTTAGGCTTTGATTGGGAAGGACCAACACCTTCGGTCAAATAGGCTTGTCCAGTGGCTTTATAAGCCTCCAGACGTTCATCCTCAAGCTCCAAATGCTTAGCTACATCACTGAAAGTAATGATATTTTCATTATGGGTTAGATTAACTTTCATGTGCTCCCAACTGGCAGGGAGCGATCTGATGATAGCTTGCACTTGCTGTTCGTCAGATAGATTATGTCCGGCTTCCTTCAGTTCACGGATCATAGTGGACATCTCTCGTAGATGTTGCCTCATAGGATTATTTGATTTTAGCTTATAGGTATCGAATTTAATCGTCAACCTTCTAAGCTTAGTTGTGGACACTCCTCCAAACTTATCCTTTAAGGCTATCCATATTGCCTGTGCCGTTCTGTGTGTCTCAAATTCACACATTAAGTCATCAGCCATTGCACTCAATAGAGTGATTCTTGCAATGCTATTCTTCTTTTTCCAGGATTGGTAAGCTTCCTAGTCTCTCCTGTGCTGGGCCGTATTGCCAGCCTCAGGTTCTACCATGGCCATTGTTAATGGCTCAATAGCATCCTGTTTTTCCAGAATATATTGGACCTTTCGGTGCCAAATATCCTAGTTGTCCCCGTTGAGTTTTTCCCCCTTGTTCAATTCAGCAAGAATGTTCTTTGATGCCATTGTTCAATATTGGTTCTGTGACAAACCTTTCCCACATTAATTTATTGAACCATAGAACATTTAAGTGAATTTACATATATATATATATATAGCACATATAAAGTATACAATGTCATGTACTTTTATTAATTTTAATCAAAAAATAATAATATCACTAGACCCATGATCAGGAGAATACATTTGTACCTCCCATCACACAAGTACTAGCAACGCCATCATTTTCTATCAAAATTAATATAAGTACTTGTCTCATCAAATATTGCTTTTCAGAATACTCATCATCTAAAAAAGGCTCCCACTTATAAAAAAGTTATACATGAATCATAACATAGATAAAGAAATGAAATGAAACATGTTTCTCTTGCATACAAGGCATGTAATAATAATAAGTCTTTACAAAGAAAGAGTAATAAAATATGTCTTTAACAAAGTAAAGCAATGAAAATCAAAGTAAAAACATACATCATTTGATATGAGTTTTACAATATTCTAACATTGCTTTTCTTAGCTTTTTAAGCTCACGAGGTGGCTTTTTAAGGTTAGATACGAATTCTATTCTTGTAAGCCAATTTTTCTTTCTGATGCGTCCTGAATTGGGCTTTCCTCTAACTCTTGTAGCTCTTATAAATTCCATTATGACTTTCAAGTAGAATTTAGTATGCTTCTTATCAGTCATGCCTTCAATGTATTTACCAATGAAGCCATTAATGCCTTTCATGTTTGTTAACATAGCTGCATCTCTTTCAGCTATGTTCATGGCCAAAATAGGGGTAAGAGGTTGGTTCACTTCATCTCCATCCTCAATTCGAGATTCACCGTTAAGAGTAGACACCATCTTGGAGTTTAAATCTGAAGACACCATTAAAGGCTGTAGAGGAAGTGGTTTGATGGGGAATAATGTTTCCGAGCACGGTCCGAAATCATCTTTTTCTTCTGGTTCCTCTTGTGGAACTTCCTCCATCAACTCCTCTGGGTCTTCTTCAGAAAGATTATCAATATCTTGCTCTGGATCCTCCTCAGGTTCCCCCTCGGGATCCTCTTGAAGGTTTTCCTCTAGGTTATTGAACTCATCCAAAAATGAGATATCATCATTTAAAGTATATCCCAGAGATTCAGTGCTAGATGAAGTCATTTTCACCTAAATAATAACACATATTAATTATTATAATTTTCTGGAATTTTTAAACACCAAAAAAATGCCATAAAATACACTGAATATTCATAAATAGGTCCAGAATTGCCTTCCAAATTAGGCAAATTATATGTCAAAATAAAGATCTTGATTTTAGGGATTTTTAGGAACAAACCGCACCTCAATCGGAGGTCCCACGCTCCCTCACGCGCCCCAAGAAGGAAAAATTTAGAAAAAATTAAAAAACTGAACAAAGCCCACTCTCGGCTCTGGCGCGTGTACTACACGCGCCATTCTGGTGCTGCCATATGTCACTGCCACGTGTTGCCACCAGAATTTCCCCAAGAAATAATTTTTTTTTTAATAAAAAACGAATTTTTGTTTTTTTTTAATAATAATAAAAAAAATTTCTGGGCCTCGTACAGCCCAAATTGTTTTTTTTTTTCGTGACTGGGCTGGACGCAGCCCAGTCTGCCGTGAACAGTGCCCGTTTAATTTTTTTTTTTAAATAAGAGGTAAAACGGTGTCGTTTTGGGGATGAACAGTGTCATCCCCTACCTCCAGCCGGGTCTGCACAGACCCGACTGGAAAACGGGTCGGGTCCGACGACCCGACTCGTTTTTCACCCATAACTTCTCTGTCTGATGTCCGATTTTAACGTTCTTGGAGTCGTTTTTCATCATTTTTTCGTGCTCTACACAATGGGATCATTTTCAAGTCCTAAATTTTCTGTTTTCTAATGACCCAATTTCAAAAAACGAAATTTTCAATTCGTTTTACGTTGAAAATGCTTCTCTTTATTGTTTAAATGCTTGCTCTATGCATATTATCACTAAACAATCACTTTAAGACATATATATGCAAAGAAACAGTGCATAACCAGAAAAAACGAAAATACAGAGAAGCATGCGGAAGCGAATAAACAGGCTCTGATGCCACTGAAGGGTTTCGGGCGTACTTGGAATCCTTTTGTAGACTCACTTGATACCCACACGTAACCGGAGCACTCTGTATGGACTCTGGTTCATTTTCACAGCAAATGCACCGAAGGAAAATGCAGAAACAGAGCGACAGAAAACATAGAAGTATATGTTCTGTCATGCGCCATTTTCTGTCCATGTATGTACATATATATAGCCTGTGGGAGGGGAGTTAGATAACCGTATCTAACTCCCTCATTTCAAATTCAAACTTTCCCTTTCAACGGCTCTCTGTTTTCCCGGTCGGATTTGATCCACCATGGGTGGATCACCCATTTCCTTACAACACCCGTTCTGAACTAACTTCTAAAGTAACTTATTTATTGGATCTGTATTTTTGAGTTCATAACTTGTCATCTGTCATTTGAAGGTTATTAGTGAATTTGATGTGGCATTCATTCAGCACATCTGGAACTACATTTTAAAGCAGTTATGCAATTGAAAATATATAAAGGCATAAAGAACGATTAGAGCAGAATCATTGTAGTATTAATATTATACCAATTAATACTTCCTGAAATAAGAGGTGGAACTTATAAAATTGTTGTCCTTTGTGCAAGGAAGCTAAGATTTGATTAAAAAGGAAGAGGAAGAAAGGCATTTGAAAACAAAGGGCTGCTCAGTGGGGAGAATCCTAGATTACAAAGAATAACAATTGCTTTGGTCTTTCTTTCAACTATGATGCCATCAGATATGTATGTTTAGCTATTATTTATTGATGAATGCTAATTATTGGCTTGAGAACTGTAATGTATGTTGTCATTCCATTTGTTTATATCAATAATCATCCAGGAATTCACGTGGAAATGTAACTTTGAGCTTTATGGGTAAAAATTTAAGCATAAATTCATAAATTATGTCATTATGATAGAAAGATAACGCATATGTCCATATGTGCTAAATATTACTCTTTCTTATTCTAATTATAAGAGTTAGATGTGACGTTTAATTTTATCCTAATTATAAGATTAAAATCTATTTTGTTTCCTAAAGTTATAATTTTTCCCCAAAGAATCCCTATAAGATTACACATATTAAGGGGTTTCTATCAATGATATTTCAAAATGCACATGATTAAAGTGGGTAGTTTAAAAAAATAAGACATAATCGTTATAAATAACTAATTTAACTAACTTATTTAATATGCCCAAATTAATTGAATAGATCTTACATTAAAGACTAAATGTAGTATTCCATCTAATCGTAATTATAAGAGCTAGATAAGAGATTTGATTTAGTCTTAATTATAAAAGCCAAATCTATTTTGTCTCAAAAAATTATAATAATTTCCAAATTATCCATATATGATTACATATATTAAGGGATTTCTATCAAGGATTGTTCAAAAAATACACAATTAAACTGATATTTAAAAAAAAATTAACACACAATCATTACAAATAACTAATTTAAGTAATTTTTTTTAATCTACTCAAATCAATTAAATAGATTATATTACATACAAGAGCTAATAGTTTGCAATAAACAAAGAAGCCTTCGAGAGATACAAGATATCAAAGAGGGTACATTGGTGAGAGATCATTTTCTTTTATTTCAACATGTCAATTAAATTTGAGTTGTAAATATTATAACGATTCAACTTCAGATGAATATTATTAAAATAATGTAAATACGTATGTTAAAAAAAATTAAATTTATGTGATTTGACTCAAAAAAACCCACATTGACTGATAAAAGAGAGGAAAAGTTTCAAACTCTTGGAGTGGTGATGAGTGACTGGAGTCTCCTATGAGAGAAAGTTAGACACAGAAAATCTTGTATTCTCTCTCTTGAATATTACTTGACACTTAAGCATTCCAAACTGCTTAATTCTTCATTAGAACTATAAAATGATTATGATGTGCAATCAATCAATATATTAATTCAGTATAAAGTCTATATATATATATTAAACATAGGTATCCTCTTGTTAGAAGAAATCATATTCGAAGTACTATTAAATACTAAATATGAGCATATTTCTTAACAGGGATCTAAACTTTAGTTTACTATATTATGGAGAATTAGTCCCTTCTGTTAGACCAGTTATAAGATCTATGTTAGCAAGTTACCATCCATATGAAGGCCCAAAACACTTATATACCCACAAGAGAAAAGTAAATGGGCTTTCACTTTTGCATTGTGAAGCTCAAATGACACATAAGAGAGCCTAAGGAGGGAGGAGGATGTGAATAGTAAGTTTAAGTGAAATATTAAACTAATATTGAAAGTAAGAATATGCATCTATAACTCCTTTTAGCGATTTATACATCACATTTAAGGCCCTTGTATGCATATATGATAGAGCTGCACCACAAATAATACTGGTTTATTCGATATAAAAACTATATACAATGCTCAGATGCAGCCAATAATGGTTAATACGGTACAAGGTACAATGATGTCTTTTTGTTGTCAGGAAACAAATGAATGCTACAATATCGGTACGACATATGATTAACATTTCAAAACACCTCATTCATCAGCAAAATGCTCTTTACTCACATCCCAAAACACTGACATATATGTAAACTCGTTATTACTTAACAACAATGGAGCGTGGTGAGAGTGACCATGTATGTATTCTCTTCATTGTATTCGGACTTGCTTCCTTCGGGCCCAGACAAGATATATTCTCGTCAACTCAAAAAGAAGAGAAATGCTCCCGCCTTAAATCTCAACAAATTAATAACAGAACGATCACAAAATCCCTCCAAGAATGTACAAGGAATACAAATAAATCTATATATATATATATATATAGCTTACTTCATTTGCTTCTTAAACATTGTCAATTGTTAATACACAAAGAAAAGTATCAAGAGCTTGACTTATATGTTAGTTCAAGTTGGTGGAGAGGTAGTTGAAAAACGAGATCCGCAAATTTTCGTTGAAATCAGGATGCCCTGGTACCAGAAGAGCATAATGGCAGGAACCTGATAGCAAGATATTACACAAGTGACAAATCCAAAGGCTCCAAAACGACCAGTTGAATCAGTCCAACTGCTACAACTACATCCATTACCATTATATTCTGCATTAATGGAAAATGGGTTTAATTAAATGTATATTCAATAGGATTAATGAAACCCTGTCACTGTCCCATGTAAGGTTAAAATAAAAAGAAACTTTGAAGAACTTATTTATTACTGTTCTCATTGAGTTCCATCTCTAACTTCCATGTTAATTAATGGCAGAGAGGAAGAATAATATCCACACTTGAAGAAATATCTGGTTTCTTCATTTTGAAATGAGGCTGCAACTTTATCTAATATAGAAGCCAACTTTTCGCAGTGTCCACGCCAACGGCGTCCATAAAATTCTTGCAAAACTGCAAAGGGAGTTGTCAGAATTAGTCTCATCAGTGAGATCCCATAACTAAAGTATGGATGAAAAGTTAATGCAAAACATTACAAACTAATCGGTACCACAAATTTACTGCCATGACATAAATTTAAGGCATCTTTCCCAAATGAAATCCCATAGAAAACAAGAAGCATAGCAATATCTGTAACAAGGAAAGAAACCCGAGATACCTGACAAGATATCAAAGAGTGTATTTGTGATAGAGGTGCTTTTCTTTCATTTCATCATAATGCGTATAAATTTGAGTTGTAAGGGGTGACAGATCATGTAATCATCATGACAACCATAACTCGATCCCAATCTCTAATATGCTTGAGTTGCTTTGTGGGAGGGTTTTATTCTTCAACACCAAAATCTACATCCTTCTCTGTTTCACTACCCAGCTCTAGCTCAAAACCAGACTCCGGCTCGGAGTCCTGGTAATATATTACGTGCACTCCACATGCTCCTTCAAGGACCACGCCACTCTCCTCCTCATTCCAATATGTTCGAGAGAATTCACATGAAATCTTAGCATGATTGCCTGTTCGAGCATCAGCTAAGCCCCCATGAATGTACCATAGGTAAACATGATCCAGATATGAGTCATAAGAACCAAGGACGTTATCAACATAGTTAGTGTAGTCAGTGTGACATTTATTGTTATCATCCCAAGAGAATTCACATGAAGGGCCAAAAAATCCCTTTAAGACGGTTTGACCAGGAGCAACGAAGCAAATTAATATGTCGTGTGATCGTTCAGGATTGCAAGTAAATTCGATAAGATTGGAAGCCTCTGTCGTGGTTTTATATTCCATCCACTCTGGAACTCTGCTTCCTGGGTAACAAGTTAGAGGATGATAATGATAATCGTCACAGGCTGAAATGAATGAGCAATGAGTTAATTTTTCAATAAAGCGAAGTGAACTCTCATCCAACAGCACACTATTATGGAAGCAAAAGTCAAACGGATGCAAAGGTAGAGGGTCAGAGGATACAGTCTCCAATAAAGTGCAATCTGTGGCATATAATACTTGAAGGAAGGGAGGAAGTCCAAGAATAGACTTAAGCCTTTTGCACCTTTGGAGTTTAATGGCTTTCAAGCTTGAAACATGGTTGATGTAGGCTGGCAATGTCTCCACACCACTATCATTCAATATTAACATTTCTAACCTTGTTAAGCCCTTGATATTCTCAGGAATTTCCGACAAGTTACTACACCCACTTAAAATTAGTTTTCTTAAAGTACCACGCCAAGCATCAAAAAGGAAGTGCAGCTCTGTTGTGTGAATTACTTGCTTGAAACCACTGACTTTAAACACCTCAAGATTTGTCAAGTGACACAGCTCATCTATTGGAAGACTCCTCAATCTTTCACCCCAAAGTTCAAGCTCTATAAGTTTTGTGCAACGTCCTATTGGCAAATGCAATATTTCAACTTCAGCTTCATAAAAGCTTAGTTCTCTCAATTTCTCCGATGACAGACAGAACTTCTTGAGGCTTTGACAACCAGAAACTCTGAGGTCGGAGAGAGAATTTAAATGAGTCTCACTCTCAAGACTCTCTAATTTCGAGCAAAGTCTTACATCCATTTCAACGATATTGTTGTGAGATAAAATAGATGGATGAACACTGCACAAACTCACACAACCATAGAGATATACATTTTCGAGCCCACGCGCCATGGAGAAATCAGGCAACTCCATCAATTGTTTGGAGGAACCAAAATCTATTGTCTTTAGATTCACAAGATCCTGTGATGACAATGAAAAGAAAAAAAAATTACCCAAATAAGCCCTGATAAATTTCATTAGATTGAAGACATCTAAAATATGCATTAGTATATATAAGTACCTGTACTCCATCCCAAAGCTTTTTAGCATTGCTGTTTGGCATGTGAAGTTCAACAATGTTTTCTGGACAAAAGCCTAACGGTAGATACTCCAACGGATAATAATCCCAACGAAAAAACCTTAATTTATTAGGAAAAAAGTCAAGACCAAAAGGAAGCTCTATATGTGTATGAAACTCTACATGTGTATTGGGCACAAAAAAACAAAGGATTCTTAAATTGTTCATCTTTGCGAAGATGTCAGCTCTCAATTGTAAATTTTTTATTTGACGCATGTCCAATATAATGCCTTCAATTTCATCAGTTCCCTAAACAAAAATAAAATAAGCATTAAACTTTTTTAAAAACTTTCAGAAAAGAATAAACATAAAAGAAATAAATTAATGTATTTTTCCCTTACCTTATTACTTTTCAATACATCATAGATTTCATCTGCATCTTTTAACCGGCTACGTCTTTCAGGATTTTTCATGCATTCCTCGCGAACTATTTGCTCAGCCATTGCTTGTATCAAATCATGCATTACAATGTTGCCGTACTGATTTGTTTTTATGAGAGCTTTATCCATAAGATTTTCAATTCCACTAACTGCGCTTAAACCACAAGCCTCTAGCACACGAGTAATGCTGTCTTTTGCTTCTCCCACGAAAAAAAATGCAATGTCTAAAAATATTTTCTTGTCAACAAAGTGTAATCCATCATAACTTATCTTCAATATATTTTGAATTTCCGGATGGGGATACTTTCGGAGTTTGCTAAGCTCACTTTTCCAATATGCTTTATCTCTAGAATGAAAATGGGAACCCAAAACCTCTAAAGCTAAAGGAATGCCTTTAGCAAAGGCAACTGTTTTTTCTGATAGCTCTTCATACCCCATGTTGGGATGGCTTTGATTGAACGCATGTATACTGAAAAGTTCAAGTGATTTTTCAAAATTTAATTCCCTGACTTCATGTATATATTTGTCTTGAATCCCTCCACTCTTGAGAACATGCTTGTCTCTACTCGTTGCAATGACTCTGCTACCCAGTCCCAAGCAAAGTTGTTGTCCAGCTAGATATTTTAGGTGCTTTCGATCATCCACATCATCAAGTACAATTAAGACCTTTTTCCGTTGCAGCCTTCTCATTGCAACATTCTTATTTTTGCGGAGATCTTCTTGGTCTATTAACTCAGAAAGAATCTTTTGTTGCAAAAAGCTCAAACCCTTTTCTAATTCTTTCACATTTTCTATGAAGCAATGACTTTCAAATTTAGACAAAAATTTGTCAAATACAGCACGAGCAAGGGTTGTTTTGCCTATCCCGGCCATGCCCCAAATCCCAATAACTCGAACTTCTTGTGGCCCAATTTCCATTAATGATTCAACACTAGTGAAATTCTGATGAAATCCAACAAGTTGGGATTTTGGCATAATTGTATAACTGTTATCTTCCTCTTCCAATTTTTTAAAGACATCTTCACTATTGCATCAATGAGTTCAGATTCGTTTCTAACATATTAAAAAACAAACAAAATTATAAGCTGCTCATGATAAAAATAATTCCACAGGCATAATTTGATATAACTTCACTATATTTGAAGTCAGTTTTTTGGGAAACTGAGAAAAACCTTAACAAAATTAAGACTATAAAATGATGCATTGAATAATAAAAAAAAACTTACTGAAAAGTTGATGAATGGTAACCGCATAAGTGTGCAGTTTTGTTTAAGAAAGATCTCCAAATTTGTAACTTGTCCACGTTATTCCCGAACTTGTGTTCATGATGAGTGAATGCTTCTGCATAAGAGCCCTTTTGATGCCTAACGTCTGATGGATCTACATGGTAGAAAACTGGTATCACAATTTGTTGATTAGCTTCCTTGCATTCCATGATTTTGACAAGCTCTTCTAAGCACCACTTTGAAGAAGCATAATCTTTCGAGAATATAACCAGAGCAATCACAGAACCTTCTATTGCTTTCACAAGTGCTGAAGATATTTCTTCTCCTCTCTCGAGCCTCTCATCCACATACACATCTATGCTCTTATGACGCAACCGATTTGTCAAATGGCTGAAAAAACCAGATCTGACATCTGATCCTCTAAAGCTAATAAAAACATCATATCTTCCAGAAAGAACTTGGGAAGGAGAAGCGCAAGCAGCCATTGCTGGATGGGAAAAAAAAAACAGTTCTACGGGGTGTTGATTGTTTCTTATAAAGAAAGGAAAGAACAGCGTTTAAGAAGAGAGAGAGGAATGAGGAAGAAAAATCATATTAATACCTTGGTGGGAGTGTCTAAAATCAAATCTTTGCTTGAAAAGAGTTGAAGTTAACTCGGGGAGTTCGCTTAGATCTGTTAACAATCAACTAAGCTGTGTCGGTGGAAATTTCTTGTTCAAACTTCTAAGTAGCTGAAATTTCCATGACGCGATGAAAAACGTTTGTCAGTAACTCTTTTTTTTTTTTTATTTCTAGTCAACGACGCTAATTTTTTGGTGATTTATTGTTTAAAGAATCCGAAATTTTTTATCAATAACGCCATTGCTGATACTGTGGTTGTTTAAGGGCATGTTTGGCAAATTGTTAAATTTAGGTTTAACTTAAAACCTAGAGAAATTTTAAGTCAAATAGTTATATTTATTCAAATGGATTTTTGGACTAAATCATGGTTTAAAATCTAAATTTCAGATAAACTGATCAGAGTAGCTTATGGAATAGTAAAAGAGCTTATGAACTAATCAATTACTATATTACCCATATTTTTTCTTACACTCTCTCTCCTACTTTTTCTTACACCCTCTATCTTTTCTTTCTTACACTCTCTTTCATCTCTCCTCTTATCTCTCCTCATTTAATACTCATACCATTTTTCGTAATTTACCCATAATAAAAGTACTTCTGAAAATAACTATCCAAACATTCATTTATTTAAAACCACTTTTTTTTCATAATCTCTTCTCCAAAACCCCTTTTCTATAAACCATTTTTTTAAAAACCCGTTTCTAAAATATTATCCAAACACACACTAAAACTCTCTAAAATCTAAATTTTAAATTTAGATTTAGATAAAATTTAGATTTTAAGAGATTTTAAAATAAATAGTTATATTTGTTCAAACGGGTTTTTGGATTACGAGCCTATTTGGATTAGCTTTTAGAAAATAGATTTTTGGAAGAATAGATTTTAGAGAATAGATTTTAAAAATAGATATGTTTGAATGATTAGTAGTAGAATCACTTTTTATATTATTAAATTACTAAAAAGGGTATGATTTGATTAAAAGTATGAGAGAGGAAAGAAGGTAGAGAAGAAAGAGGAGATATGAGAGAGTGTATAGATGAGAGAGGAAAGGAGATAGGGTAGATAAGAGATATGAGATAAGAGAGAGGGTGTAAGGAAAATTAGGGATGAAATAATAATTGGATAGTACATAAACTCTTTTACTATTCTAAAAGTTAATTTTAATAGTTTATTCAAAATTATGGTTTTGGCCAAAATCACTTGTGAATAAATATGATTATTTGTTTAAATTTTTTCCAAAATAAGGTTTTACCCAAAGGAGCTTTTCAAACCCTACTTCCAAACACACGTTAAACCATGATTTAAAATTAAGGTTTCAGATAAACTGATTAGAGTGACTTATAAAATAGTAAAAAAGCTTATGAACAAACAAATTACTATATTACCTTTACTTTTTTTTACACAATCTCTCATCTCTCCTACTTTTTCTTACACCCTTTCTTCTTCTTTTTTTTTATATTATCTCTCCTCTCTCCTCTCATCTCTTATCTCTCCCTATTTAATATTTATACAATTTTTCGTAATTTATCAATAATAAAAGTATTTTTTGAAATATCTATCCAAATATTTATTTATTTAAAATTTTTTTTCATAAACTCTTCTCTAAAAACTTTTTTCTAAAAACTGTATAAAAAATCTTTTTTTATAAGTCTATTTCTAAAATTTTATTCCAATAAGCCTATATACACATCCAAAAAAAAAAAGGCGATATTCGGCCAATTAACTCATTATGTTCTTTATTCTATAGTTGGAAGAAATAAAAGGTTAAAATTTAATATTTTATAAAATATTATTAAAATATAAAATAAGTAAGTAAATAAATTGACATAGTCAAAATTAATTTAATGAAAAAAGACAAGAGAAATTGTAGTAAAAAAATATATATATAACTGATTAGTGGTATAACTATTTAGAATTAACTCTAATATTTAATATGAAAATTAGATAATTAATTTAGATAAATTAAAATATTAGTTATATTAGTTATTTATAACAAATATAATTTATTTTTTTATAAAATTACATGTTTCTATGACTAATATTAGATAGAAAATTCTTCACATAAGTAATAATTAAAAATATTTTAGAAAAAATGATAAATTTAAGAAATAAAATAAATTAAGATATTATATTTAAAATTAAATTTTTTTAATTAGTTTTTAAAAATTAATAGAAATATTAATATTCTAAGGGCTCGTTTGATATGTAAACAATGTTGCGAGGAAAAAATAAAAATTATTATTTTCTCTATTAGAGGAAATTTGGTGGGAATCAAATTTGCCGCAGAAACTTAGAAACTTGGGGCTTATTTGGTACAGCAAAAATCACTCACTTTTTATTATTTGATGTGTTTGTCTACAATAATTTTCAGAAGACCCGTTTTTGAGGGCGGAAGATTTTGCTTCATATATGGGAAGGAAACCGCTTCTCAACTCTTTTTTTGTGGGTACACACTTTGAATGGCAGGTTGAAAAATTTGCAAGAAAATTTTGCCCCTCAATATATAAAAGGAACATATTTTTAGTATATGTTTGGTTTGTAAAAAAAATTAAATTAAACTATAGTTTGAATTTAAAAATACTAAAATATTTATTAAAGTGTTAAAATTGATTATGAGACAACATCAGAGTTTCTCTCATTTAAACTATAATTTTTTAAAAGCTAATTTCACCAATTTATATTTAAATTAAATAATAATTTTATTTCTATGATTTCTTGTCTCTTTTTTTTTTATCTCATATATTTTTTTAATTATTATTTTATCTCATATATTTTTTAATAATTTATCTATAAAAAATTATTCTGATAATAACAATTTAAATACTTATTTTTTTAAATTATTTTTTATATAAAATCTATTTTTTAAAATTATTTGAAAGTAATTTTTGTTTAAGTGCTAAACCAAACACACTCTCAGACTATACAGTAAGAAGATTGAAAACCTGCCGTTTTCAATTTTCTGTAACAAACGGGCTAAGTACAACCTACGAATAGAGACAAAATCCACAGTACGACCCAATTCTCGCTCTCAAATGAACCGTCCCTTTCAACACCCCCCTGCCCTGAAACTTCCAGCTCAAATACTCAGCATCCAAAGTTCTTGAGAAAGTTATATGGAGCTGTTGACAGCTATCCCATGGACAGATCTCCTTGCTCCCACAGATCCTCCATCTCATTAGAAAGGGTTCTTTTTACTGTGGATGAAATTTTCTCCAAAAAGAGGGAACAGCATGTAATGGATTTTGGAATAAAGGGTTAGACATCATTGCATTAAAGCAAACACGACAAATTAACCCCTTTACCCTGTTTAATTTAGGTGGAGATTGATTAAGAATATAAAAATATTGTCTAAACGATGCAACATTTTCACAAGATAATCTGCAACAACCAAATTATTCCAAAAAGTATGTAGAAGTAACACCTGCTAGGTCCTAGGCTAGCATCTTCAATAATATCCCTAAATGGGTGAGTAATACTGCAACCCCTCTGATAAAAATATCAATGGCTTTCAAACAATCAGAGTATCCCGCAGACACGTCGACCAACATGGGTTGAAGCCCTAGAAGATCCCAATCAACTTAGTAATTGTGGAAGGAACAGAGTTAAGCTGCAACTGAAACCACATATCCAATGATCCTCTGCATCACGTAAGGCACCTCCGCATCCATACAACTTTGAATGTTCCACCAAGTCATGGTGCCAGCAAGCCTGTAAAAAGAATCTTGAGCATCTAAAGGAATTTGACCATTAGCTGGATCATACCACTATTCACGCGTGAAGTTCAAATGTCCCAATAAATATAGCCAAACAAGACTGGCCATTGCATCTTTTTAGTATTTGTAATTCCTGTTTCGTGCTTAGGGACCACAGTCAAAATGGATTGGTACGGACACTTTTCTTACACCTAGTCAAGAGTAGCTGTTATTAATTTTGGGAAACCTATGCTCTGGCTCCTTGTGTTTGATTTGGTGCTAGGAAAATCAATGGTTATCGCACCAGTTTTCTGGTAAAAAAAAAAAAAACAAGAAGAAGGGGGCTAGTCACACCCTTAAAAAACAGTGCCAACTCATTAAAGTCATTTGCATATAATTCTTTTTTATACCATTAAATCATTTCAGCACTGTGTTACTTAACAGAACCATCCAAAGCTTAACGGTTTTAAATTACAAGGACCCATATAATAAAAATAAATAAATTCTAGGAACATTGACCAAAATTGACTGAAACTATTGGGTCCCAGAGCATAGTTTTCCCATTATTGTTTTTGTAAATAAAGTTAATTTTGCCTATGCAATAATTGAAGCTCTAATTTTCTTTGAAGACTGTATTTGCAGTTACAAAATTCAGATGCAATAAATTTTGTCAATGTACAAGATTTGGTTTGAATATAAAATAAAAAACGAAAATTGAAATTATCTTAAAATAAAAAAAATGATGATCATCTTTTATTTTAAAATAAAATAATATAAACCTAAATATTAAATCATAATTAAACATAACAAATAGTAGGGAACATTTTTTTTCTGTTTGTGCATTTATGTGCCGATGGTGGGGTGAAATAATTAAATATGAAATATGAGACAAAATTAGAAGAAGAAGAAGAACCAAGTTTTTATATGCCTTACTATATTCCGTTTTTTTTTTTTTGTTTAACTGTCGATAGACATTTTTTTGTTTAAAGCTAGGAAGTATATCGAAGTTTCCACAAAATTCGAGTGACAAATACTTTTCTAAAAAAAATATTTATATATTATATGACTCTTATGCTATATAAATGTTATCTAATTAAAATATAATAATTTAAAATATTTTAAAAAATATTTATATACTCAAGAGTATTATATCATTTGAACTCCATATAATAAAAATATACTAACTTAATATATTTTAATTCTAATTGATCATAAAATATCTAAAATAATTCATATTTGATTTTATTTTATTTTTAAAATAAACATTTTAATTCAATTGTTATTCAAAATTAATACTCCTCCTCCAATTCTTAATATAAGACTTATTTAACTAATTTAATTATATTAAGAAAGTTGGTTAAATTAGTTAATATAATATATTTTTTCAAAAATAATCTAATCATTTTTATTAAGTCACTGTCTCCCTCTTTTACTAAATATTATTATTAAAGGAATATCAATAAGAATAATATAAAAAAAAGTTTATAAATATAAAAAATATATTTTATATTTAGGATTAAAATTAACTCTATAATTATATCTTATATTAAAGTTCGGAGGAGTATTGTTTATTCCAGCTTATGGTCCTTGAGAGTGTTTTCTAAATTAAAAGGACTAATATTTCAAGGAATGGAAAACCGCAAAATTAAACTGTAGAGATTAAAAAAAACACAATCAAAGCATGGGGCATATCAATGATATTTTTCCTAACTTTCAATTGGTAGTATAATGTTATTATTACTTTATTGAGATAATTTGATATTTGATTTTACAACTTAAAAATTAACAAAAGTAATATCAATTTTGATGTTATAATAATTCTTAACACTACCAAACGAAAAAGAAATGAGAGGGGTACAATGCAGTTGAGGCATGATTCTTATGTTATCTGTACTAGGAATTATGAAATTAACGGGGACTTAATTTCAGTGACCAATATGGCTGGCCCAATGTTTTATTTGGATGGCCTAGATTTAATATGATCTTATTTATATTTAAATATTTTTTTATTTTAACACTTTATTAAAAAAATGTTTTTTTATTTCATTTGAACCGTACAAATTATTCGCTCTGCGTATGTATCACCAAAGTTTGGTTTGATACGTAGAATAATTATTTTTAAAAAAAAAGAGAGATGAAAATAGGAATAGAATTGGAAATGGAAATCAGCTAAGGGTGTCCAAAAGTTTGTTTTAGTTCGATTGCCAAAATAGGAACCAAACTAAACCCATCAGTTGGTATAAATTGTATGGGAATGAATTTTATGTAAGTATATAAAAGTTTATAGGCTTTAAATTTTGAGAGAGTTCATATATTTTTAATTAATGAAATCGCTGAGAATAGGATTCGAAAGTTGCATGAGACTTCATAATTGATATATTCAAACAATCAAGTTGTTCTCACATTTGCATACTCAATACTCAAATATGAAGCCTTTGGTTGAGATTAAAATTTTAAAATTAGATGGCATAGTAGATTGAATTTTATTTTACTACTATTATATTTTAAAATACATATATTGTATACTATAATTGATCTAAAATAGGATTTAAGTAATTCTAATTTTAAAAACTTGCAATAAAAGTAATTGTTATCATGCACTTTGGTTCAAGTGGTTTCCCTATGGACGAAGGTTATGATTATATGGGAAAAGAATAATATTATACAAATATCATATGCATTTGGAAAAACAATTCATGGTTTCTATCAATATTTTCTCACTAGATTTTAATTTTGGAAATAATACAAATATGTGAATATCAAAATACTTGGCAAAAGGAAAAAATACGTAAAGGTAATTTTTTTAGACATAATGTACTAGAAAACATAGCCTAAGGTCCAAAGTCTTGCAACTTCGTAACTCAAATTTGGTGGATCGTTAATAAGAATCATATCAACGTCAACAGTGTGAGAATGATCCAATTCACTATCAATATGAATTTCTCAAATCTGAGCTCTCAAGTCAATGAAATTCTGGTTGTTGTTATGGCTCTGGATTTTTTTTTAGATTTTAAAATCAAGTTAATAAGTGATAAATATATATTCATGGTAAAAGATTTTAAGTAGTAATGGGTAGCATAGTGGTCAGGGACAGAGGGTGGAAATTAGAGGTCCTGTGTTCGCCTTGGTAACTGCAGAAGTGGAAGTTTTATTTTTTTTCTGGCGCGTGAAATTACAAAGTATCCCTCCCACTTATTCTATTGAAATCGTACCTCCTCCGCCATTCTTCTGATTTTCTTCAGCGACATCGCAGGCGGAGCAGCGAGAGCACAGAGCAGAAACCCTTAAGCCATCGATGCCGTGTACGCAAATTTTGCTTTTGCCTGTGTCTTTGTCGTGTTGTTCCATCATCTTTGATAGCCATCACCTTTCTCTGGGGCTTTATTAGTTCCAGTTTGGATTCAGTTGATTGGGGGGGACAGAGAGAGCGAGAGTGAGAGTTGAGAGAACAGAGCAGAGTGGCGCTGTGGAATGTGATCATAGGGTGTGAGCGTTCATGCAAACTCAGACTTCAACTAAGGTGAGTCTCTTAAGTCCATTTCCATTCTCATTTTCTTCGATCCCTGAAGTTGTTGGGTTGTTCAAAGTCAAAGCTTTGCGAGAGAAAAGTTTCGATCTTGTAAGATTAAGCAAGGATTAAACCCTTTTCACTTAAAATCTAACTTAAATCATGAGTCTTGGTTGCTGCATGTATGTGTTCTGTTACGTGGTTAAGCTTTTCAACAACAGAGCTCTGTTATCTCAGAGTGTGCATCTTTGAATTCTCTGAAATTGAAGTAAAGATGAGTAGAAGTGCTTGATAATATAGTAAATTGAAGGTTGCAAGTGTTTGGGCTGTTTTGGGTGTGATTTTTGGGTTAAGAAGTTGCTGTTTTGATTATATAATTATAGAAGTTTGATGTAGTGTGGGGTGGCGTCATCCAGAAATTTTTCATATTGAATGTACAGCTATATGGGTTTTGTGGCAAAGGATAAAAGAAAGCTGAAAATGCACTGAAACCTACTGTTTTGAACTGAAATTTTTGAAGAGAGAGGTCTCTCATCCTTGTGTTAGGAATACTTAAGCTTTGCCTTGGACTGTTCTAATATATATATATATATAATGTGCTTCTGTTTGGGACATTTTTTAAAGGCTAAAAACAAATTTAAAAACTTATTGCTAGTAAAAAATGAGTATATGTATGCATATCGGTATGTGTGACTTCTCAGCTTCTGAATAAAAAAGGGCCAAAAGAGTATAATGGAGTTTAAGTGGTAGCATTACATTGTTTTTAAGAAAGTCAAAGGGAGGGTGCGGTATAATTCTGTAACTTTGGATTCTATGACTTTGGAAGCTTCTTGTGTTTGTCATAGAGCAAATCTGAAAAGTAAAATTACTAAAGCTTTTATAGATAATATATTTACTGTGATAAATGGATGGAATAAAATTCCAATCCAAGTTTTTTTTCTTCCTTTTCCCAGATTGAGCTAGTAGGAGTTTAGTTTTGTTGAATTTAATCATTCCAATGAGTTTAGAAGAGGTTTTTGTGTGGGATGATGGCCCTAGGTTTGTTCCAATGACATTATTTTGAATCCATTAAAATTGAAAGGGCAAGGTTGAGGCTTATGTGACAAATAAAAGTAGTAGTGACGAGAAATTAATAGCTTCAATTATTCTAATGAGAGTAGCAATTTGATTGATAATGAAACTTAAAATTTAGTATATTGAGTGTTAATTATAAGATAAGGAATTTGAGAATTTTGTATAATTGGAGGATTTAATGATTTATCTTTGTCGCAATGTTGATTAGAATGTTAATATATTGTTTCGGGATATTAAGGAATTCAAAGTGATTTTTATCGAAAGTTATTAGCTGAAATGGGTAGAGGTTCTGGAGCGTAACAGGTGAGTGAATAACGTTCCCTAAAATTTACATTTTTTAAATGCATTGTCATTTCAAATGATAAATTTCAAATATGGATTTCAAAAAGTAAATTTTATGAAAGTATGGTTTAAATCGTTAGAAATGATTTTCTTTCGATTGGTTTACAAAAGAATTATGATTATGTATGAAAATGGATGAATAAGCTTTTGAAAAGAGTTTAGCAAAAGTTGCATTGAACTAATGTTATTCATGAAATATATTCTTATACGAATTTCATATGTTTTCACAGAAATTTGATTTTTAATATACATGCTGGGGTTTTTGAAATTTAAAGTGGTTTTTACCAACGATTATGGTACTGAAACTGTTGAGATTATTATATGTGAAATAAGCCCCATGCATGATGGAAATGTTTTAAGAATGATGGAATACAGAACTCTAGTTGCTAACAGCAGTACTGTTAGCCCTTGGTGCACCTTGGTTATTCGAGCTCGACAGTTTGTGGCCTTGAGCCACCAGAATTATTTTGTGGGATTTATTCTCGCGACAGTTTGTGGCCTTGAGCCACCAGAATTATTTTGTGAGATTCATTCTCGCGACAGTTAGTGGCTTCGAGCCACCAGAATGGTTAGTTACCCTCGTGGACTGTGTGTCCATGTCTGTTTCCATTCTATTGAAGTCCTACAGAAAGATTATGGTTTGAAAGGATGTTTTTAAACGATTTATTTGAAGTAGTTTTATAAGATTGTTGTTTTCTTTGAAATACAGATATTTACGGAAAGGTTTGCATCAGATTACGAAATATTATGAAATACATTTTTCAGTATGATTATGCATTGTTGACTTCCGCATTCTTCTAATCATGTTTTTGGGACATTATTCACGAGTAGATTATTTGGCCTCAGATAGTGCAGGTGACCCTAATCCTCCCGCTGAGCAGTGAAGAGCCTCGTCGCAGATCCGAAGCGTTGTTTTTGAACAAGATTGATTTTAATCTTTATTAAGTACTTATGTTATTTTGATAAAAAGGTAAATGCTCCACATAGACCTTAGAAAAGATTGTGTTTATTTTGAAAAACGTTATGGAAACTTTAAACGTTGTATTTGGGGTTTCAGGCTTTCGGAATATGAAACTATTCATATTCCATGCCGGTCACGGTCTAAATTTTGGGACGTGACAGTTGTTCTGCCAAAGTTGTTGAAATTCATAAAAGAAACTCTGAACTTACAGATAGTTTTGTCAGATTTTAGCTCTCATGTTACTCAAAATCATATTAATGATGATCTACCAATTTTGAATTCACAAGTTATTGTTGTATTTGTGAATACTTTGTTATGCATAATGGTAGGTGAAAAATCCTATATGAGGAATGGGACTTCAGAAATGAATGTTCTTGTAGGGTCATGCCCTTCAAAAAGTGTAGAATGTGTGGTTAAGTATTATATATTTGGTCGTAGTTGGATGTTAAAACTTCCAAACTAAATCTTTAGTTAAGCTAAGGTTCTCTTATAGATAACACCTGTTCTGAACTAACTTCTAAAGTAACTTATTTATTGGATCTGCATTTTTGAGTTTATAACTTGTCATCTGTCATTTGAAGGTTATTAGTGAATTTGATGTGGCATTCATTTAGCACATCTAGAATTGCATTTTAAAGCAGTTATGCAATTGAAAATATATAAAGGCATAAAGAACGATTAGAGCAGAATCATTGTAGTCTTAATATTATACCAATTAATACTTCCTGAAATAAGAGGTGGAACTTATAAAATTCCTGGCCTTTGTGTAAGGAGACTAAGTTTTGATTAAAAAGGAAGAGGAAGAAAAGCATTTGAAAACAAAGGGCTGCTCAGTGGGGAGAATCCTAGATTACAAAGAATAACAATTGCTTTGGTCTTTCTTTCAACTATGATGCCATCCGATATGTATGTTTAGCTATTATTTGTTGATGAATGCTAATTATTTGCTTGAGAACTGTAATGCATGTTGTCATTCCATTTGTTTATATCAATAATCATCCAGGAATTCACGTGGAAATGTAACTTTTAGCTTTATGGGTAAAAATTAAAGCATAAATTCATAAATTATGTCAGTATGATAGAAAGATAATGTTAATGTCCATATGTGCTAAATATTACCCTTTCTTGTTCTAATTATAAGAGTTAGATGTGAGGTTTAATTTTATCCTAATTATAAGATTAAAATTTATTTTATTTTCCAAAATTATAATTTTTTTCTCAGAATCCCTATAAAATTACATATATTAAGGGATTTTTATCAATGATACTTCAAAATGCATATGATTAAAGTGGATAGTTTAGAAAAATTAAAACATAATCATTATAACTAACTAACTTCTTTAATATGCCCAAATTAGTTGAATAAATCTTATATTAAGGACTAGAGGTAGCATTCCCTCTAGTCGTAATTATAAGAGTTAGATAAGAGGTTTGATTTAGTCTTAATTATAAAATCCTAATTTATTTTGTTTTAAAAAATTATAATTATCTCTAAATTATCCCTAGATGATTACATATATTAAGGTATTTCTATCAATAATAGTTCAAAAAATAAACAATTAAAAGGGTATTTTAAAACAATTAACACACAATCATTACAAATAATTAATTTAACTAATTTTTTTAATCTACTCAAATTAATTAAATAAATTTTATATTAAATACAAGAGTTAATAGTTTGCAATAAACGAAGAAGCCTTCGAGAGATACAAGATATCAAAGAGGGTACAATGGTGAGAGGTCATTTTCTTTTCTTTCAACATGCCAATTAAATTTGAGTTGCAAATATTATAACGATTCAATTTCAAATGAATATTATTAAAATAATGCAAATACGTATGTTAAAAAATTAAATTTATCTGATCTGACTCAAAGAAACCCATATTGACTGATAAAAGAGAGGAAAAGTTTCAAACTCTTAGATTGGTGATGATTGATTGGAGTCTCCTATGAGAGAAAGTTAGACTCAGAAAATCCTCTTTTCTCTCTCTTGCATATTACTTGACACTCAAGCATTCCAAACTACTTAATTCTTCATTAGAACTATAAAATGATTATGATGTGCAACCAATCAATATATTAATTAAAGTCTATATATATTTAAGCATAAATATCCTCTTATTAGAAGAAATCCCATTTGAAGTACTATTAAATACTAAATGTGAATATTTTTCTTAATAGCAATCTAAACTTTAGTTTATCATGGGGAATTAACCTCTTCTGTTAGATCAATTATAAGGTCTATGTTAGCAAGTTACGATCCATATGGAGTGGCCCAAACACTTATATACCCACAAGAGAAAAGTAAATGGGCTTTTACTTTTGCATTCTGAAGCTCAAATGACATATAGAGAGCCTAAGGAGGGAGGATGATGTGAATAGTAACTTGAAATGAAATATTAAACCAATTTTGAAAGTAAGAATATGCATCTACAACTCCTTTTGGCGATTTATACATCACATTTAAAGCCCTTGTGTGCATATATGATAGAGTTGCACCACAAAGAAATACTGGTTTATTCGATATAAAAACTATATACAATGCTCAGATGCAGCCAATGGTTAATACGGTACAAGGTACAATGATGTCTTTTTGTTGTCAAGAAACAAATGAATGCTACGATATTGGTACGACATATGATTAACATTTCAAAACACCTCATTCATCAGCAAAATGCTCTTTGCTCACATCCCAAAACACTAATGTATAAATTCGTGATTACTTAACAACAATGGAGCGTGATGAGAGTGACCATGTATGTGTTCTCTTCTTCATTGTATTCGGACTTGCTTCCTTCGGGCACAAACAAGATATATCCTCGTCAACTCAAAAAGAAGAGAAATGCTCCCGCCTTAAATCTCAACAAATTAATAACAGAACCATCACAAAATCCCTCCAAGAATGTACAAGGAACATATATAGCTTAATTCATTTGCTTCTTAAACATTGTCAACTGTTAATACACAAAGAAAGTATCAAGAGCTTGACTTATATGTTAGTGCAAGTTGGTGGAGAGGTAGTTGAAAAACGAGATGCGCAAATTTTCGTTGAAATCAGGATGCCCAAGTAACAGAAGAGCACAATGGCAGGAACATGATAGCAAGATATTAGACAAGTGACAAATCCAAAGGCTCCAATAATGACCAGTTGAATCAGTCCAACTGCTACAACTAAATTCATTGCCATTATATTCTGCATTAATGGAAAATGGGTTTAATTAAATGTATATTCAATAGGATTAATGAAAACCCGTCACTGTCCCAAGTAAGGTTAAAATAAAAAGAAACTTTGAAGAACTTATTTATTACTGTTCTCATTGAGTTCCTTCTCTAACTTCCCATGTTAATCAATGGCAGAGAGGAAGAATAATATCCTCATTTGTAGAAATATCTGGTTTTCTTCATTTTGAAATGAGGCTGCAACTTTATCTAATATAGAAGCAAACTAAACCCATCAGTTCGTACAAATTGTATGTGAATGAATTTTATGTAAGTATATAAAACTTTGTACGCTTTAAATTTTGAGAGAGTTCATATATTTTTAATTAATGAAATCACTTAGAATAGGATTCGAAAGTTGCATTAGACTTCATAATTTATATATTCAAACAATTAAGTTGTTCTCACATTTACAGACTCAATACTCAAATATGAAGCCTTTGGTTGAGATTAAAATTTTAAAATTAGATGTCATTAGTAGATTGAATTTTATTTTACTACCATTATATTTTAAAATACATATATTTTATACTATAATTGATTCTAAATAGGATTTAGGTAATTCTAATTTTCAAAACTTGCAATAAAAGTAATTGTTATCATGAACTTTGGTTCAAGTGGTTTCCCTATGGACGAAGGTTATGATTATATGGGAAAAGAATAATAGTATACAAATATATGTGCATTTGGGGAAAAAATCATGGTTTCTATCAATATTTTCTCACTAGATTTTAATTTTGGAAATAATACAAATATGTGAATATCAAAATACTTGGCAAAAGGAAAACAATCACGTAAAGGTAATTTTTTTAGACATAATGTACTAGAAAACAAAGCCTAAGGTCCAAAGTCTTGCAACTTCGTAACTCAAATTTGGTGGATCGTTAATAAGAATACTATCAACGTCAACAGTGTGAGAATGATCCAATTCACTATCAATATGAATTTCTCAAATTTGAGCTCTCAAGTCAATGAAATTCTGGTTGTTCCGCCAAAGTTGTTGAAATTCATAAAAGAAACTCTGAACTTACAGATAGTTTTGTCAGATTTTAGCTCTCATGTTACTCGAAATCATATTAATGATGATCTACCAATTTTGAATTCACAAGTTATTGTTGTATTTGCGAATACTTTGTTATTCATAATGGTAGGTGAAAAATTCTATCTGAAGAATGGAACTTCAGAAATGAATGTTCTTGTAGGGTCATGTCCTTCAAAAAGTGTAGAATGTGTGGTTAATTATTATTATATATTTGGTCATAGTTGGATGTTAAAACTTTTAAACTAAATCTTGGTTGAGATAAGGTTCTCTTATGGATAACACCTGTTCTGAACTAACTTGTAAAGTAACTTATTTCTTGGATCTGTAGTTTTGAGTTCATAACTAGTCATCTGTCATTTGAAGGTTATTAGTGAATTTGATGTGGCATTTATTTAGCACATCTGGAACTGCATTTTAAAGCAGTTGTGCAATTGAAAATATATAAAGGCATAAATTAAAGAACGATTAGGGCAGAATCATTGTAGTTTTAATATTATACCAATTAATACTTCCTGAAATAAGAGGTGGAACTTATAACATTGCTGTCCTTTGTGCAAGGAACCTAAGATTTGATTAAAAAGGAAGAGGAAGAAAAGCATTTGAAAACAAAGGGCTGCTCAGTGGGTAGAATCCTAGATTACAAAGAATAACAATTGCTTTGGTCTTTCTTTCAACTATGATGCCATCAGATATGTATGTTTAGCTATTATTTGTTGATGAATGCTAATTATTGGCTTGAGAACTGTAATGCATGTTGTCATTCCATTTGTTTATATCAATAATCATCCAGGAATTCACGTGGAAATGTAACTTTTAGCTTTAATGGTAAAACTTTAAGCATAAATTCATAAATTATGTCATTATGATAGAAAGATAATGCGTATGTCCATATGTGCTAGATATTACTCTCTTTTTTTTTCTAAATATAAGAGTTAGATATAAGGTATAATTTTGTCTAATTATAAGATTAAAATCTATTTCGTTTTCAAAAATTATAATTTTTTTCTCAAAGAATCCCTATAAAATTACATATATTAAGGGGTTTTTATCAATGATACTTCAAAATATAAATAATTAAAGTGGGTATTTTAGAAAAATTAAGACATAATCGTTATAAATAACTAACTTCGTTAATATGCCCAAATTAATTGAATAGATATTATATTAAGGACTAGAGGTAGTATTCCGTTTAGTCATAATTATAAGAGTTAGATAAGAGGTTTGATTGTGTCCTAATTATAAAAACCTAATCTATTTTGTCTCAAAAAATTATAATTATTTCTAAATTATCCCTATATGATTACACATATTAAGGAATTTCTATCAAGGATAGTTTAAAAAATACACAATTAAAAGAGTATTTTAAAAAAATTAACACATAATCATTACAAATAACTAATTTAACTAATTTTTTTAATCTACTCAAATCAATTAAATAGATTATATTACATACAAGAGTTAATAGTTTGCAATAAACGAAGAAGCCTTCGAGAGATACATGATATCAAAGATGGTACATTGGTGAGAGGTCGTTTTCTTTTGTTTCAACACACCAATTAAATTTGAGCTGCAAATATTATAACGATTCAACTTCAGATGAATATTATTAAAATAATGCAAATACGTATGGTAAAAAGTTAAATTTATGTAATCTGACTCAAAAAAACCCACATTGACTGATAAAAGAAAGGAAAATTTTCAAACTCTTGGAGTGGTGATGATTGAGTGGAGTCTCCTATGAGAGAAAGTTAGACACAGGAAATCCTCTGTTCTCTCTCTTGCATATTACTTGACACTTAAGCATTCCAAACTGCTTAATTCTTCATTAGAACTATAAAATGATTATGATGTGCAATCAATCAATATATTGATTCAGTATAAAGTCTATATATATATATATATATTAAACAAAGGTATCCTCTTGTTAGAAGAAATCTTATTCGAAGTACTATTTAATTTACTATATTATGAAAAATTAGTCCCTTCTGTTAGACTAGTTATAAGGTCTATGTTAGCAAGTTACCATCCATATGAACACCCAAAACAGTTATATACCTACAAGAGAAAAGTAAATGGGCTTTTACTTTTGCATTGTGAAGCGCAAACGACACATAGAGAGCCTAAGGAGGGAGGATGATGTGAATAGTAAGTTGAAGTGAAATATTAAACTAATATTGAAAGTAAGAATATGCATCTATAACTCCTTTTGGCGATTTATACATCACATTTAAGGCCCTTGTATGCATATATGATAGAGCTGCACCACAAATAATACTGGTTTATTCGATATAAAGACTATATACAATGCTCAGATGCAGCCAATAATGGTTAATACGGTACAAGGTACAATGATGTCTTTGTGTTGTCAGGAAACAAATGGATGCTACAATATCTGTACGACATATGATTAACATTTCAAAACACCTCATTCATCAGCAAAATGCTCTTTGCTCACATCCCAAAACACTGACATATATGTAAACTCGTGATTACTTAACAACAATGGAGCGTGGTGAGAGTGACCATGCATGTGTTCTCTTCATTGTATTCGGACTTGCTTCCTTCGGGCCCAGACAAGATATATTCTCGTCAACTCAAAATGAAGAGAAATGCTCCCGCCTTAAATCTCAACAAATTAATAACAGAACGATCACAAAATCCCTCCAAGAATGTACAAGGAATACAAATAAATCTATATATATATATATAGCTTACTTCATTTGCTTCTTAAACATCGTCAATTGTTAATACACAAGGAAAAGTATCAAGAGCTTGACTTATATGTTAGTTCAAGTTGGTGGAGAGGTAGTTGAAAAACGAGATCCGCAAATTTTCGTTGAAATCAGGATGCCCTGGTACCAGAAGAGCATAATGGCAGGAACCTGATAGCAAGATATTAGACAAGTGACAAATCCAAAGGCTCCAAAACGACCAGTTGAATCAGTCCAACTGCTACAACTACATCCATTACCATTTTATTCTGCATTAATGGAAAATGGGTTTAATTAAATGTATATTCAATAGGATTAATGAAACCCTGTCACTGTCCCAAGTAAGGTTAAAATAAAAAGAAACTTTGAAGAACTTATTTATTACTGTTCTCATTGAGTTCCTTCTCTAACTTCCCATGTTAATCAATGGCAGAGAGGAAAAATAATATCCACAATTGGAGAAATATCTGGTTTTCTTCATTTTGAAATGAGGCTGCAACTTTATCTAATATAGAAGCCAACTTTTCTCAGTTTCTACACCAACGACGTCCATAAAATTCTTGCAAAACTGCAAAGGGAGTTGTCAGAATTAGTCTCATCAGTGAGATCCCATAACTACATTATGGATGAAAAGTTAATGCAAAACATTACAAACTAATCGGTAACACAAATTTACTGCCAGGACATAAATTTAATGCATCTTTCCCAAATGAAATCCCATAGAAAACAAGAAGCATAGCAATATCTGTAACAAGCAAAGAAACCAGAGATACCTGACAAGATATCAAAGAGTGTATTTGTGATAGAGGTGCTTTTCTTTCATTTCATCATAATGCGTATAAATTTGAGTTGTAAGGGGTGACAGATCATGAAATCATCATGACAACCATAACTCAATTGATCCCAATCTCTAATATGCTTGAGTTGCTTTGTGGGAGGGTTTTATTCTTCAACACCAAAATCTACATCCTCCCCTGTTTCACTACCCAGCTCTAGCTCAAAACCAGACTCCGGCTCCGAGTCCTGGTAATATATTACGTGCACTCCACATGCTCCTTCAAGGATCACGTCACTCTCCTCATTCCAATATGATGGAAAGAATATCTTAGCATGAGTTCGAGCATCAGGTACGCCCCGATGAATGTACCATAGGAAAACATGATCCAGATTTGAGTCATAAGAACCAATGAGGTTATCAACAAATGAAGTGCAACATTTATTGTTATCATCCCAAGAGAATTCACATGAAGGGCCCAAAAGTCCCTTTGAGACGATTTGACCAGGAACAACGCAGCAAATTAATTAATCGTGTGATCGTTCAGGATTGCAAGTAAATTCGATAAGACTGGAAGCCTCTGTCGTGGTTTTATATGTTATCCACTCTGGAACTCTGCTTCCTGGGTAACAAGTTAGAGGATAATAATGATAATCGTCACAGGCTGAAATGAATGAGAAATGAGTTAATTCCTCAATAAAGCGAAGTGAACTCTCATCCAACATCACACTATTATGGAAGCAAAAGTCAAACGGATGCAAAGGTAGAGAGTCAGAGGATACAGTCTCCAATAAAGTGCAATCTGTGGCATACAATGCTTTAAGGAAGGGAGGCAGTCCAAGAATAGACTTAAGCCTTTTGCACCTTCGGAGGTAAATGCATGTCAAGCTTGAAAGATGGTTGATGTAGGCTGGCAATGTCTCCAGACCACTATCATCCAATATTAATATTTCTAACCTTGTTAAACCCTTGATATTCTCAGGAATTTCCGACAAGTTACTACACCCGCTTAAATCTAGTGTTCTTAAATTACCACGCCAAGCATCAAAAAGGGAGTGCAGCTCTGTTGTGTGAATTACTTGCTTGAAACCACTGACTTCAAACACCTCAAGATTTGTCAAGTGACAGCTCATCTATTGGAAGACTCCTCAATCTTTCACCCCAAATATGAAGCTCTGTAAGTTTTGTGCAACGTCCTATTGGCAAATGCAATATTTCAACTTCAGCTTCATAAAAGTTTAGTTCTCTCAATTTCTCCGATGACAGACAGAACTTCTTGAGGCTTTGACAACCAGAAACTCTGAGGTCGGAGAGAGAATTTAAATGAGTCTCACTCTCAAGACTCTCTAATTTCGAGCAAAGTCTTACATCCATTTCAACGATATTGTTGTGAGATAAAATAGATGGATGAACACTGCACAAACTCACACAACCATAGAGATATACATTTTCGAGCCCACGCGCCATGGAGAAATCAGGCAACTCCATCAATTGTTTGGAGTAACCAAAATCTATTGTCTTTAGATTCACAAGATCCCGTGATGACAATGAAAAGAAAAAAAAATTACCCAAATAAGCCCTGATAAATTTCATTAGATTGAAGACATCTAAAATATGCATTAGTATATATAAGTACCTGTACTCCATCCCAAAGCTTTTTAGCATTGCTGTTTGGCATGTGAAGTTCAACAATGTTTTCTGGACAAAAGCCTAACGGTAGATACTCCAACGGATAATAATCCCAACGAAAAAACCTTAATTTATTAGGAAAAAAGTCAAGACCAAAAGGAAGCTCTATATGTGTATGAAACTCTACATGTGTATTGGGCACAAAAAAACAAAGGATTCTTAAATTGTTCATCTTTGCGAAGATGTCAGCTCTCAATTGTAAATTTTTTATTTGACGCATGTCCAATATAATGCCTTCAATTTCATCAGTTCCCTAAACAAAAATAAAATAAGCATTAAACTTTTTTAAAAACTTTCAGAAAAGAATAAACATAAAAGAAATAAATTAATGTATTTTTCCCTTACCTTATTACTTTTCAATACATCATAGATTTCATCTGCATCTTTTAACCGGCTACGTCTTTCAGGATGTTTCATGCATTCCTCGCGAACTATTTGCTCAGCCATTGCTTGTATCAAATCATGCATTACAATGTTGCCGTACTGATTTGTTTTTATGAGAGCTTTATCCATAAGATTTTCGATTCCACTAACTGCGCTTAAACCACAAGCCTCTAGCACACGAGTAATGCTATCTTTTTCTTCTCCCACGAAAAAAAATGCAATGTCTAAAAATATTTGCTTATCCTCAACATCTAATCCATCATAACTTATCTTCAATATATTTTGAATTTTCAGATGGGGATACTTTTGGAGTTTGCTAAGCTCACTTTCCCAATATGCTTTATCTCTAGAATGAAAATGGGAACCCAAAACCTCTAAAGCTAAAGGAATGCCTTTAGCAAAGGCAACTGTTTTTTCTGATAGCTCTTCATACCCCATGTTGGGATGGCTTTTCATTGAAGGCATGTATACTGAAAAGTTCAAGTGATTTTTCAAAATTTAATTCCCTGACTTCATGTATATATTTGTCTTGAATCCCTCCACTCTTGAGAACATGCTTGTCTCTACTCGTTGCAATGACTCTGCTACCCAGTCCCAAGCAAAGTTGTTGTCCAGCTAGATATTTTAGGTGCTTTGGATCATCCACATCATCAAGTACAATTAGGACCTTTTCCGTTGCAGCCTTCTCATTGCAACATTCTTATTTTTTCGGAGATCTTCTTGGTCTATTAACTCAGAAAGAATCTTTTTGTTGCAAAGAGCTCAAACCATTAATCCTTTCTAATTCTTTCACATTTTCTATGAAGCAATGACTTTCAAATTTAGACAAAAATTTGTCAAATACAGCACGAGCAAGGGTTGTTTTGCCTATCCCGGCCATGCCCCAAATCCCAATAACTCGAACTTCTTGTGGCCCAATTTGCATTAACGATTCAACACTAGTGAAATTCTGATGAAATCCAACAAGTTGGGATTTTGGCATAATTGTATAACTGTTATCTTCCTCTTCCAATTTTTTAAAGACATCTTCACTATTGCATCAATGAGTTCAGATTCGTTTCTAACATATTAAAAAACAAACAAAATTATAAGCTGCTCATGATAAAAATAATTCCACAGGCATAATTTGATATAACTTCACTATATTTGAAGTCAGTTTTTTGGGAAACTGAGAAAAACCTTAACAAAATTAAGACTATAAAATGATGCATTGAATAATAAAAAAAAAAACTTACTGAAAAGTTGATGAATGGTAACCGCATAAGTGTGCAGTTTTGTTTAAGAAAGATCTCCAAATTTGTAACTTGTCCACGTTATTCCCGAACTTGTGTTCATGATGAGTGAATGCTTCTGCATAAGAGCCCTTTTGATGCCTAACGTCTGATGGATCTACATGGTAGAAAACTGGTATCACAATTTGTTGATTAGCTTCCTTGCATTCCATGATTTTGACAAGCTCTTCTAAGCACCACTTTGAAGAAGCATAATCTTTCGAGAATATAACCAGAGCAATCACAGAACCTTCTATTGCTTTCACAAGTGCTGAAGATATTTCTTCTCCTCTCTCGAGCCTCTCATCCACATACACATCTATGCTCTTATGACGCAACCGATTTGTCAAATGGCTGAAAAAACCAGATCTGACATCTGATCCTCTAAAGCTAATAAAAACATCATATCTTCCAGAAAGAACTTGGGAAGGAGAAGCGCAAGCAGCCATTGCTGGATGGGGAAAAAAAAAACAGTTCTACGGGGTGTTGATTGTTTCTTATAAAGAAAGGAAAGAACAGCGTTTAAGAAGAGAGAGAGGAATGAGGAAGAAAAATCATATTAATACCTTGGTGGGAGTGTCTAAAATCAAATCTTTGCTTGAAAAGAGTTGAAGTTAACTCGGGGAGTTCGCTTAGATCTGTTAACAATCAACTAAGCTGTGTCGGTTGAAATTTCTTGTTCAAAGTTGCCGAAATTTCCATGACGCGATGCAAAACGTTTGTCAGTAACTCTTTTTTTTTTTTTTTATTTCTTTACTTCTAGTCAACGACGCTAAATTTTTAGTGATTTATTGTTTAAAGACTCAGAAATTTCTTATCAATAATGCCATTGCTGATACCGTGGGTGTTTAGAACTCTCCAAAATTTTAATCTAAATTTTAAATCTAAATTTAGATAAAATATAAATTTTAAAATAAATAATTATATTTATTTAAAAAAATTTATAAATAAACTAATTACTATATTAATCTTATTTTTTTATATCATCTCTCCTCTCTTACACTTTTTCTTACACAATCGATCATATTTTTTACACCCTCTCTCCTTTTTTTTATACCCTCTCTCCTTTCATCTCTTATCTCTCCTCATTTAATACTTATATCATTTTTTATAATTTATCAATAATAAAAATACTTCTGAAAATATGTATCCAAACACTCATTTATTTAAAATTATTTTTTTTATAAACTCTTTTTCAAAAGCTATTTTTTAAAAATTCATCAAAAATTCTTTTTTTTCTATAAATCTATATATAAAATCTTATGCAAATGGGCCTATATACACATCCAAAAAAAAAAGCAATATTCGGCCAATTAACTCATTATGTTCTATATTCTATAGTTGGAAGAAATAAAAGGTTCAAATTAAATATTTTATAAAATATCATTAAAATATAAAATAAGTAAATAAATAAATTGACATAGTCAAAATTAATTTAACGAAAAAAGTTAAGAAAAATTATAGTAAAGAAAATTATATAGAACATATTAATGATATAACTATTTAAAATTAACACTAATATTTAATATGAGAGTTAGATAATTAATTTAAATAAATTAAAAATATTATTTATATTAGTTGTTTATAACAAATATAATTTATTTTTTCTTAAAATTACATGTATCTATGACTAATATTGGATAGAAAATTCTTCACATAAGTAATAATTAAAAATACTTTCAAAAAAATGATAAATTTAAGAAATAAAATAAAATAATATATTATATTTAAAATTAAATCTAAATTTTTAATTATTTTTTATATTAAAAATTAATAGAAATATTAATATTCTAAGGGCTCTGTAAAAAATGTTGGGAGGAAAAAATAAAAACTATTATTTTCTCTACTAGGGGAAATTTGGTGGGAATCAAATTTGCCGCAGAAACTTAGAAACTTGGGGCTTATTTGGTACAGCAAAAATCACTCACTTTTTATTATTTGATGTGTTTGGCTACAATAATTTTCAGAAGACCCATTTTTGAGGGCGAAAGATTTTGCTTCATATATGAGAAGGAGACCGCTTCTCACCTCTTTTTTTGTGGGTACACATTTTGAATGGCAGGTTGAAAAATTTGCAAGAAAATTTTGCCCCTCAAGATATAAAAGGAACATATTTTTAGTATATGTTTGGTTTGTAAAAAAAAATAAATTAAACTATAGTTTGAATTTAAAAATACTACAATATTTATTAAAGTGTTAAAATTGATTATGAGACAATATCATATTTTCTCTCATTTAAACTATAATTTTCTAAAAGCTAATTTCACCAATTTATATTTAAATTAAATAATAATTTTATTTCTATGATTTTTTGTCTATTCTTTTTTTTATCTCATATATTTTTTTAATTATTATTTTATCTCATATATTTTTTAATAATTTATCTATAAAAATTTATTCTGATAATAAAAATTTAAATATTTATTTTTTTAAAATTATTTTTTATATAAAATCTATTTTTTAAAATTATTTGAAAGTAATTTTTTTTTAAGTGCTAAACCAAACACACTCTCAGACTATACAGTAAGAAGCTTGAAGACCTGCCGTTTTCAATTTGCTGTAACAAACGGGCCTAAGTACAACCTACGAATAGAGACAAAAACCACAATACGAGCCAATTCTTGCTCTCAAATGAACCGTCTCTTTCAACACCCCCTGCTCGGAAACTTCCAGCTCAAATAATCAGCATCCAAAGTTCTTGAGAAAGTATATGGAGCTGTTGACAGCTATCCCATGGACAGATCTCCTTGCTCCCACAGATCCTCCATCGCATTAGAAAGGGTTCTTTTTACTGTGGATGAAATTTTCTCCAAAAAGAGGGAACATCATGTAATGGTTTTTGGAATAAAGGGTTAGACATCATTGCATTAAAGCAAACACGACAAATTAACCCCTTTACCCTGTTTAATTTAGGTGGAGATTGATTAAGAATATAAAAATATTGTCTAAACGATGCAACATTTTCACAAGATAATCTGCAACAGCCAAATTATTCCAAAAAGTATGTAGAAGTAACACCTGCTAGTTCCTAGGCTAGCATCTTCAATAATATCCCTAAATGGGTGAGTAATACTGCAACCCCTCTGCTAAAAAAAATCAATGGCTTTCAAACAATCAGAGTATCCCGCAGACATGTCGACCAACATGGGTTGAAGCCCTAGAAGATCCCAATCAACTTAGTAATTGCGAAAGGAACAGAGTTAAGCTGCAACTGAAACCACATATCCAATGATCCTCTGCATCACGTAAGGCGCCTCCGCATCCATACAACTTTGAATGTTCCACCAAGTCATGGTCCCAGCAAGCCTGTAAAAAGAATCTTGAGCATCTAAAGGAATTTGACCATTGGTTGGATCATACCACTATTCACGCGTGAAGTTCAAATGTCCCAATAAATATAGCCAAACAAGACTGATCGATAAATATACCACTATTCACGCGTGAAGTTCAAATGTCCCAATAAATATAGTCCAAATAAGTATGCTCTTGATAATACTGATCTGTTGTTGCAATTTTTATACCATGAAACTCCCACAACTCCACGCTATACAATTCCTTAGGTTAGCTATCCTCTACATTGGTTTCAGTAGCAGAAAGCTTGTTTCCATGTCAATTTCTTTTGGCATAGCGACAGTGTTAGAGAACCTTATTTTCTATTCGGTAAGAGAGGACTTTTTTCTACAGTCGAGGTGTGAGCGCATCGCCTACAACCATCATCCTTTAGGAAGCATACGTTATCATTTACCTTTGTCAAAAATGGCCCACCGTCACCAACATGCAATTTCTTCATATGTTATATGTTTGCTGAAAGCATTGAATCAACATTCCCAAAGTCAAACCCACTGTTCCTTGAGCCAAACCTGCTAGAGGAGATGTTGTGGTTTAAAACAATCCATTGATACATTGAATCAACATTCCCAATATCTTTTATATGCTATACGTTTGTTTTGTTTCCACTACAACAATCGCTTATAGCACCATCTATCTTCCCTTACAAAATTTATGAGAAATTTATTCAGACAAGGGTGGAGGAAGCCAGTAGTAAACTTTACTTTGTATATGCTTATTTAAAACTTATTGTGACAAGGGTATTACTTGAATAAACTGTTTATCTTTTACTTTATTTTTACTGCTTCCTATATGTTGCTTTAGTTGAACTTAGAGAATACTTACATTTGTATATAATTATAATTGGTTACACAGTTATGACACTATCTGAAGAAAAGAAAGAACTGTTACGTTTGTTGCTTTTGTGGGTGATCATGGCTGAGGCAGTGCGGGGTTTTATATGTCAATGTATGACTATTATAGTAAGGAGACGACGAATAAGGCATATTACTTACAAGATGGATTTTATGGCTAAAAGATCTTATTTGAAGAAACTGGTATATAGTAGTGATGTAGCATGTTACAACTTACTTAGAATGAATAGGAGAACATTTGATAAGTTGTGTTGTATGTTAAGGGATATAGGTGGTCTTAGACCTAGTAAGAATATACTTATAGATGAGCAAGTTGCAATATTTTTACACATTTTAGCACATCATGTGAAGAATAGAGTCATACAATATAACTTCAGTAAATCTAGAGAAACCGTTAGTAGGTATTTCAATGTTGTACTTAATAGCATGATGAGACTTGGAGATATGTTGTGAAAGAAACCAGAGCCTGTGCCAGAAGACTCAACTGATAATAAGTGGAGGTGGTTTAAGGTATATATATATGTCATTTATTCATTTTTACTTTTTACTAATATGTGAAAAGTGTTTAATTTTTTAATTTGTATTAATGTTTTGTCTTATACAGCGATGTTTAGGTGCATTGGATGGAACTCACATTAAGTTAAGAGTTCCTCCCATCGACAAGTCTAGATACCGGAATAGAAAAGAAGAGATCACAACAAATGTGTTAGGTGTTTGCTCACAAGATGGGAATTTCATATATGTTCTGCCTGGATGGGAAGGATCTGCAGCAGATGGTCGAGTTCTTTGAGATGCTATTAGTAGGAGGAATGGACTTAGAGTTCCATAAGGAAACTATTATTTGGTTGATGCTGGCTACACTAATTGTGAGGGGTTTCTTGCACCATACAGAGGACAAAGATATCACTTAAGTGAATGGAGAGAGGGGAGACGTCCTAGAAGCGCATGAGAGTACTTCAACATAAGACATTCTTCAGCAAGAAATGTGATTGAGAGGTGTTTCAGAATTCTCAAGATAAGATGGGCTATTCTAAGAAGTCCAGCATTTTATCCTGTTAGGACATATAATCGAGTAATAATTGCTTGTTGCCTCTTGCACAATTTAATTCGTCAAGAAGGAGAAGATCCTTTGGAAGATGAAGATGAAGTTGAAGAAATTGAACTTGATGCGAGTGGGCAGTACAACCCCTTAATACAAATCATAGATGCATCTGATGAGTGGTCTGCATTTAGGGAAAATCTTGCCAATGAAATGTTCAATTCTTTCACTGCTAATAGGGGCTGAGTTATTTAATATGATAGTTGTTGTTTGTTTTGATTTATGACTCTATCTCAATATATGTTATATATAACTTGATTTCAAGTGCTTGTAATGTAAGACTTATCATGTCTCTTATTGTATTTCATTGCAATGAAGTTTGTTATATGAACTGTATGTAAGTTTCTAACATATCCTTTTGTCTTTTAGTTGACTAACTATGTCAGAAAAATCTGGAAAGGCGGATAAGCATGTATGGACACTAGAAGAGGATGAACTACTAATACAGTGCATGATGTTACTACATGATAAGGGTGAACTTCTCTGTGAGGGTGGTCTTAGGCCACGAGTCTTGAATCAACTGAAGGAGATGCTTCATGGTCTAATACCTAGATATATTTTGAAGGCTCATCCTCACATACAATCTAGGATTAAGAAATTGAAAAGCAACTACTATGTCGTCAATGATCTTCTAAACTTATCTGGTTTTGGTTGGGATGCAGAGAAGAAATGTGTGACAGCTCCTAAGGAAGTATGGGCTAAATATGTGAAGGTAAATTAAATGAATTAAACTTATCTACACCCATTCCCTTATTATCATGAATAAGTGAATTTAATTATATTTTGTAGGTGAACAAGGATGCTTCAAAGTTTAGGAACAACTCATTCCCTTATTATGATCAGTTGCATGATGTATTTGGAAAGGATAGAGCAAATGGAAAGGATGCTCAAGCTAATGAAGATGTCATTGAAGAAATAAATGATAACAATACAGTGCTTCATACAGATCCTTTGGTTGACATGGATATCTCATATGGAAACCCTTCTGGACCAGAGAGCAATCCACAAGAAAACACTGAAACTGAGAACACTCCATCTGAGGCTACTTCAGGATCTAAGAAGCGCAAACGCAAAAGCATTGACCGTGATGGTGTGTTATTAATTGGTCTTGAGAAAATTTCTAATGGCTTATCTCAAGGGATTAGAGATGCAAGTGAGCTGCTTAGAATGCATGTTGATAGGGTTGAACAAGAGAAACGAATAGATGGGATGAAGGAGTCTCTGTATGATGAGCTGATGCAAGTTGAAGGACTTTCTCACCAAGAACGTTTTTCTGCATATGTGAAGATGATTTCTGATGAAAGCATGCTGATTGGATTCTTCACACTGCCTCAGGAGGGAAAGGCAGATGTGGTTCGCCATATAATATCATAGAATATGACAGGGTTGATGTTTGTTTAAGATATTTTGTTATTGAAGGCTCATTTGAGCTTATCATTTCCAGCTTTCTTGACTATGTTTGCAACTCTTTTAAGTTTATCATTTCTATTTTTCTTGACCATGTTATGCAACTCTTTTGAGCTTATCATTTACAGTTTTTAATCAAAGCAAACTTATCCTTTAGTTAGTTTACTGGTTCTAATATATTGCTTAGTAGTATCCTTTAGTTGCTTTCAATTATTGTATGGTTCTGCTGATAACACACTGTACATCACTGATAACATAAATGGAAAAGTTATACTAAAACCCCAAGACGGGTGCTTTATTTGAGAATATTTTTTTGTCTAAATGAACAATGATCTATAAATCAAGACAGTAATAAATGAACATTGATCTATAAGCAGCTGGTGGTTTCTTGCTAAACAGAATCGTAATTAGGCTTCCATTTACATTTCTTCTTGGATCTGTAATCAGAATCGAAGAAAGTTTCAAGTATTGTATGGTTCTGCTGATAACACACTGTCCATCACTGGTTCTGCTGCTGGCATTGTGGCTATTGGTTTTGGATTTCTTTGAAGTAATGCTTCTACTGTTTCATTTCACACCTTGCAGCTTGTGGGAATGGTGAATTGGGAGGAATAGGGCCTTCCCATGCCTTAAAGAACTTCATATAATAAATTGTGGAAATCCAAAACTGAATTTGCCCCAACAAGTTATTGAAGAATGCCCACAACTTGTAGCTTTGCTTCCATGGGCTCCAGTAATTCATTGATATTTATGATTGTGGTGCCTGCATTATATTTGAAGTGTTAGTTATTCATCTTCATCGATGATATATCATAAGCTGATTCATCTCATATTCATCAAGAATATATATATACATATATTACCTAGCAACGCCTCTGTACCAAAGCTATTAAGCCCACTGGTTTTTCCTCAAACAAGGATGTAATCAATACAACACTGATAGCAACCTGATAGCAACGCCTCAATGAATTTATTGAATATGATTTTTTTTGTTAACAATACATATAAAGATTTAGTTATTAATAAAACAATATAACACCATATAATTTATATAGTTAGCTCAATTTAATAAAATAAGGCTTGTTATATAGATACATTGATTGCCAAATATTGCTTTCATACCCAAACAAAGGGAGCGGGAGGGGACAATTTTTTGCTTTTCTCGGGGAAACATATCTTCCATATGACACTGGCCATTACTACAGCGATTGATCTTCATTTGTTCCTTCAAACGAACATGAGTGAGGTATTCAAAAAGGGAACATCTTTGTAAATTTTCTCAATCCTTCCGCAGATTGTTATATTTCTGCCCTGGATGTCTCCTCAATAAAGTTTCATTCCCCAAACCAATCTTCCACAATAAACGAATAATTTGAAAGGCATAGTAAAAGCTGAAGAAAAATCTAGGTGGAGCCAATAAAAGTCACTTGAACATGTTCCTTACTTTTGCCCAAGCTAAGGGATGCTTTGAGGCGTATCTTTCTCCAAGACCTTAATTAAACAACCAATATCAACCTCAAATGACACATTTCATAACACGTTGGAAATTCACGAATATTATGACCATTAACAGCTTACTTCCAACATCACTCACTCTCCAATATCACTTCAATTTTTTTCCAACTAGCTCTAAAGTTTCATCCCAGCTACAAACTTTGAATTCAAAATCTGTCAAACATGATCCATAAGGCTCAATTTGGGTAAACTTGTGTGTAAATATCAATTAAGACATTTTCCTTGAGCTTCAAGTACTATATGCGATTTATTTACACTTGTTTTATTAACCTCCAAATGAATTCAGAAACTCCATTTTCAAGATTTGGCAGGTGTGGAACCTCCTTCATGAACTATCAGTATCCCTAGAAAGACAATAGAAAAATCTGACTAACAGTATTGAGTACATCGATCTACAGTATTAAAAGATGAAGAAAGTCACAGTATTCATAAGAGCATACCATCTGCAGCAGAATTGTCAATTGCTAGAAATACCAGAATCGTCAATAAGAACAAGAGCCTACTTACCTTAACACCGCCAATTGCGTCGAGGAACTCTATAATCTAAAAGAAAAAACCATAATTGCCACCTCGCACTCATAGCATTGAAGTTGTTCAAGCGATGTTGTTAACCCACCATCATAAACCCTTCCAATCCCTCTACACAGAATTGCCACCTCGCCCTACTTTACTTGGAGATCTTCGGCAAATCCCTCTAGGATCTCTGTAATCTGCAAAAAAAAAAAAAGATTCCACCGCACAGAAAGGCCACCTCATGCTGATAGTGAATCTCTATTAGCGATGGATTGATAGATGGATATGTCGATGGACTGATTGGGCGTGCCTGAACGATGACTATGTTCTGCAATAGCAAGGGTACTGTGGTCTTTGTACAAAATATGGTTAAATAAAATATAAAAATAATAAAATTATTTTCTCCACATATTCCTACGTACCAAATATAATTTGAAACACTAATTTCTACTTCCACTTCCACTCCCAAACCCAATCCCATTCCCAATCCCAATCCATCAAAACCCAACTCTTCATACCAAACGTGGCCTAACGGAATGTTTTGTAGGATTGAAGAATTTTTGTATAAAAATAAAAATTGAAATAGAATTATGTTAAAAATATAATTTAAAAGTTTATTCAGTAAGTTATAAATAAGTATAAAATTGATATATTTTTTTATAATTTAGAATAAAATAATTTAAAATATTTTTTATAAATTGAGAAGAGTTAAAATTATCTAAAAATTTTATAATTTGAGATAAAATAGTATAAAATATTTCACTTCCACTTCTCACATTTTATTTTTTAAATTTTTTTTTATAAAACTGAAATAACTCAAAATATTAAAAATAAAAATAGAATTGATTTTGATTACACTAAAAAAAATATTTAATTTTATTTCTATTTTTATATTATTAAATATACCCTAATACATTTCATCAGTCATTCTCCAACAATGATTTAGGGTGTGTTTGGGAGAGTATTTAAGCTCCCAAATTGACTTCTTAACTAGTGCAAATTATATTTTAGCTAATATTGATATTTGATTTATCATTTTTATAAATAGACTTTTAAAATGAGGCTGTTTTTTTAGCTTCTGGCTTTTGATTTATAGATTCTTTATCTTCACTTTTTTCTCCTATTCTAGGTTTTTATCTAAACATTTTTTGCCAAACTGATTTTTTTTATAAAAATTAATCTAAACTTAAATTATATTACTCTATCTAACTATTATTTTTTTAAAAAAAAAAAGGATTTTTCTACTGCAATTCCAAACATGCCCTAAATTATATACCTTGGGACCCATCTTAAGTGTATGGGAGGATCCCACAAGCTGGATCGGACATCTAAGATCCAGTGGCTCAATGGTCAATTTCCTTCGTTGGTTTTATCCTTGTGTTATAGAAGTAGGGGCTTTGCATCCTGCAATTTTTAAAATAATTTTTTATGTAGATCTAATATTTTAAATTAGTACATTGAATACCTTAAATATTTTTTATGCTATGGTATTAAATATACTAATAAAATATTTTAAAGTAATAGAACTAATTGAAAAAATATTTTTAGATATTAGATACATTGAAAATATTTTAAAATATTGAATATAATTAAAAAAATATTTTAAGATATTAAATATTTAAAAATATTTAAAAATATTAGATATATTTAAAAAATATTTTAAAATTTTAGATGCAATATATCGTTATTCTATTTTGAAGACAATAAATTAGGGATGGAAATTGTATTCCCTGTAGAAAGTATTCTCTGCGGAGTCCCCGTTCGATGATGTGATTATGTGAAGACGCGGGTGGCCACGAGAGAGGATCTGTCTAATCTCTATTTCTCTTTTTACTTCCTCCTTGACATACAGATTCATAAATGCTTGACAACAGTGCAGAGTGACGAGGTTAAGCACGTCTTTCATCTTTGCTGTATTTTGTACTTGCTTGGGGCTGGACCAGGAAGCGACTGTAGTAAAAAAATAATTTGGAATCAAACCATAAATACTTTTAACTAAAATTATAATTTAGTTCATTAAAAATCTTAATTTTTTTGTATAAAAAAATCTTAATTTTAAATAAGTAAAAATTATCAATTTTTTAAATAAATTTTAAAAGTATGATAAATAATGATTTTAACTCTTTAAATTGTTGTTCATATATCTCATATTTTTTTATATAATTATCATTTTACCTCATAATTTTTTAATAATTTATGTATTAAAAAAGTCATTATAATAACAATAATCCAAATATTTATATATTTAAAATTATTTTTTATATAAAATTTATTTTTTAAAATTATTTTAAAATTAATTTTCTCTAGAATTTATTCTCTAGTGACAAAATCAAACACACCCATATCCTTGTTAACATAATACTCTTTCATATTTTAAATATAAAAGTTAGATATAGAATTTACTTTAATCTTAACTATAAACTTTTAATCTATTTTATTTTCTAAAATTATAATTTTCTCCCAAATATATCTCTATATGATTAAACATATTAAATGAGTTTCTATCAAAATTAGTTCATATGCACATTATTAAAAAGGATAATTTAAAGAAATCAACGTACAATTATGATAAATAACTAATTTAATTATTTTTTTATCTATCTGAATTAGTTAAATATATTTTATATTAAAGAATTAAAATAGTAATAAAAAATTGAAATACTCCCAACTTAAAGGAAAAATCCCTAGAAAATACCTTTTGAATTCTAAAATTTTTAAAAAGACATCTTAATATGTAAAATGACATATTTGTCATAAGTACTAATTTAAGATTTTAAAATTTAGAGTAAAAGATAAAATTTTCTCTTAATTATTAAAGATAATAATAAATATCATAATAAAGGTAGTTATAATCATTATCAAAGTTGTTAATTCAGTTACACAAATAATTAATAACAAAAAATCTGACCAAATTATTTGTAATTAAATTGTTAAAGAGAGTAGTAAATATCATAATAAATCTAATTAAAATTATTGTTAAGGTTGTCAATTCTTAGTCCTAATTACTTGTAACTAAAATGTTAAAAGTAGTAAATATCATAACAAACATAGTTAAAATTATTACTAAAATTATGAGTTCTTTTGCACAAGTAATGATCAATAATATAAAATATGACTGAATTACTTGTAAATAAATTATTAAATAGAATAGTAAATATCGTAATAAATATAGTTAAAATAATTATTAAAGTTGTTAATTCTGTTACACAAGTCGTCAATAATATAAAATTTGAGCTAATTATTTACAATTAAATTATTAAAAAATAAGTAGTAAATATCATAATAAAAATAGTTAAAATTATTATAAATATTATTAATGATATTAAAAAAATAGTATAAATACCATATCCTAATTAAATTATCATTAAAACTTTTAGGGCAGTTATATTTTTTCCTTTAAATTTTAAAATTCTATATTATATATTAGTGTTTATGACCAATATGTCACACTAGATGCCTTTTTTAGAATTTTAAAACTCAAAAGATAATTTTTGGGATTTCTCCCAACTTAAATCTTAACAAATTTATGAATCTATTTGGATAAAATTTTAGAAACGGGCTTATAAAAAAAATGAGCTTTTGGACAGTTTTTAAAAAAGGGTTTTTGGAGAAGAGTTTATTAAAAAAGTGATTTTGAATACATAAGTGTTTGGATTATTATTAGTAGAAGGACTTTTATGATTGGTAAATAACTAAAAATAATATAAGATAAAAAATATTAATTAAATCAGATATTACTATTCATTTATTGTTTGCATCACTGTTCATTGTCTGCTTCACTGTTCATCGCATTGTTCGTTATATTGTATTGTTCATCGCACTGTACACTCCTTCTTTCCTCAGCCCGTCCACTTCTTCTTTCTTCCATCGGTGGTAAGGTTGAAGGCCAAACGCTAACCAGTAGCTCACATATCGATGGAGGTGGCATAGAGACAGCAATAGTGAGTTTCAGCAGCGACGACGATGGCATGCTGGGTAGAAGAGAGAAAAGGGGGTGAAAAAAAATAAAGGTAAAATAATAATTGAGTAGTCTATAAACTCTTTTACTGTTTTATAAGTTAGTCTCACAATTATCTAAAATTTTAGTTTTAAATTATAATTTAGTCTAAAAGCCTGTTTGAATAAATATAACTGTTTATTTTAAAAATTTTTTAAATTTAAATTTTATCTAAAATAGCTTATAAAACTACGATACTTATGGTTCCAAAACAGGCACTATAACAATACCGTCACAAAGTCATTCCATGAGTGTAGAAGGAAAATATCTGTTCAAAGCTAGAGCTCATTTTTCTGATCAAATTTCCATTTTATTCTCTAAAACCCCATAAATATGACCGTTCCATCAACAAATTAAACTGAAGATGAACCGACAAAACTTGTAGCTAGATGATTTACCGATGGAATATTCTAAAAATTGTTGGGAGGGAAATGATGTTAATTAATTTCTAAACGCTAAATTGGCGGAACACACATTTTCCAAGGGACTTACAATGTTATAATTTACTTCATTTGCTTCTTACACATTAATACACAAGAAAAATTATCAAGAGCTTATTTGTTAGTTCATGTAGAGATAGAGAGGAAGTTGGAAAATGAGATGAGAGACAGATTTTCAATGAAACCATGATTCCCAAGTAATATAAAAAAGCATAAGGTATTTTGAGATAAGTGACATATTTTTTATTCAACCAGGTGTGACTCAGCTAGGTACTTCGAGATGCTTCGGTCTCGATTATAAACATTGATTTCAATTCCGATTTTTGTTCAGGAAAAAATATCGTTCACTGTTCAAGCTTCCTGTTTATTGTTTTCTGCAATTTCGAGTCCTATTCTTCAGTCTGTTCTGCATTCTTCAGCCCCACCAAAACGACTTTTTCCCCAAATCACCCATCGCCTCCATTCTTTAATATGTGATTTTTGTTTCTTGTTACTTGTTACTTGTGGATTGCTTCTGGATTTTGGGTGATTTGATTTTGCTATTATGATTTTATCTCAGTTGAATTGCACAATGCCCAGCAATTTGAATGATTTCGTGGTGATTTCAATTTTTTTGCCAAATGATTGGCATTTTTGGCCGGTATCGGTGGGCAGAGATTATTTTTTCCTTGAGGGGTATTTTGATATTTTTTGTATTGTTAATATATATATTTCAATTAAAATTTATATCTCAATTTTATAGAGATACTAAATAGATTTTACAAGGGAGAAAGATAAAAAAAAACCATTTAAATTTTAAAAGGATAAATTGAGTTTTTGAATATTCAAAATGACAGATTGGGTAGGAGACTCAATCTGTCATTTGTAAATTTATGTGCAAAGACGAAATTACCCTTCACTTTTTTAATATTTTGAGAATACGATTTACAAATTTATCAATGATATTTACAACTCTGACAATAATATTTGTAATTCCTATAATAATATTTATAACTTTGACAATAATATTTACAATTTTGACAATGGTATTTGTAACTTTGACAATAATATTTGTAGCTTTGACAATGTTGTTTGTAACTTTACCAATGTTATTTGTAACTCCTATAGTGGTATTTGTAATTTCAACAATGATATTTGCAACTCCTATTATAAGAAGTTGTAAATCTTATAAGTGAAGTTATAAACATATTTAGTGAAGTTGCAAATCCCCTAGGAAAAGTTGCAAATCCCATTGATAAAGTTGTAAATCCTATTGGAAAAGCTATAAATCGTATTGTCAAATAAGTTACAGTGTTTTTCCCAATTGTCAAAATTGGTTTTTCTTCCAGTTGCAAATACCATTGTCAAAATTGTAAATACCATTTGTAAAGTTGTAAATTGTATTATCAAATAAGTTATAGTGTCAACTATAGTGTTTCTCCCAATTGCCAAAATTGTATTTCTCCCAGTTACAAATACCATTGTCAGAGTTATCATTACTATTGGTAAAGTTATAAATTGTATTGTCAAATAAGTTACAGTGTCAGCTATAGTGTTTCTCCCAATTATTAAAATTAGATTTTCTCCCAATTACAAATACCATTGTCAGAGTTGTAAATACCATTGGTAAAGTTGTAAATCGTATTGTCAAATAAGCTACAGTGTCAGCTACAGTGTTTCTCCCAATTGCCAAAATTAGATTTCTCATAATTGCAAATACCATTGTCAGAGTTGTAAATAACATTAACAAAGTTATAAATCGTATTGTCAAATAAGCTACAGTGTTTCTCCCAATTGCTAAAATTTGGATTTCTCCCAATTACAAATATTATTATTAGAGTTATAAATACTATTGGCAAAATTATAAATTGTATTGTCAAAGTTGCTTCTTCTCTATTGTGGAAGTTACAAATATTATTGTTGAAATTGTAAATACCACTATGGAAGTTACAAATACCATTAACAAAGTTACAAATACCATTGTTAAAATTACAAATACTATTCTCAAAGTTATAAATATTATTATAGGAGTTATAAATATCATTGTCAGAGTTATAAATATCATTTGTAAACTTATAAATGGTATTAGCAAAATATTGGGAAAGTGAAAGGTAATTTGGTCTTTGCACATAAATTTATAAATGACAGATTGAGCCTCTTGCCCAATCTATCATTTTAAATATTTAGAGGCCTAATTTATTCTTTTAAAATTTAAATAGACTTTTTTTATCAATCTCCCATTTTATAATTCATCTACCTTATATTTCTATTTTCATTTTTATTAAAATCTTTTACATGATACGAGAGACATAAAAGTTAAGGGTACGTAGTGAAATTTTAAAAAAAATTCGGAGTTATTGAAAATAAAAGTCCAATAGTGGGGCTAGTGTGACATTTTTCTAAAATTAAAGCAAAATTTGAGTTGACAAGAATTCTAATTCACTTGATAAATACTTGACAATATGCCAGAAATAGTTTAAATAAAAGAAAAATTGACATGTACATTATCCATCTAATTGTGTTGTTATACTATAACTAAATAAGTAAGTATATTTATTTTTTTATTAAAAATAATTCTATTTAAAATATAATTAGATAATAAATATATATATTTTTTAAATTTAAATTTTTTATGTTATGCAAAACTAGCTTCATCTATTAGATCTATAAATAGAAATATAATAATAATTTTAATTACTCTGATTTGAATCACAATTCAACTAGAGCTCACCTAATGAACCGGGAATTAGTAGTTCATGTGATTTTATTTGCTCTCGTTCCGAAAACGGTGGTCAAATCTTGATTTGGAATTTCTCAATTTCCTTTTTATAATAAAGAACCCTTATCCATCCGATTCTAAAAGTAGCCAAGCCCTTTAGGTGTATTTACCTCAGCAGAAGAAAGAGTAAGGAACAAATTTTAATAGAAAAAAATAAAAAAATTTATTATTATTTTATTTAAATTAATATTAAAGGAGGAGATAGGAGGAATTTTTATGTTACCTTATTTAATTCAAGAAAAAAATATATTTTTAGATAGATAAATTTATTTTATATTATTTTATAGAATATTTTAATAAAATATAATATATAGGTAATATTAAGATATTAAAAAAATTATAAGTATATTAATATTATAAAATTAAAATTTTACTTTTTTTTTTAAATTCTTTCAATTTTAGAGGGGAAGTTAACCTTGAGAGATGAGAGAAAATTTAAAAAAAAAAAATTCCTCTCTTAATAAATTTATATACACAAACAAAAAAATGGGAGTTAAATCCCTCTCCCTATCTCTTTTTCCCTAAATCATTTATTAAGGGAACACTTAAAACGATGTCGTAGGGTGTCTCAATTTCCCCAGGGAAAATCTTGATATAGGTACTAAAAAGGGATTAGGCCCTTCTGGAATAAGGGTATGTTTGCCTGAATGGAAAAAAAAGAGATGAGAGTGATTTTAATAGAGAAAATATAAAAGAAATAAAAATAAAAGATTTTATTATTATTTTATTTAAATTAATATTAAGAGAAGATATGAGAGGAATTTTTATATTATCTTATTTAATTTAAAAAAAAAAATATATATTTTTATATAGATGAATTTATTTTATATTATTTTATAAAATATTTTAATAAAATATAATATATAGATAATATTAAAATATTAAAAAATTATAGATAATATTAATATATTAAAAAATTATAGATATATTAATATCATAAAATTAAAATATTACCTCTTCATTCTAAATTTTTTTAATTTTAGATAGAAAAATTATCCCATCTTCAAACATTTATATACTCAAACATGGGAAGGGAACTAAATCCGTTCCCTCCTATCCTTTTCCTTCTAAATCGTTCATACTAAACACTAAACATAGTGTAAATGCTTTGTTTGTTTGCAGATGAACGAAGAGGACCAAACAAGCCCTTTTCAAAAGCCTAATCGCAATGTTGCAAGCAACACAGAGGCTCTCTGCTTCTGCCTTCTGCCTTCTGCCAACATTGTGATTTTGATTATTCGAGGCGAATTTATCTGCCACTTCCTTTGGTACTTCTACTCTCTTTCTCCTGTTCTCTCTCTGTTTCCTGTTTGTTTGCCGTTTGCCTCCGTTGAGTAGTCAGTAAATTCACTTGAACCTCTTGGTTGAGTTTTATGTTGGATTTGAAAGTTTCGGATTTTGGGTCTGCTTTGGGGTGCTCGTCTTCCTATCACCCAGGATTGAGAATTCATTTGTGAACTGCTGAAATTTATCATTTTGCTTAATTGCCATATTTTTTATGTTCTTTTGTTCTGTAAATTGTTTATTTTGAGATGCAGGGTAGCTCCAAACTTTCAGGAAAGGACTGTGGAAATTGGGGATTTTAACTGTGTGATTCGCTTACTTATGTAGTATAGTATAGGGCTGGTCATGTTGGTCCTGTCCCCGGGTGACCTGTCCTGGTTCTGAAGATTTTAGGACGGATCTGTCCCATCCCAAAATGGACCGGTACGGTCCCCTTCGGGACGGGACAATATTAAGATCGAGATGGGACGGTTCTCGGCACGACCCTCGGGTCATCCCATCCCGTCCCGACTTTTTTTTTTCTTTTATAAATTATACTTAATGAAGAGTAAATTTCCTTTTTTGTTTCCTTTTATAAATCATATAAGGAAATAATAGTAATATTTGGAGGAAATTGTTATAATTTTTTATATAGAATAATTTATAAAATAATATTTTTATATTCTTTTTTTTTTAAAAAAATGATTCGAGAATTCCCGAACCCTTCCTGACCCATCCCGGTCCTAAAGGGGACTGGGACATATTCGGGACGGGACGGGACACGGGACAAAAAATGTGTCCCGTGTCTTGTATCGGGACGGGACACAGGACAGGGTTGTCCCAGTCCCGTCCTGACCCGTGAACACCCCTAGTATAGCATGAGAATCCTGTCTTTCCCTAATATGTGCTATTGAATTCGGCTTACTGTTTGGAGTTGTGACAATATGAAATTTATTTCTTTCCAGTTTCAATCATATCCAAACAGTTGTTTTTGCAATAAAAAAACTCCTAATTTGCAATTGCAGCTTGAGTGACATCTGAGCATATCTTGGGCCTGTTCATTTTTTTTGGCTTCTCCTCAAGCATTTATTTCTTTCCTTATAATACGAATTTAATCCTGATTAATGAACTTTCCTTTTTCCTGATGCCCTAGCAGAAATATTGTAAGCTTTTAGATTAGAATTTGAAAGTTGTTCAAGATTCAATTAAGGACTTATTAGACCATTTTTGTTGTTACCTAATACTTTATCAAACAAACATAGATGCTGATGCCTGCTTTTATTCTTTAGTTTCGAAATTTTGATCCTGAGGGGGAGCTTTTTTCTGGTGCTTTTTTGTTGGAATAAATTTCAATTCTAAAGGCGGTTGGTTATTTGGATTCCACCTTTCTTTATGCCATGTTGAGTGTCTTTGTATACGAGTGGAGAAAATTAAAATAAACCTACTGAAAAAGTAAAATCCTTATTCAATGGTGAATCAAATTCTTGAACAACTTACTGTGTCGCCTTTAGTTTCTTTTCATTTTTGGAAATAGATGTAGAGTGTTACAGACCTGTTGTATATGAATTCAATAGATGGATGACTCACCTTTTCCTTTATTGCCATGGTTCTTTTGCATGTTACCGATTGAATTAGAACTCTATTCAGCTAAAACTAATGCCCTCATTTAACAATAGAATTTTGCTTTGCAGCTTTGATAAGCATAAAATATGAGTACATTGGATGCAACCAGAGCAGAACTTGGTCTTCTGGTCTTATATTTGACAAGGCAGAAGCCAGGGACAAATTATGCAGGGCAATACAGTATGGTTCCAAATTTCTGAGTGATGGTCAACCTGGTACTGCCCAGAATGTCGACAGATCAACCACTTTGGCCCGCAAAGTTTTTCGTCTATTCAAGGTTAGATTATCTGTTTTATTCCCGAACAATTACATTATTCGTTTATTCATTCTTGGTTTTTCTTCTTTGGATAATATAATCCTTGTAATTTACATAAATGGATTAAATCCTTTTACTTACCTCTATTCTTTTAATTCCCTTTTCTTTTGGGCGTCTTGATTTATTTAAATGAAGAAATAAGATATTTATACTAGTGAAAATATTATTCTTTGTTTCTGCAGATTTGAAGGTAAATTGTTATTGGAAGTTTCAAAACATTTATTTTGCAAGATATTGGTCTCTTCTTACGCTCAAAGAAGAATTCCTAACATAGAAAAGAAGTTGCAAAATTAATTGATCCTTTAATATGCAGTTTGTCAATGGTCTGCATGCTCTGAGATAAGTCCATCTCCACAAGGAACTCCCCTTACCTTAATTTTGTTGGGAAAGGTACAAGCTTTATAAGAGTTATTCCACCTTTTTAATCCTCCCTCTTATTTTGTTCCTCATTCTTACCTTTGATATACCGTTTAATGCTACTTCCAGGCCAAAAATGCGTTGCTGTCAACTTTCTTTTTTCTTGATCAATTTGTGTGGCTTGGCAGATCAGGCATCTACCAGGTAGGAATCAAAATGTTTCCCCAAGTTTTGAGTTTGTTCCTTGAATTATTCATGCAAAACCTTCACCAAGTAATCAAGTTATACATGTAAATGTTTTTGGTCCAACTACAGAACAAACAACATACTGACTTAGTCGGCCAGATATCGGTGTTTTGTTGGATGGGTTCCACAGTGTGTAGCACCTTGGTTGAGGTCTGTGCCTTCCCTTTCTATTTCCTATACTGTTAATGTGTATATACCAGCAAAGGCTCCTTCCTCTTCTCTATTAACATCTTTATTGTGTGTTCTAACTTCTATCAGCTCGGGGAGCTTGGGAGACTCTCTGCATCCATGAAGAAGTTAGAGAAGGAACTCAAGAACACTAATAAATATGATGTATAGATTCTTCGTAGTTTTTTTCTTTTCACCTTGCTTGGGACAGTAACAAGGCTTTCCTCCATTCAAAACCTACATTTTACTTAACCCATTCCCCATGAATGCAGAATGAGCAATACCGTGCTAAACTAGAAGTGTCAAATGAGAGGACTCTTGCCCTTATCAAGGCGGCGATGGACATAGTCGTAGCAGTCGGACTGTTTCAATTGGCACCCAATAAAGTTACTCCCCGCATGACCGGAGCCTTTGGATTTGTCACTTCCCTAATATCTTGCTATCAGGTGCCTGCTATTATCCCGATGATTATCCTTTTGCTCCTCTTACATTTGACCACCCTAATTTTGTTGAAAGTTAGTGTCTCTATCTCTTTTATATCCACTTGCACTAACAAATAAGGCGGGCTCTCGATAATTTTTCTTGAGAGATGTATAGAACTGTATAAACAATATTTAGGAAGCTAATGGAGTTAGATAGCTTTGAGTCCTTGGAAGATGCATGTTCCTGCATCAGTTTAGCCTTTATATAGTAATTATCATTCTTTGACTCCAAAACTTTTAGGAATCCATCAATATCTTGTTGCCAAGGGTTTAGTTGGTTTACCTTCAATTTTGTCGATGGTAAGATCATATTTATGATTTTTCAACGATAGGAATGGTAATTCCCTCCCCACATTGAACTCAGTTTTTAAAGAAATATTTTTCTTCTACACCATTAAAGGGGCTTTGTGATGACCATTTTATTAATTTGCTGAAATTTAAGCTGGGAGTATTTCAGTTTCTTCAGTGACAAAGATATTTTGGTTTGTGAAATACAGTTGCTTCCTGCCAGAAGCAAGTCCAAGACGCTGTGAAGATGAAGTGACAAACGCAATCTCATCATGCTTTATAGTTGTAAAGTAATCATACAAATTTGTACTGAACCAAGGCATATAAGTTTGTAAAAAGATAATGTTCTTTGGATGTGGGCAATGGGCATTGTGCTGACTGATGAGGTGTGACTATAATTAAGTAGTACCAATTATTGTGACATTCAATGTTCCGTTATAGAAGAAACTAGGTCAGGTCATGCATGATATTTTGTTTGGTCATATATCTATGATACAAAGTACTTTAGCATGGTAAAGGAGTGTTAGTTTTACCATGAACTCCAATGATCAATAATTATTCATATCTTCTTTAACACGGAGCAAAGAATTTACCTCAATGCTACAAATGTACTTAAATTTATTTATAAACAAAACAGGTTTAAAAGTTCAGTTTAACTTGTGCTAAAATCTTTCCTTTTTTATTTTCTTACAAGAGCTTTCGGCTTCTTCATAGGGTGTCAACCATTTTATTGTTCTGGTTTCTCTAAAAACTGGAGATTTCTTTCCTGTCCATTGCACTCATTGCTTTGAAGTTGGGGGAAATATGTTATAATTGATTAAAAATAATTATTAAAAATTATTATTATGGTTAAAATATCATAAAATTAGTTAATGGGGTTACTGATTAATAATTACTATTATGAAGCTAAAATTTTTTTGAAGATTAAAGTGTGATCATTAACTATGGTTTGTAGATAAATAAATTGAAAATATCGAATCATATTGATTTAAATTATTTTTAATTAAATTGAGTATTATAAAATTTTAAAAATATAGTTAATATTTAATTGATGTGCTGTTAAGTTTTTTGTCAAAAATCTGGATTGTAATATAAAGAATAGTTTTTTTTTTAATTTCTATCATATATAACTATTTTTCTGAAAATTTGATGGTCAAAAGGATTTATTTTAAAATGTAAAAAATTATATTGTAAAATTTGGATAATTCATATCTGATTTGGATGAATTAGCCATGTTTTTGAACCTGTTTTAATCTCTTTTTCTGCCGAAAATCCTTATCTCGTGTCTCACGTTACATTAGTTCACTACCCTCATTGGTACATATGCACAAAGAAAAAAGATTTTTTGTAATATTATTATGTTAAATTGTCCCAAGAAAATAACATCTTAGTCCCATAGAAGCAATTAAATGATAAAAAAATTTTAAGAAATGACACAATTAATTTCAAGTCCCATGAGACCTCAAATGAATTTTTTTCAATTATGAAAAGACACAAATGCCCTTCTGAAATAAAAAAAACAATAAATAATAGTGTAGACTTGGCGTGCTCTAGTGTGAAAGAATAAGAGAAATTGTGATGAGGAAGCCTGTAGCTATAGTGACTGATAAAAGAGAGAGAAATATTGGAGGGTTTCTGAGTTTCTTACGCTTTAGAGCTCAGGCTTGGCTTTCCTGGTAGTGATTCTCCTCCTCTTGAGAGAAAATCTGGAAGTAGGATTTCTCTTTTATGTAAGAATTTGCAGAGTAATCATAATAATACTGATCCTAGTGCTAATAATGGGTTATGCTCTTCTTCCCTTTTGAAGAACAACAACATGGCTGGAGCGAAGAGGGTTTTTTCTGACACCATTGATGGGAAATGGGGTTTCTCTGTGAGTTACAAAATTATTGCGTCTGAAGTTTATTTGTTCTCTCCTAGAGGAGGAGGGAATCTTGTGAAACCTCCTCTCGTTTCTGCAGAAGCTTCTGCAAATCCTGAAAAAAAAAACATTAAAGATGGCGGAACAGTTCAAGAGAAGAAGAAACCTCAGGTTACTGTTTTTACTGTAAATGAACATGGAAGTTCTCCTCCTACTACTAAGTAAGCTACACTTTTTTTTCTGTTCTTTTTCATGTCATCATCATTTGGTTTTGGTTCTCAGGAAGAAGGTGAAAGTTGTTTGTTATATTAGATGATGAAATCATGATGAAGTTTTCTAAACATAAAATTAGAGATATGTTGAAACTGTGAGCATCACTTGAAAATTATTTTCAGTGTTAAGAGCATTCCTTCATGTCATTTTTATTGATTTTTTGTATTTTCTAAAACAAAAACAAGGGATTTCATGTCATATCTCTATTGTGTGTATTCCTTTTCTCTTTGATTTCTAGTTCGTCTTTTTTTGTTCATTTTTTTATTCCTTCATTATAGATGTTATTAGTATCTATAGAAATTTAAAGTTAGTGGCATCAAATTCAAATCTTCCTCTTTGTGGAACTAAATCTTATTTCTTTTTTGTCTTACTAAACAACATTAATGTTTGCTTGTACATATATGATAATCATTAGGATAAATAATGTGAAACGTGAATCTTTTGCACTAGGGCACAGGTTATGGGATGGCTACCAATTCGATCCTTTTAAAAGAACATCATGACCTCTAATCATTTTTCACATTAATTATGGACCATTTAATAGTTTTGTCATACTTTCTATTTTTTCTACCATAAATTTGACTCCTGATATCATTAGTTTTATTACTGCTGCCATTATTATTGTTTTTATTATGGTGTTAGTGTTGTCTTATTTATAAGAGAGATGATTTTAATCAAACACTTTATACTTTGACTTATTTGATATGTGTTTTTGAAATCACAATACACAACCTTATGTTAGATAAGAAATCAAACACTTTATCTTCTTGGTTCATTCAACTTTAATCCATGTGCAATGTAATGGTGGTTTGATCATTTCCTATTTCTATTCACAGGTGATGACTATAGTGGCCAAAATATTGGTTCAAGATGAAAAAGGAAATGGCTTGTTCTCTCAGAAGACACATCTTTTCTGCACATTTTATGGGGAAGATGTTGGCTCATGCATGTAGCAAAGGGCCTAGATATGAGAAGAAAAAACTTACTAACCTAAGCATTTTAGACTGTGAAATTTATAAACAATATATGTAATTGAACACTTTTGAAGAAATGTCGAGTTTTTAAGTTGTTGTGGAAAGAATGTTATCATGTTGAATAAGTAGGTGTTGTATTTCATATCAGGTTCAACAAATGCATCAAACTCAATAATATATTGGGGAATATTAACAACTGAACCAATAAGAAATGACAACCCTGTGGTGAAAGAATGACAACTACACCACATATAATAACAACTTCTCAATGACAGCACAAACAACAACTGCATTGCAGAGTGACAACCACGTATTCAATGTATAATAACTACACCAATACTAAATGACAATCCCGTGGTGAAGGAATGATAACTGCACCACCTAAAATAACAACTTCCCTACGACAGCACAGACAATAACTACACTAATTGACAACAACTGCTTTATTGAACATAACATTCAAACCAATACCAATTGACAACAAAATGTTAATAAAATAATAAAGTTAACACTTCTCTTACATAATCATTATATGAGTGGTTGAGTTGTTAATAATTTGTGTCTGGTATAGGTTATCATTACTTATAGTTGAGCTGTAATATTAAGCCAAAGTTTGCTATAGCTATACACTATCACTTAAACGTACTACTAATCATCTTACTTTGCTTATATATATGTCTAGTTCAACTTCGTAGTCTTTTAAAATCTATTAAATATTTTTCTTTGGTGAAAGAGAATTTGGTTGCTAATCTAATTTACTTTACAATGAACCCCATCACTTGCACTAAGAATCCATCACCTGCACTAAGAACTTCATCAGCTACAACTAATAACCCCATCAACTGCACTTACAACCCCAGTACCTACAATAATAACCCCATCGCCTAAAATAACAACCCCAACACCTGCAACTAACAACTCTATCACTTGCAACTAAGAACCTATCATCTACACTAAGAACCCCATCAACTATAACTAACAACTCCATCAGTTGCACTTACAACCCCAGCACCTATAACAATAACCCCAGTGCCTAAAATAACAATCCCAGCATCTGTAACTAACAATCCTAGGCCCTGCAACTAAGAACCCCATCAGCTGCATTAATAACCCCAACACCTGAACTAATAATTCCAACGCCTAAAATAACAACCACAACACCTGCAACTAAGAACCCTAACCCCTGCAACTAACAACCCCGTCACTTGTACTAAGAACCTCATCAGTTGTAACTAACAACACCATCAACTGCACTAACAACCCCAGCCCCTACACTAATAACTCCATTAGCTACAATTTATAACCTCAGCACCTGCAATAACAACCCCAGTGCCTGAAATAACAACCCCAGTACATGTAACTAACAACCCCAACTACGATGATGTTTAAATCCACCTGTGAACACATTGTACTATTATCTTATTTCATAGCAAAACGTGCTAACATTATACTGTTCTTTTATTTCATAGCAAAACACACCAACTCTCATTTCTTCTTTAATATTTTTTTATTTCACAAGGTTATTTAAATCTTTTTACAATTAGAAAAAATTCATATGAGGTCCCATGGGATTTGAAATGAATTATAACATTTGGTGGGACTTTTTTGATATTCAATTGCTTCCATGGGACCTATATATCATTTTTCCTTTAATATTTTTATTATTTTTAAAAGAAACAATTAATTTGTCAATCGTTATAGTTTTACAAGATTTTCAGTGAAGTCTTCGTAGGTTTTTCCTTCAATAATTCACCCGTGCTTATTGTTTTCTGAATTATAGAAATTAGTCTTTATACTCATAATCAATCAATTATGGAAAATATAGATATTGACTAAAGGATTTGTAAATTGTTATAAATTAAAAAATAGAAAAGATTTTTTTTAAAAAAATAAAAGTGATTTATTATCAATAGGCTAAAATATACAAAAAAAATTCTTTGAACTTTAAATAATTTATATAACTGTTACAAATTTAAATTAAAAACTTTAATATTTTATATTTAATTATCAGAACCTTAGTGTTAAAATTGTTGTTAAAATTAATAATTTTTAATATAATTCATATATATTTTAAAGTTTTTTAAAGACTTAAAATAAAATAAATATAAAATATAAAATATTTAAATAAAACTTAATACTTACCATATAATTTAAAGTATGTTTTAAATATTTAAAAATATAAAATTCTTAAAAAAATATTTAAAATATTTAACTAACGATGTCCTATGTAAATAAGAAAAATATAAACTATTTAAAACTCTATGTAAATTGTTAAAGTATTATTTTTTAAATGATGTAATATATAAAAAATATATAAAAATTATGATATAGTAAAAATTGTTAATTTTAATGATAGTTTTAATAGTAGAAGTTTGTAATTAAAATATAAAATATTATAATTTTTAAAATTCACGTGTAACTGATTTAAAGTTAAAAAAGTTTTATAAATTTAATTTTTATCATTATAAAAATAAATTATAACACTCATAACTATCTTTTTACATCGGTATATAATTTATAATTTGATTGATTTTGATTGTATTTATATTTATGTGATAAAATTAATCTAAGTATATATTAAGTAAAGGTATATTTTGATAAGATTTTAGAAAAATATTTATAAAAAAAGAATTTTTGGACAGTTTTTAAAAAATAATTTTTAGATAAAAATTTATAAAAAAAATAATTTTAAATAAATGAGTGTTTGGATAGTTATTGTTAGAAATATTTTTGTAATTATAAAATTACTAAAGAGGATATTATTTTATTAAAAATAGGAGAGAGGAAAGAGAAGAGAGAGTGAATAAGAGAGAGGAAAGAGAAGAGAGAGTGAATAAGAGAGAGAAAAATAGAGAGATGGTGGAAAAGAGAGAAGAGAGATGAAAGAAGGTATCAGAAAAGTAAAAGTAAAATAGTAATTATATAATTTATAAATTCTTTTACTATTTTAAAAATCAATTTCAATTTTATTCAAAATCTTAATTTTAAATTATAATTTAGTCTAAAAGTATTTTTAGATAAACATGACTATTTGATTAAAAATTTCTCTAAACCTAAATCTTACCTAACAAAATTTTTAAAACCACAGTTTCCATAATTTCTAAACACACACCTAGAGGCATTTTATCAATTATTGATATTATTTCTATTAAAAGTTAATAAATTATAAATATAAGGACTAATAATATAATTAAAAAATCTATAAGGATTAAATAAAAAGTATAAAAAATTAATTAAGATGTGGTAAAATTATAGAGATTTATATATTAATTTCTTTTATTTAAAATAAGAAATTCGGATAATTTTGTACCAGGTAATAATAAAGAATCCTCGGGGGCAAATTAAATCTCATCAAAATAAAATTAAAAATAATACTTTTGACCTGGAGTCAAAAAGTATCTGTACCACAAATAATTTTTCCGGAGGAAAAGCCTGCTTCAAACAGTACACTATAAGTATAAACCCAAAAGAATATTTTTATTATTTTATTTAAATTTCTATTTGTTTTCCCTTTTGTTGGTACTGAATTATTTTTAAATTTTGAATTACGTTAAACCAGAAACAATGAAGAAGCACACGGAGTTCGTATTATGGACAAGAAGAAAATAAGGTTTGTATTTTGACAGATTTTCAAGACTTCATTGAGTTTTTAATTACTTTAGATAATAAAAATCCAAGAAAAAAGCATTTTTAACCCAACTATTTCATTATTATTTTCGTTGAAATTTCTGCCTACTTTAAACAATAAATATCCACAGACACAATGGGAATGCTGAACAAGCAACATATCCCCAAATTGACTTCCAGTCTTCTCAAGCTAAGATTTAATTTTAGACAATCCCACCAATTAAGGTATTAATATTTTCCCTATTTGTTTTGTTAGGAAAATTTCATCTAAGGATCCTGTAGAATATTGTTATTAGACTCCTTCTAAATAATTATGAAATTTCAATAAACACTTAAGGACTAAAATAAAATTAAATATTTAAGATCTAGAATAATTTAATAAGATTTTATATTACTATATTAATTTTATATTAATATTAAGTCTTAATGATTGAATCGTTATAATTAATTAATATTTTTAAAAAATAATTATATAAGTGGTAATGAAGAAGCCTTGGAACCGAAGGGAGCTCCTTAAAATAAAATGGAAAAAAGAAAACTATCTTTTATTCGGAGTCAAGAACTCTTAACACGTCTGTTATTTAAGGAAAAAAATTTCAAAACGTGTCCGTACCTAATACCAATCCATTTTTAATGTAAGGGGAAAAATTCTACAGCAAATAGGAAACTCTAAACACAATTTGAATTTCGGAGAAATTTCTATGAACTTTCTTGGGTTAGTATAGGAAATTTCTACCCACTTTATTTAAACCAGAAAAAAGGAGAAGAAGTATGTCATAATGGAGGAACTTTCTTAAATAGTGCCTAATTCTTAAATAATGGAGGAACTTTCTTAAAAAGCCATTGTTCACATTATTTCTTGGCTTCTGGGAACTTCCTAATTCTTTAAACATTAAAAACCCAAAAAGAATGGCTTTTTCATTGTTGCATGGAAATTCCCACCGACAGCTTAATTAACTCTTAAATGATGTGAACAATAGCTCAATGCTCAGAAACTCATTCGTTTGTTTGTGCCGATCGAATACTCAACATAAGCTTACTCACCAAGTCAACTTCAAGTCTTCAACCTCAGATTTGTTTTAGCCACTTCCACCAAGGTATTATTTGGTCTTTCTCCCTCATTTTCTAACAACTTCAACGCTATTTTTTCTGTTCTTTTTCTGAAATAATCAACGACCTATAAAACATTGTTTCTCTTTTCCGCTCTCCAGCAATGGCTGCTTTTGCTTCTGCTTCTTCTTCCCAGGTTCCTTATGGAAAATATGAAGTTTTTATCAGCTTTAGAGGTTCAGATGTCAGATCTGGTTTCCTTAGCCATTTGAAAAAGGAGTTAGACCTAAAGAAGATAGATGTGTATGTGGATGACAGGCTCGAGAGAGGAGAAGAAATATCAGCAGCACTTGTGGAAGCAATAAAGGCATCCATGATAGCGTTGGTGATATTCTCAAAAGATTATGCTTCTTCAGAGTGGTGCTTGGAAGAGCTTGTCAAAATCATTGAACGTAAGGAAGCCAATCAACAGATTGTGATACCAGTCTTCTACCACGTAGATCCATCAGGCGTCAGGCAACAAAAAGGCACCTATGCGGATGCATTCACTCATCATAAACACAAGTTCAGGAATAACGTGGACAAGTTACAAAGTTGGAGATATGTCTTGAAAAAAACTGCAGACTTATCCGGTTACCATTCATCAAATTTTCAGTAAGTTTATTTTTATTATTTGTTTCATCACTTCATATAGTCTTAATTTCTTAAGGTTTTTCATAGTTGCCTCAAACACTTTAAAATATAGTAAAATTATATAAATACTATGTATTTATTATTTCTATAATGAGTAACTTGTAATTTTGTTTGTTTTATACGCTAGATAGAGATGAATCTGAACTCATCGATGCAATAGTTAAAATTATTCTGAGAAAATTGGAAGATAACAACCCAATTGTGACAAGATTCCAGCTCGTTGGATCGCATAAAAATTTTACTAGTGTTGAATTGTTAATGGAAATTAACTTACAAGATGTTCAAGTTCTTGGAATTTGGGGCCTGGGAGGGATAGGCAAAACAGCCATTGCTCGGGTTATATTTGATAAATTTTCCCCTAAATTTGAAAGTCATTGTTTGTTAGAAAATGTGAGAGAATCAACAAAGATGGATGGTTTGAGTTCTTTGCGTCAAAAGCTTCTTTCTAAGCTATTAGGCCTAAAAGGTCACATAAATATGAACGACGCAATGAGAATGTTGCAACGGAAAAAGGTCTTAATTGTGCTTGATGATGTAGACAATCCAAAGCAACTAAAAGATTTGGCCGGACAACACCTTAACTTGGGACGGGGTAGCAGAGTCATTGTAACAAGCAGAGACAAGCATGTTCTCAGGAGTGGAGGGATTCATGAAAAATATATACATGAAGTCGGTGAAATAACTTTTGAAGAATCACTTGAACTTTTCAGTATACATGCCTTCAATCAAAGGCATCCTAACATGGGGTATCAAGAGCTATCAGAAAAAACAATTGCCTTTGCTAAAGGCATTCCTTTAGCTTTAGAAGTTTTGGGTTCTCACTTTCATTCTAGAGATAAAGCATATTGGGAAAGTGAGCTTAGTAAAGTCCAAAAGTATCCCCATCAAGAAATTCAAAATATATTGAAGATAAGTTATGATGGATTAGATGTTGTTGACAAGGAAATATTCTTAGACATTGCATTCTTTTTCGTGGGAGAACAAAAAGATAGCTTTATTCCTGTGCTAGAGGCTTGTGGTTTCAACGCAGTTAGTGGAATCCAAAATCTTATGGATAAAGCTCTCATAAAAACAAATCGGCACGGCAACATTGTAATGCATGATTTGATACGGGAAATGGCTGTGCAAATTGTTCGTGAGGAATGTACGAAGCATCCTGAAAAACGTAGCAGATTGAAAGATGCAGATGAAATTTGTGATGTATTGAAACGTAACGTGGTAACGTAATGACACCTCAATTTATTTTTTATTTTAATTTTTTTAAGGTTGTTTTAAAAGTTTAATATTTATTTATTTTGTTTTTGTCTAGGGAACGGATGAAATTGAAGGCATTATATTGGATATGACTCAAATCAAAGCTTTCGATTTGAGAGCTGACATCTTTAGAAAGATGGAAAATTTAAGAATCCTCAAATTTTTTCACTCTATGTGGTTCTATAACAGGACATATATAGAGCTTTCTTCTGGTCTTGACTATTTACCTGATAAATTAAGGTATATTCATTGGGATCATTATCCATTGGAGTCTTTGTCACTGGGCTTTTGTCCTAAAAACCTTGTTGAACTTCACATGCGAAGCAGCAATGCTAAAAATCTTTGGGATGGAGTACAGGTACGTACTTTTATACCAATGTATATTCTGTGTCTTCAGTCTAATTTAACTTATTAGGGCTTTTTCGGGTAATTTCTGCCTTCCATTGTCATCACAGGATCTTGGGAATCTGAAGATAATAGATTTTTGTGGATCCAAAAAATTGAAGGAGTTGTCTGATTTCTCTATGGCGCAGAAGCTTGAAATTGTACTTCTCTATGGTTGTGAGAGTTTGAGGAGAATTCATCCATCGATTTTATCTCTCCACAATCTTGTTACATTGAATGTATCTCATTGCTATGAATTAGAGAGCCTTGAAAGTGAGACTTATTTAGAATCTCTCTCTATGGTCGATACTTTGTTGTGTCGTATGCTCAAGAAATTCTGTTTGCCATCAAAGAAATTGAGAGAAATAACGCTTCAAGGAACTGATGTTGAAATACTGCATTTGCCAATTGGACGTTGCACAGAACTTAGAGAGCTTATACTTTTTTGTGACAGATTGAGGAGTCTTCCAATAGATGAGCTGTGTTACTTGACAAATCTTGAGGTGCTTTCAGTTTGTGATTTCAGGCAAGTAATTCATACAAGGTAGCTGCACTCCCTTTTTGATGCTTGGCGTAATTTAAGAACACTATGTTTGGATAAGTGTAGTTACTTGTCAGAAATCCCTGACAATATCGACGGCTTAACAAGGTTACAATATTTATCATTGGATGATAGTGGTGTGGAGATATTGCCAGCTTGCATTAGCCGTCTTTCAAGCTTGAAACGCATTAACATGAGAGACTGCAAAAGGCTGAAGTCTATACTTGGACTTCCTCCCTTTCTTGAAGAATTATATGCCGGAGGTTGCACTTTATTAGAGACTGTATCCTCCGACTCTCTACCTCGGCATCCATGTGACCTTCACTTCGGTAATTGTATGAAGTTGGATGAGCATTCGCTTCGCTTTATCAATGAATTAACTTATTCCACAATTACTTCATCATATTATAAGGATGACGAGGACTATTATGGTGACGGTTGTTACGCAGGAGGTGAAGTTTGTTACGCAGGAAAAAGCGTTCCAGAGTGGATGGAATATAGACCAATGCCACAGCCTTCCAATACTATCCAATTTACTTACAATCCTGAACCATCCCATGACATATTGTTTTGTTGCGTTGCTCCTCATCATCTCGTCTCAGAGAGATTTAATCGCCTTTGGTGTTATTGTTCCATAGATGGTGACAAAAGGTATGTTGAATATGAAGTGTACAAGGATAACAGATTTGGAATGGATTCGGATCATGTTTTTCTCTGGCGCATGAACATGGGCAAAAATGATGCCGGAATAGGTAATAGTGCTAGGGTTTCATGTGAATTCTTTCTGTCATATTGGGATAAGGAGAAGCAAATGAATACCAAAGTCCCTCTAGAAGCATGTGGAGTCCACGTAATATATTTCTCGGAGACGGAGTCGAAGTCAGATTGGAGCTAGAGGTGGGTAGGAAAAGGAAGAGGGATGCAGATGAAGGAGTCCCTCCCATGCACAAAGCAACTCAAGAATAATTCTCCCGTTGGATTGGAATTGGAGCTGGGGTTTGGTAACACAAACAGCAAGAAATCTCATGATGACTTCATCTGTCACCCCTTGCAACTCAAATTCCTACAAAAGGACCTCTCACTCATATACTTCCTTCAATAGTAATTGTTACAGGTATCTCTCGCTTCTTTCCTTATTAATTACTACAAACTAACCTTTTTGCACATATGGACCTACCTTTCAACAGATGTACAAGTTATCTTTTGCAATTGAATTAGAAGTCTGTTGAGCTAAAACTATTGCCCCCATTTAACACTATAATTGTACTTTGATTAGAGTAAAGGAAGAGGGCAACTGATGCAAGCAGAGCAGAACTTGGTCTCCTGATTTTATATTTGAACAAGGAGGTAGCCAGAGATAATACAGTATGATTCCTACTTTCAAAGTGATAACCACATTTGGCATGAATACAGAATGAGCAATACCAAGCTTGGAAGACTTTAGCGCTTATCAAAAAGACTAGAACCTTTGGATTTGTCACTTGTCTAATAAGACAAGCTCTTCACATATATGGTTTCTGCATTGCAGTCGCTTCCTGTCCCAAGCTTGTACGAAATACAGCAAAGATGAAAAGACATTCTCACCCTCATCTCTCTCCATTGTTGTTATGTAATTATGAATCTGTATGTTAATCTTCTTGGATGTCAGCATAGAGAATTTTGCTAATCAATGAGGGGTGTCTTTGACATGTTAATCATATGTAGTATCAATATCGTGATATTTTCTGTTTTTAATAGCAAAACTACCATTGTCCCTTGTACCCTATTTGCTGTTGGGTTCATCTAAACATTGTATTGTCCTTTTTCCTCATTGAGTGTGTTGTTTTATATGAAATAAACCAGTATTTTATTGTAGTGCAACTCTACCATGTATGCTTGAAATGGCTTTGAATGTGACATATAAATTGCCAAAAAGAATTCATCTATAATTCTTACTTCCTCCTCCTTGGGCCTATGTATCATTTGAGCTTGACAAGTAAAATAAGGCTCAATTGCTTTTTCCAGGTCTATATAAGCGTTTTGGGCCTCCAATATCATTGATGTGGATCCAAATGGATTTTGTATGACTTACATCATTGGGCCCCTCAATAGACCGTGTACTCTACCACTTTATTATAGTGTTATCTAATAAATGATTTGGTTACATTAATTTCATCTCATTAGAAACCACCACCATCAAATTAGATTAAAATCAATGTTGATGGAACCTTTACTGCAAACCATAGTAGGGCAGGTGTGGAGGAGATATTAGAGATTATACAGGAAGGTGGATTGCCAGATTTACAAGTATGCTAGGAGCTTGTACGGTAATTGAAGATGAAAAGTAGGCGATTTATAGAGGTATAAAGCTTGGTTGGGATTTAGAATTCAAGAACATCATCTTTGAATTTGATGCCAAGAATGCTGTTGATATATTGACAAATTCGAGAGTCCATAAATGCAATTTATTAGTGTTACAAATATACAAACTTTTGAAGCTATCATGGGATTATAACCAACTTGTAGATTCTATGGCTAAGGATGGATTGAAGAATACGACAGTACTACATTCATGCTCTTCTCATTTGAAGGCTTTGTGTGATAGAGTGTTTGAGATTCAATCCCTTAATAGATTAGTTTGTATTTAGGATGTATTAGCCCTCTCTTGTACAAAAAAAAAAAAATAGTGCCATATTAGATGGAACCAAAACCTTGGTTTTAAAAAGGTTTTTAACCCAAACATTAGTTTTAAGAAATTTTAAAATAAACAATCATATTTGTTCAAAAAGGTTTATAGATCAAATTATGATTTAAAACAATAATTTTGGATAAGCTCATGGGAATTGCTTCTGAAATAGGAAAAGAGTTTATAGACTACCAAATTATCATTTTGTTCATATTTTTCCCATTTTCTCTCATCTCTCTCCCTTTCTCTTGAATATGCCAAACGTCTTCTGCTATTTCTCTATCTTCATGAGTCTCGTGGGTCTTCTTCTTCACTTTTGTCCACATTGCCGTCGCAGAGAGGGCATCACGTTGGCTACTAGATAATCACAGATCACCGTCGTAGAGCTGCCATTGACTTCTTTTGGTCTTCTTCACTTCCATCCAAATTTGTGCCGACAACGTTCCAGAAGCTTGCATATGGTCTTCGTCTTCTTCCAAATTTGTGCGTGATAACGATTGTGGAGGAGGGGCAACGGCTTCAAATGTGACAAGTGAATAGTGATCGCAACTAGTTGAAGTTTTCTTTCTTATATTTTTTTGGTAATTTATTAATCACAAAAATCCTATTAGTAATAACCATTTAAACACTTATTTATTTAGAACTACTTTTTTTCCATAAATTCTTCTCTAGAAACTATTTTCCAAAAGTTATCCAAAAGTCATTTTTTCAATAGTCACTTTCTAAAAGCCTATCTAAACGCTAATATGAGAGGCATAAATCCCACAGTTTAAAAATAAAATCTGTTTCAACTTTAATTTTTTATTAATTTACTCTATCTTGATCTAAATAAGCGCTCACACATATATAAAGTATATCTATCTAACATATAAATGATGAGTATATTTTATTTTATCACAAAAACATGTGAAAAATAAAAGATTAAATTTTAATTTTATTGAATTTAGTAAGAAAAGGCGTATTTATGCTAAGATAGCTCTTGATGTAGGTAAAAAATTCTACTTGCATTATGGAAAACATACCAAAAACGTTTGGTTAGTTTTAGCAACATTAAATAAAGGAAGTCCGGCTTTAAACTTAAAAACTTTAAAAACTATATAGTTGTTATCTAATAAAATTTATGTCAAATTCTCCAATCACATATTGATAGCATGATAAAAAAAAATAAAAGCTGTTCTTTTTTAATAAGAGCGGCAGCTGTTAAAATAATAAAGAAAATAAAACATCCCATCTCATTTATAAGAAAATCTTTCATACCATAAACCCAGAAATGGAGAAATTTGACTTTTGGGGAAATTTTCACATTCTTTTTTTTATTGGTACAGAAAATTTATACCTACTTTAAACAAAAAATAAGGTTAATACAATCTTTCATCTTTTAAGTTTAGTTTTATTTTAGTTTTGATCTCTCAAATTTTAAATTATTTTTAATTCTTTGAGGGGTAAAATGATCCAGATTTTTAATAAATTATAGGATTAATATTTTATATGGAAAGAAATTTGAGGGACTAAAATTTATAATTTAAAATTTGAATGGCCAAAACTAAAGTAAAAAAATTTAAAGAACTAAAAATTGTACTCATCCTAAAAAATAGAACAATAAAATGGAAGAACTTTCATGAATTGGTAGAAATTTAACAATTAAAAAAAAAAAAAAAACGGGTTGTAGAAATTTAGACATACTTTCAATCATGTATTTTACATTGATGAGGGATACCACATATAATGTTTCAGCATAAATGAAAGGGGGGAAATGAACGAAAATAAGAAATATAAATCACGTACTTTTTTATATAAAATTATTTTTTTTTATGAATAAATGAGCACGAGTGCACCACATGAGCAGCTGATATGCAGATTTGCTTATTAGAAACAACAAACCAAGCCGTACATAGCATATACAAATAATGTGTAGACATGAACAAGATTGACTGGCACGATTGCAAACTAAGGTGATGATCTTCTTCTTCTTCTCACATCCACAGTTACAACGTTTCGTTCTCAATCACTTTTGAACTTTTGTTTTCTTCCTATAAACTCTCCTTTCTCCTCCTTCACTTTCTCTCTACTTTTGCTGATCCCCCGTTCGGTTTTTCTCATGCCGTTCCAGTCAGAGGCTTAGTAGCAGATTGCGGCCCAACCTTCGGTTTAAGGAAGTGAAATAATTAATATAAATCTAATAGTAACCGTTTTCTAAGTAACAAAATATGTGGGCAAATGTAGATACAGATTGAACCAACTTGTGGACTATTTATAGGGTGTTTGATTTTTTAGGTGTACTATTTTATTGTAGTTTTAGTCGTTATTATTAGGAAAATATCATAACTCCCAGATATTTAATTTTACATCTAAAGGTAATAGACGACTCGTCCTACCGGACATTAGTATCGCCTAAGAGAAAAAGAGATTTTATCCTATCTTTAGATTATGGGTGAGTTCAACCCTTTTAAAAAAAAATTATACAAAAAAACATTCAACGAACTTGTAAATTGTCAAAAAATATAAAATAGAAAAGACATTTAAAAAAAACTGATTTATTATCAATATAAAAATAAATTATTATACTCTTTACTATTTTCTTACGATTTGTATATAATTTGTAATCTATTTAATTTTGATTATATTTATATTCACGTGACAAAATTAATTTAAGTGCACATTTAATTTATATGTATTTTTATGTATTAAATATATCTAATTAAATGTTTTTAGTATGTACATATTTTTCTAATAATAAATTAATTTTTTTATAATTTTAGTTTTAATTATCATATTACACACATATTATATATATATTAGTATCATTTGATCAATTAATCATCCAGATAAGTTTTAGTTTGTCAATGACCTTTTTTTACACAAGACAATCTATACATAAATCATATTATACTATTTGACTTCTACTATAAGTTAAATTTTCAAAAGTTTGATAAAATAAAGGATATTTATGCTACGACTAATTCAAACACACAGTTTGGTTGCATTATAAGAATTTTATGGTTCAGATGAAGATTTAAGTAGCATGGAATGCTCTAAGCGCCAACTAATATGAGATGCATAAATCCCACATTTTATCTTTTATTTTTAAAATAAAATCTGCTTTGACTTTAATTTTTTATTAATTTACTGTCTTGATCTAAATAAGCGCGCACACACACACACACATATATATATAGTATATCTATCTAACATACAAATGAAGAGTATATTTTATTCTCTAACATAAACATGTAAAAATAAAAGATTAAATTTTAATTTTATTGAATTTAGTAAGAAAAAAGATATTTATGCTAGGATAACTCTTGATGTAGGGAAAAAAAATCTACTTGCATTATGTTATATTCTCCAGTCATTTATTGTCAGGTGTCGTATATTTTCAGTGCATCATATAATCTTAAACACGTATGAAAAAATAGGACACATGGCTATATATAATTGGAGAATTTGATAAAATGATGATCAGAAACTTGATTTAAATGCTATCCTTTGTTATCATTTTTCATTCAATAAGCATTGTAATGGCTTTTCATAAATTAAATTATCATATATAGTTGCTATTAATGAAAACATAAAAAGCATATTCTTTTTTCTTGTTTTGGTTTTTAAGAATATAAACTTGGAGCTTTGTCGTTTTATATTAAGGAAGCATGTGGTTGTTGTATTCTGGCATATGATTGATGACATTCTCAAAACAAATAAATAAAAGGCTTTTTAATAAGAGGGGTAGCGATTAAAATTATACACAAAATCAAACATGCCATCTCACATTTATAAAAGATTTTTCACATCATAAACTTAGAAATGGAGAAATTTGACTTTTGAGGAAATTTTCACATACTTTTTTTTATCGGTACTGAAAATTTGTACCTACTTTAAATAAAAAGTAAGGTTAATACAATGATACATCCTTTAAGTATAGTTTTATTTTAGTTTTTATCTCTTAAGTTTTTAAATTATGGATTTTGATTCTTTTAAAGGGTAACATGATCTAGATTTTTATTAAATTATAGGGATTATTTTACATGGAAAGAAATTTAAAGGATTAAAATTTAAAATTTAACAAGTCAAGATTAAAATAAAGATAAACTTAAGGAACTAAAGATTAAAACAAGGAAAAAAAGGTTCGCCATGGAAGAACTTTCATGAATCGGTAGAAATTTCATGATTAAACCAAAAAAGGGGTTGTGGAAATTTAGGCCTACTTTCAATCATATATTTTACATTGACGAGAGATACTACATATAATGTTTCTGCATAAATGAAAGGGGAAAATGAACGAAAATAAGAAATATAAATAATATGTACTCTTTTTAATGCGGATTATACTCGTGTCTTCAAAGAAATTTAGTTAAGTGAAATATAATAAATATTCTCAACAATCAAATTCTATTTATAAAATACTCCTTTGCTCCTAAAATACTCCACATCATTCTATTTTCCCTTATAGTTTTTTTCTCTTCTAATTTCCTCTTTATCCAAAATTATAAAGCAAGCTTTAATATCCATCCTAAAACATTCTTTAGTTTTTTTAAAAAAAAAATCTTTAGTGACGATATGTTCACAACATTCCTTTGTCAAAGCAACAGCACATTTATTGCTTCCCCTTGGGACAAGTGAAACTGCCAAAAACCAATCCCTTCCACACCATCTCCAAATACTCTGCAATCACCATCGTTTTTATCAACCTATTTACAAAAAAAGTTAATTAAGTTTATGACAAAAGAGAATCACCATCGTTGAGTAGGGTGCATGTGAAAGAAAGATTATGCTTTTGAGTGTGGATCACATTTGGCACTATATTTGGACGCTTTCACTGTATTCACATAACGCTTTTGTCGGTTTTTAAATAATTCAAAGGTTTTTTGAGATGTCAACATAGTGGTGGTCCTGTGGTCGTCCCGATTTAGAAACGCTTATAACTTTGAGGGGTAGATACAAATCCATGAGTGCTATTGTAATGGAAGGGTATGTTCCTTTAAGTTATGAAGAAGATGATGAGAAGTCATATTAGAAGGAGACCATTGATGTTTTGGATAGAGTGGTAGATGAGCTTATTGTGAAGGCGAAGAAGTTAGGGGAGGAATAGTGCAAGATCAGTACTAAAGGTTGCTATAATGTCAGTGAATAAGTAGATGAGTTGAAGGTTGTTGCACATGATGGTGAAAATGGGGAACCAGTTGATGTGGAGTTGGAGTTTGTTGGACATGATGGTGATGAGAATGATGGCTTCAGTTCTAGTGAAGGGGAAAAGGGTGCTAACAATGTAATGGGCATGAAAGTGGACATGATATGAAGAAGGATGTTAAGGATGAGTTGAAGCTTCATGTAAGTAAATGGAAGTGCAAAAGGGTGAAGAAGATGATTGTGCAGAAGATGGGAGTGAGCTATGTGGATGAGTTCAACAAGTTGGAGGATTATTGTTATGAGCTTACGATTTCTAATCCTGGATCTGATGTGGCAATTCAGCTTAGCAGGGATGCTCCGGGACATGATAGAAGATTCTTTAGCAGATTATATGTTTGCTTCAAAGCTACAAAGGTTAAGCTTTTTTTTATTAGTCTTTAGTTTTCGACTTAGAACATGCTCTTGTCATATTTGCTTGAACATGGGCATTTCCTTTTGCAGACGGGCTAGAAGCAAGGATGTAGACCCCTTATACGGGTTGATGGTACATTCTTGAAGGGAAATACACAAAGGGTGATGCTTACGGCTACTAGAGTTGATGCGGATGATTCTCTATATCCTATTGCTTTTGCCATCACATAACAAGAAAATAGTAACAACTGGAAGTGGTTCTTCGAGTGGTTGCAGAAATCGCTAGATTTGGGAAATGGAGAGCGTGTCACAATAATGTTTGACATGCAAAAGGTTTGGTATTGATGAATTAATGTTTTGCACTGAATTAATGCTTTGTCTCTTGTAGGGATTGATGAAGGCCGTGTCTGAAGTCCTACCATAGGCTGAGCATAGGTTGTGTGGTAGACACATATATGCTTGCTGGAGAAGATATTGGCCAGGTTGAGAGTTGAGAAAAAAGTTTTACAGTTGCATATGGAGCATATTTCAGGAAAAATTTGAAGATAAGTTGAAAGCATTGGGTCAGTTGATGGTAGGAGCAGCAGAATCACTCCTACAATATCCACCAGTGTTAGTCTAAGGCTTATTTTAGTTCTAAATATTTGTCATGGATGGTTGACAATAACATAAGTGGGAGTTTCAATGCATGGGTAGATGAATATAGGTTTTTACCAATCATTAGATTGGTTGATGGGATTAGACTTAAACTTATGTCTAGGTGAGCAGAAAGTGAGAAGAAAGTGCAGAAGTGGAAGGACAATTTTAGTCCTAGTTGTGTCAATTTGTATGGGCTACATAAACATCAATCACTCGATATTTTTTTAATGGTGATGATGGTTATTAGGTAACTGAAGGGGAAGATAGGCACATAATTTTCATAATATGAAAACAATGCACTTGCAAGGCATGGGACTTGACTGGTATCCCACGACAACACAGAATATGTGCATTATATCATGCCAAGATAGATCCAGTATCTCAAATTTTAAGGTACTATCACAAATACATGTACCTAGCTAGCTACAAAAAAGAGTTCCAACTAGGTTCCAGCCACTAGAGCCACCACCTGTGTGTAAACTACCAGGTAAACCTACCAAGAAGAGGAAACGAACTAAAGAAATGAGTAGGAGAAGGAAAGTGTGTTCAGCTTTGCAGCTAGGTACACAACAAAGTCAAAATATGCCTGAATCTAAATCAGATAAGTTGTATAAAAAAGGCAATATTATGAAGTGCACGATTTGTCACCAACACAGACACAATAGAGCTACTGCAAAGATGTAAGTTTGTCATTAGAATTGAAAAATCATTTTTAATATATGTATAAATAATTTTGTATTCTCACTGCAGAGACCACATTAGGCCCAAGGTTAGTAGGTGAAGAAAATCACAATCACAACAATTTAAAAGTAGCTCCCAACAACCTCAAAGGCGATGTGATGGATGAGCATTCTACAAGACTCGAGTTGAGAGTGGCATAGGGGTCCGTCATGATGAGGACACTAGCTATACTGTGTATAATGTAAGTAGTTATGCAATTCATGCCTCATATTGCTAGAAATTTGGTTTTGTGATGGATGATACAACTCAAGTGTAATTGTTATTGTGTGGCTTGGATTACCTTTACATGTGATTATTAACTTGGGACAAGAGTTATACTACATAATCCAAACCCAGAAACCAAATTCCTTATCCCTAACGAGATGGCTCTAACGACCACATCTACTACAACCTTAGCAACCCAGGGTCCCATAAAGTCCAGTATCCAAGTGATGGTGCAAGTGTTTCCACTCCTTTTGATCTACCCTTTACTCCTCCAGGACTGATGTGGAGAGGAGGAAGAACAATTACCATCTCACATCTTCTGGCACAAGGGATAGGATGCTTGCACACACGGATCATACAACACTTGAAACATGAAGAGCAACACAATCGGACTCGAGGCTGCTATTGTCACTTGTCTTTTTTTTTTTTTTTTTTATAAACCAGACTTGTAGTAGCCTTTTAAACTATATTTAGAAAATCTAATGTTTTACATGTCCTAACCTTTTCAACTATATTTAAGAAGCAATAAAATTTACCATACATGAGCCGCACTTTCTTTGTGTTGATTGTTTAGTACTTTGCAATATTATGAAAGATTTGAAATCATCATGAATTTATCATCAAGTCTGAGTCATGTTTTTAAAATATACTATTTTTAGGCAATTCAATAGCTTATACTGATGTTGATATAACAAATACACAACTTGTGCATCTATTACAAAAAGGTCCCTATTTCTAAACCTTACATTGGTTGAAAAAAAATAAACCAGCAAGTACCATAACATGAACATCTAGGCTTGGAATTGATCCCACATTTAACTGTCATATACTAAAATAAAATGAACCAAAAAACACCCAAGTCATGCCCAAAGCCAAACATGATAGCTTCAATCTTCTTTCACTCTTCTTCATGTCATCGTAGATGGCAGCAAGTCGTCCTTCAATACCACTTTTATCATTTCTCATCCTTAGCCTCATATTCTCCTCCTCGAGTCTATCCACAAGACCAAGTACATTGTTGATCACCTTTTTTGACCTCTCACCCATCTCATTGTCATACTATTGGAAGTATCGACACCCCAATCAATGTAAAATACACAAAGTAAATATTAGATACATATAAATTGTATTTCATAAAAACAATTCCTCCCATGATGATGCAGAAGAACAAACTTGTGATAATTTATGCAACCACATAATCTCCTCCTAGGGTTCAGTTTCATCCATAACGTACATAGCCAGCAGCAACCCCGTAATGGCAAAACCTCGCCGGACATTCATCCTCAACCTCTTTGACTTGCCTTCTGCTAATAGTCATCCTCCTCTTACTCATAGTTGAAGATTCGGTTGATTTATCCATTCATCTCTCTTGCACTCTCTTCTTCCCACCTCGCCACTGAACTTCCCCAACCTCAGCGATGATTGCACACACCACGTTTGCTTCTGGCTGACCTAACTCAAAAAAGGTAGAGGAAGGTTGCTATAATGTTGATAGCCAGTGTCGAACGTGGCGTATACTCTATTGTTCAAATCTAACATGTACCACCTCTATCTACTTCTCCATTAACTTAGGGTATAGTTGCACCAAAATATTAATTCCAGGATGACATTGCCCAAAAAAGAAGTTAGAGGGCCACATTACCCCTCATAAAATTTTGAGGACATATTAGCTCCTCGTGATATATTTTTGGGGTAAAAATACCCTTTAACTCTTATATTATGAAAGAAAGATAAACTTTTGGTTACTTATAGTGGAAGTTAAAGAAAATCTGTGTTACAATTAAAAAAAAGCTTCAAAAACTACATATTTTTTTTAACATTTTTCATGAATGTAATGATCAAAATGTAATTTTTTTATAACACATCAACATATAAATATAGTTTTTAATATTTGAATATTAAATAAATTCCTTGTTTGTGTTTGTATTTTTGTTTTTAGAATAATTTTATAAAATATTTTTAAAAATAAGTTTTAGAAAAATAAAAATAAAGTTGGAAAAGAAACTTATTTAGAATAACAATTTTTAAAATTGAGTTGGAGAGTGAAAGACAAACCAAGGCAAAGGGTAGGAAATGAATGGGGAAAGGAATGAAGCATGTGATCGTGCAGTCACTTTCTAGTGTCATGTGATTCATGGTTGTACGAAAAATAAATACTTTTCACTTTGACTCAATAATGGTTATAAGGAACTATATTCACTGCATCTTCCTAGAAAATCATCTTTCAAAATTTAAGATTATAAAATTCAAAAAATGTATTTTTAACTGAGTTGAAAAGAATTAGGAAATTTTCTTTACTTTTGTTGAAATTTTTGCTTACATTTCCCCCCTTATTGGTACATAAAACTTTTAATTATATTAAACTAAAAATTTAAAAAATATTTTTATACTATTTACTCAATCTAATTATTAATATCTAATTTTAATATTTATAATTATATTTTTAGTATAAATATCTTATTTAAAAATAAAAAATTAGAATAATCTAATAAGATTTTTAGACTAATTATATATTAATAAAAAAGAAGAATTTTTATTTAGTATACATTACTATAGTAATGACCTTAAAAAATAATTAATTATTATATTAGTTTATTAAATAATATATATTTTTTGATAGGGATATACAAGAATAATTGAATATTAAGTTATTAGAGGCTGTGCTATTAAACTAGAGGTTCCTTTTTTTGTATCTTAGCATCTATAAAAGTACGATTTTATTTTTTTTCAGACGCGTGAAATGACCAAACTGCCCTCCTTTCTATTTTAACCTCCGTCACCTCTTCCTTCTCATTTTAGATCACAGACAGACGCGAGAGAGAGAAGAGGAGACTTGCTAGGAAGCTTCGCGACGCTTGAGCACTATAGCTACTGTGACCCACCGTTCTCTATCGGCTGAGCTATTGTCACCGGTGCCGAGTTGCTCTGCTGTCACTGAATTCTTCCTAGCATCGTAAATCTCGGCTGGTTCAGGAAGCTTTTCTTCCTTCTTCTGGCAACAGTGGTGACGTGTTACTGTCACTGCACAACCGCCGCTGTTCCTGCTAGTGACTGTGCAGCATAAGGTTCTTATCCTTCCTTTTTTCTGCTCTGGGTTGGCGTCACCATCGTGCTGGTTGCTGCCGTCACCCTGCAAGTCGTGCACTGTAGCCACTGTAGAGCTTCAGTTTGCTTCTCTGCCTCGGTTAAGTGCTGTAGGTAAGTGGTAAGCCATACATCTCTCCATCTCATTTAACGATTGTTAATGGTGGTTGAAAGATTGGATTTTATGTCCTCTCTGTTTGCCAAATCTGTGATGGAAATGAGGATGAGGATTGAATTGGTATGTGCTGTGGGCGTGGAGCTGTGTGTGTGAAGAATTTCTGTTTTCTTTTGAGCTGTGTGAAACTGTGTGGATGCCGTTGTATGGAATTATTTTGAGAGAAGAAGAAGATGTGGACATTGCAGTATATACGTATATGTGTATATATATATATATATATATGGGTATATGTTGAGAGTGCTACTGATATGTTGTAATTTGAAAAAAACAACAACAAACAGATGGAAAGGAGGCGCTGGTATACATACATACATACATACATACATACATTCATATATATATATATATAAATATACGTATATGCTACTGTTCTGGCTTGACATATATGATGTTGTGGTTCATGGTTCAAAATTGTGCTGCTGTTTTAGAAGTTAATTGTTGGCATTGAAGGATAAGGAAAATTATTGGAATGGTTAAGTGTTAATAATTATGGATATATATATATATATGTATATATGTACAATGCAGCTGTAAGTGTATATATACACATGTGTATTGATGCCTGGGGAAGTTAAGAAGTTGGAAGAGTTAAAGAGGGAATTCGTGCTGTTGGGAGGGAGTAGAAGAAACGATATTTCAACATATATGTGGATAATTGGACATGTATATATATGCGTGGGTACTCCACAAATGGGGGAAATTTCCAGATTTATTGATGAATCCAGACAGGTGTTAAAGATAACAAATTTAAGCTATAAATGAAATTTCATAAGGTATAGAGAAATTGATGATTATATGCCTATATGATGTGAGATGTTGGATTTATATTTGGAATAATTATTGAAATATTGGTGTTAAGTTTAATGAAGGAATATGAAATTGGGTAGGGACTTTTGAAATTAAGTATGGCTATAAAGTTTGAAAATTTTCAAAATTAAAGGTTGTAATTTTTCATATTTCAAGTGTTAGGAAGAAAATAGTTTTTGGCACAAAAGGAGTTGGATGATAGTTATTGATGGAATGCTTTACTTTCAAAAAAAAATTAGGAGCGTAAGAAGAGAGTATTATTCTAAAGCTTCGAGTTGGAGTAAACTATATTAGAGTATTACAGGTCACTGAATAATATCCCCTAAAAATGATATTTTTAGTAATGAATTGTTATTTGATATATTCTATTTAAAGTGTTAAATTTTAAACATGATTTTCTAAAGATATGGTTCTATGGGTTGATGGTTTTGAATTATATTATTGGTGTTTCTTTTCACTTGAGTCATTATGTGACTATGTTTATGTATGAAAATGAATATAGAAAGTTTTGAAAAAGACTTTAGTAAATGCTATATTAGATTGATTTTCTTAATGAAATATTTTTATGTAGATTTTACGGTTGGAATATTTATTCTATATGAATTGAAAAAATCTTTTGATAATTATTCTGATGTTCATGCTGGGGTTTCGTAATGATGAAGTATTTTTAGTCAAAATTGTTGCATTGAAAAGTGTTATGATCATCAAAGGCCAAATAGACCTCACGCATGTTAGAAAGGTTTTCAAAAATGATTGATTACAGAACGCTAGTTATTAACAGCAGTACTATTAGTCCTTGGTGCACCATATTTAAACCCGAACTCGATGGATATTCGTGAATCTCATACTCATGCTGGTTATTCGTGGGATTTATTCTTGCGCTTGTTTCTCATAGGTACTGTGCATACACTTGTTATTCGTGGGTCTCATACTTATGCTTGTTTCTCATAGGTACTGTGCATACACTTGTTATTCGTGGGTCTCATACTTATGCTTGTTTCGTGGCCTCTTGCTATGCTTGGTTATTTACCCTCGTAGATTGTGTGTCCACGCCTATTTTTGTTATGTTAAAGTCTTACGAAAAAATGATTGTTTTGAAATAATTGTTTTAAATGGATTTTCTGAAATAAATTATTTATTGGAATATTTGTATTTAATTAAAAAATATTATGATTTACATTTAAACATGTTGAAATTGTTTATTTCTATATTTTAAATTATATTTTTAGGATGTTATTCACTAGTAGATTATTTTGGCTTTAGATAATGATGTTGACATTATTCCTCTAACTGAGTAGTGAAAAGCCTCACGTTCGATCCAAAGTATTATTTTTGGCATATCTACTTATAATATAATTATAAATTATGAAATACTTGTATTATTTTGTTTGAAATTTATATGCTCCACCTAATTTATAAACAAGATTATGGTTATTTTGGAAATGTCTGCAGGTGATTTGAAATATTCACAGTCTATTGTAGAATTGTCAGAAGGTCAGTTATACAAAGATAATCTTACCAAAATTCCTACAGATGATTTGCCTTTTCGATTAAAATGTAATATATTATGATTATTACTTTAAATATTTTATTTAAGGTTTTAAACTTAAGGAATATGAATTTATTCATATTCTGTATTGGTCACGGCTCAAATTTCGAGATGTAACAACTATTGTGAATATTATTCTTTGCTTATATAGTTAAACAATTAGAAAAACAAATACTTTGGTATCTCCTTACAATTGAAGGGGAATTCCAACATAGAAAAGAGGGAACTCCCTTTTCCCTTGATTTTATTCCTCATTGTGCTTTTTACTAGTTGATGAATCTATATTTTATCATATTACTTTTTATCTAAAGAAATTTATCATATTTAATAGATATTATTATAGTAGTTTTTCTAACTTTGTACTTTAATTGATTATATAAATTAAATAATTAAAAATATCATTTTCTTGTACTTTTATTGATTTTATTATTCTTCTTTTGGAGATAATCAATGAAGAGTCTTATATTTACAAGGAAGACACCAAAGGCATAGCCTAAGTCTATATAAATGACCATAATACTTCTTCATTCGACACACTATCTTACTCACAATCATTCAATCTTTTATTTCATCCATTGTTTTCTTACTTTCCTTATTCATCATGGTGTCATCTAACCACATGAATGGCTAATTCTCTTCTGTCTTGAAAATGAAGGTTGTATGCTTGAGCTCTATGTTATTATTGTTTAGGAGTTATAATAGTTTTTACTAAGGTTTGATATTTTATTCTTAAGTTTTAAGATTTCATGAGTTCTAGGATTTGCATACTCGTTTATAAACCTATTTATTTCTTTTTGAATAAAATTCTTATCAAACTATTCTGATCTTTTTATTAGTTATGATTTTTGTTCCTCATTTATATACTTATTCCTCTTATATATATTTTTATCACTTGTTATTAAAGTTCTTTTTTGAATTGTGTGATTGAACATCTTTTTGAAATGATGTTGTTAGAAAATCTAAAAAGAATTTTCATTGAAAGTTATTAATTTTCTTAGAGAATAGATCATTACTTGTATTAGGATTGTAAGATTAGTGGTTCTTTAATAATAATTTATGAATTAAATGCATTCTAGGGTTTTAGGTGTTTTTATGAAATAAATAATTAGACTTAGAAAGTTTCTTAAGTATCTGCCCTTTTGACTTACATATTATTTTTTTTATAACTCCAATAGATTACTTATGAGCAATGATAGCCAAAGCTGTCTAATTTTAAGAAATCTAATCATACTGGTAATCATTTCTAATAACTCTTTACTTTGTTTACTTTTTGAGATTATCCCCATAATTAAACTAAACTTTCTTATATACTCTTATCTCTTCTTTAATCACTTTAATTCAATTAAGAGTTAAGCCGCGCATTGACTCTGCTTTAAAATCAATCTATGATTAGCTTTTATACACATAGAGGTAAAATTAATAATTAATTTAAATGCTAGGGGTCCAAAAATGCACTGCTAATAATTGGGTCTTTATCAACTTGTGCGGGCTGGAAGATCAAGCATTTATCAAGTAGGAATCAGAATGTTTCCCTAAGATTTAAGTCTATATATATTAATGTTCTTGGATGCGAGCCAAGAGCCTTTTGCTGATCTATTATATGTCTCAGCTTTGACATGTTAATCTTTTGTGGCATTTTAGGCTTTAAGATTTAAAAATATTAACGGTTAATGTTCATTTAACAATCAACATTAGCTCCGATAATTTTTTAATACTTACATAGTGATATTGAATTCAATTTTTTTTAATGCATCATTATTCCTACATGATAACTTGGCAAAATTGAACTTTAGTTTTAATCTTATATGAAATAAATCAGTATTTATTTCTAAATTAGTTTAACATTGCCCTTCAAGTTAGTATTCATGTCATACTCCCTACTTGGGCTCTTTGTAACTTATTTCGAGCCTTTAATATTGTTGATATGGAACCGAATGGATTTTGTAACTTGTTGATTTTTTTTTTGGATTGCCCATCCGATTCATCGAAGTTTTATCCCGATTACATCCGGATCTGACCCGTATCGCACACTTGATTATGGTGGGTGAGTCTTCCAATGGGAATTTTCTATATAAGCTAAGTCTCAAACTCGAGATCTCGCTTAAACGATACCGAACCGCTTACTACTCAGATTAATTCTGTTGGTTGTAACTTATTGATTCTTTCTCTTGTTATTGGCCCCTTCAATAGGTACACCTTATACAGTTCTTATTACTTTGTCAGTTAGTAGATATTGGTCCTTACACATATACCCTATTAATTAGGGCTAATGTTGATAGTGACAAAATGACTTGTAAACTGTCATAAAATATAAAATAAAAAAATAATTTTATTTATATTCATATAATGAAATTAATTTAAATATATATTGAGTAAGAGTCATGTTATTAATTTGATGTTGTTTCTCTAACAAAATAATAAATTATAACTATAGTGATTAATACTAATAATTAAAAAATGATATGAACTAAATAAAAAATTAGAAAAACTTAAATAAAAATAAGGCAATATAAGAACATGATCTTTATAAGATTTGGATATTTGTCCCAGGTAACAATAAAGAATCCTGGGCCAAAATAAAACTCATTAAAATAAAATTAAAAAGAATACTTTTGACTTGGAGTCAAAAAGTGTTTGTATCAAAAATAACTTTCCCTGCTTAATCGTAGAAAAGCCTCCTTCAAATGGTGTACACTATGTGGGTTGTCAGACTGTAAACCCAAAAAAATATTTTCATTATTTTGTTGAAATTTCTACTCACTTGTTTTCCCCTTTGTTGCCACAAATTCTTTTTTAATATGGATAGTCATATTAAAAATAATCTTATTTAATATATTATTAAGCATTAAATATGAGCATATTTTTAATAAAAAATTAAATTTTAATTAGTCACTTTATGAAAGATTAATCTATTCCACTTAATATAATCATATAAAAAAATTTATTTGACAGATTTTCAAGACTTCCTGGAGTTTTTAATTACTTTAGGTAATAAAAATCCCAAAAAGAAAGAGTTGATGACCCAACTATTTTTCATTATTTTCGTGGAAATTTCTGCTTACTTTAAACAAGAAATGTTCAATGTGAAAGCTCAACAATCAACATAATATTGTCAAATTGACTTAAAGTCTTCCCAAGCTTTGATTTGATTTTAGGAACTCCCACCAATTAAGGTATTAATACCCGTTATTTTTTTAGTTCCTAATTTCGGCCTATTTTGAACAAGAAATTTCCACCGACAGCTTAGCTCTTAAATAGTGTGAACGATGGCTCCATATTCAGAAGCTATCCTTTTGTTGTGCCGATCGAATACTCAGCTTGCATAAGCAAACTCACCAAATCAACTTCAAGTCTTCAGCCTCAGATTTGATTTAGACACTTCCACCAAGGTATTTATATGGTATTTCTCCCTCATTTTCTAACAACTTCAACGCTATTCTTCTGTTCTTTTTTTAGAAATAATCAAACAATCTATAAAACATATTATTTTTCTTTTTTGTGCTCCAGCAATGGCTGCCTCTACTTCTGCTTCTTCTTCCCATGTTCTTTGTGGAAAATACGAAGTTTTCATCAGCTTTCGAGGTTCAGATGTCAGATATGGCTTTCTCAGTCATTTGAAAAAGGGTTTACGGCAAAAGAACATAGATGTGTATGTGGATGACAGGCTCGAGAGAGGAGAAGAAATGTCATCAGAACTTGTGAAAGCAATAGAAGGATCCATGATCGCTTTGGTTATATTCTCAAAATATTATGCTTGTTCAAAGTGGTGCTTGGAAGAACTTGTCAAAATCATCGAACGTAAGGAAGCCAATCAACAGATTGTGATCCCGATTTTCTACCATGTAGATCCATCAGATGTCAGGCATCAAAAACACACTTATGCAGATGCATTCACTTATCATGAACACAAGTTCAAGGATGACGTGGACAAGTTACAAATTTGGAGATCTGTCTTGAAAAAAAGTGCAGACTTATCCGGTTTACATTCCTCAAATTTTCGGTAAGTTTGTCTTCATTATTCAATATTATCATTTTATATAGTCTTAATTTCTTAAGCTTTTCCTTAGTTCCCTCAAAACAATTTGAAATATAGTAAATTATAGACAAATTATGTATAATATTTATTATTTCTAGAATGATTAACTTGTATTTTTTTATACCCTAGGGATGAATCTGAACTCGTCGATTTAATAGTTGAAAATGTTTTGAGAAAGTTGGAAGATAGCAACCCAATTGTGCCAAGATTACAACTCGTTGGATATCATAAAAATTTCACTAGTGTTGAATCCTTAATGGAAATTAACTCACAAGAAGTTCGAGTTCTTGGAATTTGGGGCCCGGGAGGGATAGGCAAAACCACCCTTGTTCGAGTTATATTTGACAAATTCTCCCCTAAATTTAAAAGTCACTGTTTCTTAGAAAATGTGAGAGAATCAACAAAGATGGATGGTTTGAGTTATTTGCGTCAAAAGCTTCTTTCTAAGCTATTAGACCAAAAAGATCAGATAAATATGAATGATGCAATGAGAAGGTTGCAATGGAAAAAAGTCTTAATTGTGCTCGATGATGTGGACAATCCAAAGCAACTAAAAGATTTGGCCGGAAAACAACTTCACTTGGGACAGGGTAGCAGAGTCATTGTAACAAGCAGAGACAAGCATGTTCTCAAGAGTGGAGCGATTCATGAAAAATATATACATGAAGTGAAGCAATTAACTTTTGAAGAATCACTTGAACTTTTCAGTATACATGCCTTCAATCAAAGGCATCCTAACATGGGGTATCAAGAGCTATCAGAAAAAACAATTGCCTTTGCTAAAGGCATTCCTTTAGCTTTAGAAGTTTTGGGTTCCCATTTTCATTGTAGAGACAAAGCATATTGGGAAAGTGAGCTTATAAAACTCCAAAAGTATCCCCATCAGCAAATTCAAAAGATGTTGAAGATAAGTTATGATGGATTAGATGCTATGGACAAGGAAATATTTTTAGACATTGCATTCTTTTTTATGGGAGGAAGAAAAGATAACGTTACTTGTGTGCTAGAGGCTTGTGGTTTCAAAGCAATTAGTGGAATCATAAATCTTATCGATAAAGCTCTCATAAAAACCAATGAGCATGACACTATTGTAATGCATGATTTGATAAGTGAAATGGCTGAGCAAATTGTTCGTGAGGAATGTATGAAACATCCTGAAAGACGTAGTAGATTAAAAGATACAACTGAAATTTGTGATGTATTGAAACGTAACGTGGTAAGGGAATGACACATCAATTTAGTTTTTATCTTTTTTATTTTTTTTAAAGTTTAATATTTATTTAATTTGTCTTTGTCTAGGGAACGGATGAAATTGAAGGTATTATATTGGATATGATTCAAATCAAATCTTTTGATTTGAAAGCTGATATCTTTAGAAAGATGGAAAGTTTAAGAATCCTCAAATTTTTTTATTCTACGTGGTCCAATAACAGGACATATATATGGCTTTCTTCTGGTCTTGATTATTTACCTAATAAATTAAGGTATATTCATTGGGATTATTATCCATTGGAGTCTTTGCCATTAGGCTTTTGTCCTGAAAACCTTGTTGAACTTCACATGGAAAACAGCAATGCTAAAAAACTTTGGGATGGAGTACAGGTATGTACTTTTATACCAATATGCATTTTATGTCTTTAGTCTACTTTAACTTATTAGGGCTTTTTTAGGTAATTTCTTTTCGTTCCATTGTCATCACAGGATCTTGGGAATTTAAAGATAATAGATTTGCGTGGATCCAAAAAATTGGTGGAGTTGCCCGATCTCTCTAAGGCGCATAAGCTTGAAATTGTAAATCTCAATGGTTGTACAAGTTTGAGAAGTGTTCATCCATCTATTTTATCTCTTCACGATATTGTAGTATTGGAGGTAACTGGTTGCTCGAAATTAGAGAGTCTTCAAAGTGAAACTCATTTAGAATCTCTCTCTTACCTTGGAGCTTACAATTGTTGTAGCCTCAAGAAATTTTGTTTGTCATCAAAGAAAATGAGAGCAATAGATCTTTATGGAACTCATGTGGAAATATTGCATTTGCCAACTGGACGTTTCACTGAACTTAGAGAGCTTAGACTTCGTGGTGATAGACTGAGGAGTCTTCCAATAGATGAGTTGTGTGGCTTGACAAATCTTGAGGTGTTCGCAGTTATTGATTTCAAGCAAGTAATTCACACAACGGAGCTGCACTCCCTTTTTTATGCTTGGCGTAATTTAAGGAAACTATATTTGGACGGGTGGAGTTTCTTGTCAGAAATCCCTAACAATATCAAGGGCTTAACAATGTTAGAAGATTTATCATTGGTTGACTCTAGTGTGGAGACATTGCCAGCCTGCATCAACCAACTTTTAAGATTGAAATACATTTCCCTGAGCAGCTGCAAAAGGCTTAAGTCTATACTTGGACTTCCTCCCTTTCTTAAAAAATTATATGCCGGAGATTGCACTTTATTAGAGACTGTATCCTCTAACCCTCTGCCTGGGAATGGGTGTCAGCTTGACTTGCGTAATTGTGTGAAGTTGGATGCGTGTTCGCTTCGCTTTATCCACGAATTAACTCATCTCTCAGTGACTTCATCCTCTTATTGTGATGTTTGTTACCCAGGAAGCAGAGTTCCAGAGTGGATGAAATATAAACAAATATCACAGCCTTCCCATGCTATCGAATTTACTTGCAATCTCGAGCCATCACACGACATATGGCTTTGCTGCGTTGCTCCTCATCATCTCCTCCCAGAGAGATTTTATAGAGTTTCCTGTGATTTCGCTATAGATGGTCACAAATTGTCCTCTTCATATGCAGGCTACACGCATAATATTTTTGAATTGAATTCAGATCATGTTTTTCTATGGCGCATGAGAAGGGGTTTACCGCGTTGGTATGATGAAGAGGTCTTATATGATGGTGGCGCTAGAGCAGGCAACCATGCCAAGATTTCATGTGAATTCTTTTTGACACATTGGGATTATGGGTCTAAAGTCGTTTACAAGTTCCCTGTGGAAGCATGGGGAGTCCATATAATATATAACTCGGAGCTGGGGGTGGGTAGGAAAAGGAAGAGGGGATGTAGAAGTTATCCCTCACACAAAGCAACTCAAATTTCTACAAAAGGACCTCTCACTAATACACCTCGTTTGATCTATGCTTACAGGTATCTCTCCCTTCTTCTCAAAATTAGATTATTGCTACAAGAAGGCGAAGTTATCTACTAAACACAAATGCATATTGAATTAATCTACCTTTGTGCATATTCTTTCCAATGCATGTGAAATTACACACATCTTTTAGTTTTATATGAGTTCCGCAGATGTAAAAGTAGTCTTCAAGTGAATTAGAATTATGTTGAACCAAAATAGTACATCAGATATTATGATAGAAGCAACTCTACTTGCTGAAATGGGGGCTTATAAACAGTATTGCTTATGGGAATAATGTATATAAGCTTTAAGCTACTGAGAAAGGAAATGTCTGATCAATTACAGACATTGAAGGATTGAATTTTGCAGATAACTTACGTCTAATAGAAAACACTTCAATTATCACTCATGAATTTGGAGAAAATATTGCCACACGCAAGCTAATATTAATACTTGCACCCTACTCGAATTAATTATAATTTCTCTTGGTATATTAATTATACTCTTCAAACAACATGTGAATTATTTGTTTTTAACTTGAACGATTTAAATTCATTTTTATTATTTTAACAATAGAGATATATGTATATAAAATGATAGTCAGGGTCTTATAGCTCAACTAACACTAAGCATCTTTTCTTTAAAAAAAATTAAATGTAAAATATTTTAAATATACATTTAAGGAATACAATCTAACTAATCCATATCACAAGCTCTTAATGTATATTGCTCGCATGACACGAGTCGAGGTTTTGTCCCTCTTCTAAATTGTATTACTCTTTCCCATAATGTGTGAGAATACGTTTGTGCTTATTCTTTCCATTGTGTGTGAAATTACAGACCTGTTGTATATGAGTTCAATAGATGTACGACTCACCTTTTCCTTTATTGCATTGATTCTTTTGCATATTACCGATTGAATCAGAACTCTATTCAGCTAAAACTAATGCCCTCATTTAACAGTAGAATTTTGCTTTACTTTTGTTTTGCAGCTTTGATAAGCATAAAAGATGAGTACATTGGATGCAACCAGAGCAGAACTTGGTATTTTGGTTTTCTATTTGAACAAGCCAGAAGCCAGGGACAAATTATGCAGGGCAATACAGTATGGTTCCAAATTTCTGAGTGATGGCCAACCTGATACCGCCCAGAATGTCGACAGATCAACCACTTTGGCTCGCAAAGTTTTTGGTCTATTCAAGGTTAGACTATCTGTTTTAACCCCCAACAATTACACTATTCGTTTATTCCTTCTTCTTGGTTTTTCTTCTTTAGATAATATACTCCTTGTAGTTTACATAAATGGATTAAATCTTTTTACTTACCTGTATTCTTTTAATTCCCTTTTCTTTTGGGCCAAGTCTTGATTTATTTAAATGAAGAAATAAGATATTTATAATAGTGTGAATATTATTCTTTGTTTCTGTAGTGACAGAATTTGAAGGTAAATTGTGATAGGAAGTTTCAAAGAAGAATTTCTAACATAGAAAAGAAGTTGTAAAATTAATTGATCCTTTAATATGCAGTTTGTCAATGATCTGCATGCTCTTATAATTCCATCTCCACAAGGAACTCCCCTTGCCTTGATTTTGTTGGGAAAGGTTCAAGCGTTATAAGAGTTATTCCACCTTCATATCCCCCCCCCCTTATTTTGTTCCACATTCTTACCTTGGGATATACCGTTTAATGCTACTTTGAGTCCAAAAATGCATTGCTGTCGACTTTCTTGTTTCTTGATCAACTTGTGTGGCTTGGCAGATCAGGCATCTAACAGGTAGGAATCAAAATGTTTCCCCAAGTTTCGAGTTTGTTCCTTGAATTATACATGAAGGTTTGAATAAATTTTTTTGGTCCAACTATACAACTAAGAACGTACTGACTTAATCGCCTGAATATTGCTCTTTTGTTGGATGGGTTCCTCAGTTTGTAGCACATCGGTTGAGGTCTGTGCCTTCCCTACATATTTTAAAATCTAAGTAACAAAGAATATATATAATTTCCTTGCAAAAAATATCAATATGGTGTCGTTAGTCGAGTGGTCAAGCAGCGAGAGTTAAGATTTGAGATACCGCGTTCGAACCCTGAGAGCTGCAGAAGACGGGGTTTTAATTTTTTTAGCGCATGAAATTACGAAATTACCCCTCCTGCTTTTTCCTTCTCACCCGTACTCCCTCCTTCCATTTTCTCTAATTTCAGACGTCGTACTCACCATTTTCCCTAAATCCATCGGCGTCACAGCAGGAGAGCAATAGGCGGTGCAGCGGTGAAGCTTCACGCCATCGATGCCGTGTGACAAACCTTGCTTCATCCGGTACTTTTGTTGTCTTGTTCCATCATCGCCGGCCATCATCATCATTTCTCCTTGAGCGAGCTTCAGTTGATCGTGGGATTTAGAGAGTAGAAGCTGAGGAAATTTTGTTTGCGATAAAATTTCTCATCTTTTGGGCTGTCGCTGAGAATTGACATTGTTCCCTGTTGTTGCCGTCAACGTTGGGCTACTCTGTCAACGCAGTGGAGCTGTGTTTCTCTGTGGGCGAGCGACGGTAGAAAAGGGTGATTGGATGTTAAGGCATGTTAGAACCAGTGGCTTGAACTCTAGTAGGTACCAATTTGCCTCCTTATGGTTGTGTTTTCCGTTGCTTGTTCACTTAGTATTTTGGACTAAAATCCCTTCCCCAACCTTCAAATCTCTTCCTTCCTGGTTGTCTCATACTTATGTGGAAAGTAGGGAGATAGGGAAGCGAGGTGAATTGGAGTCAAGCAGAGAGACGGTAAGCATAGTGTGAATCTTTGCCAGCGACGAATACCTAATAACTCATGTTCGTCGATGTGCAAGTATTGAATTCATGGTTGCTCTTCCCTGAGCTTTCTAGTTCTAGCTATTTTGATTGCCGCTGTTGAGTGCCCTGTTTTGGTTCCTGTTGCGCTGTGTATGTATATGTAGTCCTAGCTATTTATGCTTTACTACTGTCAAGGTGGTGCCTCTGGCTGAGCATGAATGGGCTACTGAGGTTATGCATCTCAGTTGCTTGAATGACATATTTCATGTATGAGTGCACTGTGAAAATACGTTTATGTGTGTTGTATTGCTGCTGGTATGCGCTGTCTATGCATATATGGGAAATGTAGGGAGGAAAGAGGAAACAAACACATGCCGTGGTGGGTTATGTTGGATTGAATGAAAGTGTATATATATAGCTTGTTGTGTGTATATATATATGATGGCATGATTTGGTATTCAGGGAATTTTGCTATTGTCTTGATGTGTGTTTTCTGTGATGTGCTATTGGGGAAGTTTCACGGCACATATATATAAACTTATACTTGATGAAGGAATTCGTTTTGGGGAAATGATATGAATATTTCAATAGTTTGATGTGTGTGTATCAGTACTGTGTATGCATGTGTGTAGGTAAATGAAGGGTGAAGCTGTGTAAGGTTGTGTTCAAGGTTTAGCAATGATCAAGTTCTTACCATTGCGATTGATTGTAGATTGAGAATGATTACTTTAGGGAGACTTTTAATAGAATGTTAATATACTATTTCGGAATACCAGGGCATTGAGAAGTGATTTTTAATCGAAAGTGATTGGTTGAAAAGAGAAACAGTTTAGGAGCGTGGCATATGAGTAAATAACATTCCCTAAAATTTATATTTTTAAATGCATTGTCATTTCAAATATTGAATTTTAAATATGAATTACGAAAAGAACATTTTATGAAAATATGGTTTAAATTGTTAGAAATGATTTTCTTTTGACTGGTTTATAAAGAAATTACAATTATGTATGAAAATTGATGAATAAGCTTTTGAAAAGAGTTTAGGAAAAGTTACATTGAACTGATGTTATTCATGAAATATATTCCTATGTGAATTTCATATGTTTTCACAGTAATTTGATTTTAAATGTACATACTGGGGTTTTTGAAATTCAAAGTAGTTTTTACCAACGGTTATGGCATTGAAATGATTGAGATTATTACATGTGAAATAAACCCCAAGCATGATGGAAACATTTTAGAAGGACAGAATATAGAACGCTGGTTGCTAATAGCAGTACTATTAGTCCTTGTTGCACCTTGGTTACCCGAGATTAACAGATATACATGGGTTTTTTACTCGTGACAGATAATGGCCTTGAGTCACCATATTATTTCGTGGGTTTTGTACTCGCGACTGCTAGTGGCCTTAAGCCACTAGATTATTACGTGGATCTCATACTCACGGCAGTTAGTGGCTTTAAGCCACCAAATTGGTTTAGGGTTGAAGTCCTACGAAAAGATTATGGTTTTGAAAGGATTGTTTTGAAGCGATTGTTTCAAAATGGCTATTTCAAATTGTTTACCCTGAAAGAAAACATTTACAGAAAAATTTACATCGAAATATGAAATGTTATTTGCAATATGTTTATGCATTTTTTATTTCTGCATTCTTTTAAATCATGTTTTTGGGATATTATTCACGAGTAGATTATTTAGCCTTCGATAGTGCAGGTGACCATAACCCTCCCGTTGAGTAGTAAAGAGCCTCGTTGTCGATCCGAAGCGTCATTTTTGACAAAACTACTTTTGATATAATTATCATTTAGAAAGTGGTTGTATTAGTTTGTGTTGGAAATCGTGTCCTAGGGGTCAATCATTGTCTTATGGACATTATTGATTTATGAATTTATTAATTGTGTTATCATATTATTTGCATGTTTACTGTTATGACCATTCTTGGATAATTCATGATCTTATCCTAAATGTCCCTGGTCGGTCATCTATGCGGGAGCAGAGATGAAATAAGACCAGTATGACTTTGAAGATGTATAGAGATATAAATCAAAGTAATAGGCACATGTAAGAGTATAAGGTGTTGGACTGACCCGCTATGAGAGAGCTGCATGGGTTACGTCATAAGCTTCTCTCATATACAAACCATGTCACTATGTCCTTTGACCTGAGATCATCATGGATTCCTACATGACAAATGCTCAGCTTTGACCTAGTCAAAAGTCACTTTTGACCGAGTAATCATAAAGACTATATTCGAGTTTAGTGGTTTTTCATGCGGAGGAATGTGAATGGTCAAGATGGAATTTGTCCCTCATATTCGTAGAGAGATATTACTGGGCCCCTCGATGAGTGAGTCTGAGAAATGTATTGTCATACTGTAATGGAAAGGTAGTTCCATTTCTATAGTCAGACTACTCAGGGATCGAGAAAGTAACGGTCAGGAATATGAGGATGACATTATCCATGCCTCATCCATGACCAAAATATCGCGTGACAGAAGGGACATGATATGGTTGTATAAAAGGTTACATCGTTTATAGATCCTCATATGATTTGGGTAGTCGTTATGTCTTGCTAGAGACTGCTTGTAACTTGTGGGCTATTATAGCAAATGGCCCATTGCCAACTTCATATGGGCCTACAGGGTCGCACACAAAATAGCCCAACACGAGCTACGATGTCCAGATTCAATGAATGATCCAGGGTGGATGTATATATTTATTTATATTTATATTCGTATATATATAACTTCATATATATACATTATATATAAGAGATATATGAGATTTAATTTGTAAGGATAAATTAAATCTCTATCACGTTTGAATTTGAAATTCAAATTGATAGGATATCTCATATAAGAGATATTTATAAGATTTAATTTATAAGGATAAATTAAATCTCTATCACGTTTGAATTTGAAATTCAAATTGGTAGGATATCTCATATAAGAGATATTTATAAGATTTAATTTATAAGGATAAATTAAATATCTATCACGTTTGAATTTGAAATTTAAATTGATATGATATCTCAAATTTGATTTATGAGAATAAATCAAATATAGTTCAGTCTTATCTTTATTTTAAGTTAAATAAATAGGTAAATTAAATCTGTGGGACAAATTTAATATAAATATTATTTATTTAATTAGTTTCTTATCAAATTATACAATATATGATATTGTATTAATTTCGGAATTAATATAAGATTAACTCCAAAAATCCAATTCGGTAGAGAAAAAATGCATAGCATCCTATATATCTGATTTTAGAAGCTACATTTTGAATAGACATAGAACACAGAAAGGCCGAAGGGGAATCTGTAAAAGGTTTGCAGATAAGAAACTGCCGAAATAGAGACGGAGAGGACGAATTCTTGAGAAAGCCCTGGAGGGACAAGAGATGTTAGCACGTCATTTGTGATTAGAACGCTATTCGTGTGGATACCAGTAGAGGAAGCCGACCTGAGTTGTAGACTTCTTGCGATCGGAAAGGGAGTACGAGCCGCGGAGAGAAGCTGTGAACGTTGTGACCAGAAGCTGTGGAAGTTGCTGAGGAACACTGAGGGTAATGCTTCTTCCCACTTGACTTAAACACATACGGTAGATCCCGGCAAGGAATAGAAAAAATTTTAAGTTAATTTCCGCTGCGTGTATTCCAATTCCTTATAGTTTGAAAGGAAGGTAATGCTCCACATAGTCTTTAGAAAAGATTCTGTTGATTTTGGAAAACGATATGAAAACTTGAATATTTGCAGTCTGTTATATGATCATCGAGAGATCGGTTATATAGTGACGATCCTGCTGAGATTCCTACATAAGACTTGCTTTTGATTTATGAAATATAATTTATTATGGTTTTTATGTCAAAACGTTTCATTTAAGGTTTTAGGCTTTTGGAATGTGAAATTATTCATATTCTGTGCCGATCGTGGTCCAAATTTTAGGACGTGATAGTTTAGTATCAAAGCTAAAAGTTTTTCTATAGCTAAGTAGATGAGGGATACTTCGGTGGGATCTCAGTTATTGTTATGAACCCAGGCATAACCATAGTTAAGGCATTTCTGAAGATCTCTTTAGGAAATTCAAAATGTGTTTTGTTTTCTTATGATTTTAAAAAATATATTTTCTTTGAAATTGAATATTTTCTATATTCATGTATAGCTAAATGCCGCCTAAACGTCCACCAATTGGAAAAAGCTTTAGAAGTGATAAGGCTTCTGATAGAGGCTCTGTTCAGCAAAGTGAATCACTGCATAGAGGGGGAGGACAGGTTCATAGGAGAGTTAGGTTTAGGGGAAAGTCTACCCCTTAGACCTCTATAACAACTCTTATTTAAAGTCAAACCATCAAATCCATAGTCTCTTGTTATTTCTATATCATCTAGGCATGAGATTTGAGAAGAAACCGTAGCATTATTGAAGTGGATAATATTGTAGTCAAATTATTAGAATTCATTAAATTGGATCTTTCAAAGTTCTTGGGTTTTTTATTCTCAAGAGAAATTCATAGAATTTCGTTTGAAGGTATTGAAATGAGGTGTAGAAACTTATGTTGGGTGGATTTTGAGGCTTTGATTATGTGAAATCAAGCTAATGGTCAGTGTTTTGGTTATTATGATTTTGGGTTCTCTTGGAAGTACTTTGGAATGTTAAAGGCTATGAGTTTAGAGATTGAGAACTGATTTCAAAACTCTATGAAGCTTTGGTAAGCTAGGAGGAATAAAATTTGTTTATATATATACATATATCAAGTCTATGGTATAAAGGTATTTGTGTGATTATTTAGTGCTGTAAAGCATTGATTACCCCTTGTTAGTTAAGGGCAAATTATAAGTTAAATGGTTTAGGATAGATAGCTATTGATTCCGGATTTGAAGTGAAGTGTATAAAGTATTTTATATGGCAATTAGTTAATTGACACTAATGCATTAGAATTTTGAATAGGGAAGTTAAGGGTTGAAGATACCCATGTTTTAATGCTTTAACATGCATTGAAAGTATATTTAATAGGGAACTAACGCATAGTGAACACCTAAAAGCTTAAAGGTGATGTATAGTACGAATTCTTTTGATGAGTGTGGTCATTGAGAAAGTTAGATGTCTGAATATTGAGATAGTTAATGTGGAAGCCTTGGGTTTTGAACTTAAAGCTAGAAACTGTTTTGGCAAGATTCTAATTAAGAATTTAGATCATGAGATTGGAACAAGTCTGATAACCATGGCCAAGTGTAGACTTAAGTGTATATTAATGTTACTTCCTTTTGTATGTTGTTATTATGTTTGCATGGATGGAATATGAAAATCTAGAAGTATGGAAGTGGGAAAATACCACTGTTTTGATGTTTTAACATGTGCAGGGGTTAGATTCAAGTAAAAGATAAAAATATGTTAAGTATTTAAAGACCCCAATGTGTTAAATGGATGAAATGAAGCAATAGGCTTGGATTATGTTTTTAAACTTCCAAAATGATATTTTGGGTATGTTAAGTATTTAAAGACCCCAATGTGTTAAATGGATGAAATGAAGCAATAGGCTTGGATTATGTTTTTAAACTTCCAAAATGATATTTTGGGAATGAAGTATAGAGGCCAAATAACTTGATCTCCATTTTAAAAGGCCAACGAATGTTGGCAAAGGGTTGTCAAGGATTTTTGGTTGTAGTATAAGATGTTGATAGGCCTACTGTTAGTTTAGACCAAATTCCGGTTGTTCAAGAATTCCCTGACGTCTTTCCAAAGGAATTGACGGGTTTAACCCCAGATCGAGAGATAGAATTTGGTATTGACGTCATTCCGTGCACATAACCAATTTCTATTATGCCTTATAGGATAACGTCCTCTGAGTTAAGAGAATTAAAGACTTAGCTACAAGAATTGTTAGATAAAGGGTTTGTTCGACCCAGCACTTCTCTGTGGGGTGCACCAGTGTTGTTTGTGAAGAAGAAATATGGATCATTAAGGTTGTGCATCGATTATCGACAGCTTAACAAGGTGACAATAAAGAACAAGTACCCGTTGCCGCGCATTGATAATCCATTTGACCAGTTGCAAGGAGCGTAGTACTTTTCAAAGGTTGACTTGCGATCTGGGTATCATCAATTAAAGATTAAGAAGGAAGATATTCCAAAAACAACATTTAGGTCATTACGAATTCTTGGTGATGTCCTTTGGTTTGACGAATGCTCCTGCAGCATTCATGGACTTGATGAATTGTGTATTCAAAGAGTTTTTGGATAATTTTGTGATCGTGTTCATTGATGATATCTTGGTCTATTCCAAGAGCGGAGGAGCATGAGCAATATTTATGAATAGTGTTACAAAGGTTGAGAGAACAGTAGCTTTATGCTAAGTTTTCTAAGTGTGAGTTCTAGTTGACTAAAGTTACTTTCTTGGGGCACGTGGTGTCGAAAGATATAATTCAGGTTGATCCTAGTAAGGTTGAGGCAATCAAAAATTGGCCGCGACCTACTACAGTCACTGAGATTCGAAGTTTCTTAGGACTTGCAGAATATTATCGCTGTTTTGTTAAAGATTTTTCAAGAATAGCGGCTCCGATGGAAATATTAACTCAGAAGAATGTGAAATTTATTTGGGATGATAAGTGTGAAGGAAGTTTTTAGAAGTTGAAGGAATCTTTGACTTCTACTCCAGTGTTAAGTTTACCTTAAGGAGTTAGAGGGTACACTATGTATTGCGATGCTTCTCAAATCGGGCTAGGCTGTGTGTTAATGCAGAATGGACGAGTGATTGCTTATGCCTCTAGAAAGCTTAAGACGCATGAGCAGAATTATCCAACTCATGATTTAGAAATGGACGAAGTGGTGTTTGCCTAAAAGATTTGGAGACATTACTGTACAGTGAAACTTGTGAAATTTTCACGGATCACAAAAGTGTCAAGTACATTTTTGAACAGAAGAATTTGAATCTCAGACAAAGAAGGTGAATGGAATTGTTAAAGGATTATGATTGTACGATTCTTTACCATTTAGGAAAAGCTAATATGGTGGCTGATGCTATAAGCAGAAAGTTTATGGGTAGCTTGGCGCATGTAAAGGTTGAAAAGAGACTGTTGGTACAAGAGATTCACAAAATAGAGCAAGAAGGAGTCGTATTTTAAATTGCTAATAAGGGAATGTTTTTAGCTCATTTACAAACTCATTCCTCATTAAGTGATAAAATTAAGGAAGCTCAATACTTTGACCCGAAGTTGTGCAAGTTGTGGGATTCAGTCCAAGATTGGAAACAATTGTACTGGTGGCATGGTATGAAGATTGATGTGGCAGATGTTGTTATACATTGTTTGGTGTGTCAAAAAGTTAAAGCGAAACATCATAAGCCTGAGAGACCGTTACAACTATTGAAAATACCTGAGTGGAAATAGGAAAATATAACAATAGATTTTATCATTGGATTGCCCCGTACTGTTAAAGGTTTTAACTCTATTTAGGTGATTATTGACAAATTGACTAAGCCTACTCATTTTCTTCCAGTAAATACGACGTTCAGTATGGCTTGATACGCCGAGATTTTTATTGAGGAGATTTTGCAACTGCACGGAGTCCCAATGTCTATTATTTCATATAGAGGGCCTCAGTTTACTTCTTGATTTTGGGAATCATTTCAAAAAGCATCAGGTACTCGGTTAAATTTAAGCACTACTTTTCATCCTCAGACTGATGGATAATCTGAGAGAATAATCCAGATAGTTGAGGATATATTGAGATCTTGTATTATGGATTTCGGTGGAAGTTGGGATAAGCATTTGTCATTAATGGAGTTTGCCTATTATAATAGTTATCAATCCAATATTCAAATGGCACCGTTTGAGGCATTATATGGAAGACAGTTTAGATCTTCAATTTGATGGTTTGAAGTTGGAGACATACAGATATTAGGACCAGATTTGGTTCAAGATGCTAAAGAGAAGTTAAAAGTGATTAAACGAAGGATTTTAGCAGCTCAAAGCCGACAGATATCCTACGTGGATAATCGTCGTATGGAGTTAGAGTTCATGGTCGGAGATAAAGTATTCTTAAGAGTTATGGCTTAACCATTCTGAGGATGAAGCTACCTGGGAAATGGAGAGTGAAATACGGATCAAGTATCCACATTTATTCGAGATCTAAGGTGAGTGAATAACGTTCCCTAAAATTTACATTTTCAAATGCATTGTCATTCCAAATGTTGAATTTCAAATATGAATTATGAAAAGTAAATTTTACGAAAGTATGGTTTAAATCGTTAGAAATGATTTTCTTTCGACTGGTTTACAAAGGAATTATGAAATGATTTTCTTTCGACTGGTTTACAAAGAAATTATGATTATGTATGAAAATGGATAAATAAGCTTTTGAAAAGAGTTTGACAAAAGTTGCATTGAACTGATGTTATTCATAAAATATATTCCTATGCGAATTTCATATATTTTCACAGTAACTTAATTTTAAATGTACATACTGGGGTTTTTGAAATTTAAAGTGATTTTTACCAACAGTTATGGCATTGAAACGGTTGAGATTATTACATGTGAAATAAACCCCCAAGTATGATAGAAACATTTTAGAAGGACGGAATACAGAATGCTGGTTGCTAGCAGCAGTACTGTTAGTCCTTGGTACACCTTGGTTACCCGAGAGTTTTCTACTCGTGACGGTTAGTGGCCTTGAGCCACCAGATTATTATGTAGGTTTCGTACTCACGACTGATAGTGGCCTTGAGCCACCAGATTATTACGTGGGTCTCGCACTCGCGACGGCTAGTGGCCTTGAGCCACCAGATTATTACGTGGGTCTCGTACTCATGATGGTTAGTAGCCTTGAGCTACCAGATTGGTTATTTACTCTCATGAACTATGTGTCCACATCTGTTTTCATTCTGTTGAAGTCTTACAAAAATATTATGGTTTTGAAAGGATTATTTTCAAGCGATTGTTTCAAAATGGCTATTTCAAATTGTTTTCCCTGAAAGAAAATGTTTATGGAAAAGTTTGCATCGAAATACGAAATGTTATTTGCAATATGTTTATGCATTTTTTATTTCCGTATTCTTTTAAATCATGTTTTTGGGACGTTATTCCCGACTAGATTATTTAGTCTCAGATAGTGCAGGTGACCATAACCCTCTCGTTGAGCAATGAAGAGCCTTGTTGCCGATCCAAAGCGTCATTTTTTTATAAAAACTACTTTTGATGTAATTATCATTTAAAAAGTGCTTGTATTATTTTGAAAAGAAGGTAAATGCTCCACATAGTCCTTAGAAAAGATTCCGTTGATTTTGAAAAACGATATGAAAACTTGAATATTTGCAGTCTGTTGTAGGATCATCGAGAGATCAGTTATACAGTGACGATCCTGCTGAGATTCCTACATAAGACTTACTTTTAATTTATGAAATACAATTTATTATGGTTTTTATTTCAAAACTTTTCATTTAAGGTTTTAGGCTGTCAGAATGTGAAATTATTCATATTCTGTACCGGTCACGGTCTAAATTTCGAGACGTGACATTCTCTTTCTATTTCCTATACTATTAATGTGTATATCAGCAAAGGCTGCTTCCTCTCCTCTATTAACATCTTTATTGTGTGTCTAACTTCTATAAGATAAGGGAGCTTGGGAGACTCTCTGCATCGATGAAGAAGTTAGATAAGGAACTCATCAAGAACACTAATAAATATGATGTATAGATTCTTTGTAGTTTCTTTTCTCCTTTTCACCTTGCTTTGGACAGTAACAATGCTTTCCTCCGTTCAAAACCTACATTTTACTTAACCCCATTCCCCATGAATGCAGAATGAGCAATACCGTGCTAAACTAAACTGTCGAATGAGGGGACTCTTGCACTTAGCAAGGTGGCGATGGACATAGTCGTAGCAGTCGGACTGCTTCAATTGGCACCCAAGAAAGTTACTCCCCGCGTATTAATTTGCTGAAATTTAAGCGGGGAGTATTTCAGTTTCTTCAGTGACAAATATATTTTGGTTTGTGAATTACAGTTGCTTCCTGCCAGAAGCAAGTCTAAGACGCTGTGAAGATGAAGTGACAAACGTAATCTCATCATCCTTTCTAGTTGTAAAGTAATCATACAAATTTGTAAAAAGATAATGTTCTTTGGATGTGGGCAATGGGCATTGTGCTGACTAATGAGGTGCGACTATAATTAAGTAGTACCGATTATTGTGACATTCAATGTTCCGTTATAGAAGAAACTAGGTCAGGTCATGCATGATATTTTGTTTGGTCATATATCTATGATACAAAGTGCTTCAGCATGGTAAAGTAGTGTTAGTTTTACCATGAACTCCAATGATCAATAATTAGTCATATCTTCTTTAACACGGAACAAAGAATTTACCTCAATGCTACGAATTTAAACTTGACTTGTGCTTAACTGATTTATAAACAAAACAGGTTTAAAAGTTCAGTAGAACTTGTGCTGAAATCTTTCCTTTTTCATTTTCTTAAAAGAGCTTTCGCCTTCTTCATAGGGTGTCAAGCCTTTTCTTATTCTGGCTTCTCTAAAAACTAAAAATTTCTCCCCTGTCCATTGCATCTGTTGGTGTCAAGTTGGAAAAAAAACATGTAATAATTGACTAAACATAATTATTATGGTTACAATATCGTAAAATTAGTTAATGATGTTACATATTAATAATTACCATAAAGATTAAAATAAGATTATTAATTGAGATTATTAATTATGACTTATAGATAAATGAATTGAAATAATTGAGTCAAATCGACTTTTACTATTTCTAATTAAAATAAGTATTAGGAAATTTTAAAAGTATAATTGATAGTTGATTGATGTATTATTAAATTTTTTTTTTGTCAAAGATATGGATTTGTAATATGGACAATAGATCTTTTTTAATTTCTATTGTATATAACTATTTTTTCCAACAATTTGATGGTTAAAAGGATTTATTTTAAAATGTAAAAAATTATATTGTAAAATTTGAATAATTCATATTTGATTTGAATGGATTAGCCATGCTTTTGAACATCGTTTTTATCTCTTTTTCGTTCGAAAATCCTTATCTCATATCTTACGTTACATTAGTTCACTACCCGGTGGTACATATGCACAAAGAAAAATATTTTTCTAATATTATTATGTTAAAGTGTTATTTAATATTTCTATTATTTTTAAAATAAATAATTAATTTGTCAATTCTTACTTTTATTAGATTTTTAGTCATATTTTCGTAGTTTTATCCCTCAATAATTCATCCGTCCTTATTGTTTTCTAAATTATAGACATTAGTTTTTATACTTATAATCTATTAATTAGGGCAAATGTAGATACTGACTAAATGACTTGTAAATTATCATACAACACAAAATAAAAAAGACATTTTAAAAAAATAAAATTGATTTATTATCAATATAAAAATAAATTATTATGCTCTCAATATCTCCTTATATCTAAGTATAATTAGTAATCTAGTTGATTTTGATTATACTTATCTTCGTGTTGCAAAACTAATCCAAGTGTATGTTGAATAAGGGTCACTTTATCAGACATTGATGATATTTCTCTTAAAAGTTAACAAATTATAAATATAGAGACTAATACATATAATTAAAGAAAACTATAAGGACTAAATAAAAAAAGTATGAAAATTTAATTAAAATGAGGTGAAATTGTAAGGATTGTTATGAAATATTAAAAAATAGATGTCCATAATCCCAACTCTTAGGATTCATTTTCTCTTAATGTCCTTAACTTCATAATCTCCTCAATGAATTGCTTAGAGGAGTTTCTTATTGTAAATATTATTATGTCAATGAATTGTTTAGAGAAGTTTCTTATTGTAAATATTATTATGTTACTATTTATTGCTTTGTAATATTTGTATTAGCTTTAAGTGTTAGATGCCTATAAATAGAGACCATGTATAAGGCATATGAAAAAGATGAAAAGATATACATGTGAATGAGAAATATTCCCTTTGCTCTCTCTCTCAAATTCTTGTCTTGTTATCATCTTTTCTACCCTCTTACTTTGTTATTTTTATAACATGTTATCAATACGAGTTCGCTCTAAAAATCATAGGTATGAACTTTTTATAGATTCATGTGTTATTATGTTATGTATAATGTTGTTCTATATTAGCTTTTCTTTCCCAATTATCCCCTACCTAATTATCATTTGCAATTTTCATTTCCTATATATTTATAACATATTATGTTGTTTCTTTTATGTTATTTATTTTTTCTATGTATTTTAATTTGAGGTATAAGCTCCTTATAGATTAATATATTGCACGCATAGCTTGATATATGTGTTATAATCATATTGTCATTTTTTTTATAAACTTGGTTATTCATATTGTCATGGATTTTCTTATTGCAATGCACAACAAACATATTTATATTATTTCTTTTTGTGATGTATTATGTAATTGTATGTAATTTATATTATTATGGGATTATTTGTTATTTATATTTGATTATAAGATTTAATTTATTTAATTTATTTTGTTTCAGTATTATTCTTACTCTAATTTACATTAATGTATCTATATTTTTACATTGCTAATTAATTTCTCTCCCCTCTATATTAATTTTGTATTTTAATAGATTTATTTGTACTTTCTATATTATTCATATATATATATACTTAATTTTGTGGTCAGCAACCATAATATAATTAATTTTTGTGATTAGATGACCAGAAGTCATATCACTTTTGGTAATAGATAATTTTTTGGTAAAAGACCATCTTGTGGTTCTTATAGATGGTATGATGAACTAAAATATTATGGCAATTTGATGATTCAATAATTATAAATATCAAAGCCCTGAAGGCTAATGATTCAACCGTCAAATAATTCAAAAAGTATTGTATAACATTGAAAAAAATATTTTGTTATAGTCCTAGAGACTAATAGTTTATAGAAAATAATGTCATTGAAAAGTGATAGTCTTGAAGACTAATTAGTATATAATTTTGAGAAATTGGATCTACTATTGTAATATATAACATATCTATGAGAAAATAATAGCAACCATGACCACAGTACAATGAAAAATTGATAATTGAAAGCCAATGGTATTTTATCTTGGCTATTGAACCATGATTGTGAAAATAATAATATCTCTATATGAACAAATGCTATAATAAAATAAAAATGTTAAAATATAAAAAAAAGTCAAATGGATAAAAAATATATGTTACAATATGACTATAAATCATAGATAAAAGGAAAATATAAAAATGTGACTATAAGTCATGTGGACAAATATACATGAATCCAATATAATTAAATATTAAAATCGGTGATGGCACTAATATGATTATGATATTTTATTGAAAATATTAAAAGTAATTATTATATTTGAGGCAAAGAGTTATGGAGAAAGATACTCAGAGTTATTGTAAAGTGAGAAGAAATTGCCATAAACCTAAAAGGTATGTGACATTTAATTTTTATTAGCATTTAAATTTATTATGATTTGTGAGAGACAAATAATTATAAGTATTTGTTATTACGATATTGTTAAGTATTTGATATGAAACCAAATAAATTAAATTAAAAATGAATTATTTGTTATTTTGTGATAGTAATATTATGCCAATTTATTTGTAAATATAAATATATAAAAAGTAAATATATATCATTTATATAAATTCAATAGGTTTATCATAATAATACACATTACAATTAAATTTATTGTATATAATATAGTTGTCACATTGTTCGTAAAACTTAGTGATATATATATAGTTAAATTTTGAGTAAACTCTATGATTAAGGTTTTTTTAAAAAAAAAATATGTAATAAGATACATCAGAAATTTAGGAGAATAAAATAAAATGATGTTAAGTTTAAATTTAAAACTTAATTTATTTAAATGTTTATAATATGATTCAATCAATTTCATCATACATAATATAAAAAAATTGTGATATTTTACTAATTCATTGTATTATGAATGGTAGAATTGGATACTTTAAAAAAATAAAATTATATATGTGTATTACATTTGAATAGGGAGATTGATAATTGATTTAATTTTATGAGAAAATTTATTTTAAATAATTGATGTTGATCTTTGATTGGTTAGATAAAAATATTCTTGTAGTGTATATAAACTTTATATATTGCAAGTCAAATTTTTCGATACTTCAAAAGTTGAGATAATTTAAAAGAAAATTATTAATATTATAAGTATGGATTATATTAAGGAGTTCTAGCTTAATAATCTTTTTATGTGCAATATATAATTATCAAACATGAATGATGAATCTATATATTTACGTATAGTTGTACATTTATTAGAAAATGTTAGCAATTTATTATTCCCTTATATTTGGTGGATTTATTGAAGATTTTATTGTATTTATTTTATATATATTTTTAAATATATTGTGATGGAATGAGATCACTTGTGAAAATTTTATTGAAGGCTTAATTTTAAGTAATAATTATTTACTAATTTTATTTAGTTCCATTTTATGTGAGATATAAATCTACAATTTACTAAGTTATCAAGAAATATTATGAGAATATATAAATATTATGAGAAAATATATGTGGTAGATAATTTTAAATACTTATATTAAATATGTATTGAGAAAGGTAAATTCAAGTATATTATTAATGAGTATTAGAATTATATAGTAATAATATATAGCAATTCTTGAAGAACTTTTTGTAACAAAACTGATATAGTTCCTAAAAAGCTAAGACATATTTTCTTGGCATAATACATATTTTCTTTTGGGCAGAAAAAGAATTGATAATAAAAAATTATGACATTTATATCAGAATTTTGGTTCACCAAAGGGTTTGAAGTTGATAACCCGATTATATTAAAATTCCTAATTATATATTTGATGGGAAGCACCTAGACTTCTATAATGAAAATATATTTATATGAATCACACAGGGAGAAATATTGGGTATACAAATGTGAGTCAATATTGAATAAAATTATGCTCAGATATTGATAAAAGTCAAATTGATGATCTCCTAAAAATAGATGTCATATTGAGTCATATGTTATAAAAACTGAAAATTTTATTATTGGCTACAGTAAACCAGTAGTTTACTTATCCAAATAGATTTATTGTTAGCATGATTTATTTGATCATAATATATCATATATATGATATAATAAATTATTGAAGATTATGTATTAAAATTCATTAAAGAACTAGAAGATTCTTCATAAATAGCTAACATTTTATAAAATTTAAGAAGTCATATGTGTTGCTTGTTCTGAAATAAAATTGATCATGAGAATATTACTAGTTATTATTTGGAATGGATTTCTACATTATGAAAATATATCAAAATCATATTATATTGACTCATTCAGATAGCATGTAAACCATACAAATATTTACTAAATTTAATAAATGCATCTATAAGATGATTACATGTGTGATTATTATGAGTTTGTAACCAAAAGTTTACAAGATTATTTAAATACATCATTATGTTGAGTATACAATTTCTAGAATATGTGATCTTGAAAATATTCTTTGATACTAATGAGATTATATATTAGCAAAATTATTTATTAATGCCTCCATGGGTAGCTAGATCAATGCTTATGAGAACAAGATTTTTATTTCTGTGTTGGCATATTTGATTTGATATATTACAATACATATCAAGCCAACAAAATTCTCCCAATAAAATTTACTTTTGGTTATGAGCCAGATATTTTTAAATGTGCAATACTTATTTCTATTGATCCATCACAATGCATATAAATGGCTATTAAAAGAAAATTGGGATACATATTTGGTAAGAAATTCCTTCTTCTTGTTTGTCTCTATATGAAACACAAGAATATTTTTAAAGGAAAGAAATGAATTTAGAAGATTTACACTATATGATTATTTAATTATCATTCAACAAAATATTCCTAAGGGAAGAAATTGAGTAGCTAGAAAAGAGAAACAAATGAATGCAGTATTACTATCAAATGTAAGATCCTTAAATATAGTAGTATGAATCAGAAATTCATAAAATATTATAAAATATCTGTCAGATTCAATTACTGACCTCAAATTCTAGCTGAAAATTGTTCAATTAATATAAATGAAAGTGAGACATGCCTAAAGCATGAAACACTAATCGATTTCAAATATAATATTGAAAATAGAGGAACATGTAATTAAGATGATCATATTAAGTAGGCAGGTACTCTAGAAGAATGCCAAGACATAACTATTCGTGAAAACCTCAAAAGAGGTTCAGGTACCTGAAATGTAATAAAGAGATCTCAATAAGTTATGTCAAAATAAAAAAATGGAACCGAAAAGATAAAGTTGTTGACAATATTTTTAATAATATCACGTGATCAAATAAGGATCTTGTATGGAGATCTGTCATGTGAGGTAGACAGAAAAAATGTTTGACCAAAAGGAAAAGTAAAAGGATAAAAAAGTAATGAAAATATAATTATATTTTTTAATATATAAAAATTATGGACTTGTAGTCCACATATATGAATGTGAAGTTATTATGGAATATATGGACATTTATGTGAAAATAAAAATTTTCACAAAGAGATAATGTTGATTATGAAGAGAAATTATTTTGTGGTGGATGTAATAATTTTTTTACAAATAATACTAGTCTGGCTGTATAAGAAAACAAAATAGGTGTCTAATCAATATTGTTATAACCTATGCATATGGTTATCTAATAACAAAATTTATATGATAATCTTTTAAGAATTTAAAATACCTGACGCATATAAAAGAAATGTCTAAAGCTGAACACCTACGAATTTTATAATCTTTAGATTTTTACTATGATCATTTTGTCTATAAAAAATTTAATAGACTAGAAATCCTATATATTTATTCTATTATATTTACCTATTGTGTTGGTATTGCATGTTATAATTTTATTAGCAAAATTAAGTTTCTACAAGTACAAAAATAGATAATAAAATTGGGATTTAAATGTATAAGGCAAGTGAAGAGTGTGTTGATAATTCAATATATCCAAAAGATATATTGAAGAAATATATTATGACAATGCATCATGTGTGGTTTGACTAAGAAATATTTGTTCAAAAATGTAGTGGAAATAATTTATTTTGAAAATATTACACTCTTTTGAGAAAGTGATGTCGAAAAGCTTATGTTTTCTTAAGGGGATAAACATGATGTGATAATAACAATAAATAAATGTGATATTATCATCAATGGGAGTAAAGATCATTCTGTACTCTTTTTTTTCTTAACCAAGGTTTTATCTCACTAGGTTTTCTTAGTAAATTTTTTAACGAGACAGCTTCAATATATATTGTGTACTCTTTTTCCTTCACTAGGTTTTTATCCCATAGGATTTTTCCTAATAAGGTTTTAACAAGACACAATATTGATTATGAACATCCAATGGGGAGTGTTGTGAAATATTGAAAAATAGATGTCCATAATCCCAACTTTTAGAATTCCTTTTCTCCGAATGTCCTTAACTTTATAACCTCCTCAATAAATTGCTTAGAGGAGTTTCTTATTATAAATATCATTATGTTACTATTTATTCCTTTGTAACCTTTACATTAGCTTTAAGTGTTAGAGGCTTATAAATAGAGACCATGTACAAGGTATATAAATAAATAGAAAGATGCACATGTGAATGAGAAATATTCCCTTTGCTCTCTCCCAAATTCTTATCTTGCTATCATCTTTTCTACTCTCTTTTTTTCTTATTTTTATAACAATGATTTATATATTAATTTATTTTTTTAAAAATAACAAATTCAGATATTTGTACCAGGTAATAATAAATAATCCTTGGGGCAAAATAAAACTTATTGAAATAAAATGAAAAATAATCCTTTTGATTTGGAGTCAAAAAGTGTCTGTATCAAGAGTAACTTTCCTTGTATCTTCGTGGAAAAGCCAACTTTAAACAGTTGAAGAAGTACTCCCCCCCCCCCCCCCTTATTTGGAGGCAGAATTCGTATTATTGACACGATGAAAATAAGATTTTGCATATGACAGATTTTCAAGACTTCCTGAAGTTTTTAATTACTTTAGATAATAAAAATCCAAAAGAGAAAGCATTGTTGACTTTGAGTCAAAAAGATCAATGACCCAACTATTTTTCATTATTTTCGTTGAAATCTCTGCTTACTTTAAACAATAAATATCCACCGACACAGTGGAAATGCTGAATAATCCACATATCCCCAAATTGACTTCAAGTCTTCTCAAGCTAAGATTTAATTTTAGACAACCCCACCAACTAAGGTACTAATATTTTCACTTCTTTTTCATTGAAAAAATTTCATCTAAGAACCCTTATAAAAAATTAATATAAGATTCCCTCTAAATAATTATAAAATTTCACTGCACTTCTACATACTAAAATTAAATTAAATTTTAGAGACAAAAAAATATTTGTGCCTTTTGTTCAATTTAACAACCATGGGAGTTTTTTTTTTTTACAAAAAATTTTAGAAAGGGATTGGGCTCATCTAGAATCTAAGAGTAGAGTGAAGTCTCATTTTCTCTTAGGCGATATTAATGTCAGGTAGGACACGCCGTTTATTACCTTCAGGTATAAATTTAGACATTTAAGAGTTAAGATACCTCCTCAACCTAATATTGATATCGTTTAGGAGGAAGAAAAACTCCACACTGCCCTTAGATCGTGGTAAGTCTAACCCCTTTCTAAAAAAGTTTGTACCAAATAAAACACTTCTAAAATTCAAGAAAATTTGCCCAGCAATTGAAAATAAAATAGCAAATTAAAAGAGCCTTTATTCATTAGACCAAAACTATATCTGGAATAATATAGTTAGATAGCATTTGAGTCCTAAAAGATGCATGTTCTCCAAGTTTAGTCTTTAGAAATTAATTACTAAATATAAATACTTTTTTTAATATCTGAATATTAAATAAATGCCTTGTTTGTTTTTGTATTTCTGTTTTTAGAATAATTTTGTAAAATTATTTTTAAAAATAAGTCTTGGAAAAAAAACAAAAACAAAATTGGGAAAGAAACTTGTTTAGAATAACAATTTTTAAAATTAAGTTGGAGAACATGGGCAAAGCATAAGCCATGGGGATTGTAGAAAATGAATAGGGAAAGGAAAGCGCGTGATTGTGCAGTGATTTTCACTCAATAAGTAGTCATACGGAACAACTTTCACCGCATCTTCTTCGAAAATCATCTTTCAATTTAAGACTGTAAAATTCAAACAAAAAAAAAAGTATTTTTTACTGAGTTGAAAAGAATTAGGATATTTTCATTATTTTTGTTGAAATTTGTGCTTATTTTTTTCTTTTTCCTCTTATTGGTACATAAAACTTTTAATTATGTTAAACCAAAAATTAAAAAAAAACATTTTTCACTATTTCTTATAACATATCTATCAGATTAGGAGGTATTTAATTTTTATATTTGTGATTATATTTTTTATTATAGGTGTCTCTTCTAAAATTAAACATTAAAATAATCTAATAATATTTTATATAGTTAGATTAATTATACATTAATAAAAAAATATTTTTTAATTTGAACATATTAGAGTTTAAATTAATATGTTATTGACAAGAGAAAAAAAGAAGCTCTTTTTGAAAGGATTTTTAAGACTTCCTAAAATTTTTAATTACTTTAGACAGGAAAAAATGCCAGAAAGAAAGCATTTTTTACTGAAGTCAAAAAGAGAGTTGATGACATTTCATCCACACACAAAAAAAAATTGGATGACAAGACTTTTTTTATTATTTTCGTCGAAATTTCCATTTACTTTGAAGGAGAAAAGTCCACAGACACCACATGAATACTCAGGCTCACTATTTGGGATAGTATTGATAAAAGTAATTTTTATTTTATCTAATTTTTACAAAATGGAATTGCCCTAAAAATAATATAATTCATATTTGAATTAGTTTTTATTCTAATTAAATTTTGTAAGTTGAGCTTTTGAAAAGTAAGTTGAGATGTAAAATAACTATAAAAGGCATAGGTATTATAAAAATAAAAAGAATTAATGTATCATTAAAAAATTATAAATACTAAAAAATATTTATTTAATGAATAAAAAAATATGTGTGTAAATATAAAATTTATAAAATAAAATTACAAATTAAAAAATTGTAGAAACATACGAAAAAGTTGATGATGTATATGAATTAAAAATAATGCGTATGTAAAAAATTTTAATTAAATAATATTACACAACTTAATGCCCAAAAATTGTCTCGCTTTAAAAGCAGAAAAAAATCATCTCAAACATTTAACTTTAATCAAAAGTCACTTTTTAGCTGGTAGAGGCGTTAAAGGCCCTCCAACATATTTCCAAATAAACTTCGGGTCTTTTCAAATAAAAAAGTATCATATTTTATCGGGGTAAAATAGAATTCAATAAAATAAAATTATATTATATAATATTTAATATCTTAATCTTATTTTTTATATATATTTACTATTTTAATCTTATTTATAGTATAATTTTACTTATAATTTTTTTAATTGATACAATTTTATCTATAATCATTTTAATTTAGTGTAATTTAACCCTTAATCTTATTTCTCAAGTACTAAAAATTATGTTAGATTAAAAATATTATAAATAAAATTATATTCAATTAAAAAATTATAGATAAAATTATATTATAAATAAAATTAATATACTAACTCATATAAAAAATAAGATTAAGATATTTAGTATTATATATCTTATTAAAATTATATTAAAAAATCAGTCATATTTAAATTATATTAACAAATTCTGTTTGATAAAATTATTTCTAAAAGGTTCTATTTAATTTGTTTTTTCCAAGATCAATTCAAATTATTAGTTTAGAAGTTTTAACATCCAACCGCAAAATTTTCCTTTTTCTACACTGTCTACTCTGTCAAGAACTGTTGCATCTCCCTTTTCTTTAATTTTCCATTTACTCCTCTAGTATATTTTTTATATTAACTATAAAATTTATTTAATTTATTTAATTAAATTAAAAAATTAATTAAATTAATTTTTTTAATGATCTTCATTAATTCTATAATCTCTTTCTTACTTGATCATTCTTAAAAAAATATCAATAAAAATAATTTTAAAAAACTTAATAAATATTATATTTAAAAATAAAATTAATTTTTTTAATTAAGTTATATATTAAGAAACTAAACAAATATGTTATTATCATCTTATTTTATCATTTTTCCAAATGATGTAAATTTGTTTCACTAGGATCATATTAATTCATTCTCATTTTATTTATCATTTTTCCAAATGATGTAAATTTGTATCATTGGGATGTCATTTTCTTGCTGGGAAAAAATTGTTGAAATTGACTTAGAAATTTGAATTGTTTTTTGTAAATTAGAGATAGATACTAATAGTTTAAGGTTACCAATAAGATTGGAACCACTTAATGAGAGGAGTTTATAAAATGATAATGTTTTTAGATGTGTGCAATGAGCATTGTGCTGACTAATGAGATGCCATTATAATTAAGTAGTTCTCCTCTTATCCTTAATAATATATAAGATATTAATTTTAGTCTTAAATATAAACTTATTTATTATATTTATTAATTTTTTTAAATTATCTTTATCGATATTTTTTTAATAATAGTTAAATAAGAGAAGGAAGAATTGAATTAAGAAATATTATTAGAGTGTATTAGAAAAATATATGTCATATTAATTAATTAAATTAATTTTATTAATATAATTAAATTAGTTAAATATTTCTTATCTTAATGACCTTTGGAGTGCCAAATATTGTGACATTTTATGATTCATTATAGCATAAATTAAACTAGGCCATGCTTGGGGTTTTTGTTTGACCAAATCTATTATACAAAGTTAAATTTGATTTGTACTTAACTGATTTATGAACTAGAAATGTTCAAAAAATTCAGTTTAACTTGTGCTGAGTCCTTCCTTTCCATTTTCTTAAAATAGCTTTCGCCTTTAGGTGTCAAACCTTTTCTTGGTCTGTTTCTCTCAAATGTGCTCTTGGTTTTTTTGTCAAATATATGGATTTTAATATGGACAATAGATTATTTTATTTTATTTTTTATTCCTATTATATATCATTATTTTTTTCCTGACAATTATTCGATGGTTAAAAGGATTTATTTTAAAATATAAAACATTGTATTATAAAATTTGGATCATTCATATTTGATTTAAATGGATTGGCCAAGCTTTTGAACCTTGTTTTTCTCTCAGTTTTTTTCTCCGAAAATCCTTATTTCGCATCTCACATTAAATTACTTCACTATGAATACCCTCATTGGTACACACACACACACACCCATATATATGCATGAAGGACAAATATTTTCTTTCTAATCTTATTTTGTTAACTTTTTATTTAAAATTTATTTTATTTTTTAAAAATATAAATTTAATCAATTCTTATAGTTTTATCGGATTTTTTAGATAGTTATTTATTTTTTTTCTCAATAATTCACCATTCCTTACTGTTTTCTTATTTATGGACATAAGTCCTTATACACATAATCTATTAATTAGGGTTAATGTAGATATTGACTAAGCTACTTGTAAATTGTTATAAAATACAAAATAAAAAAGGGATTTTGGTTTTATTTATATTCATGTGACAATATTAATCTTAGTGTACATTGAGTAAGAGGTATCTCATATATTGTTTCTCTTATAAATTAATAAAAATTAATAAATTATAAATATAATGACTAATATTTATAATTAAGAAACTATAAGGACTTTCAAACAGTAAACTAAAAAAATTGACTTTCAGAGAAATTTCTATGTACCTTATGATTGGGTTGATACAGGAAATTTCTAGCCACTTTAAACCAGAAACAAAACAAGACAAAAAACATCATAAGAAAAAAAAACCTTTTGTTGACTTGGAGTCAAAAAGAGCTATTGGTGAACCTTTTTTTTTCCAAATAGGTCTAAGATTTGAAAGAAAAAAAATAGGTCTAAGATATCTAAGTTTAGAAGTAGTTGTTAATACTCTTGTACTGTAAATTTTTTAAATAGTTTTAGTATTACTCATGATTTTTTTTTATATTTACTATTAAAGATCAAATTCTTGACCAAATATTTAAAAAATTTGGCCAAATATTAATTATGTTAGGGTTTATGGTTTATTGACGGAAGTTTTCATTATTTTAAAGAAGTTTCTTCCTATTTTAAACTAGAAATTTCCATCAGTTTGGAAGCAAGTATGCAACCTTCGAGTCCCTGGAACATGCATGTTCCATCAATATTTAAGGGATTTTAAGGATACCAAAGGCAATTCCCTAACCAAATTGAACTCATATATGAATTAGTAGCATCTTCAATTTCTAACTCAAATATTCAACTTCTGGAATTCAAGAAAAATTGCCAAGCAATTGAAAATAAAACAGAGCAAATTAAAGGAGCCTTTATTCATTAGCCCAAAACTATATCTGGATGATAGCATTTGAGTCCCTAAAAAAATGCATGTTTTACTAGTTTAGTCTTTATAAATTAATTATCAAACATATTTTTAAATATAGGTATGTTTGTATAGACTTTTAGAAAATAATTTTTAGACAGTTTTTAGAAAAATGGCTTATAGAAAAAAAATAGTTTTAAATAAATGAGTATTTGGATAGTTATTACCAGAAGGATTTTTATAATTAATAAATTATAAGGGTATGATTTTATAAAAAAAATTATTTTCTTTTCTCTCTCTCTCCCATTGTCTCTCCACACCAACGAAGAAGATAGCGGTGCATACAGAGCGCGACTTCCACTGGTGATGACGAGCACAGACAAAGAGAGCAACAGACCCACAACAATAAGTGGCGCAGATAGAGCCTTAACATCAACTTGTGCGATAATGCTTTTGTGCACAAACAGAGGAGAAGACACAACGGTGATAAAGACCCTCTTCCGTGAAGTCTGTTTTCTCTCTGATGATAATGGCGCTCCTCTCTTCCAGCGACGGTGATTATAGATAGAGGAACAGAGGACGATGAAGGTGGAGCTGAAGTATAGAGAAGAAGAGAGAGAAGAGAAGAGAGATGGTATAAAAAAATAAAGGTAAAATATTAATTGGGTAATCTGTAAACCTTTTTATTATTCCAGATGCTAATCTCAATAGTTTATCTAAAACTTTAATTTTAAATTATAATTTAATCTAAATTTTTTTTAGATAAATATGATTATTTGTTTTGAAATTTTTTTAAACTAAAATTTAAGTTGATTTTTTTTAAAATCTTAATTTGAAGAAGGTTTCTCACTGCATTTCTTCATTTGTAGTTTGTTTTAGAGCAAACTATTTTGAAATCAGAAAATCGGTCAGTCGCTGGATTTTGAACTACTTACAGTTGTAACTTAGCCATTTTACATAAAGTGATGGTTGGACAGGTTTTTTTTTTTGTTTTATAAAGACAGACAATATCATTTTTAAAGTTAAGTTAGTGTGTTTGGGATATAGGTTAAAAAATCGATTTTAAAGTGTAACCATGGTTTCCGTATTTCCTTCCCAAACATGCCTCAAAAATGGAAAATCGCTTCTGGAATACCAAACCATGGTTTTAAGGATAAAACCATGGTTTCAAAATAATCTACCCAACACAGCTTTTTTCCATCATCCGTACAGCAATTATTTCTTGCCTTTCGTCCATATCTCTTTCTTCCAGCACTTCTCCATTTCTCTTTTTAAAATTATCCATAAAATTAAAAAATATTATTTTAGTAAAAAAAAATAAAATTATTATAAATTTTTACTTTACTCAAACACACATATATATATTATTTTTTAATCACTTAAATAAAAAAATTAAAATCAAATTTATTCTTCATGTAATTATCATATTAATTTATATTTTTTTAATAAATTACTTATAAAAAATTGATTCTGCTACTAATTATCCAAATATCTTTAATTTTTAAAATCATTTTTTTCCCAAAATCTATTCTTCCCAAAATCTATTCTTTAGAATCTATTCTTCCTAAAATCTATTTTCTAAAACTAATCCAAATATACCCTTAGAGAGGGAGAGACAAACAATGGCAAAGGGATGGTAGAAAATGAATGGGGAAAGGAACGAAGCATGTGATTGTGCAGTCACTTTCGACTACCATGTGATTGATGGTTGTACGAAAAACAAATACTTTTCCCTTTGACTCTATAAGTGGTTGTACGGAACTAATTTCACTGCATCGTCCTGTCATCTTTCAAATTTAAGATTATAAAATTAAAAAAAAAAGTTCTTATTGAAAGGATTTTCAAGACTTCCTAAAATTTTTTTAATTACTTTAGACAAGAAAAAATCCAAGAAAGAAAACATTTTTGAGTTGGAGTCAGAAAGAGAGGTGATGACATTTCATCAAAAAAAAAAAAAAAATGTTGATGACCATCTAGGATGATCAAATTGTCCCTTACCCAGTGTACCAACCCGATCTTAATTTTCAAGGGTCTATCCCATCTAAAAAAATTAAGACAGAAAATTATTGGGACATAATAGAAAAAAAGTTAAGATAGGATGAGACTCTTAGAATTCTCATCCTATTTTGATCTTAATTTTTTTAATAGAAAAATATATCATATTCTCTTATCTTTCTCACTTTTTTTACTCAGGCTCTCCTTCTCTTTTCTTCTATATTTTGCTCGCTCACGCTCATAGGTCTCATCAGTTGCTATTCTCATATAGATATTTTTACTTACAAATATTTTTATATAAATATTTTATTCTTTCTTACTGTTATATTTTTTATTCCCATTATATAGGTAAGTTATTATTTTATATTAAGAAAGAATGTTAGTATTTAAAAAAAGTTGTTATAATATTTTATATAAAATAATTTATTGAGATAATTTTATTATAGTATATTTTTAAAAAAAAAATTAGATAGTGAATTTTTATCCCATTCTGATCCCATGTATTTTATATTTGTATATTTATATTTATATACTGTATTTGGATGTGATTATCTCGATCATAGACCCAACTATTTCAGTATTTTCGTTGAAATTTCTGCGTACTTTAAACAAGAAATATCCACCGACACAATGGGAATTCTCAACAATCAACATATCCCCAAATTGACTTCAAGTCTTCTCAAGCTACACGATCCCACCAATTGAGGTGTTAATATTTTCACTACTTTTTTATTGGGAAAATTTCATCTAACGACACCTATAGAAAAGTAATATCAGATTTCCTCTAAATTATTATGACAAAAAGATATTTGTGCCCTTTATCCAATTTCACAGACATAAAAATTATTAATTCCCTTATATTTTTTATTAATTAGCTAATTTTTATTGTAAATATTTTTATTTTACTTGTTTGTTATTGCATGTAAAGTTTTGAGTAAATGAGGGGGACAAAATGATGAGCCTGAATGAGAAATATAAATCACATGCTCCCCTTTACTCATCTCGTTAATTTTGATGAGTAAAGTTTTCATGGAAAATTCGGCCTATTTTGATTTAGCCACTTCCGCCAAGTTATTTATATGTCTTTCTCCCTCATTTACTAACAACTTCAACGCTATTCTTCTTTTCTTTTTCAGAAATAATCAAACAACCTATAAAATATTGTTTATCTTTTTGTGCTCCAGCAATGGCTGCCTCTACTTCTGCTTCTCCTTCACAAGTTCTTTCTGGAAAATATGATGTTTTTATTAGCTTTAGAGGATCAGATGTCAGATCTGGTTTTCTCAGCCATTTGACAAAGCAGTTGCGTCATAAGTGCATAGATGTGTATGTGGATGACAGGCTCGAGAGAGGAGAAGAAATATCTTCAGCACTTGTGAAAGCAATAGAAGGATCTGTGATTGCTCTGGTTATATTCTCGAAAGATTATGCTTCTTCAAAGTGGTGCTTGGAAGAGCTTGTCAAAATCATGGAACGTAAGGAAGCTAATCAACAGATTGTGATACCAGTTTTCTACCATGTAGATCCATCAGACGTTAGGCATCAAAAAGGCACTTATGCAGATTCATTCACTCATCATGAACACAAGCCCAGTACTAACGTGGACAAGTTACAAATTTGGAGATCTGTCTTAAACAAAACCGCACACTTATCCGGTTACCATTCATCAAATTTTCAGTAAGGTTTTTTTATTATTCAATTCATTATTTTATAGTCTTAATTTTGTTAAGCGTTTTCTCAGTTTCCCAAAAAATGACTTAATATAGTGAAATTATATCAGATTATGCCTCTGGATTTATTTTTATCATGAGCAGCTTGTAATTTTGTTTTTTCCTATATGCTAGAGAGGAATCTAAACTCATTGATGCGATAGTCAAAGATGTGTTAAAAAATTTGGAAGAAAATAACCCAATTGTGCCAACATCCCAGCTTGTTGGATTTGATCAAAATTTCATTAGTGTTGAATCATTAATGGAAATTCAGTCCCAAGAAGTTCGAATTCTCGGGATTTGGGGCATGGGAGGGATCGGCAAGACAACCCTTTCTCGTGCAGTGTTTGACAAATTTTTGTCAAAATTTGAAAGTTGTTGCTTCATAGAAAATGTGAGAGCAGAATCAACAAGGATTAATGGTTTGAGTAATTTGCATCACAAGCTTCTTTCACAGCTATTAGATCAAGAAGATCCTTGCATAAATAAGCATGCGGCAATGAGAAGGTTGCAGCGGAAAAAAGTCTTAATTGTACTTGATGATGTGGATGATCCAAAGCAGCTAAAATATCTAGGTGGACAACAACTTTACTTGGGACCGGGTAGCAGAGTTATTGCTACAAGTAGAGACAAACATGTACTTAGGAGTGGAGGGATTCAAGACAAATATATACATGAAGTCAAGGGATTAAATTTTGAAGAATCACTTGAACTTTTTAGTTTACATGCCTTCAATCAAAGTTATCCCAATATGGGATATGAACAACTATCAATAGTGACAGTAGCCATTGCCGAAGGCATTCCTTTAGCTTTAGAAGTTTTGGGTTCCCATTTTCATTCTAGAGATAAAGCATATTGGGAAAGTGAGCTTAGCAAACTCCAAAAGTATCCCCTTCATCAAATTCAAAATATTTTGAAGATAAGCTTTGATGGATTAGATGATATGGACAAGGAAGTATTTTTAGACATTGCATTTTTTTTTGTGGGAGAAGAGAAAGATAAAATTACTCGTGTGCTAGGTTTCAACACAGTCAGTGGAATCCAAAATCTTATGGATAAAACTCTCATAAAAACAAATTGGCACGGCAACATTATAATGCATGATTTGATACGGGAAATGGCTGAACAAATTGTTCGTGACGAATGTACGAAGCATCCTGAAAAACGTAGCAGATTGAAAGATGCAGATGAAATTTGTGATGTATTGAAACGTAACGTGGTAAGGAATGACACATCAATTTATTTTTTATTTTAATTTTTTTAAAGTTGTTTTAAAAGTTCAATATTTACTTATTTTGTTTTTGTCCAGGGAACGGATGAAATTGAAGGCATTATATTGGATATGACTCAAATCAAAGGTTTCGATTTGAGAGCTGACATCTTTAGAAAGATGAAAAATTTAAGAATCCTCAATTTTTTTTACTCTACATGGTTCAATAACAGGACATATATAGAGCTTTATTCTGGTCTTGACTATTTACCTGATAAATTAAGGTATATTCATTGGGATCATTATCCATTGGAGTCTTTGCCATTAGGCTTTTGTCCTGAAAACCTTGTTGAACTTCAAATGCGAAGTAGCAATGTTAAAAAACTTTGGGATGGAGTTCAGGTACGTACTTGTATACCAATGTATATTCTGTGTCTTCAGTCTAATTTAACTTATTAGGGCTTTTTTGGGTAATTTCTTCCTTCCATTGTCATCACAGGATCTTGGGAATCTGAAGATAATAGATTTTTGTCATTCCAAAAAATTGGAGGAGTTGTCTGACTTCTCTATGGCGCATAAGCTTGAAATTGTACGTCTCTTTGGTTGTGAGAGTTTGAGGAGAATTCATCCATCGATTTTATCTCTCCACAATATTGTAACATTGGATGTATCTTATTGCTACGAATTAGAGAGCCTTGAAAGTGAGACTCATTTAGAATCTCTTTCTATGGTCGATACTTCCTTGTGTCGTATGCTCAAGAAATTCTGTTTGTCATCAAAGAAATTGAGAGAAATAACGCTTCAAGGAACGGGTGTTGAAATACTGCATTTGCCAGTTGGACGTTGCACAGAACTTAGAGAGCTTATACTTTTTTGTGACAGATTGAGGAGTCTTCCAATAGATGATCTGTGTGGCTTGACAAATCTTAAGGCGCTTGGAGTTTATGGTTTCAGGCAAGTAATTCACACAAGGGAGCTGCACTCCCTTTTTTATGCTTGGCGTAATTTAAGAACACTACGTTTGGATAAGTGTAGTTACTTGTCAGAAATCCCTGACAATATTGACGGCTTAACAAGGTTACAATTTTTATCATTGGATGACAGTGGCGTGGAGATATTGCCAGCTTGCATTAGCCGTCTTTCAAGCTTAAAACGCATTAACCTGAGAGAGTGCAAAAGGCTGAAGTCTATACTTGGACTTCCTCCCTTTCTTGAAGAATTATATGCTGGAGGTTGCACTTCATTGGAGACTGTATCCTCCGACTCTCTACCTCGGCATCCATGTGACCTTCACTTCAGTAATTGTGTGAAGTTGGATGAGCGTTCGCTTCGCTTTATCAATGAATCAACTCATTCCACAACGACTTCATCATATTATGAGGATGACGAGGACCATTATGGTGAGGGTTGTTACGCAGGAGGTGAAGTTTGTTACGCAGGAAAAAGAGTTCCAGAGTGGATGGAATATAGACCAATGCCACAGCCTTCCAATGCTATCCAATTTACGTACAATCCTGAACCATCCCATGACATATTATTTTGTTGCGTTGCTCCTCATCATCTCGTCTCAAAGGGATTTAATCGCCTTTGGTGTGATTTCTCCATAGATGGTGACAAAAGGTACTCTGAATATCACGTGTACAAGGATGTGTATTACAAGGATGGGCATTATGAAATGGATTCGGATCATGTTTTTCTCTGGCGCAGGAACATGGGCAAAAATGATGCCGGAACAGGTAATAGTGCTAAGGTTTCATGTGAATTCTTTCTGTCATATGGGGATAAGGAGAAGGATATGGATACCAAAGTCCCTCTAGAAGCATGTGGAGTCCACGTCATATATTTCTTGGAGTCGGAGTCGGAGGTGGGTAGGAAGAGGAAGAGGGATGCAGACGAAGAAGGAGTGCCTCCCACAAAGAAACTCAAGAATAATTGTTGTGTCTCTCAACCTGCTCCCATTGGATTGGAAATGGATCGGTCGGAGCAAAACCAAGCCTCGCGTCCGTCTTGCAGTGATTGCATCTTGTTCTGACTGTGGCTGCTGCTCTCTCCCTTGCGTTCGTGAATTTTCTCTGTGTAGGAGTGGAGAAATTAAAAAAATGAAGCAGTTGAAAAGGTAAAATCTTTATTCTGTTTTTATATTTGAATAAAGGAAGAGTGCAAGAGGATGCAAGCAGATCAGAACTTGGTGTTCTGGTTTTATATTATTTGAACAAGGTTGAAGCCAGAGATAAAATATGATTCCATAAATGGATTTTTTAAAAAGTCTTCTTACTTATCTTCATCCTTAGTTACTAGCTAGTGTGAATTGTCTGATAAGTCCATCTTAATTTTTGTTCATAGTTTCACTTAACTTAACCTTGGCACAGTAACGGAGTTTCGTTGGTGTTAAATCTAAATTTAATTAACCCATTTGGCATGAATGCAGAATGAGCCATAGCAGCTAAACTAAATGCAGTCGCTTCCTGCCCCGAGCTTGTACAAAGTACAGCAAAGATGAAAAGACATTCTTACCCTCATCGATATCCATTGTTGTTAACTAATAATTATGAAAAGACACAGTGAGCATTTTGTTGTTCAATGAGGGGTGTCTTTGAACTGCTAATCATACGTAGTATCAATATTGTGACATTTTATGTTTTTAGTAGCAAAAACATTATTGTCCCTTGTACCCTATTAGCCGTTGGTTACATCTAAGCATTGTTTTGTTTTATATGGAATAAACCAATATTTCAATGTAGTGCAACTCTATCAATATATACTTGCCTTTGGTCAAGTGGCATTTACCTCTCCCCTATATATGGGAAAGACGTTGTAAATATATTATTATTATTTAACATTATTATTATTTATAATAAATTCAACAAACTTGTAAATTGTCATAAAATATAAAATAGAAAAGATATTTAAAAAACTGATTTATTATCAATATAAAAATAAATTATTATACTCTTAACTATTTTCTTATGTTTGTATATAATTTGTAACCTATTTAATTTTGATTATATTTATATTCACGTGACAAAATTAATTTAAGTGTACATTGAGTAAGAGTCATTTCTCTTAAAAGTTAACAAATTATAAATATAGGGGCTGATATATAAAATTAAAGAAAAATATAAGGACTAAATGAAAAAGTATAAAAACTTAATTAAAATGAAGTGAAATTATAAAGATTTATATATTAATTTTTTGTGCTCAAAATAATATAATTTATGTTTAGATAAATTATTATTCCAATTAAATTTTATAAAGTAAATTTGTTTAGATATATTTGAAAAAGTACGTTAAGATGTAAAATGAATATAAATAACATGGGTATTATAAAAAGAAAAAAATTAATATATAATTAAAAAAGTATAAAAACTATATATTTAATAAATTATAAATACTAATATATTTATATATATTTAATGAATAAAAATATATTTAAATATAAAATTTATGAAATAAAATAAAATTAAAAAATTTGTAGAAAGCAAACTAAAAAGTTGAAGATGTATATGAATTAGAAATCATGTATATGTAAAAAATTCTTAACTAAATAATATTAACCTAATGACCAAAAGTTGTCTCATTTTAAAAGCATAAAAAAAATAAATATTTAAGTTTAATCAAAAGTAATTTTTTGGCTGGTAGAAGTGTTAAAATCCCTTCAACGGCTTCTCAAATGGGCACGCAATAGCCAACATATTTTTAAATTAATTTTTGGTATTTTCAAATAGAAAAGTATGAGATTTTATTAGGACAAAATAAAACTCATTAAACTAAAATTTAAAAGAATACTTGCGACTTGGAGTAAAAAAATGTTTGTACCAAAAATAACTTTCCCTCCGTCTTCGTGGAAAAGCCTGCTTCAAATAGTACAGTGTGTGTCTATAACACTGTAAACCCAAAGAATATTTTTATTATTAAATATATATAAAAATTGAAATATTAATTTGTCACATGTGAAGGATTAACTCTTTTTATTAAATTTAATTTTACAAAAATTTGTTAATTACGTAAACAACAAAGCAGCTTTATTTATTTGGAGACAGTTTATTATTGACAAGAAGAAAATAAGGTTTGCATTTGAGAGATTTTCAAGACTTCCTGGATTTTTTAATTACTTTAGATAATAAAAATCCAAAAAATAAAGCATTTTTTATTTGGAATAAAAAAAAGTCGATGATCCACCCAACTATTTTTTCGTTATTTTCGTGGAAATTTCTGCTTACTTTAAATAATAAATTGAAAACAAGTATTTTTTACTTGGAAAACGCGTCCACAGGGGGAAAATCTTACATCAAAAGGAAACTAGCTAGAAAATAAAATTGAATTTCGGAGAAAAGTCTATGAACTTTCTTGTTGGGTTGGTATAGGAAATTTCTACGTACTTACTTTAAATCAGAAACAAATGCCAATCTATTTGTAATTATGGGGGAAAATTGTACATGAAACAGGAAACTAAGTAGAAAATAAAATTAAATTTCGGAGAAATTTCTATGTACTTTTTTGTTGGGTTGGTATAGGAAATTTCTATACATATAAATATATATATGCACAAAGAAAAAATATTTTTTCTAATATTATTATGTTAAATTGTTATTTAATATTTCTCTTATTTTTAAAAGAAACAATTAATTTGTCAATCCTTAAAGTTTCATCAGATTGTTAGTCTAAATTATAGACATTAGTCTTTATACACATAATCTAGTAATTAGGATAAATGTAGATAATGACTAAATGACTTGTAAATTGTCATAAAATACAAAATAAGAAAGACATTTTAAGGAAATAAAATTGATTTATTATCAATATAAAAATAAATTATTATGCTCTTAACTATCTCCTTATATCATATATAATTAGTAATCTAGTTGATTTTGATTATACTTATCTTCACGTTACAAAATTTATCCAAGTGTATGTTGAGTAAGGGCCACTTTGTCTTGATGCTATTTCTCTTAAAAGTTAACAAATTATAAAGATAGGGACTACTATATATAATTAAAGAAAACTAAAAGGACTAAATAAAAAAGTACGAAAACTTAATTAAAATGAGATGAAATTATAGGGATTTATATATTAATTTCTTTTGTTCAAAATAACAAATTAGGATATTTGTACCAGCTAATAATAAATAATCCTTGGGGAAAAATAAAACTCATTGAAATAAAATGAAAAAAGAACCCTTTTGATTTGGAGTCAAAAAGTGTCCGTACCAAGAGTAATTTACCCTGCATATTCAACCGTGGATCTGTAAAACTATAAACCCAAAAGAATATTTTCATTATTTTATTGAAATTTTATTTTAATCCTTTAAGTTTAAAAGATGTATATTAATTTATTTCATTGTATGAGACTAACTCTGTTAAATTTAACTTTATAAAAAAAATTAATTAAGTTCCTTTCAGAGAAATTTCTACATCCTTTATTTTTGGGTCGGTACAAGAAATTTCTACTCACTTTTAGGTGTGTTTGAGAAACCATAAATCATGATTTTAAAAGAATTTTTAACTCAAATTTTAATTTAAAATTTTTTTAAAATAAATAATAATATTTATTTCAAAAAAATTAGACTAAATTATATTTTAAAACCATAATTTCAAATAAGTTGGTAGGAGTAGTTTTTAGAATAGTAAAAGAGCTTATGAACTACTCAATTATTATCTTACCCTTATTTTTTATACCTTATCTCCTCTCTCTTCTTCTTTTCCATAATCTCTCATTTATTTTTTCTATTCATTTTTTGACCATCTTTTCTCTTTCTTCTCTATTCATTCTTTTTTACATTCTCTCCTCTCTTATTTTTAATAAAATTAGACTATTTTTGGTAATTTTTTAATTATAAAAATCTTTTTAATAATAATTATCTAAACACTCATTTATCTAAAACCCCTTTTTTATAAGTTATTCTCCAAAAACTCCTTTCTAAAAACTACTTAAAAACTCTTTTTTAAAAAAACTCTTTTCTAAAAATCTATCTACACCGTCACTAAACCAATAACAAAACAAAACTAACATCATCATAAGAAGAAGAAAAAAGCGTTGTTGACTAGAGTCAAAAAGATCTATTGGCAAAAAGCTTTTTTTTAAGTAAATATAGGGTATACATTGCCAGAACTAATAATTAATACTCTCATACTATAAATTTTATAAAAACTTTTAGTATTAGCTATGAAACTATTTCTACATATATTGTCATAGATTAAATCCCTGATTAAATATTTAAAAAATGTAACTAAATATTTTTATTTTTTCATGGAAGTTTCTTCCTATGTGGAACAAGAAATTTCCATCAGTTTGGAAGCAACTATAGCATGCAACGCTTTGAGTCCTTGGAACATGCAAGTTCCATCAATATTTATGGGATTTTAAGGATACCAAAGGTAATTCACTCACCAAATTGAACTCATATATGAACTGAACTAGTAGCTTCTTCAATTTCTAACTCAAATATTCAATTTTTGGAATTCAGGAAAAGTTGCCAAGCAAATTGAAAATAAAACATAACAAATTAAAGGAGCCTTTATTTATTAGCCCAAAACTATATCAGTAATAATAGATAGCATTTGAGTCCCTAAAAGATGCATGTTCTACTACTTTATTCTTTAGAAATTAATTATCACTATTTGACACCAAAACATATTTTTAAAAAACATAGACTATTTTAAAATTAGAAAACTGGTCACTCGCTAGATTTTAGACTACCCACAGTTATGCTTAGTCATTTTATATAAAGTGATAGTTGGGGAGATTTTTTTCTTAATAAAGACGGATAATATCTTTTTATTAGATGTAATGATGTTTAAGGTACCATAAATTGTTAAATATAAATATTTTTTTCAATATTTGAATATTAAATAAATGCCTTGTTTGTTTTTGTATTTCTGTTTTTAGAATAATTTAATAAAATTATTTTGAAAAATAATTTTTAGAAAAAGAAAAGAAAATTGGAAAAAGAAACTTGTTTAGAAGAACGATTATTAAAATTAAGTTGGAGAACATGGGCAAAGCATAGGCCATGGTGATGGTAGAGAATGAATGGGGAGAGGAAAGCATGTGATTGTGCAGTGACTTTGACTCAATAAGTGGTTACACAAAACAACTTTCATTGCATCTTCCTGTAAAATTATCTTTCAAATTTAAGACTGTAAAATTAAAAAAAAAAGTATTTTTGACTGAGTTGAAAAAGAATTAGGAAATTTTCATTATTTTTGTAGAAATTTTTACTTATTTTTTCTTTTTTCCCTTATTGGTACATAAAACTTTTAATTATGTTAAACCAGAAACAAAAAAGAAATATTTTTATACTATTTAGTGTATTATATCAATCAAATTATTAGGTATCTAATTTTGAGATTTATAACTATTTTCTAGTATATGTATCCTCTCTAAAAATTGAAAATTATAATAATTTAATAATACACTAACTATATATTAATAAAAAAGAAATATTTTTTAATTTTGACACATTAGAATCTAAATTAATTTATTGTTGACAATAAAAAAAGTTAAGGATTTTTTAGACTTTCTAAAAAAATTTAATTACTTTAGACAAGTAAAAAAAAAAAAATCCAAGAATAACATGTTTACTTTAAACAATAAATGTTTGCCGAATATGCATGCTCGTCAAATAATAAGAATTGCCATGAATCAACAATTGCTTTCTAATTTTATATCCATTTCGATTATTTTATTTTATACTATTTTTTAACTCTAAAATATTAGTATATCAATTATTATTTTTTAAAAAATTAAACTTAATATGTTAACATTAGAAATATTTTTCTAATATTTAAAATTTCAATATCAATATTTTTTGTTAAGATATTAGGGTTAGATGATTAACAAAAATATTTTGTATAATTAAAAGACAAAAATAAATCATTCGAAATTATTAAAGGATTGGAGATCTCAAAAGTGATCAAGCTGACTAAATTAAAAAAAAGGATTGGAGATGTACTTTTTATAGATATTAATTTTTGTATAAGATTGATAGTTATTAATTATAGGTTAGAGTATACTTGTAGTCTTTTTTTATATTTGTATTAAATTTCGTTTTAATCTTTTAAATTTAAAAAATGCACTCTTAGTCTCTTAATCCTAATATCGTTAACTTTAAAATAAAAAATACTGACTCAAATAATTTTAAATGATGACTCAGTAATTAATTACTTATAAAATATCTTTAAATTTAAATTTTAATTGTTTAATATAATTAATTTTATATTTTAAAATTAAACCAGAAAATAAGCACAAGGAGAAACAAAGGAAGCACACGGAGTTCGTGTTATGGACAAGAAGAAAATAAGGTTTGCATTTGACAGATTTTAAAGACTTCCTTGAGTTTTTAATTACTTTAGATAATAAAATTCCAAAAAAAGAAAAAGAAAACATTTTTGACTTGGAATAAAAAAATGTTGATGACCCATCCAACTATTTTTCATTATTTTCTTGTTAAACAATAAATGTTTGCTGGCATAATAGAATGCTTATCAATCAATATTGCTTTTAGAAAAAGCTTAAACCTAAATTTAAAATTTAAGTTTAGGCAAAATTTAGGTTTTGAAAAATTTTAAAATAAATAGGTATATTTGTTCAAACAAATTTTTAGACTAAACAATATTTTAAAACTAAAATTTTAGATAAATTGGTTATAATAGTTTATAGAATAGTAAAAGAGTTTATGAACTAATCAATTACTATATTACTCCTATTTTTTCTTACACATTTTCTCCTACTTTTTTTACACATTCTCTCCTCTCTCATCTCTCCTACTTTTTCTTACATCATCTCTCATTTCTTTTCTTACACCCTCTCTCCTCTAATCTTTTATTGAGTTATCTCTCTTCATTTAATACTCATGCTATTTTTTATAATTTATCAATAATAAAAGTACTTCTGAAAATAACTATTTAAACACTCATTTATTTGAAATTACTTTTTTTTATAAACTCTTCTCTAAAAATTATTTTCTAAAAATTGTCTAAAAATATTTTTTTTCATAATCCATTTTCTAAAGTTTATCTAGGACATAATATCGCCAAATTGACTTTTAAGTCTTGTGAAGATAAGATTTGATTTTAGACACTCCCACCAATTTCGTATTCATATAATCACTTCTCGGATGCTATTTATTTAATTGGAAGAAATTTTATTTTGATTCCATTGATAAGTTAATAAGAGAATTTTTTATATAAATATATTATTTTATTTTTATTTATTTATATTAATTTTACTTTTATTAGGTATAATATATATTAAATAGGGATAAAATTAAAATGTTATTAATTTTTATAATAAAATTAATAAGATTTAAAATTTTTTTAGTGTTTGATATGTGTGAAATATATTGAGAGTGACTTATAAATAAGATTAAAGATATATATGTTTTTATTTAGAAATTTTTTATATTGAGAAAAGTTATTATATGTAAAGTTTGCAAATAAGAAATATAAATCACTTGCAACCTATTACTCGTGTCATTAACTTTGTAATTGAAGGATAACACTTGTGTCTTCTCACAAAATTAAAGACTTAATTATTGAATTGTCATAATTAATTAATATTTTCAAAACTTAATTACATAATAATGAAGAAGTCTTGGGACCGAATGAAGCTCTTTAAAATAAAATGAAAAACAAGTACTTTTGACTTGGAAAAGGGGTCCGTGCCAATCTATATTTAATTATGGGGAAAATCCTACATCAAAGAGGAAACTTCTGAGAAATTTCTATGTACTTTTTGGTTATGTGGGTATCGGAAATTTCTACCCAATTTAAAATTGAAACAAGACATGGGTATTATAAAAAGAAAACAATTTATGTATCATTAAAAAATTATAAAAACTATATATTTAATAAATTATAACTACTAATATATTTATATATTTAATGAACAAAAATAAAAATATATGCCAATATAAAATTTATAAAATAAAATTAAAAAAATTTGTAGAAAGCAAACTAAAAAGTTGATAATGTATATGAATTAGAAATCATGTATATGTAAAAAAATTTAACTAAATAATATTAACCTAATGACCAAAAGTTGTCTCATTTTAAAATCATAAAAAAAAAAATACCAAATATTTAAGTTTAATCAAAAGTAATTTTTTGGCTAGTAGAAGTGTTAAAAGCCCCACAACGGCTTCTTAAATGGGCAAGCAATAGCTAACATATTTTTAAATTAATTTTAGATATTTTCAAATAAAAAAGTGTGAGATTTTATTAGGATAAAATAAAATTCATTAAAGTAAATTTAAAAAATACTTGTGACTTGGAGTAAAAAAGTGTTTGTACCAAAAATAACTTTCTTTTTGGACATATTTAATATATAATACATTAGTTTAATAAGATAGAAGTTATTTTTATTTTTAGAGACAGAGTTCGATTTTTACGTTGTAAGAATTTTTATAAATTTTTTATAAATATTATTTTAATCTTAAAATTATGTTTTAATTTTAGTAAAGATAGATATAAAATCACTTAATTTTTTTAATAAAAATTAACTATTCTATCCTACTAAACATATTGTACGTCTTCGTGGAAAAGCCGGCTTCAAGCAGGACATCGTGCATGGGTAAGACTGTAAACCCAAAGAGTCTTCAAGAAAAAGCCTGCTTCAAATAGTACATCGTGTGAATGTAATAATGTAAAGCTGAAGAATATTTTTATTATTTGGTTGAAATTTCTATTTATCTGTTTTCTGTTTTGTTGGTATAGATTTTTTTTTTCATTTAAGAATAATTATCTTCTTATTAAAAATAATTAAATATTAAATATATATAAAAATTTAACTATTAATTTATCACTAGATCAACTCTTTTTTAATAAATTTAACTTTACAAAAATTTACTTTTTTAACATAATATAGCTAAATTGACTTCAAGTCTTCTCAAAAAAAGATTTGATTTTAGACACTCCTACCAACTTGGTATTAATATCATCATATTAAAAAAAATAAAAATAAAATTTATTAATTCCGTTTATAATATAATAAGAGAAATTTTTTATATAAATATATTATTTTATCTTTTATATATTTATGTTAACTTTACTTTCATTAGATATAATATATATTAAATAAACATAAAATTAAAAAATTATTAAATTTTATAGTATGTTAATGAGATTTAAGATGTTTTTTGACATTTAGTTTGTGTAAAATATATTGAGAGTAATTTATAAATAAAATTAAAGGAGTATTTTTTATATTTTTAAATTTACATTGAGAGAAGTTATAAGAAGTAAAGTTTAGAGGAAATTAAAGCTCACGGTTCAGTATATCCACTTAAGCCTGAAAACAAAATCCCGCCCAGCCTGATAAATATAGGGCATGGTCGGGCATCAAGTTGTAAAATATAACCCATATTTTTTCGTGCTTAGCACCAGCAAGGGGTTGCCCTACCCTGCCCTGCCCATAAGTACTCATTCTTTTAGTTTATTTTTTTACTTTTCTCCCTATATATTACACTTGAAAGGGAGAATATGATAGCTACTGATGACTAAATGGTCATTTTAGAAATATAAGTAGTTAAATAAGTAAGTTGCGTCTTTTAATATTTATAACTATATTAATTTTTTTCTTTAACTTTACTAATTGTAATATAATTATATTATAAATTATAACTGTTTATTTTATTTTTTTTAGATGCTTCATCCTTATCAATATTTAGAAAATTAATACAAAGTTACAATTATAAATTATTTAAATTTTAAAATTTTTTTTATATGCAATGAATTTTAATACTTTAATTATTATCTTTTTGTTGTCTTATTTTTAGTGAATTATAAATATTATTTAACTCTTGAAGACATATAAATATGATATTGTTTTAGAAGTTTATAATTGTAGGTTGTTTTTCACAACATGAGTATGACATTACAATTTGAGTATGCTCAACCTGCCCACGCCTAATCCACCTATGTCTAGTCTAAAATAGTTAGAGTTTTTATCCGGTAAAATTAGGTATTGAGTTATAAAATATAACTTATATTTTTTTTAAGTAAGATATCAAATAAAGAATTGCCGTGAACAACCCATGAGGAAATGAATGGGGTAAAAATGATGAACCCAAATAAGGAATATAAATCACATGCACCCCTTTACAAGTGTTATTATCTTTGTAATTGCTGGATAACACACATCTTATGAACAAATTAAAGTCTTAATTATTGAATAGTCATAATTAATTAATATTTTCAAAAATTAATTACATAATAATCAAGAAGCCTTGGGGCCCAATGAAGCTCTTTAAAATAAAATGAAAAACAAGTATTTTTGACTTGGTAAACGTGTCCAGGGGGGACAAATCGTGCATCAAACAGGAAACTCACTAGAAAATAAAATTGAATTTCGGAGAAATTTGTATGAACTTTATATTTATATGGCAATATTAATTTAAATATAAATTGAGTAAGACGCACCTTATGATATTATTTCTCTTATAAATTAACAAATTATAAATATAATGACTAATATGTATAATCATAAAATTATAAAGACTGAATAAAAAAGTACGACAACTTAATTAAAAATGAGTTGAAATGGTAGAGATTTATATATTAACGTTCTCTTCAAAAAAATAACAACATGATATTAGGTGATCAGTAAGACTATAAACCCAAAAGAATATTTTCATTGTTTTATTGAAATTTCTATTTTTATCCTTTATATTTATATTAAATTTTATTTTAATCATTTAAATAAAAATATTGATGACCCAACTATTTTTCATTCATTTTGTAACTGTTGGATAAGACTTTTATATTCAAAAAAAATTAAAGTCTTAACTATTGAAATAGTCACAATTGAATATTATTTTCAAAAATTAATTGCACAATATTGGACAAGTCTTGGGGACCGAATAAAGCTCTTTAAAATAAAATGAAAAACAAGTATTTTTGACTTGGAGTCAAAGCGTGTCCGTATTAATCTATTTTTAATGTACGGTGAAAAATCCTACATCAACCAGGAAACTAAAAAAACATTGACTTTCAGAGAAAATTCTATGAACCTTATGATTGGGTTGGTCTAGGAAATTTCTACCCACTTTAAACCAGGAACAAAACAGGACAAAAAAGTCATAAGGAAAAAAAAATGTCATTGACTAGGAGTCAAAAATAGCTATTGGCAAAATGTTTTTTTTTAAAGATACTATAAGATGCAATGACTAATATCCTGATACTATAAATTTCTCAAAGAACTTTAGTATTGGTTATTAAATCTTTTTTATGTACACCCTCATAAATTGAATTCTTAACTAAATATTTAAAGAATTAGGAAAAAATTAACTATGTTAGAACATATGATTTATCCTGAAAGTTTTCATTATTTCATGAAAGTTTCTTCCTATTTTGAACAAGAATTTCCATAAGTTTGGAAGCAAGCATGCAACGTTCGAGTCCCTGGGACATGCATGTTCCATCAATATTTATGGGATTTTAAGGATACCAAAGGCAATTCACTCCCCAAATTGAACTCATAATTAGTTACATCTTCCATTTCTAACTCAAATATTAAAGACTAACAATAAAGTGATGGTTGGGGAGATTTTTTAGTTTTTTTTATAAAGACTAACAATATCATTTTATTAAGGATAATTATATTTAAATTATTATTAAATATTAAATATAATTTTTTAATATTTATATATTAAAAAATACCTTTTTTTATATTTCTGTTTTTAGAATAATTTTATAAATTTATTTGTAGAAATAAATTTTGGAAAAAAATAAAAATAAAATTGTTTAGAATAACAATTTTTAAAATTACGTGGGAGAGGGAGAGACAAACAAGGGCAAAGCATAAGCCATGGGGATGGTAGAAAATGAATGGGGAGATGAACGAAGCATGTGATGGTGCAGTCGTTTTTTACTGTCAGGTGATTGATGGTTGTACGAAAAACAAATAATTTTTTTATGAGATTATTTAGATAAAAGTTTAAAAAAATTATAATTTTTTTAATAACTTTTTAAAAAATAATTTTTAGAAAAGAGTTTTAAAAAAAATAGTTTTAAATAAATAAGTGTTTATATAGTTATTTTTAGAAGTACTTTTATTATTGGTAAATTATGAAAAAAATATGATTATTAAATATATGATAGAGAAAAGATGAGAGATGAGAGAGGGTGTAGATGAGAGATGAGAGATGGTGTAGATGAGAGATGAGAGAGGGTATAGATGAGAGATGATGTAAAAAAAATAAAGAAAATAGAGAAGGTGTAGAAAAGAAACTAGAGATGAGAGATGGTGTATAAAAGAAAGAGATATAGTGTAAGAAAAAGGTAGATGTAATATAATAATTGGTTAGTCTATAAACTATTTTATTGTTCCATAAGCTACTCTGACCAATCTATCTGAAATTTTAGTTTTAAACCATGATTTAATATAAAAGTTCTTTTGAATAAATATAGTTATTTATTTTAAAATTTCTTAAAATTAAAATTTTGCTTAAATTTAAATTTAAAATTTAGATTTGAAGAATTTCTAAAAATACACTATGGGCTTGTTTGGTTTTCACCAAATCATAGTTTTAAACGCCCTTTTAGGGTAAAACTTTAGTTTGGAGAAATTTTAAAATAAACAACCATATTTGTTCAAACAGGCTTTTAGACTAAACTATTGTTTAAAATCAAGGTTTCAGATAATCTAGTAAGAGTAACTTATATAACAGTAAAATAGCTTATGAACTAACCAATTACTATATTACCCCTACTTTTTCTTACACCCCCTCCTACTTTTTCTTATACCATATCTCCTCTCTCCTATTTTTTCTTACACCCTCTCTCTTTTCTTTTTTATACCTTATCTCTTTTCTTTCTTATACCCTATCTTCTCTTATATCTTATCTCTTCTCATTTAATACTCGTATCATTTTTCATAATTTATCAATAATAAAATTTTATAATTTAACTATCCAAATACTCATTTATTTAAAATTATTTTTTTTACAAACTCTTCTCCAAAATCTCTTTTCTATAAACTGCCCAAAAATCCCTTTTTTTATCATAAGTTTATTTTCAATATCTTATCTAAATGATCCCTATAAGTGGTTGTATGGAACTACTTTCCCTGCATCTTCTTAGAAAATCAACTTCCAAATTTAAGACTATAAAATTCAAAAAAAGTATTATTGAAAGGATTTTCATGACTTCCTAATTTTTTTAATTACTTTAGACAAGAAAAGATCCAGAAAAAGAAGAAGCATTTTTTACTCCGAGTCAAAGAGTTGATCACATTTCATAAAACAAAAAGTTGTTGACAAAACTTTTTCATTATTTTCGTCAAAATTTTCACTCATAAACGAGAAAAATCCGCCAATGTGCATACTCATCTCGTGTTTGGCATTGACAAAAGTAATTTTTTATCTAATCTTTGTAAATTGAAATTGAAGTAAAAATAATATAATTTATATTAAGATAAATTATTATTCCAATTGAATTTTATAATGTGAACTTGTTTACATGATATTTTAAAAAGTAAGTTGAGATTAAAATGAATACAAAAATATGGATATTATAAAAAAATTAATGTATCATTAAAAATTATAAAAACTAAAAACTATATATTTAATAAATTGCAAATGCTAATATATTTATATTTATATATATATTTAATGAATAAAAATATATGTAAATATAAAATTTATAAAATAAAATTAAAAAATGTTTAGAAAGCAAACTAAAAAGTTGATGATGTATATGAATTAGAAATCATGTATATGTAAATTTTTTTAACTAATAATATTAACTTAATGACCAAAAGTTGTCTCATTTTAAAAGCATAAAAAAATATACCAAAAGTAATTTTTTGGCTGGTAGAAGTGTCAAAAGCCCTTAACGGCTTCTTAAATGGGCACGCAATAGTAGGAGTGTTCAATTAATTCTCATCCCGAGGGATTCATCTCAGTCCTAATGATATTGGAACGGATCTATCTTATCTTAATAAGAATTGGGACGGGTATAAATAATTTTTGGGATAGGATCGATCTTGACTTGACCCTTGAGTCATCCCATCCTAATATTTTTGTATTTATTTTTTTTAAATAATAACTTTCAGCCCTCCCTCATTCTCCCTTGCTTTACTTTCCATCTTTCACAGTTTCACTCCTAGTTTCAACCCTAGCATAGTCTTCCTTCCTCCCCCTATCGCTCAGTTTACTTTCAGCCCTCAATTCACTTCAGAACCGCTTCATCTTCAGTAACTACCGCCCGCTGCTACCTGTGACCCCGACTATCTCTCCTCTCAACTTCAGTACATCGTTGTTGTTTGCCTCAGACATTGAAGGTAAGTGACCTTCCGTCTTGTTACTCCTTCAGTTGTTGGATTTTCTTATAGTTGTATTTATTAATATGTATTACCCTCTTTTTTTGTATCGTTCATCATACAACTAGCATGAGTTGCTCGTGTGACTTGGCCAGAGGGTGGGGTTGGAGAGTAAGATTGGAAATTGTGATCATTGTTGAGAGAAGTGAAGGCCTTAAGGGTTTAGTCTTGAACAAAAAATGTTTATGAATTCATGAATCTCGTTCAATCCTTTGTATTTGTATGTAGCATGTTGAGGGGAACTTGTATGCGTTGAGCCCTTGGATTGTATAGAGTTTATGAAAGAAGAAAAAAGTATAACATCAGCATTCTTATTTATTTACCTCTTACAAGTTAATTAAAACAATGTTATAGATACCTTTGTGCGTTGAGCCCTTGGATTATATTGGACGTCGTATGTGTGTGTGATGACATTGAGGAAATGGCTTGACACAAATTATAGGATGGTGAGATTTTTATTTTATTTGACTGTTGATAGTTAATACTAGGAAAAAGAGTTCTACACATACTGGGACAAAACAAAGTTACTGTCCATATGTGGGTTTCTAAAATGATTTGTTGTATGAATGACTTTGTGAATGATAGGTTTGAGCTGTCCTAGAGTTAGAAGTGAATTTTAAGAAATTGTGTTTGGAAGACTTTTCTTGAATGCCTTATGTTCTCATTAATGTTTGTCATTAATTCTTTTTAATCCATGATACTCAACATGGGACTAGACTCCCATGCTAGATATAAGTTGTAAAAAAATTCCTTTAGTTTCTGTAAAGGTTTCAACTGTCGTAGCTCATGAACTGGCTCATCAATGGTTTGGTAATCTTGTTACAATGGAGTGGTGGACACATTTATGGCTGAATGAAGGTTTTGTAACATGGGTAAGATTTATAGTTCATATATTATTGTATCATTGCTATCATAGTGTCTCATTCTTGAAACAGAGCCATTAATAAAAAAATGAAGCTCAAGTCTTATTCCATACATAAAAAAAACCCAGATTATAATGATATCATATCAGTTTGTTTCTCTCACTAACTTTTGCCTCTATACCTATATCTTTCCTTTTGCATTTTAAATTTAAGCCCTTGATGAATATTATCGGATGAAATATAGTCTTATTAGTTATGTATGTTTTCTGCAGGGATCTTTTGGTGAAATTTTGAAAGCACATTGGCAGGGAACACCTGTTAAAATTTTGAAAGCAGATTGGTGATGTAAGATTCATTCTTCTTGCTTTTTAAGCCTATGAAGAGGGAGTTCCTATGTTTTCTCTCTAAAATGTCTTCAAATGGAGTCTTTGCTGAGATTTTAGATGCAGATGTGTACAAGTATTACTCTGATAGTGCATGGAAGAAATCTTCTTCTTCAAAAAACTGTTTCCATCATCAATCCTACCACCAGAAAGACTTAGTACAAAGTTTAGGTTAATTTATGTACGATATGGATGTTAGCTTCTTCCTTTTCCTTAATTTCTAGCTCTCTCATGCATTTCAAGTCTCAAATTCAGTTCACTCTTTATAACTTTTTTCTTCATCTTTGAATGCCATTGTATGCTTGAGTAGTCTGCGACTTGCGTTAGTAAATTAGTGCCACTATGTGCTTGAAGCTTGCATGCTGTTAAATGTACTAAGAAATGGTTTACATTATGTATATGACAGGGTATGAAGGACAGTGGAATTGGCCCCTAAGGCATAACCAACAGCATAAACATAATTACTAAGTTATATTTATTTTTAAAATATATTAAAAATTTGGGGAATTACCGTCTTGAACCCGTCCCGATCCCGATCAGGACCGGGACAAGCTCGGGACGGGACGGGACACGGGGCAGGGGTGTCCCAGTCCTGACCCGTCCCGTGAACACCTCTACGCAATAGTCAACATATTTTTAAATTAATTTCAGGCATTTTCAAATAGAAAAGTATAAGATTTTATTGGGACAAAATAAAACTCATTAAACTAAAATTTAAAAGAATACTTGTGATTTGGAGTTAGGGTTGAGCAATAGGTGGGGCGGGCTGGCCCGATAGTCCGCCCGTGGCCCCGTCCATTTATTTTTTTTCTAGGCACATGTTAGCCCATGTCCATACTCTAATTCATTTAAACCCGTATTAAACGAGCTGTACTGAACTCGTTTGGGCTCTAACATGTATGTGCAGCGTATTTATCAAAGATAAAAATATTTTTCTATTTAAACCCATTTGAAGTTCTAATAACAATGAGAGTAAAATAACAATAGTACATGCATAATATGATTGTTCATCCAAAAATCAGAAAATAAAATACCATAATAATAACTATAAGTTTATAACAACACAGTTATAATGTTCACATAATATAATCATTCATAATCTTAATTATTCAATTGGATTATGATTATAAATCATCTACATTATATTTACTTGTGATGGTTGTAGACGGAACTGTCTCTACCTCTACAAAATAAATTTTAAAAAGTATATTAGTATGTAATAAAAATAAATTTAAATAAATATAATGTAATAAATTAAATAATAAATTAATAAAAAATATATAAACAGGCTATGAGCTACCCGATAAACGATCTTATCAATCTTTTATAAATATTCTTTCAACCTTAAAATTAAATTAGAATAGAAGATGGTTAACAACCCACAAAACCTTTTTAATTAAAAACAAATCTTTCATCCTATCTATCAAGTATACCGTACATCTTCCTGCTTCAAACAGTACATCGTGGGTCTGTAAGACTGTAAGCCCGAAGAATATTTTCATTATTTGGGTGAAATTTCTACTTATCTGTTTTCCGTTCTGTGGGTATAGAGTTTTTTTTATTAAATATAATTATTCTCTTATTAAAAATAATTAGATATTAAATATATGCAAAAATTTAAACATTAATTTGTCACTGGATAAACTCTTCTTATTAAATTTAACTTTACAAAAAAGTTGTATTTTCAACATAATATCGCCAAATAGACTTCAAGTCTTCTTCTTTAGGTAAGATTTGATTTTAGACACTCCCAATAATTTAGTATTAATATAATCATTATTCACGCCCTATTTATAAAAATGGGAGAAATTTTATTTCAATCCCATTTATAAAATAATAAAAGAAATTTTTATAAAGTTTATTTTAATTATATTTATAAAGAGAATTTTCTTATATAAATATACTATTTTACTTTTTATATATTTATGTTGATTTTATTTTTATTATGCATAATGTATATTAAATAAAAGTAAAATTTAAAATTATTAAATTTTACAGTATGTTAATGAGATTTAAGATGTTTTTTGGGACTTATTCTATATAAAATATTGAGAATAATTTATAAATAAAATCAAAGGAATATTTTTTTTTATTTTTCAAATTTTCTACATTGAGAGTAGTTATAAGATGTAAAGTTTGGATTAAATGAAAGGGGTAAAAATGATGAACCCAAATAAGGAATAATTATGACAAAATTAAAGTCTTAATTATTGAATCGTCATAATTAATTAATATTTTCAAAAATTAATTACATAATAATCAAGAAGCCTTGGGGCCGAATGAAGCTCTTTAAAATAAAATGAAAAACAAGTATTTTTGACTTGGAAAACGTGTCCGGGGGGGGGGAATCGTGCATCAAACAGGAAACTCACTAGAAAATAAAATTGAATTTCGGAGAAATTTGTATGAACTTTTTTGTTGGGTTGGTATAGGAAATTTCTATATATATATATATATATATATATATATATATATATATATATATAATTACTGGAGTTACTTTATTGGCTTCCCGGAACTTTCAAATTTCATGGCTAAAGTTTTCATTGTTTCAGTTTCATGGACTGGTACATATAAATATAGGGAGTGGTATATATAAGGACTAGTACATTTAATTATAAAAGGACTACCCATTATTATCCATGGGTTTAGCTGGCGAATGGGTGAGACATGCTACTATTTGGACCATGTTCGAACCCTAGGGAGTATCACTTTGTTATGGTTCCAGTCGCGGCGCTTAGGGAGGCATCCTAGTTCTTGGGTGCCTAGGTTTACGCCTGAGGATAATAGACGGCTCGCCCTGCCCGACATTGGTATCGCCTAAGAGGAAGGGAGACTTCGTCTTGCTCTTGGATTATGGGTGAGCCCAACCCCTTTCTAAAAATTATTGTATAAAAAAAATTATAAAAGGCCTAAATAAAATAGTATAAAAGCTCAATTAAAATGAGGTGAAATTATATGGATTTGGATATTAATTTCTCTTGTTCAAAATAACAAATTCGAATATTTATGCCACGTAATAATAAAGAAGAAAACAAGGCTTGTATTTGACAGATTTTAAAGACTTTATGGAGTTTTTAATTACTTTAGATAATAAAAATCTAAAAAATAGAAAGAAAGCATTTTTGCACCGAGTCAACACCAGTAGATGACCCCACTATTTCAATTATTTTCGGGGAAATTTCTGCTTACTTTAAACAAGAAATATCCACCGACACAATGGGAATACTCAACAATCAGCATGTAAGCCCAAATTGACTTCAAGTCTTCTCAAGCCAATATTCGCTTTTACACAATCCCACCAATTACGGTATTAATATTTTCACTACTTTTTTTATTAAAAAAAATTTCATCTAAGGGCTCCTATAGAAAATTAATATAAGATTTCTTCTAAATAATTATGAAATTTCTCTGCACCTCTAAGGATTAAAGTGAAATTAAATTTTATATACAAAAAGATATTTGTGCCCTTTGTTCAATTTAACAAATATTAAAGTTATTGATTCTTTTATATTTATTATTAATTATTTATTTTTTATTATAAATCTCCTTATTTTAGCATGTTCCTTATTTTAGCATGTAAAGTTTTGAGCAAATGAAAGGGGGGAAAAGTGATGAGCCTAAATGAGAAATATAAATCACATGCACCCCTTTACTCGTGTCATTAATTTTGTAACTGATGAGGAGAACCTGCGTCTTCAACAAAATTAAAGGCTTAATTATTGAATCATCATAATTAATTAATATTTTCAAAAATTAATTAAACAATAAGAGAGAAGCCCTGGGACCGAACACGTCTTTTGTGTGTTTTTTTTTTAAAAAAACAACTCAAAACGCGGGCGTACCAGTCAATTTTTAATGCATAGTGAAAAATCCCACATCAAACTGGAAACTAAAAACAAAATTGACGTGGGAAGAAATTTCTATGTACTTCTTTTTTTGGGTTCGTACGGGAAATTTCTACCCAATTTAAACCAAAAACAAAACTAGACAAGAAACATCACTGGAGGCACTTTTTTCTTCTGAAGAAATTCTTGGATAAAAAAGATCTAGCGGTGTAACTTTTCATTATTTCATGGAAATTTCGGCCTTTTTTGATTTAGCCACATCCGCCAAGTTATTTATATGGTCTTTCTCCCTCATTTACAAACAAGTTCAATGCTATTCTTCTTTTCTTTTTCAAAAATAATCAAACAACCTATCAAACATTGTTTCTCTTTTTTGTGCTCCACCAATGGCTGCCTCTACTTCTGCTTCTTCTTCCCATGTTCTTTGTCGAAAATACGAAGTTTTCATCAGCTTTCGAGGTTCAGATGTCAGATATGGTTTTCTCCACCATTTGACAAAGCAGTTGCGTGATAAGTGCATAGATGTGTATGTGGATGACAGGCTCGAGAGAGGGGAAGAAATATCTTCGGCACTTGTGAAAGCAATAGAAGGATCTGTGATTGCTCTGGTTATATTCTCGAAAGATTATGCTTCTTCAAAGTGGTGCTTGGAAGAGCTTGTCAAAATCATGGAATGTAAGGATGCTAATCAACAGATTGTGATACCAGTTTTCTACCATGTAGATCCATCAGACGTCAGGCATCAAAAAGGCACTTATGCGGAGACATTCACTCATCTTGAACACAAGTTTAGGAATAACGTGGAGAAGTTACAAATTTGGAGATCTGTCTTAAACAAAACCGCACACTTATCCGGTTACCATTCATCAAATTTCCAGTAAGTTTGTTTTCATTATTCAATATTTTCATTTTATATAATCTTAATTTCATAAGCTTTCTCTTAGTATCCTCAAAACAATTTGAAATATTGTAAAATCATATAAAAACTATGTATAATATTTGTTATTTCTACAATGAGTAACTTGTAATTTTATTTGTTTTTTATACACTAGGGATGAATCTGAGCTCATCGATGCAATAGTTGAAAATGTTTTGACAAAATTGGAAGATAACAACCCGTTTGTGCTAAGATCCCAGTTCGTCGGATTTCATAAAAATTTTACAAGTATTGAGTCGTTAATGGAAATTAACCCACAAGATGTTCGAGTTATTGGAATTTGGGGCCCTGGTGGGATAGGAAAAACAACCCTTGCTCGAGTTATATTTGATAAATTTTTCCCTAAATTTGAAAGTCACTGTTTCTTAGAAAAGGTGAGAGAATTAACAACAGAGGATGCTTTGAGTTATTTGTGTCAAAAGCTTCTTTTTTTGCCATTAGACCGAAAAGATCACATAAATATGAAAGACGCAATGAGAAGGTTGCAAAGGAAAAAGGTCTTAATTGTGCTTGATGATGTCGACAATCCAAAGCAACTAAAAGATTTATCCGGACAACACCTCTTAGGACCTGGCAGCATAATCATTGTAACAAGTAGAAACATACATGCTCTGAGGAGTGGAGGGATTAATGACAAATATATACACGAAGTTGAGGAATTAACGTTTGAAGATTCACTTGAACTTTTCAGCAGACATGCTTTCAATCAAAGTCATCCCAACGAGGGATATCAAGAGCTTTCAAAAGGAACAGTTGCCTTTGCTAAAGGCATTCCTTTAGCTTTAGAAGTTTTGGGTTGCCATCTTTGTTCTAGAGATAAAGCCTATTGGGAAAGTGAGCTTGTTAAAGTCCAAAAGTACCCCCATCCAGATATTCAAAATATATTGAAGATAAGTTATGATGGGTTAGATGTTGAGGATAAGGAAATATTTTTAGACATTGCAATTTTTTTCGTGGGAGAACAAAAAGATCGCATTACTTGTGTGCTAGAGGCTTGTGGTTTCAACGCAGTTAGTGGAATCCAAAACCTTATGGATAAAGCTCTCGTAAAAACATATTGGCACGACAACATTGCAATGCATGATTTGATACAAGTAATGGCTGAGCAAATAGTTCGCGAGGAACGTGAGGGATGTATAAAAACTCCTGAAACACGTAGCCGATTGAAAGATGCAAATGAAATCCTTGATGTTTTGGAAAGTGACATGGTAAGTGAAAGATACATCAATGTATCTTTTATTTTAATTTTTTGAAAGATTTTTTTTTAAACTTTAATGTTTACTTTATTTCTTTCTTGTTTAGGGATCTGATAAAGTTGAAGGCATTATGTTGGATCTGCAACAAATCAAACATTTACAATTGAGAGCGAACATCTTCACAAAGATGAAAAAATTAAGAATCCTCAAATTTTTTGGTTTTTCACCAACATGGTCCAATAACAGTACATATATAGATAGAGCTTCCTGATGGTCTTGACTATTTACCTGATAAGTTAAGGTATTTTCATTGGGATCATTATCCATTGAAGTCTCTGCCTTCAGGCTTTTGTCCTAAAAACCTTGTTGAACTTCACATGCCAAACAGCAATGCTACCAAACTTTGGGATGGAGATGGAGTACCGGTACGTACTTTTATACCAATGTATATTCTATATCTTCAGTCTAATTTAATTTTTTAAGGTTTTTTGGGTAATTGTTTTTCCTTCCATTGTCATCACAGGATCTTGGGAATCTGAAGATAATAAATTTGAGTTGGTCCGGAAAATTGGTGGAGTTGCCTGATCTCTCTGAGTCACGTAAGCTTGAAATTGTAAATCTCTCAGGTTGTGGAAGTTTGACCCGTGTTCATCCATCTATTTTATCTCTCCGCAGTATTGTTGAATTGGATGTATCTGGTTGCGATGAATTAGAGAGCCTTGAAAGTGATACTCATTTGGAATCTCTCTCTACGGTTAATACTTGGTTTTGTGGTATGCTCAAGAAATTCTGTTTGTCATCAAAGAAATTGAGAGCAATAGATCTTCTACAAGGTCCTGTTGAAATACTGCATTTGCCAATTGGACGTTGCACAGAACTTAGAGAGCTTCAACTTAATGGTACAAGATTGAGGAGTCTTCGAATAGATGAGCTGTGTGGCTTGACAAATCTTGAGGTGTTTGTAGTTTATGATTTCAAGCAAGTAATTCACACAAGCGAGCTGCACTCCCTTTTTGATGCTTGGCGTAATTTAAGAAGACTATTGTTGGAAGGATGGAGTGACTTGTCAGAAATCCCTGACAATATCAAGGGCTTAACAATGTTAAATGAATTATCATTGGCGGGCTCTAGTGTGGAGATATTGCCAGCCTGCATTAGCCGTCTTTCAAGCTTGAAATACATTACCCTTAGAGGCTGCAAAAAGCTGAAGTCTATGCTTGGGCTTCCTCCCTTGCTTAGAGGATTATATGCGGCAGATTGCACTTTATTGGATACTGTATCCTCTGACCCTCTACCTTGGCGTCGATGCGACCTTGACTTCCGTAATTGTGTGAAGTTGGATGAGCGTTCGCTTCACTTTATCGAGGAATTAACGCATGCCGCAATGACTTCATCCTATTATGAGGATGACGACTATTATGTTGAAGTTGGTTCCACAAGATGTGAAGCTTGTTACCCAGGAAGCGGAGTTCCAGAGTGGATGAAATATAAACCAATGCCACAGCCTTCCAATGCTATCCAATTTACTTACAATCCTAAGCCATCCCATGACATATTATTTTGTTGCGTTTCTCCTCATCATCTCGTCTCAGGGGGATTTAATCGCCTTTGGTGTGATTTCTCCATAGATGATAACCTATGGTACTCTGAATATGCAGAGGACAAGGAAGAGGATTTTGAAATAGATTCGGATCATGTTTGTATCTGGCGCATGAAAATGGGCAAAAATGTTGTCGGAACAGGTAATAGTGCTAAGGTTTCATGTAAATTCTTTCTGTCATATTGTGTTGAGGAGAAGCATATGGTTACCGAAGTCCCTCTAGAAGCATGTGGAGTCCGTGTAATATATTTCTCGGAGTCGGAGTCGGAGTCGGAGTGGGAGTGGGGGTCGGAGCCGGAGCCGGAGCCGGAGCCGGAGCCAGAGTCGGAGTCAGAGTCAGAGTCAGAGTCGGATTTGGAGCTGGAGGTGGGTAGGAAAAGGAAGAGGGATGCAGACGAAGAAGGAGTTCCTCCCACAAAGCAACTCAAGAATAATTCTCCTGTTGGATTGGAATTGGAGTAGGGGTTTGGTACTACAAAAAGCAAGAAATCTCATGATGACTTCAACTGTCACCCATTGCAACTCAAATTTCTACAAAAGGACCCCTAACTCATACACTTCCTTTGATATTAATTGTTACAGGTATCTCTCGCTTCTTTCCTTATTAATTACACCACTTTGTACTATTTAACTTCTATCCTAACTTAAATTTTCTAAAGTTTGATGAAATAAAGGCCATTTATCCTATTACTAATTCAAATACACAGATTTGTTGCATTATAAGAATTTTATAGTTTTGATGGAAGATTTAAGGAACAAGACAAGACAAAAAAATCATAAGGAAAAAAAAATGTCCTTGACTAGGAGTCAAAAATAGCTATTGGCAAAATGTTTTGTTTTAAGATACTACAAGATTGCAGTGACTAATACCTGATACTATAGATTTTTCTAAGAACTTTAGTATTGGTCATTAGGCTTTTTTTTTTTTTTTTATATACACCCTCATAAATTGAACTCTTAACTAAATACCTAAAAAACTAGCTAAAAACTATGTTAGAACTTATGATTTATCAGCGAAGTTTTCATTATTTCATGGAAGCTTCTTCCTATTTTGAACAAGAAATTTCCATAAGTTTAGAAGGAAGCATGCGACGTTTGAATCCCTGGAACATGCAATTTCCATCAATATTTATGAGATTTTAAGTATACTAAAGGTAATTCACTCACCAAATTGAAAATGACTTATTAGCTTCTTCAATTTCTAACTCAAATATTCAAGAAAAATTGCCAAGCAACTGAAAATAAAACAGAGCAAAGGAGCCTTTATTAATTAGACCAAATCTATATATCTGGAATAATATAGTTAGATAGTATTTGAGTCCCTAAATGATGCATGTTCTCCAAGTTCAGTCTTTAGAAATCAATTATCAGTCTTTGACTCCAAAACATGTTTTTAAATATATTTTCTTCATTTTTAGTTTTTTTTAAACACAAACTATTTTAAATTCAGAAAACCGTTCAATGGCTAGATTTTGGACTACCTAACAGTTGTAGCTTACCCATTTTACATTAAGTGATGGTCGGGGAGATTTTTTCTTTTTTTTTTTATAAAGACAGATAATATTATTTTATTAGGATAATTATATTTAAAGTACTACCAAGTATTAAATATAAATATTTTTTTTAATATTTGAATCTTAAATAAATTCCTTGTTTGTTTTTATATTTCTGTTCTTAGAATAATTTTGTAAAATTATTTTTAAAAATAAGTTTTAGAAAAAAACTAAAAGAAATTTTTTTAGAATAAAAATTTTTTAAAATTAAGTTAGGGAGGGAAAGACAAACAAGGGCAAAGCATAAGCCATGGGGATGATAGAAAATGAATGGGGAAAGAAACGAAAAATGTGATTGATGGTTGTATGAAAAACAAATAACTTTCACTTTGACTCTATAAGCGGTTGTATGGAACTACTTTCCCTACATCTTCATGGAAAATCATCTCCCAAATTTAAGACTATAAAATTCAAAAAAAAAAAGTATTATTGAAAGGATTTTAATGACTTCCTAATTTTTTTTTAATTACTTTAGACAAGAAAAGATCCAAGGAAAAAAAAGCATTTTTGACTCAGAGTCAAAGAGTTGATCACATTTCATTGAAAAAAAAGAGTTGTTGACAAAACTTTTCATTATTTTCGTCGAAATTTCCACTTATAAACGAGAAAAATCCCCCAATGTGAATACTCATGCCCAGTTTGGTATCAACAAAAGTAATTCTTTTTATCTAATCTTTGTAAATTGAAATTGGCATAAAAATAATATGATTTTTGTTTAGATAATTTTTTATTCCAATTGAATTTTATAAGATGAACTTATTTAGATCATATTTTAAAAAATAATTTGAGATGTAAAATGACTATAAAAAACATGGGTATTATAAAAAGAAAAACATTAATGTATCATTAAAAAATTATAAAAAATATATATTTAATAAATTATAAATACTAATATATTTATATATATTTAATGAATAAAAATAAAAATATATGCAAATATAAAATTTATAAAATAAGTTAAAACAATTGTAGAAAGCAAACTAAAAAGTTGATGATGTATATGAATTAGAAACCAGTATATGTAAAAAAATTTAACTAAATAATATTAACTTAATGACCAAAAGTTGTCTCATTTTAAAAGCATAAAAAAATATACCGAATATTTAAGTTTAATCAAAAGTATTTTTTTGGCTGGTAGAAGTGTTAAAAGCCCTTCAACGGCTTCTTAAATGGGCAGGCAATAGCCAACATGTTTTTAAATTAATTTTGGGTATTTTCAAATAGAAAAGTGTGAGATTTTATTAGGATCAAATAAACCTCATTAAACTAAAAATTAAAATAATACTTGTGACGTGGAGTAAAAAAGTGTTTGTACTAAAAATAACTTTCTCTTTGGGCATGTTTAATATATAAGACGTTAGTTTAATATAGTAGAAGTTATTTTTATTTTTAGAGATATAAGTTTAATTTTTATTATTGTTGTGTGATTTTTTTTAAATTTTTTATAAATAGATTTTAATCTTAAAATTATGTTTTAATTTTAGTAAAGCCAGATATAGAATCACTTAATTTTTTTAATAAAAAATAACTATTCTAGCCTACTAAATATATTGTATGTCTTCATGGAAAAGCAGGCTTCAAACAGTATATCGTGCGTGGATAGACTGTAACCCCAAAAAGTCTTCAAGAAAAAGCCTGCTTCAAATAGTACATCGTGTGCATGTAATACTGTAAAGCTGAAGAATATTTTTTTCATTTAAGAATAGTTATCCTCTTATTAAAAATAATTAAATATTAAATATATTTAAAAATTTAACTATTAATTTATCACTAGATCAACTCTTTTTTAGTAAATTTAACTTTACAAAATTTTGTTCTTTCAACATAATATAGCTAAATTGACTTCAAGTCTTCTCAAGATAAGATTTGATTTTAGACACTCACACCAATTTGGTATTAATATCATCATCACTCACGTCCTATTTAAAAAAATAAGAAAAAGTTTATTTTAATCATATTTATAAAATAATAAGAGAAATTTTTTATAAAATTTATTTTAATTCTATTTATAAGATAATAAGAAACATTTTTTATATAAATATATTATTTTACCTTTTATATATTTATATTAATTTTACTTTTATTAGGCATAATGTATATTAAATAAACATAAAACTAAAAAATTATTAAATTTTATAGTGTGTTAATGAGATTTAAGATATTTTTTGATATTTAGTCTGTGTAAAATATATTTAGAGTAATTTATAAATATGATTAAAGGAGTATTTTTTATATTTTCCAAATTTTTTACATTGACAGAAATTATAAGATGTAAAATTTGGAGTAAATGAAAGGGGTAAAAATGATGAACCCAAATAAGGAATATAAATCACAAGCACCCCTTTAGTAGTGTTATTATCTTTGTAAATTGCTGGATAACACGCGTCTTATGACCAAATTAAAGTCTTAATTATTGAATCGTCATAATTAATTAATATTTTCAAATAGTAATTACATAATAATCAAGAAGCCTTGGGGCCTAATGAAGCTCTTTAAAATAAAATGAAAAACAAGAATTTTGACTTGGAGTCAAAGCGTGTCCGTACTAATCTATTTTTAATGTATGGTGACAAATCCTGCATCAACCGGGAACTAGAGAAAATTCTATGTACCTTATGATTGGGTTGATATTGGAAATTTCTACCCACTTTAAACCAGAAACAAAACAAGACCAAAAAAAAAAACAAATAAATAGAGCGTCCTTGACTAGGAGTCAAAAAGAGCTATTGGCAAAATGTTTTTTTACTATATTATAAGATGCAGTGTCTAATACTCTCGTATTATGGACTTCTCGAAAAACTTTAGTATAAGTCATTAGACTTTTTTTATATACACGGTCATAAATTGAACTCTTAACTAACCGTTTAGAACTTATGGTTTATGGGCCGAAGTTTTCATTATTTCATGGAAGTTTCTTCCTATTTTGAACCAGAAATTTCCATAAGTTTAGAAGCAAGCATGCAACGTTCGAGTCCCTGGAACATGCATGTTCCATCAATATTTATGGGATTTTAAGGATACCAAAGGCAATTCACTCCCCAAATTGAACTCATACATAAATTAGTATCATCTTCAGTTTCGAACTCAAATATTCAGGAAAGATTGCCAAGCAATTGAAAATAAAACAGAGCAAATTAAAGGGGCCTTTATTCATTAGCCAAAACTATATCTGGAAGATAGCATTTGAGTGCCTAAAAGGTGCATGTTCTTCTAGTTTAGTCTTTATAAATTAATTATCAGTCTTTGACTCCAAAACATATTTTTAAATATATTTCTTTATTTTTAGTTTTCTTTAAACACAAACTATTTTGAATTGAGAAAACCGTTCAATCGCTGGATTTTGGACTACCTAACAGTTGTAGCTTAGCCGTTTTTCATAAAGTGATGGTTGGGGAGGTTTTTTATTTTTTTTATAAAGACAGTTAATATCATTTTATTATGGATAATTATATTTAAAATATTATCAAGTATTAAATATAAATATTTTTTTAATATTTAAATATTAAATAAATTCCTTGTTTGTTTTTATATTTCTATTCTTAGAATAATTTTATAAAATTATTTTTAAAAATAAGTTTTGGGAAAACAAAAAGGAAATTGTTTAGAATAACAATTTTTTTAAAATTAAGTTGGGGAGGGAAAGACAAACAAGGGCAAAGCATAAGCCATGGGGATGGTAGAAAATGGATCAACGGGGAAAGGAACGAAAAATGTGATTGTGCAGTCATTTTCGACTGTCATGTGATTGATGGTTGTACGAAAAACAAATAATTTTCACTTTGACTCAATAAGTAGTTGTATAGAACTATGTTCACTGCATCTTCTTAAAAAATTATCTTTTAAATTTAAGACTATAAAATTCAAAAAAAGTATTATTGAAAGTGTTGAGAGATGGGCTAATCCACCCATAGTGGATCAGGCCTAAATTTGAGAAGCAAAATAGAGGAAACGATTTATCTTTTGAAGGGAGGAAAATGAAGGAGTGGAAGTTACAATTATCCAACTCCCCCCACCACATATACATGTGTACAGGACAACAAATGGAGTGAAGATTATCAGTTTGTGATCAACTCTTTTGCGTGTGTATTCTCTGTAGACAAGAAGAGCAAGAGGCTCTGTTTTTTCTTCTCCTCCGTTCTCCTTCCATTTCTCTCAGTGCTCTTCATTTTTCCTTAGTGCATTTGCTGTGAAAACGTACCAGAGTCCATACAAGGTGCTCCGGTTGCATGTGGGTATCTAAGTAGAAAGGAAACCATCTCAAGTACGCCCAAAAACCTTCAATTGGTATCAGGGCCAAGCCTCCAACCGGTGTGCCAGCGAGGTCGCTGGACCCTTATGAGGGGGTGAATGTTGTAAAGTCACACATTAGTTGGGAAGGGAAACGAAATATGCCTTATAAAGGTGCGGATACTTTCCTCTTGTTGACGCGTTTTCTGGGTGGCTACAGCTGCACCTAGTGAAACACACCCCTGCTCTTGGCTACAACTGCAAACATGGACAATATCTACGAGGGAGGGGTCTGGGATGTTACAATTGGTATGTTGAAAAATGGGCTAATCCACCCATGGTGAATCATGCCCAAAGTAAAGAAGCAAAATGGAGGGAACGATTTATCTTTTGAAGGGAGGAAAATAAGGGAGTGGGAGTTACAGTTATCTAACTCCCCCACCACCATATATACACATGTACAGGACAACAAATGGAGTAAAGATTATCAGTTTGTGATCAACTCTTTCGTGTGTGTATTCTCTGTAGACAAGAAAAGCAAGAGGCTCTGTTTTTTCTTCTCCTCCGTTCTCCTTCCATTTCTCTCTATGCTTTTCATTTTTCCATAGTGCATTTGCTGTGAAAACGTACTCCATATAAGGTGCTCCAGTTGCGTGTGGGTATCTAAGTGAAAGGGAAACCATCTTAGGTACGCCCAAAAATCTTCATTGGTAGCCACTGGACAAGCCTATTTGACTGAAGGTGTTGGTCATTCCCAATCAAAGCCTGAATTCAAAAAGGGTAAGAAATTTTAGAAAAATGGGAAGAAAGGCAGTCCTCCACCCAAGAAGGGCAAGCAACAGTACAAGAAGAAGGGAAAGAAAGGAGGTAAGAAAAAACTAGACCTAAAGAATGTCAAATGCTTTGCCTGCTAGAATATGGCACACGTGAATGTTCTAAATAGGCCAAGAGCGGAAAGATAACAGTGAATTATATGAATTCACATGTCTCATTTGTTTCTAGCACTGTTTTTCTGACAGAACCTATTTCTTTTTCTTGGATTATTGACTCAGGATCTACACACCACATAAGTTGAGATCGAGAATTTTTTGTGGAATACCGTCGGTTGCCATTTTAAAGCAAGTGGCTTTTTCGTTGGCAATAATGCAAGGATCGAGGTTCGAGGTATTGGCACATGCAAACTTGTTTTGCGTGGTGGAAAGACCTTGATGCTGTATGATGTGCTTCATGCTCCTGACATTCGACGGAATTTAATTTTTGTAATTTGTTTATTAGACTTTGGGTTTAATGTATACTTTTATGGTAAAGTTGCAAACATTTGTAGCAACTCAATATTTCATGGTTCAGCTTTTCGATTTCAAAAGTTCTCTATTTTGGATCTTGCTAGTGATTTTAATGTTCATGATTGCTTTGCTATTACTTCAAATAATCCTGATATGAATATTTGGCATGCTAGACTAGGACATATTAATCAAAATAAAATAATTAAACTGGCTAAAGAAGACTTGTTAGGGGTGATCTCTAATATGGATATGTCATTATGAGAAAGCTGTCTAGCTAGAAAGACTACTAGGAAACTATTCGGTAAGGGAATATGAGCTAAAAACCCGTTGCAATTAATCCATTCCGATATTAGCAGTCTAATGAGTGTGAGGGCAAGACACAGAGCTTGGTATTTTATTATCTTTATTGATAATTTTTCACGATATGGTCATGTCTATTTGATTTCACATAAGTTCGAGGCACTAGAGTGCTTTAGACGATACATGAATGAAGTAGAGAATCAAATGGACAATAGAATCAAAGCATTACATATTGATCGAGGTCGTAAATACCTTTCAGATCAATTCAAATAGCTCTGTGAAGAAAAAGGGATTATTAGACAACTAACTATCCCTGGCACACCTCAATAGAATGGGGTTGCCGAAAGAAAAAGAGAACTCTTCTAGATATAGTTAGGTCTATGATGGCTCAGGCAAACCTTCTAATTTCACATTAGGGTGATGCTTTATTGACGACAACCTTCATACTTAACCGTGTGCCCTCAAAGTCAGTCGCTTCCACACCCTACGAGTTATGGAATAAATGTCAGCCAGATCTAAATATCCTTAGACTTTAGGGCTCAGCGACATATATCCATGACAATTCTCATAGACATGGGAAACTGGGTCCTAGAGGGAAGAAATATATTTTTATAAGGTACTCTGAACCCTCAAAAGGATATGTATTCATAAGTGAAATTAAAGATAGAACAGTGAGTGAAACAGAATCAAGAGATGATATACTTATAGAGATGGAGTTTCTTAGTAGGGGAGATGTTGACCGCACTGTATATCTTTATGAGACTCAGGAACAGGACAGTGCTGAACAAATTGACAGACTAGAATCTTCTAGGTATGTCAATCTGAGTGGGAGCCAAGAACGATCGATTAATACAAAGACCGAGACAAATGAGAAAAGATAAGCAAGTTGCTCATACTAGAAAGAGTGACAGGGAAAGTGTTCTAAAGAGACACTCCCAAATAAAAGGTGAAGCACTCTTAGTTACTCTAGAAGGGGATGATGAACCCCGCACTGTTTATGAGGTCTTAACAGGCCCTGCAAAGGAGGAATAGAAGAAAGCAATGAAAGAGGAAATTGACTCAATGATTAAAAATCAAGTTTGGGAATTGGTTGATCTGCCAAAAGGGTGTAAAGCCATTGGGAACAAGTGGGTTCTCAAAATCAAGAGAAAGGTGGAAGGATCAATTGACAAATTCAAAACTCGATTGGTTGCAAAGGGATATACACAACAGGAAGGTATAGATTATGAGGATACTTTTTCACCTTCTGTGTGCTTCAATTCAATAAGACTTATTCTGGCAATAGTAAACAGTTTAAACTTAGAGTTACATCAGATGGATGTAAAAACTGCATTTCTGAATGGTGATCTGGATGAAGAAATCTATATGGAACAACCAATAGGTTTCATTGAAAAAGAGTTTGAATACAAGAAGTGTAAACTCAAAAGATTCATCTATGGATTAAAACGGTCATCCAGACAGTGGTACTTGAGGTTTCACAAGGCAATTATCTCATATAACTTCCAAATGATAGAGGAATACCACTGTGTCTACGTTAAGCGATTTGAGGGTAACTTTGTGATATTATCCTTATACGTAGACGATATACTCTTAGTTGGAAATAGTCTTGACTCGGTGATATCTATTAAAGAATGGCTTTTATCAAATTTCGAGATGAAAGACATGGGTGAAGCAGAATACACACTTAGAGTCAAGATTCGAAGGAATCGTTCCAAGAGAATCCTCACTCTTTCACAAGAGAATTATATCAAGAAGATACTTGAGCGATTCAATATAAGTGAATGAAAACCCATAGATATCCCTGTGGCCACTACAATAGCCTTGAGTTCTGACATGTGTCCCAAAACTAAATTAGATAACAAGCAAATGGAAAGAGTTCCATATGCCAGTGTTGTTGGTAGCCTGATGTATGTAATGAGGTGTACAAGCCCAGATATTTGTTATACCTTAGGGCTGGTTAGCCTATTCCAGTCCAACCCTAGTGAGAAATACTGGAAAGTAGTGAAAATGATCTTGAGATACTTAAAGGGCACAACTGAATATGCATTGTGTTATCAAGGAAATGATCTGTGCCTAATCGGATATTTTAATGCTGATGTAGGCGGTGATGAAGAAGAACGAAGATCGACTTCAGGATACACCTTCTTGCTTAACAATAGCGCTGTATGTTGGAGTAGCACGAAGTAGATGTGCATTGCTTTACACTATATAGAAGCTGAGTTTGTGGCATGCACTGCAGTAGCACAAGAGGCTATTTGGCTGAAGAGATTTATCGAACACCTAGGATTTGGGAACGAGAGTCCAATCCGGTGTTGATACACTGTGACAATACTGCATCTATAGCCTACACTAAAGACCCTAAGTATCACAGCAAGACCAAACACATTGATATAAAGTATAACTTTGTTAGAGATTATATAGCACAGAAAATTGTAACTATACAATACATTTTAACCAAATGTATGGTTGCAGATCCCCTGACCAAGCCAATAAGCAAAGAAACATTCGAGAAACATATAAAAGCCATTGGCATGTTAAAAATATAAAGTTGTAGAATATATGTAATACTTTTATTTTTATTAATGATATCATGTCATTTATTATTACTTATATGTTTGGGTAAAAATATACAATGTCTAGTATGTCATACAGGTTGAAAAGGGTAGCTCTCTAACACGAACAACCGCCTTTGATGCTATAGAAGCATTCAAAGATGAGACATGTGTTCACCAGTAAAGCAACAAGAGTGCTGATATGATAGAAAAGAAACACAATAAATGTCGCCTTGGCTTAAAAAGTGCAATAAGTCAAGATGAGACCTATGAGTAAGGGTATGGATCGAATAATGGATACCCACATCTATAAAACCTGTTGCGATATAACAAATTCTTCAAAATTGACGTCATATTATGTGAATAGAATTGAAAAGTTTAGGTTTAAATACTATGAGTGTCTAAACTTAAATCTGCACAGTGTGATTGATATAAGCAAAACGACGTAAAATCTTTAAGGATAAGAGGAACACCGTAACGTGATTCATACCATATGTGCTAAAGAACCGCAAATGGAAAGCAAGTGAATCAATCCCTGCTTCATTGTTGTGTGAGTTCCAGAAAAGTATAATCATTTCATTAATGTCCTTTGAATTTGACAATATTATGGAGGTATGTTTCAGCGATTGCTACTCTGGTATATGTCCTGTGGTCAAATTATAAATGAACCAAAGGTATTATGCTAGGAAAGTGGTTGATTCATATCAAAATGATATATGGACGAAAGAAAGATTGCCAGAATATACACATCTATGCTAGTGTCTGTGATCGGTCTCTTGTGACATATTTTGTTAATTTTATAAGTGTGGATACTATGCATAAGTGGAGGCTATCTGAGTTATGTACTAACTCAAGAGGGATTAGATTAGCCATAAGAAAAGTGTATATGAGCAAATCTAGGACATTCTAGGCACTATAACTTATTTAATCGAGTTGCACTAAAGTGTTACTTTGTGCTAGTCTCTAAAAAAGGGATTACTAATACAAACGCTCGAAAGGAGACATCATGCATAAGCGGTCACGGCAAAGCACCTAGTATAAAAGAAGGAAGAAAATGAGATTGGAGCAACAATAACTAATCCACAATGTGTGAGTGGGAGATATTGGAAAATGGGTTAATCCACCCATGGTGGATTAGGCCTAAATTTGAGAAAGAAAATGGAGGGAACTGTTTATCTTTTGAAGGGAGAAAAATAAGGAAGTGGGAGTTACAGTTATCCAACTCCCCCTACCACCACATATACACACGTACAGGACAACAAATGGAGTGAAGATTATCAGTTCGTGATCAACTCTTTCGTGTGTGTATTCTCTACAGACAAGAAGAGCAAGAGGCTCTGTTTTTTCTTCTCCTCCGTTCTCCTTCCATATCTCTCGGTGCTCTTCATTTTTCCTTGGTGCATTGTTGTGAAAATGTATCAGAGTCCATACAATATGCTCCAGTTGCGTGTGGGTATCTAAGTAGAAAGGAAATTATCTCAAATACGCCCGAAAACCTTCAGAAAGGATTTCAATGCCTTCCTAAAACTTTTTTAATTACTTTAGACAAGAAAATATCCAAGGAAAAAAAGCATTTTTGACTCAGTCAAAGAGTTGATCACATATCATTAAAAAAAATGTTGTTCACAAAACTTTTTCATTATTTTCGTCGAAATTTCCACTTATAAACGAGAAGAATCGACCAATGTGAATACTCGTGCCCTGTTTGGTATTGACAAAAGTAATTCTTTTTATTTAATCTTTGTAAATTGAAATTGGCGTAAAAATAATATAATTTATATTTAGATAAATTTTTATTCCAATTGAATTTTATAAGGTAAACTTATTTGGATGATATTTTAAAAAATAAGTTGAGATGTAAAATAACTATAAAAGACATGTGTATTATAAAAAGAAAAACATTAATATATCATTAAAAAATTATAAATACTAAAAACTTTATATTAAAATTAATTAGATATTAAATATATATAAAAATTTAAACATTAATTTGTCACTATCAACTCTTTTTACTAAATCTAATTTTACAAAAATTTATTTTTTCAACATAATATTGCCAAATTGACTTCAAGTCTTCTCAAGATAAGATATTTTAGACACTCCCACCAATTTGGTATTAATATCATCATTACTCACGTCCTATTTATGAAAATAGAAAAAAATTATTTTAATGCTATTTATAAGATAATAAAAGAAATATTTTTATAAAATTTATTTTGATTCTATTTATAAAATAATAAGAGAAATTTTTTATATAAATATATTATTTTACCTTTTATATATTTATGTTAACTTTATTTTTATTAAGTTTAATGTATATTAAATAAAAATAAAATTAAAACGCTATTGAATTTTATAGTATACTAATAAGATTTAATATTTTTATTAGTATTTAGTCTATATAAAATATAAAGAGAGTAATTTATAAATAAGATTAAAGGAGTATTTTTTTTATTTTTTATATTTTTTATAATGAGAGAAGTTATAAGATGTAAAGTTTGGAGTAAATGAAATGGGTAAAAATGATACACCCATATACTAATGTAATTGCTGGATAACACGCGCGTCTTATGACAAAATTAAAGTCTTAATTATTGAATCGTCATAATTAATTAATATTTTCAAAAATTAATTACATAATAATCAAGAAGCCCTGGGACCGAATGAAGTTCTTTAAAATAAAATGAAAAACAACTATTTTTGACTTGGAAAACGTGTCCGTGGGGGAAAAAATCCTACCTCAAACATGAAACTAGCTAGAAAATAAAATTGAATTTCCGAGAATTTCTATGAACTTTCTTGTTGGGTTGGTATAGGAAATTTCTACCCACTTTAAACCAGAAACAAAAGGAAAAGAAATATATCATTTGGAGGAACTTTCTTGGCTTCAGGGAACTTCCTAATTCTTGGCGAAAGTTGTCATTGTTTCAGTTTCATGGACTCGTACATGTAAATATAGGGATTATAACAATAAATATAGGGACTGGTACATATAAGGACTAGTACATATAATTATAAAAACTATAAGGACTAAATAAAATAATATTAAAATTTAATTAAAATAAAGTGAAATTATATGGATTTAGATATTAATTTCTCTTGTTCAAAATAACAAATTTGAATATTTATGCCAAATAATAATAAAGAAGAAAATAAGGCTTGTATTTGACAGATTTTAAAGACTTTATGGAGTTTTTAATTACTTTAGATGATAAAAAAAAAAAGTATTTTTGACCCAGAGTCAACAACAGTAGATGACCCCACTATTTCAATTATTTTCGTGGAAATTTCTGCTTCCTTTAAACAAGAAATATCCACGACACAATGGGAATACTCAACAATCAACATATAGCCAAATTGACTTCAAGTCTTCTCAAGCTAATATTTGCTTTTACACAATCCCACCAATTAAGGTATTAATATTTTCACTACTTTTTTTATTGAAAAATTTCATCTAAGGACCCCCATAGAAAATTAATATCAGATTTCAGATTTCCTCTAAATAATTATGAAATTTCTCTGCACTTCTAAGGGTTAAAATGAAATTAAAATTTATATGCAAAAAGATATTTGTGCCCTTTGTTCAATTTAACAAACATAAAAGTTAATAATTCCCTTATATTTTTTATTAATTAACTATTTTTTATTACAAATCTCTTTATTTTATTTGTTATTGCATGTAAAGTTTTGAACAAATGAAAGGAGGGAAAATGCTGAGCCTAAATGAGAAATATAAATCACATGCACCCCTTTACTCGTGCCATTAATTTTGTAACTGATGAGAAAAACCTGTGTCTTCAACAAAATTAAAGGCTTAATTATTGCATCATCATAACTAATTAATATTTTCAAAAATTAATTAAACAATAAGAAAGAAGCCTTGGGACCGAACGTCTTTTGTTTTAAAAAAAAACCTCAAAACGCGGGTGTACCAATCAATTTTTAATGCATAGTGAAAAATCCCACATCAAACAGGAAACTAAAAAAAAAAAACAAAGAAATTGACGAGGGAAGAAATTTCTATGTACTTCTTTTTTTGGGTTGGTACAGGAAATTTCTACCCACTTTAAACTAGAAATAAAACAAGACAAGAAACATTACTGGAGGCACTTTTTTCTTGGCTTCTGAAAAATTTCTTGGATCAAAAGGATGTAGTGGTGTAACTTTTCATTATTTCGTGGAAATTTCGGCATATTTTTATTTAGCCACTTCCACCAAGTTATTTATATGGTCTTTCTCCCTCATTTACTAACAACTTCAACGCTATTCTTCTTCTTTTTTTTCAGAAATAATCAAACAACCTATAAAACATTGTTTATCTTTTTTGTGCTCCAGCAATGGCTGCCTCTACTTCTGCTTCTCCTTCCCACGTTCTTTCTGGAAGATATGATGTTTTTATTAGCTTTAGAGGTTCAGATGTCAGATCTAGTTTTCTCAGCCATTTGACAAAGCAGTTGTGTCATAAGGGCATAGATGTGTATGTGGATGACAGGCTCGAGAGAGGAGAAGAAATATCTTCAGCACTTGTGAAAGCAATAGAAGGATCTGTGATTGCTCTGGTTATATTCTCGAAAGATTATGCTTCTTCAAAGTGGTGCTTGGAAGAGCTTGTCAAAATCATGGAACGTAAGGAAGCTAATAAACAGATTGTGATACCAGTTTTCTACTATATAGATCCATCAGACGTCAGGCATCAAAAAGGCACTTATGCAGTTGCATTCACTCATCATGAACACAAGCCCAGGACTAACGTGGACAAGTTACAAATTTGGAAATCTGTCTTAAACAAAACTGCACACTTATCCGGTTACCATTCATCAAATTTTCAGTAAGTTTTTTTTTTATTATTATTCAATTCATCATTTTATAGTCTTAATTTTGTTAAGCTTTTTCTCGATTTCCCGAAAAATGACTTCAAATATAGTGAAGTTATATCAGATTATGCTTGTGGATTTATTTTTATCATGAGCAGCTTGTAATTTTGTTTGGTTTTTAATATGTTAGAAACGAATCTGAATTCATTGATGCAATAGTCGAAGATGTCTTTGGAAAATTGCAAGATAACAGCTATCCAATTATGCCAAAATCTCAACTTGTTGGATTTCATCAAAATTTCACTAGTGTTGAATCATTAATGGAAATTGGGCCACAAGAAGTTCGATTTATTGGGATATGGGGCATGGCCGGGATAGGCAAAACAACCCTTACTCGTGCTATATTTGACAAATTTTTGTCTAAATTTGAAAGTCATTGCTTCATAGAAAATGTGAAAGAATTAGAAAGTATTAATGTTTTGCAACAAAAGCTTCTTTCTGAGCTATTAGACCAAGATGATCTTCGCATAAATAAGAATGTGGCAATGAGAAGGTTGCAGCGGAAAAAGGTCTTAATTGTACTTGATGATGTGGATGATCCAAAGCACCTAAAATATCTAGCTGGACAACAACTTTGCTTGGGACTGGGTAGCAGAGTCATTGCAACGAGTAGAGACAAGCATGTTCTCAAGAGTGGAGGGATTCAAGAGAAATATATACATGAAGTCAAGGGATTAAATTTTGAAGAATCACTTGAACTTTTCAGTATACATGCCTTCAATGAAAGCCATCCCAACATGGGGTATGAAGAGCTATCAGAAAAAACAGTAGCCATTGCCGAAGGCAATCCTTTAGCTTTAGAAGTTTTGGGTTCCCATTTTAATTCTAGAGATGAAGCATATTGGGAAAGTGAACTTAGCAAACTCCAAAAGTATCCCCATCCGGGAATTCAAAATATATTGAAGATAAGTTATGATGGATTAGATGTTGTTGACAAGGAAATATTCTTAGACATTGCATTATTTTTCGTGGGAGAACAAAAAGATAGCATTACTTGTGTGCTAGAGGCTTGTGGTTTCAACTCAGTTAGTGGAATCCAAAATCTTATGGATAAAGCTCTCATAAAAACAAATTGGCATAGCAACATTGTAATGCACGATTTGATACAAGCAATGGCTGAGCAAATAGTTCGTGAGGAATGCAAGAAACATCCTGAAAGACGTAGCCGGTTAAAAGATGCAGATGAAATCTATGATGTATTGAAAAGTAACAAGGTAAGGGAAAGATACATCAATTTATTTCTTTTATGTTTATTCTTTTCTGAAAGTTTTTAAAAAAGTTTAATGTTTATTTTATTTTTATTTAGGGAACTGATGAAATTGAAGGCATTATATTGGACATGTGTCGAATAAAAAATTTACGATTGAGAACTGACATCTTCACGAAGATGAAAAATTTAAGAATCCTTAAATTTTTCAGTTCACCAACATGGTCCTATAACAGTACATATATGGAGCTTCCTGATGGTCTTGACTATTTACCTGATAAGTTAAGGTATTTTCGTTGGGATCATTATCCATTGGAGTCTCTGCCTTTAGGCTTTTGTCCTAAAAACCTTGTTGAACTTCGCATGCCAAACAGCAATGCTAAAAAACTTTGGGATGGAGATGGAGTACTGGTACGTACTTTTATACCAATGTATATTCTATATGTTCAGTCTAATTTAATTTTTTAAGGTTTTTTGGGTAATTGTTTTTCCTTCCATTGTCATCACAGGATCTTGGGAATCTGAAGATAATAAATTTGAGTTGGTCCAGAAAATTGGTGGAGTTGCCTGATCTCTCTGAGTCACGTAAGCTTAAAATCGTAGATCTCTCTTATTGCACAAGTTTGAGAATTGTTCATCCATCTATTTTATCTCTTCACAGTATTGTTAAATTGGATGTAACTAATTGCCATGAATTAGAGAGCCTTGAAAGTGAGACTCATTTAGATTCTCTCTCTACGGTCCATGCTTTGTTTTGTGTTATGCTCAAGAAATTCTGTTTGTCATCAAAGAAATTGAGGCAAATAGCTCTTCTACAAGGTCCTGTTGAAATATTGCATTTGCCAATTGGACGTTGCAAAGAACTTAGAGGGCTTAGACTTAATGGTATAAGATTGAGGAGTCTTCGAATAGATGAGCTGTGTGGCTTGACAAATCTTGAGGAGTTTGAAGTTTATGATTTCAAGCAAGTAATTCACACAAGGGAGCTGCACTCCCTTTTTGATGCTTGGCGTAATTTAAGAACACTATTGTTGGAAGGATGGAGTGACTTGTCAGAAATCCCTGACAATATCAAGGGCTTAACAATGTTAAATGAATTATCATTGGCGGGCTCTAGTGTGGAGATATTGCCAGCCTGCATTAGCCGTCTTTCAAGCTTGAAATACATTACCCTTAGAGGCTGCAAAAAGCTGAAGTCTATGCTTGGGCTTCCTCCCTTGCTTAGAGGATTATATGCGGCAGATTGCACTTTATTGGATACTGTATCCTCTGACCCTCTACCTTGGTGTCGATGCTACCTTGACTTCCGTAATTGTGTGAAGTTGGATGAGCGTTCGCTTCACTTTATCGAGGAATTAACGCATTCCGCAATGACTTCATCCTATTATGAGGAAGACGACTATTATGTTGAAGTTGGTTCCACAAGATGTGAAGCTTGTTACCCAGGAAGCGGAGTTCCAGAGTGGATGAAATATAAACCAATGCCACAGCCTTCCAATGCTATCCAATTTACTTACAATCCTAAGCCATCCCATGACATATTATTTTGTTGCGTTTCTCCTCATCATCTCGTCTCAGGGGGATTTAATCGCCTTTGGTGTGATTTCTCCATAGATGATAAACTATGGTACTCTGAATATGCAGAGGACAAGGAAGAGGATTTTGAAATAGATTCGGATCATGTTTGTCTCTGGCGCATGAAAATGGGCAAAAATGTTGTCGGAACAGGTAATAGTGCTAAGGTTTCATGTAAATTCTTTCTGTCATATTGTGTTGAGGAGAAGCATATGGTTACCGAAGTCCCTCTAGAAGCATGTGGAGTCCGTGTAATATATTTCTCGGAGTCGGAGTCGGAGTCGGAGTCAGAGTCAGAGTCGGATTTGGAGCTGGAGGTGGGTAGGAAAAGGAAGAGGGATGCAGACGAAGAAGGAGTTCCTCCCACAAAGCAACTCAAGAATAATTCTCTCGTTGGATTGGAATTGGAGTCGGGGTTTTATACTACAAAAAGCAAGAAATCTCATGAGGACTTCATCTGTCACCCATTGCAACTCAAATTTCTACAGAAAGACCCCTAACTCATACACTTCCTTTGATATTAATTGTGTTACAGGTATCTCTCGCTTCTTTCCTTATTGATTACTACAAACTAACTTTTCTGCACATATGGGCTACCTTTCCACAGACGTACAAATAATAATTTCCAAAAATTGTACCAAAAATAATTTCCCTCCGTCTTAATGGAAAAACTTGCTTCAAACAGTACAACGTGTCTTTAAGACTGTAATCCCAAATAATATTTTTACTATTTTGTTGAAATTTCTACTTACCTATTTTCCCTTTTGTTGGTATAAATTTTTTACTGGTATCTCTTATTAAAAATAATTAGATATTAAATATATATAAAAATTTAAATATTAATTTATTATATGTGAGAGATTAATTCTTTTTACTAAATTTAACTTTATAAAAATTTGTTGATTACGTTAAACCAGAAACAACAAAGCAGCTTTGTTTATTTGGCGACACTGTTTATTATGGACAAGAAGAAAATAAGGTTTGTATTTGGCAGATTTTCAAGACTTCCTTGAATTTTTAATTACTTTAGATAATAAAAATCCAAAAAAGAAGAAATTTTTGACTTGGAATAAAAAAAAAAAGTCAATGATCCACCCAACTATTTTTTGTTATTTTCGTGGAAATTTCTGCTTACTTTAAACAATAAAATGAAAAACAAGTATTTTTTTACTTGAAGAACGTGTCCGTGCCAATCTATTTGTAATTATGGAGAAAATTCGTACATTATAAAGATAAGGACTACTACATATAATTAAAGAAAACTAAAAGGATTAAATAAAAAAAAATAAGAAAACTTAATTAAAATGAGATGAAATTATAAAGATTTATATATTAATTTCTTTTGTTCAAAATAACAAATTCGGATATTTGTACCAGCTAATAATAAATAATCCTTGGGGCAAAATAAAACTCATTGAAATAAAATGAAAAAGAATCCTTTTGATTTGGAGTCAAAAAGTGTCTGTACCAATAGCAACTTACCCTGCATCTTCGTGGAAAAGCCTACTTTAAACAGTTAACCGTGGATCTGTAAGACTATAAACCCAAAAGAATATTTTCATTATTTTGTTGAAATTTTATTTTAATCCTTAAGTTTAAAAGATGTATATTAATTTATTTTATTGTACGAAACTAACTCTGTTAAATTTAACTTTATAAAAAAATTTAATTAAGTTGACTTTTCAGAGAAATTTCTACGTACTTTATTTTTGGGTCGGTACAAGAAATTTCTACTCACTTTTAGGGTGTGTTTGAGAAACCACAAATTATAATTTAAAAAAATTTTAAAATAACCAATAATATTTATTTAAAAAGATTTTTATATTAAATTATGTTTTAAAATTATAATTTTAGATAAATTAGTAGGAGTAACTTTTGGAGCAGTAAAAAAAGTTATGAACTATTCAATTATTATTTTACTTTTTTATACATTTTCTCATATATCTTCTATCTTCTCGACATTCTTTTCTTTCTCTTTTCTATTCACTCTTCTCTACTTTCTCTCTTATCTCTTTTCTACCCTATCTCTTCTCTCATATTTTTAATAAAATCATATTTAATAATTTTTCAATTATAAAAGTCCTTTTAATAATAAATATCTAAACATTTATTTATCTAAAACTAATTTTTTTCATAATTTCTTCTCTAAAACATCTTTTCTAAAAGTTATCCAAAAATTCTTTTTTTTCTATTTTTTTTTAAATTTATCCAAACACATATCAAACCAAAAACAAAACGAAACTAACATCATGAAAAAAAAAAAAAGCGTTGTTGAGTAAAAAAGATCTATTGGCAAAAAGCGTTTTTTTAAAGTAAATATAGGGTATATATTGGCATAACTAATAATTAATACTTTCATACTATAGATTTTATACAAAATTTTAGTATTAGCTATTAAACTATTTATATATATATTGTCATAGATCAAATCGCTGATTAAATATATAAAAAATTTAACTAAATATTTTTATTTTTTCATGGAAGTTTCTTCCTATGTTGAACAAGAAATTTCCATCAGTTTGGAAGCAAGCATGCCACGTTCGAGTCCTTGGAACATGCAAGTTCCATCAATATTTATGGGATTTTAAGGATACCAAAGCTAATTCACTCGCCAAATTGAACTCATATATGAACTGAACTAGTAGCTTCTTCAATTTCTAACTCAAATATTCAATTTTTGGAATTCAGGAAAAGTTGCCAAGCAATTGAAAATAAAACATAACAAATTAAAGGGGCCTTTACTCATTAGCCCAAAACTATATCAGTAATAATAGATATCATTTGAGTCCCTAAAAGATGCATGTTCTACTACTTTATTCTTAAGAAATTAATTATCACTATTTGACACCAAAACATATTTTTAAAAAACACAGACTATTTTAAAATTAGAAAACTGGTCACTCGCTAGATTTTAGACTACCCACAGTTATGCTCAGTCGTTTTATATAAAGCGATAGTTGGGGAGATTTTTTTTCTTAAGAAAGACGGATAATATCTTTTTATTAGATGTAATGATGCTTAAGGTACCATAAAGTGTTAAATATAAATATTTTTTTCAATATTTGAATATTAAATAAATGCCTTGTTTGTTTTTGTATTTCTGTTTTTAGAATAATTTAATAAAATTATTTTTAAAGATAACTTTTGGAAAAAACAAAAAGAAACTTGTTTAGAAGAACAAGTATTAAAATTAAGTTGGAGAACAAGGGCAAAGCATAAGCCATGGTGATGGTAGAGAATGAATGGGGAGAGGAAAGCATGTGATTGTGCAGTGACTTTGACTCAATAAGTGCTTACACATAACAACTTTCATTGCATCTTCCTGTAAAATTATCTTTCAAATTTAAGACTGTAAAATTAAAAAAAAAAAGTATTTTTGACTGAGTTGAAAAAGAATTAGGAAATTTTCATTATTTTTGTTGAAATTTTTACTTATTTTTTCTTTTTCCCCTTATTGGTACATAAAACTTTTAATTATGTTAAACTAGAAATAAAAAAAAAAGTATTTTTATACTATTTACTGTATTATATCAATCAAATTATTAGATATCTAATTTTGAGATTTATAACTATTTTCTAGTATATGTGTCTTCTTTAAGAATTGAGAATTATAATAATTTAATAATATACTAATTATATATTAGTAAAAAAGAAACATTTTTTAAGAGTCTAAATTAATTTATTGTTGACAATAAAAAAAGTTAAGGATTTTTTAGACTTTCTAAAAAATTTTAATTACTTTAGACAAGAAAAAAACAATCCAAGAATAACATGTTTACTTTAAACAATAAATGTTTGCCGAATATGCATGCTCGTCAAATAATAAGAATTGCCATGAATCAACTATTGCTTTCTAATTTTATATCCATTTCGATTCTTTTATTCTATACTATTTTTTTGACTCTAGAATATTAGTATATCAATTATTATTTTTTAAGAAAATTAAACTTAATATGTTAACATTAGAAATATTTTTCTAATATTTAAAATTTCAATATCAATATTTTTTGTTAAGATATTAGGGTTAGATTATTAACAAAAATATTTTGTATAATTAAAACACAAAAGTAAAACATTCTAAATTATTAAAGGATTGGAGATCTCAAAAGTGATCAAGCTGACTAAATAAAAAAAAAAGGATTGGAGATGTACTTTTAATAGATATTAATTTTTGTATAAGATTGATAGATATTAATTATAGGTTAGAGTATACTTGTAGTCTTTTTTTATATTTGTATTAAGTTTCATTTTAATCTCTTAAATTTAAAAAAGTGCACTCTTAGTCTCTTAATCCTAATAATGTTAACTTCAAAATAAAAAATATTGACTCAACTAATTTTAAATGATGACTTAGTAATTAATTACTTATAAAATATCTTTAAATTTAAATTTAATTTTTTAATATAATTAATTTTATATTTTAAAATTAAACCAGAAAATAAGCACAAGGAGAAACAAAGGAAGCACACGGAGTTCGTGTTATGGACAAGAAGAAAATAAGGTTTGCATTTGACAGATTTTAAAGACTTCCTTTAGTTTTTAATTACTTTAGATAATAAAATTCCAAAAAAAAAAAAAGAAAGCATTTTTGACTTGGAATAAAAAAATGTTGATGACCCATCCAACTATTTTTCATTATTTTCTTGTTAAACAATAAATGTTTGCTGGCATAATAGAATGCTTATCAATCAATATTTCTTTTAGGAAGAGCTAAACCTAAATTTAAAATTTAAGTTTAGGCAAAATTTAGGGTTTGAAAAATTTTAAAATAAATAGGTATATTTGTTCAAACAGACTTTTAGACTAAACTATGGTTTAAAACTAAGATTTCAGATAAGTTGGTTAGAGTAACTTATAGAACAGTAAAAGAGTTTATGAACTAATCAATTACTATATTACTTATACTTTTTCTTACACATTTTCTCCTACTTTTTTTACACTCTCTCTCCTCTCTCCTCTCTCATACTTTTTCTTATATTTTCTCTCATTTTTTTCTTACACCCTCTCTCCTCTAATCTTTTATTGAGTTATCTCTCTTCATTTAATACTCATACTATTTTTTATAATTTATCAATAATAAAAGTACTTCTGAAAATAACTATTTAAACACTCATTTATTTAAAATTATTTTTTTTATAAACTCTTCTCTAAAAATTATTTTTTAAAAGTTATTTAAAAATATTTTTTTTCATAATCCATTTTCTAAAGTTTATCTAGGACATAATATCGCCAAATTGACTTTTAAGTCTTCTGAAGATAAGATTTGATTTTAGACACTCCCACCAATTTCGTATTCATATAATCACTTCTCGGATGCTATTTATTTAATTGGAAGAAATTTTATTTTGATTCCATTGATAAGTTAATAAGAGAATTTTTTATATAAATATATTATTTTATTTTTATTTATTTATATTAATTTTGCTTTCATTAGGTATAATATATATTAAATAGGGATAAAATTAAAATCTTATTAAATTTTATAATAAAATTAATAAGATTTAAAAAAATTTTAGTGTTTGATATATGTGTGAAACATATTGAGAGTTCCTTATAAATAAGATTAAAGAGATATATGTTTTTATTTAGAAATTTTTTATATTGAGAAAAGTTATTTTATGTAAAGTTTGTAAATAAGAAATATAAATCACTTGCAACCTTTTACTCGTGTCATTAACTTTGTAATTGAAGGATAACACTTGTGTCTTCTCACAAAATTAAAGACTTAATTATTGAATTGTCATAATTAATTAATATTTTCAAAAATTAATTACACAATAATGAAGAAGTCTTGGCACCGAATGAAGCTCTTTAAAATAAAATGAAAAACCAGTATTTTTGACTTGAAAAAGGGGTCCGTGCCAATCTATTTTTAATTATGGGGAAAATCCTACATCAAAGAGGAAACTTCTGAGAAATTTCTATGTACTTTTTGATGATAAAAAGAAAAAAATTTATGTATCATTAAAAAATTATAAAAACTATATATTTAGTAAATTATAACTACTAATATATTTATATATTTAATGAATAAAAATAAAAATATATGCCAATATAAAATTAAAAAAATCGTAGAAAAAGCAAACTAAAAGGTTGATAATGTATATGAATTAGAAATCATGTATATGTAAAAAAATTTAACTAAATAATATTAACCTAATGACCAAAAGTTGTCTCATTTTAAAAGCATAAAAAAAAATATACCAAATATTTAAGATTAATCAAAAGTAATTTTTTGGCTGGTAGAAGTGTTAAAAGCCCCGCAACGGCTTCTTAAATGGGCACGCAATAGCTAACATATTTTTAAATTAATTTCAGATATTTTCAAATAAAAAAGCGTGAGATTTTATTACGATAAAATAAAATTCTTTAAAGTAAATTTAAAAAATACTTGTGACTTGGAGTAAAAAAGTGTTTGTACCAAAAATAACTTTCTTTTTGGACATATTTAATATATAATACATTAGTTTAATAAGATAGAAGTTATTTTTATTTTTATTTTTGGAGATAGAGTTGGATTTTTACGTTGTAAGAATTTTTATAAATTTTTTTATAAATATTATTTTAATCTTAAAATTATGTTTTAATTTTAGTAAAGACAGATATGAAATCACTTAATTTTTTTAATAAAAAATAACTATTCTGTCCTACTAAACATATTGTACGTCTTCGTGGAAAAGCCGGCTTCAAACAGTACATCGTGCGTGGGTAAGACTCTAAACCCAAAGAGTCTTCAAGAAAAAGCCTGCTTCAAATAATACATCGAGAGATTTAAGACGTAAAATGTATTGAGAGTAATTTATAGTATGTTAATGAGATTTAAGATGTTTTTTGATATTTAGTTTGTGTAAAATATATTGAGAGTAATTTATAAATAAAATTAAAGGAGTATTGTTTATATTTTTAAATTTACATTGAGAGAAGTTATAAGACGTAAAGTTTGGAGGAAATTAGGGTATTTATAAAGCCCGCGGTTCAGTATATTTATTTAAGCTCGAAAAAAAAAAGTCCCGCTCAACCTAATAAATATAGGGCAGGGGTGGATATCAAACTGTAAAATATAACCCATATTTTTTTAGGCTTGGCACTGGTAGGGGGTTGTCCTACCTTACTCTGTCCATAAGTACTTATTCTTTTATTTATTTTTTTTACTTTTCTCCCTATATATTATACTTAAAAGGGAGAATATGATAGTTATTGGTGATTAAATGGTCATTTTAAAAATATAAATAGTTAAGTAAATAAGTTACGTCTTTTAATATTTATAACTATATTAATTTTAATATTTAATTATGGGGAAAATCCTACATCAAAGGGGAAACTTCCGAGAAATTTCTATGTACTCTTTTGTTAACTGGGTATCGGAAATTTCTCCCCACTTTAACATTGAAACAAGACACGGGTATTATAAAAAGAAAAAAATTTATGTATCATTAAAAAATTATAAAAACTATATATTTAATAAATTATAACTACTAATATATTTATATATTTAATGAACAAAAATAAAAATATATGCCAATATAAAATTTATAAAATAAAATTAAAAAAATTCGTAGAAAGCAAACTAAAAAGTTGATAATGTATATGAATTAGAAATCATGTATATGTAAAAAAAATTTAACTAAATAATATTAACCTAATGACCAAAAGTTGTCTCATTTTAAAATCATAAAAAAAAATATACCAAATATTTAAGTTTGATCAAAAGTAATTTTTTGGCTAGTAGAAGTGTTAAAAGCCCCACAACGGCTTCTTAAATGGGCAAGCAATAGCTAACATATTTTTAAATTAATTTTAGATATTTTCAAATAAAAAAGCGTGAGATTTTATTAGGATAAAATAAAATGCTTTAAAGTAAATTTAAAAAATACTTGTGACTTGGAGTAAAAAAGTGTTTGTACCAAAAATAACTTTCTTTTTGAACATATTTAATATATAATACATTAGTTTAAGAAGATATAAGTTATTTTTATTTTTATTTTTAGAGACAGAGTTCGATTTTTACGTTGTAAGAATTAATATTTTATAAATATTATTTTAATCTTAAAATTATGTTTTAATTTTAGTAAAGACAGATATGAAATCACTTAATTTTTTTAATAAAAAATAACTATTCTATCCTACTAAACATATTGTACGTCTTCGTGGAAAAGCAGGCTTCAAACAGTACATCGTGCGTGGGTAAGACTGTAAACCCAAAGAGTCTTCCAGAAAAAGCCTACTTCAAATAGTACATCGTGTGAATGTAATACTGTAAAGCTGAAGAATATTTTTTTCATTTAAGAATAGTTATCCTCTTATTAAAAATAATTAAATATTAAATATATTTAAAAATTTAACTATTAATTTATCACTAGATTAACTCTTTTTTAATAAATTTAACTTTACAAAAATTTGGTTTTTTAACATAATATAGCTAAATTGACTTCAAGTCTTCTCAAGAAAAGATTTGATTTTAAACACTCCTACCAATTTGGTATTAATATCATCATATTAAAAAAAATAGAAAATTTTTTATTAATTCCATTTATAATATAATTTGAGAAATTTTTTATATAAATATATTATTTTATCTTTTATATATTTATGTTAACTTTACTTTCATTAGATATAATATATATTAAATAAACATAAAATTAAAAAATTATTAAATTTTATAGTATGTTAATGAGATTCAAGATTTTTTTTGATATTTAGTTTGTGTAAAATATATTGAGAGTAATTTATAAATAAAATTAAAAGAGTATTTTTTATATTTTTAAATTTACATTGAGAGAAGTTATAAGATGTAAAGTTTGGAGGAAATTAGGGGTATTTATAAAGCTCGTGGCCCAATATATCCATTTAAGCCCGAAAAAAAAGTCTCGCCTAGCCTGATAAATATAGGGCAGGGTCGGACATCAAGCTATAAAATATAACCCATATTTTTTTTAGGTTTGGCACCAGTAGGGGTTGCCCTACCCTGCCCTGCCCATAAGTACTCATTCTTTTATTTTATTTTTACTTTTCTCCCTATATACTACACTTGAAAGGGAGAATATGATAGTTATTGGTGACTAAATGGTCATTTTAGAAATATAAGTAGTTAAGTAAGTAAGTTGCGTCTTTTAATATTTACAACTATATTGATTTTTTCTTTTTCTTTAACTTTACTAATATTACATTATAAATTATAATTGTTTATTTTATTTTTTTTAGATGCTTCATCCTTGTCAATATTTAAAAAATTGATACAAAGTTATAATTACAAATTATTTAGATTTTAAAATTTTTTTTATATGCAATGAATTTTAATACTTTAATTATTATCTTTTTGATGCCTTATTTTTAGTGGATTATAAATATTATTTAAATCTTAAAGACATATAAATATGATATTATTTTAGAAGTTTATAATTGCAGATTGTTTTTCACAACATGAGCATGACATCACAATTTGAGTATGCACAACCCGCCCACGCCTAATCCGCCTATACCTAGTCTAAAATGATTAGATTTTTTATCTGGTAGGACTGAGTATTAGGGTATAATATATAATTCGTACTTTTTTTGAGTAAGATATCAAATAGGAAATTGCCCTGAACAACCCTAGAGGAAATGAATGGGGTAAAAATGATGAACCCAAATAAGGAATATAAATCACATGCACCCCTTTACTAGTGTTATTATCTTTGTAATTGCTGGATAACACGCGTCTTATGACCAAATTAAAGTCTTAATTATTGAATCGTCATAATTAATTAATATTTTCAAAAAATTAATTACATAATAATCAAGAAGCCTTGGGGCCGAATGAAGCTCTTCAAAATAAAATGAAAAGCAAGTATTTTTGACTTGGAAAACGTGTCCAGGGGGGACAAATCGTGCATCAAACAGGAAACTCACTAGAAAATAAAATTGAATTTCGGAGAAATTTCTATGAACTTTAAATTTATATGGCAATATTAATTTAAATATAAATTGAGTAAGAGGAACCTTATGATATTATTTCTCTTATAAATTAACAAATTATAAATATAATAACTAATATGTATAATCATAAAATTATAAAGACTAAATAAAAAAGTACGACAACTTAATTAAAAATGAGTTGAAATGGTAGAGATTTATATATTAACTTTCTCTTCAAAAAAATAACAACATGATATTAGGTGATCAGTAAGACTATAAACCCCAAAGAATATTTTCATTGTTTTATTGAAATTTCTATTTTTATCCTTTATATTTATATTACATTTTATTTTAATCATTTAAATAAAAATATTGATGACCCAACTATTTTTCGTTCATTTTGTAACTGTTGGATAAGACTTTTGTATTCAAACAAAATTAAAGTCTTAACTATTGAAATAGTCACAATTGAATAATATTTTCAAAAATTAATTGCACAATATTGGACAAGTCTTGGGACCGAATAAAGCTCTTTAAAATAAAATGAAAAACAACTATTTTGACTTGGAGTCAAAGTGTTTGTACCAAAAATAGTTTAATAGTTTGATTAGTATAATAGAGATTATTTTTATTTTTATTTTTATTTTTAAAAATATGAATCTGATTTTCACTATTACTATAAAGCCTATGATAATTGATCTTATATATATATTTAATTCAGAAAACCATTTCAGTCGCTGAATTTTGGACTATCTACAGTTGCTTACCCGTTTTACATAAAGTGATGGTTGGGGAGATTTTTTAGTTTTTCTTATAAAGACTAGCAATATCATTTTATTAAGGATAATTATATTTAAATTATTATTAAATATTAAATATAATTTTTTTTAATATTTATATATTAAAAAATACCTTCTTTTATATTTCTGTTATAGAATAATTTTATAAATTTATTTTAAGAAATAAATTTTGGAAAAAAATAAAAAGAAAATTGTTTAGAATAAAATTTTTTAAAATTACGTGGGAGAGGGAGAGACAAACAAGGGCAAAGCATAAGTCATGGGAATGGTAGAAAATGAATAGGGAGAGGAACGAAGCATGGGATGGTGCAGTCATTTTCAACTGTCATGTGATTGATGGTTGTACAAAAAACAAATAACTTTTTTATGAGATTATTTAGATAAGAATTTAAAAAAAATTATAAAAAAACAGTTTTTTAATAACTTTTTACAAAATAATTTTTAAAAAAGAGTTTATAAAAAAATAATTTTAAATAAATGAGTGTTTATATAGTTATTTTTAGAAGTATTTTTATTATTGATAAATTATAAAAAAATGATTATTAAATATATGATAGAGAAGAGATGAGAGATGAGAGAGGGTATAGATGAGAGATAATGTAAAAAAAAGAGGAAAGATAAAGGGTGTAGAAAAGAAATTAGAGATGAGAGATGGTGTAGAAAAGAAGGAGATATAATGTAAGAAAAAGGTAGAGGTAATATAATAATTAGTTAGTGTATAGACTCTTTTATTATTCCATAAACTACTTTAACCAATTTATCTGAAACTTTAGTTTTAAACCATGATTTAATACAAAAATTCTTTTGAATAAATATAGTTATTTATTTTAAAAATTTTTAAAATTAAAATTTTGCCTAAATCTAAATTTAAAACTTAGAATTGAAGAATTTCTAAACATACACTATGGGCCTGTTTGGTTTTCATCAAATTATGGTTTTAAAGGTCTTTTTGGGGCAAAATTTTAGTTTGAAAAAATTTTAAAATAAACTGTCATATTTGTTCAAACGGGCTTTTAGACTAAACCATGGTTTAAAACTAAGGTTTCAGATAAGTTAGTCAGAGTAACTTATATAATAGTAAAAGAGCTTATGAACTAACCAATTACTATATTACCCCTATTTTTTCTTACACTATCTCTCCTATTTTTTCTTACACCCTCTCTCTTTTCTTTTTTATACCCTATATATTTTATTTCTTGTACCCTATCTCCTCTTATATCTTATCTCTTCTTATTTAATACTCGTATCATTTTTCGTAATTTACCAATAATAAAATTTCATAATTTAACTATCCAAATACTCATTTATTCAAAATCATTTTTTTATAAACTCTTTTCCAAAAAATCTTTTTTTATAAACTGCCTAAAATTCCCTTTTTTTCATAAATTTATTTTTAAAATCTTATCTAAATGAGTCCAAACTACTTTCCCTGCATCTTCTTAGAAAATCAACTTCCAAATTTAAGACTATAAAATTCAAAAAAAGTATTATTGAAAGGATTTTCATGACTTCCTAATTTTTTTTAATTACTTTAGACAAGAAAAGATCCAGAAAAAGAAGAAGCATTTTTTACTCCAAGTCAAAGAGTTGATCACATTTCGTAAAACAAAAAGTTGTTGACAAAACTTTTTCATTATTTTCGTCGAAATTTTCACTCATAAACGAGAAAAATCCGCCAATGTGCATACTCATCTCGTGTTTGGCATTGGCAAAAGTAATTTTTTTTATCTAATCTTTGTAAATTGAAATTGAAGTAAAAATAATATAATTTATATTAAAATAAATTATTATTCCAATTGAATTTTATAATGTGAACTTGTTTACATGATATTTTAAAAAGTACGTTGAGATGTAAAATGAATAAAAAAAAGTATGGATATTATAAAAAAATTAATGTATCATTAAAAATTATAAAAACTAAAAACTATATATTTAATAAATTACAAATGCTAATATATTTATATTTATATTTATATTTATATTTAATGAATAAAAATATATGTAAATATAAAATTTATAAAATAAAATTAAAAAATGTTTGGAAAGCAAACTAAAAAGTTGATGATGTATATGAATTAGAAATCATGTATATGTAAAAAAATTTAACTAATAATATTAACTTAATGACCAAAAGTTGTCTCATTTTAAAAGCATAAAAAAATATACCAAATATTTAACTTGAATCAAAAGTAATTTTTTGGCTGGTAGAAGTGTCAAAAGCCCTTCAACGGCTTCTTAAATGGGCACACAATAGTAGAAGTATTCAATTAATTCTCATCCTGAGAGACCTATCCTAGTCCTGATGATATTGGGACGAATCTATCTTGTTCCGATAAAGACTGGGATGGGAATAAATAATTTTTGGGATAAGACGGGTCTCAGCTCGACCCTCGAGTCGTCCCGTCCCATCCCAATATTTTTGTATTTATTTTTTTTAAATAATAACTTTTAACCCTCCCTCATCCTCCCTCGCTTTATTTTTCGTCTTTCACAGTTTCACTTTTAGTTTCAACCCTAGCATAGCCTTCCTTCCTCCCCCCATCGCTCAGTTTACTTTCAGCCCTCAATGCACTTCAGAGCCGCTTCATCTTCAATTTGTGACTATCGCCCGCTGCTACCTATGACCCTGACTATCTCTCCTCTTGACTTCAGTACATCGTTGTTGTTTGCCTCAGACGTTGAAGGTAAGTAACCTTCCTTCTTGTTACTCCTTCAGTTGTTGGCTTTTCTTATAGTTGTATTTATTAATATGTATTACTCTTTTTTTTTTGTATCGTTCATCATACAACTGGCATGAGTTGCTAGTGTGACTTGGCCAGAGGGTGGGGTTGGAGAGTGAGATTGGAAATTGTGATCATTGTTGAGAGAAGTGAAGGCCTTAAGGGTTTAGTCTTGAACAAAAAATATTTATGAATTCATGAATCTCGTTCAATCCTTTGTATTTGTATGTAGCATGTTGAGGGGAACTTGTATGCGTTGAGCCCTTGGATTGTATAGAGTTTATAAAAGAAGAAAAAAGTATAACATCAGCATTCTTATTTATTTACCTCTTACAAGTTAATTAAAACAATGTTATAGATACCTTTGTGCATTGAGCCCTTGGATTGTATTGGACGTCATATGTGTGTGTGATGACCTTGAGGAAATGGCTTGACACAAATTATAGGATGGTGAGATTTTTATTTTATTTGACTGTTGATAGTTAATACTAGGAAAAAGAGTTCTACACATACTGAGACAAAACAAAGTTACTGTCCATATGTGGGTTTATAAAATGATTTGTTGTATGAATAACTTAGTGAATGATAGGTTTGAGCTGTCTTAGAGTTAGAAGTGAATTTTAAGAAATTGTGTTTGGAAGACTTTTCTTGAATGCCTTATGTTCTCATTAATGTTTGTTATTAATTCTTTTTAATCCATGATACTCAACATGGGACTAGACTCCTATGCTAGATATAAGTTGTAAAAAAATTCCTTTAGTTTCTGTAAAGGTTTCAACTGTCGTAACTCATGAACTGGCTCATCAATGGTTTGGTAATCTTGTTACAATGGAGTGGTGGACACATTTATGGCTGAATGAAGGTTTTGTAACATGGGTAAGATTTATAGTTCATATATTATTGTATCATTGCTATCATAGTGCCATTCATCAAAAAATGAAGCTCAAGTCTTATTCCATGCATAAAAAAAACCCAGATTATAATGATATCCTATCAGTTTGTTTCTCCCACTAACTTTTGCCTCTATACCTATATCTTTCCTCTTGCATTTTAAATTTAAGCCCTTGATGAATATTATCAGATGAAATATAGTCTTATTAGTTATGTATGTTTTCTGCAGGGATCTTTTGGTGAAATTTTGAAAGCACATTGGCAGGGAACACCTGTTGAAATTTTGAAAGTAGATTGGTGATGTAAAATTCATTCTTCTTGCTTTTTAAGCCTATGAAGAGGGAGTTCCTATGTTTTCTCTCTAAAATGTCTTCAAATGGAGTCTTTGCTGAGATTTTAGATGCAGATGTGTACAAGTATTACTCTGATAGCACATGGAAGAAATCTTCTTCTTCAAAAAACTGTTTCCATCATCAATCCTACCACTAGAAAGACTTAGTACAAAGTTTAGATTAATTTATATACGATATGGATGTTAGCTTCTTCCTTTTCCTTAATTTCTAGCTCTGTCATGCATTTAAAGTCTCAAATTCAGTTCACTTTTTATAACTTTTTTCTTCATCTTTGAATGCCATTGTATGCTTGAGTAGTCTGCGACTTGCGTTAGTAAATTAGTGCCACTATGTGCTTGAAGCTTGCATGCTGTTAAATGTATTAAGAAATGGTTTACATTATGTATATGACAGGGTACGAAGGAAAGTGGAATTGGCCCCTAAGGCATAACCAACAGCATAAACATAATTACCAAGTTATATTTATTTTTAAAATATATCAAAAATTTAGGGAATTATCGTACCGAACTCGTCCCGGTCTTGACCCGTCTCGTGACCACCTCTACGCAATAGCCAACATATTTTTAAATTAATTTCAAGCATTTTCAAATAGAAAAGTATAAGATTTTATTGGGACAAAATAAAACTCGTTAAACTAAAATTTAAAAGAATACTTGTGGTTTGGAGTTAGGGTTGAGCAATAGGCGGGGTGGGCTGGCCCGATAGTCAGCCCGTGGCTCCGTTCATTTATTTTTTTTCTAAGCACATGTTAGCCCATGTCCGTACTCTAACTCATTTAAACCCGTATTAAACAAGCTGTACTGAACTGGTTTGGGCTCTAACATGCATGTGCAGCATATTTATCAAAGATAGAAATATTTTTCTATTTAAACCCATTTGAAGTTCTAATAACAATGAGAGTAAAATAACAATAGTACATACATGATATGATTGTTCGTCCAAAAATCAGAAAATAAAATACCATAATAATAACTATAAGTTTATAACAACACAGTCTACGATGCTCACATAATATAATCATTCATAATCTTAATTATTCAATTGGATTATAATTATAAATCATCTACATTATATTTACTTGTGATGGTTGTAGATGGAACTGCCTCTACCTCTAAAAAATAAATTTAAAAAAGTATATTAGTATGTAATAAAAATAAATTTAAATAAATATAATGTAATAAACTAAATAATAAATTAATAAAAAAATATATAAGCGGGCTATGAGATACCCGATAAACGATCTCATCAATCTTTTATAAATATTCTTTCAAACTTAAAATTCTACTCTAATTTGAATAGAAGATGGTTAAAAACCCACATAACCTTTTTAATTAAAAACAAATCTTTCATCCTATCTATCAAGTATACCGTACATCTTCCTGCTTCAAACAGTACATCGTGGGTCTGTAAGCCCAAAGAATATTTTCATTATTTGGGTGAAATTTCTACTGATCTGTTTTCCGTTTTGTGGGTATAGAGTTTTTTTTATTAAATATAATTATTCTCTTACTAAAAATAATTGGATATTAAATATATGCAAAAATTTAAACATTAATTTGTCACTGGATAAACTCTTCTTATTAAATTTAACTTTACAAAAAAATTGTATTTTCAACATAATATCGCCAAATAGACTTCAAGTCTTCTTCTCTAAGTAAGATTTGATTTTAGACACTCCCAATAATTTAGTATTAATATAATCATTACTCACGCCCTATTTATAAAAATGGGAGAAATTTTATTTCAATCCCATTTATAAAATAATGAAAGAAATTTTTATAAAGTTTATTTTAATTATATTTATAAAGAGAATTTTCTTATATAAATATACTATTTTACTTTTTATATATTTATGTTGATTTTATTTTTATTATGCATAATGTATATTAAATAAAAGTAAAATTTAAAATTATTAAATTTTACAGTATGTTAATGAGATTTAAGATGTTTTTTGGGACTTATTCTATATAAAACATTCAGAATAATTTATAAATAAAATCAAAGGAATATTTTTTTTATATTTTTCAAATTTTCTACATTGAGAGTAGTTATAAGATGTAAAGTTTGGATTAAATGAAATGGGTAAAAATGATGAACCCAAATAAGGAATAATTATGACAAAATTAAAGTCTTAATTATTAAATCGTCATAATTAATTAATATTTTCAAAAATTAATTACATAATAATCAAGAAGCCTTGGGGCCGAATGAAGCTCTTTAAAATAAAATGAAAAACAAGTATTTTTGACTTGGAAAACGTGTCCAGTGGGGAAAAATCGTGAATCAAACAGGAAACTCACTAGAAAATAAAATTGAATCTCGGAGAAATTTGTATGAACTTTTTTGTTGGGTTGGTATAGGAAATTTCTATATATATATAATTACTGGAGTTACTTTATTGGCTTCCCGGAACTTTCAAATTTCATGGCGAAAGTTTTCATTGTTTCAGTTTCATGGACTAGTACATATAAATATAGGGACTGGTTATATAAGGACTAGTACATATAATTATAAAAACTGTAAGGGCTAAATAAAATAGTATAAAAACTCAATTAAAATGAGGTGAAATTATATGGATTTAGATGTTAATTTCTCTTGTATTTGACAGATTTTAAAGACTTTATGGAGTTTTTAATTACTTTAGATAATAAAAATCCAAAAAAAAAGAAAGCATTTTTGACCGAGTCAACAACAGTAGATGTCCCGAGTCAGTATTTTCGTGGAAATTTCTGCTTACTTTAAACAAGAGATATCCACCGACACAATGGGAATACTCAACAATCAACATATAGCCAAATTGACTTCAAGTCTTCTCAAGCTAATATTCGCTTTTACACAATCCCACCAATTGAGGTATTAATATTTTCACTTCTTTTTTTATTGAAAAAATTTCATCTAAGGACCCCTATAGAAAATTAATATAAGATTTTTTCTAAATAATTATGAAATTTCTCTGCACCTCTAAGGATTAAAATTAAATTAAATTTTATATACAAAAAGATATTTGTGCCCTTTGTTCAATTTAACAAACATTAAAACTATTAATTCTTTTATATTTATTATTAATTACTTAATTTTTATTATAAATATCCTTATTTTAGCATGTAAAGTTTTGAGCAAATGAAAGGGGGGGGGGAATGATGAGCCTAAATGAGAAATATAAATCACATGTGCCCCTTTACTCGTGTCATTAATTTTCTAACTGATGAGGAAAACCTGCGTCTTCAACAAAATTAAAGGCTTAATTATTGAATCATCATAATTAATTAATATTTTCAAAAATTAATTAAAAAAAAGAAAGAAGCCTTGGGACCGAACTCGTCTTTTGTTAAAAAAAAACAAAAACTCAAAACGCGGGCGTGCCAATCAATTTTTAATGCATAGTGAAAAATCCGACATCAAAGAGGAAACTAAAAAAAAAATTGACGTGGGAAGAAATTTCTATTTACTTCTTTTTTTGGGTTCGTACAGGAAATTTCTACCCACTTTAAACCAAAAACAAAACTAGACAAGAAACATTACTGGAGGCACTTTTTTCTTCTGATGAAATTCTTGGTAAAAAAGATCTAGCGTTGTAACTTTTCATTATTTCATGGAAATTTCGGCCTTTTTTGATTTAGCCACATCCGCCAAGTTATTTATATGGTCTTTCTCCCTCATTTACAAACAAGTTCAATGCTATTCTTCTTTTCTTTTTCAAAAATAATCAAACAACCTATCAAACATTGTTTCTCTTTTTTGTGCTCCACCAATGGCTGCCTCTACTTCTGCTTCTTCTTCCCATGTTCTTTGTCGAAAATACGAAGTTTTCATCAGCTTTCGAGGTTCAGATGTCAGATATTGTTTTCTCAGCCATTTGACAAAGCAGTTGCGTGATAAGAGCATAGATGTGTATGTGGATGAGAGGCTCGAGAGAGGAGAAGAAATATCTTCAGCACTTGTGAAAGCAATAGAACGATCTGTGATTGCTCTGGTTATATTCTCGAAAGATTATGCTTCTTCAAAGTGGTGCTTGGAAGAGCTTGTCAAAATCATGGAATGTAAGGATGCTAATCAACAGATTGTGATACCAGTTTTCTACCATGTAGATCCATCAGACGTCAGGCATCAAAAAGGCATTTATGCGGAGACATTCACTCATCTTGAACACAAGTTTAGGAATAACGTGGAGAAGTTACAAATTTGGAGATCTGTCTTAAACAAAACCGCACACTTATGCGGTTACCATTCATCAAATTTCCAGTAAGTTTGTTTTCATTATTCAATATTTTCATTTTATATAATCTTAATTTCATAAGCTTTCTCTTAGTATCCTCAAAACAATTTGTAATATAGTAAAATCATATAAAAACTATGTATAATATTTGTTATTTCTACACTGAGTAACTTGTAATTTTGTTTGTTTTTATACACTAGGGATGAATCTGAGCTTCGATGCAATAGTTGAAAATGTTTTGACAAAACTGGAAGATAAGAACCCATTTGTGCTAAGATCTCGGTTAGTTGGATTTTATAAAAATTTTACTAGTATTGAGTCGTTAATGGAAATTAACCAACAAGATGTTCCAGTTATTGGAATTTGGGGCCCTGGTGGGATAGGCAAAACAACCCTTGCTCGAGTTATATTTGATAAATTTTCCCCTAAATTTGAAAATCACTGTTTCTTAGAAAAGGTGAGAGAATTAACAACAGAGGATGCTTTGAGTTATTTGTGTCAAAAGCTTCTTTTTATGCCATTAGACCGAAAAGATCACATAAATATGAAAGACGCAATGAGAAGGTTGCAAAGGAAAAAGGTCTTAATTGTGCTTGATGATGTCGACAATCCAAAGCAGCTAAAAGATTTATCCGGACAACACCTTCTCTTGGGACCTGGCAGCAGGGTCATTGTAACAAGTAGAAACATACATGCTCTGAGGAGTGGAGGGATTAATGGCATATATATACACGAAGTTGAGGAATTAACGTTTGAAGATTCACTTGAACTTTTCAGCAGACATGCTTTCAATCAAAGTCATCCCAACGAGGGATATCAAGAGCTTTCAGAACGAACAGTTGCCTTTGCTAAAGGCATTCCTTTAGCTTTAGAAGTTTTGGGTTGCCATTTTTGTTGTAGAGATAAAGCCTATTGGGAAAGTGAGCTAGCTAAAGTCCAAAAGTACCCCCATCCAGATATTCAAAATATATTGAAGATAAGTTATGATGGATTAGATGTTGAGGATAAGGAAATATTTTTAGACATTGCATTTTTTTTCGTGGGAGAACAAAAAGATCGCGTTACTTGTGTGCTAGAGGCTTGTGGTTTAAGCGCAGTTAGTGGAATCCAAAATCTTATGGATAAAGCTCTCATAAAAACAAATTGGCACGGCGACATTGTAATGCATGATTTGATACAAGCAATGGCTGAGCAAATAGTTCGTGAGGAACGCGAGGGATGTATAAGAACTCCTGAAACACGAAGCCGATTAAAAGATGCAAATGAAATCCTTGATGTATTGGAAAGTGACATGGTAAGTGAAAGATACATCAATGTATCTTTTATTTTAATTTTTTGAAAGTTTTTTTTTAAAACTTTAATGTTTATTTTATTTCTTTCTTGTTTAGGGATCTGATAAAGTTGAAGGCATTATGTTGGATCTGCAACAAATCAAACATTTACAATTGAGAGCGGACATCTTCACAAAGATGAAAAAATTAAGAATCCTCAAAGTTTTCGGTTCTTCACCAACATGGCCCAATAACAGTACATATATGGAGCTTCCTGATGGTCTTGACTATTTACCTGATAAGTTAAGGTATTTTCATTGGGATCATTATCCATTGGAGTCTCTGCCTTCAGGCTTTTGTCCTAAAAACCTTGTTGAACTTCGCATGCCAAACAGCAATGCTAAAAAACTTTGGGATGGAGATGGAGTACCGGTACGTACTTTTATACCAATGTATATTCTATATCTTCAGTCTAATTTAGTCTTTTAAGGTTTTTTGGGTATTTTTTTTCCTTCCATTGTCATCACAGGATCTTGGGAATCTGAAGATAATAGATTTGAGTTGGTCCAGAAAATTGGTGGAGTTGCCTGATCTCTCTGAGTCACGTAAGCTTGAAATTGTAAATCTCTTCGGTTGTGGAAGTTTGATCCGTGTTCATCCATCTATTTTATCTCTCCACAGTATTGTTGAATTGAATGTATCTTATTGCTTTGCATTAAAGAGCCTTGAAAGTGAGACTCATTTGGAATCTCTCTCTGAGGTCACTACTTTTCTTGTGCTATGCTCAAGAAATTCTGGTTGTCATCAAAGAAATTGTGAGAAATACATCTTCTAGAAGTTTCCCTTGAAATACTGCATTTGCCAATTGGACGTTGCACAGAACTTAGAGAGCTTAGATTTAATGGTGCAAGATTGAGTAGTCTTCGAATAGATGAGCTGTGTTCCTTGATAAATCTTGAGGTGTTTGTAGTTCGTAATTTCAAGCAAGGAATTCACACAAGGGAGCTGCACTCCCTTTTTGATGCTTGGCGTAATTTAAGAACACTCTGTTTGGTCGGATGTAATTACTTGTCAGAAATCCCTGACAATATCAAGGCCTTAACGATGTTAAAACTTTTATCATTGGCGGGCTCTAGTGTGGAGATATTGCCAGCCTGCATTAGCGGTCTTTCAAGCTTGAAATGCATTAAACTTATAGGCTGCAAAAGGCTGAAGTCTATACTTGGACTTCCTCCTTTTCTTGAAGTATTAGATGCCGGAGATTGCACTTTATTGGAGACTGTATCCTCATACCCTCTACCTTGTCATATAGGTTACCTTGACTTCCGTAATTGTGTGAAGTTGGATGAGCGTTCGCTTCGCTTTGTGGAGGAATTAACTCATTCAACAATGACTTCATCCTATTATGAGGATGAGGGGGACTATTATCCTAAATTTATTTACCCAGGAAGCAGAGTTCCAGAGTGGATGCAATATAAACCAATGCCACAGCCTTCCAATGCTATCCAATTTACTTACAATGCTGAACCATCCCATGTCATATTGTTTTGTTGCGTTGCTCCTCATCTTCTCCCCTCAGAGAGATTTGAAAAAGTTTGGTGTTATTTCTCTATAGATGGTGTCAAAGTGTACTTTGAATATGAAGAGGACGAGGAAGATGTTTTTGAAATAGATTTCAATTGGTGTCACTCGGATCATGTTTTTCTCTGTGGCATGAAAGTGGGCAAAAATGAGTTCGAAATATGTAACAGTGCTAAGGTTTCAAGTAAATTATTTCTGTCATATAGGGATGAGGAGAAGCGTATGACTACCGAAGTCCCTCTAGAAGCATGTGGAGTCCATGTAATATATTTCTCGGAGTCGCAGTAGGAGTCGGAGCCAAAGCCGGAGCCGGAGTCGGAGCTGGAGGTGGGTAGGAAAAGGAAGAGGGATGCAGACGAAGAAGGAGTTCCTCCCACAAAGCAACTCAAGAATAATTGTCCCATCGGATTGGAATTGGAGTTGGGGTTTGGTACTACAAAAAGCAATAAATCTCATGATGACTTCATCTGTCACCCATCGCAACTCAAATTTCTACAGAAGGACCCCTAACTCATACACTTCCTTTGATACTAATTGTTACAGGTATCTCTCACTTCTTTCCTTATTAATTACTACAAAATAACCTTTCTGCACATATGGGCTACCTTTCCACAGACGTACAAGTTATCTTTTGCAAGTGAAATAGAAGTCTGTTGAGCTAAAACTATTGCCCCATTTAACACAATAATTATATTTTGATTAGAATAAAGGAAGAGTACAAGTGATGCAAGCAGAGCAGAACTTGGTCTCCTGATTTTATATTTGAACTTTGATGAAGCCAGAGATAATACAGTATGGTTCCTACTTTCAAAGTGATAACCCCATCTGGCATGGATGCAGAATAAGCAATAAAAAGCTTGGGAGACTTTAGCACTTATCAAAGAGACTGGAACCTTGAGATTTTGATCATTTTACATTTAAACACGCTTTTCAATTAATAATCCTAATAAAATCCAGTTTATGAAATTGACTTGTTTTTTTACACAACATTACGCTAATTCACTTCTATCCTAACTTAAATTTTCTGAAGTTTGATGAAATAAGGGCCATTTATCCTACCACTAAAGATTTAAGTAGCATGGAATGCTTCAAGTGCAAACTAATATGAGATGCATAAATCCCACAGTTTATCTTTTATTTTTAAAATAAAATCTGTTTTGACTTTAATTTTTTGTTAATTTACTCTGTCTTGATCTAAATAAGCATACATATACATATACATATATATATATATATAGTATATCTATCTAACATATAAATGAAGAGTATATTTTATTTTCTAACAAAAACATGTGAAAATAAAATATTAAATTTTAATTTTATTGAATTAGTAAGAAAAAATATATTTGTGCTAAGATAACTCTTGATGTAGGGAAAAAAATCTACTAGCATTACGAAAAAAAAAATCAAAACGTTTGGTTAGTTTTAGCAACATTAATTAAAGGAAGGCCAACTTTAAACTTAAGAAATCTTTAAAAACTATATATTTATTATCTAATACAATTATGTCAAATTCTTCAATTATATATTGTCATGGTCATACATTTTCTATTTCATCATCTAATCCTAAACATGTATGGAAAAAAATAAGACATGTGTCTATATATAATTGGAGAATCTGACAAAATAATTATTAGAAACTTGATTTAAATTTTACGCTTTGTAATGGTTTTTCATGAATTAAATTATCATAGTTATTATTAATGAAACCGTCTCTTCCCTAATTTTGTAGAACAAAAAGAAACAAAACATAAAAACCATTATTTAAAAAAACATAAAAAGCATATTCGTTTTTCTTTTTAAGAATAAATTTGAATTTTTTATTCCTAGATTCTGGACTACCCACGGTTTGGAGCTTTGTCTTTTTATATTAAGGAAGCATATGGTTGTACAGTCATTTTTTTTCTGGCATATGCTTGATGACATGATCAAAAACAAATAAATAAAAGCTCGATTTTAATAAGAGGGACAGCGGTTAAAATTATAAACAAAATCAAACATGCCATCTCACATTTATAAAAACTCTTTCACATCATAAACCCAGAAATGGAGAAATTTGACTTTTGTCGAAATTTTCAAATTCTTTTTTTTATTGGTACAAAAAATTTGTCCTTACTTTAAATTTAATAATTAAACAAAAAAATATTCTAGATATTACACGGGTTAACTCGCCATAACCAGCCTTAAAATAGGCTGAAATTTTTCCAACTCTAGCCTGCGGCCTATGTAGCCCTCCTTTGGTTTAATTTTTTAATATTTTTAAAAAGATATTTTAAAATTTTTAAAATACTAATAAAAAATTTCTAATATTATATTATTATAATAAAAAAAATTGTTACTGTTATAATTTTAAAAATTCCTATTGTTCTATAAAAAAATCTTAAATTTTATAACTATAAATCTAAATAAATATTAATATAATATTAATTAATTATAATATGTTAACACATATTAGCAAATAAATAATCATATTTACTAATATTATGAGTATTTAAAATAATATTTAAATAAAATAAATAATAATATTAATAATTAAAAAAATTTAAAATTAGACTAACTCGTCCCATAATGGGCTAGTATCCCGCTATTTTTATATATAAAATGGGCTCAATCCCGCTGGCTGAACCCTGTTTTAACAGCTCTAGTTGTAGAAGCTTAAGCCTACTTTCAATCATATATTTTACATTGATGAGAGATACTGCATATAATGTTTATGCATAAATGAAAGGGGCAAAATGAACGAAAATAAAAAACATTCTTTCAATCAATTCTATTTATAAAATACTCCTTCGGACCTAAAATACTCCACATCATTCCATTTTCCCTTATTTTCTCTTTATCTAAAGCTATAAAGCAAGCTTTAATACCCATCCTATTTAAAAACATTCTTTAGTTTTTAAAAAATTCTTTAGTGAAAAGTCAAGAAACAATTACAGTAATGGAAAGAAAAATAATATTGAAACTTACATGGACAGATAGATCTATTAAACTAGGAGATCTTCTTCTTCTCATCACGTCCACGGTTGCAACGTTTTGCTCTCAATCACTTTTGACCTTTTCTTTTTTATCCTTCACTTTCTCTTTTGTGTTGCTTTTGCAGATCACCCGTCCGATTTTTCTCAAGCCGTTATAGTCGGTGACTTAATAGCAGGTTGTGGCCCAACCTCCGATCTAAGGAAGTGAAATAATCAATAGAAATCTAATAGTAACCCTTTTTTAAGCAAGAAAATATGAGGGCAACTTTAAATACAGACTAAGCTACTTGTAAATGGTCACAAAATATAAAATAAAAAAAGCATTTAAAAAAATAAAATTGATTTATTATCAATATAAAAATAAATTATTATACTCTTAACTATGTCCTTACATCTGTATATAATTTGTAATTTAGTTGATTTTGATTATATTTATATTCATGTGACAAAATTAATCTAAGTATATATTGAGGAAGAGTCATTTCTCTTAAAAGTTAACAAATTATAAATATAGGGACTAATACATATAATTGAAGAAAACTATAAGGGCTAAATAAAAAAGTTATGAAAACTTCATTAAAATGTGATGAAATTATAGGGATTTATATATTAATTTTTTTTGTTCAAAATAACAAAATCTTATATATTAATTTTTTTTGTTCAAAATAACAAAATCAGATGTTTGCACTAGGTAATAATAAAGAATCCTCGGGGCAAAATAAAACTCAATTAAAATAAAATTAAAAAGAATACTTTTGACATGGAGACAAAAAGTGTTCGTACCACAAATAACTTTCCCTGTTTCGAACATTACACTATAAACCCAAAAGAATATTTTCATTATTTTATTGAAATTTCTACTTGTTTCCCCTTTTGTTGGTACTGATTTTTTTTTATTTTTAATTACGTTAAACCAGAAACAACGAATAAGCACACAGAGAATTCGCTTTATGTACAAGAAGAAAATAAGGTTTGTATTTAACAGATTTTCAAACTTTCTGGAGCTTTTAATTAATTTAGATAATAAAAATAAAAAAAGAAAGCATCTTTGACCCGACAATTTCATTATTTTCGTTGAAATTTCTGATGCCCAACAATCAACATATCGCTAAATTGACTTCAAGTCTTCTCAAGGACCCCTATAGAAAATTAATACCAGATTCCCTCTAAAAAAATTCTAAAATTTCACTACACTCCTCAAGAATAAAATGAAATTAAATTTTATAGGCAAAAAAAAACATTTGTGCCCTTTGTTCAAATTAACAAATATAGGAGTTGTTAATAACATTATGTTTGTTGTTAATAATTTAATTTTTTATAAATCTCCTTATTGCATGTAAAGCTTCGAGTAAATGAAAAGGGGGGAAAATGATGAGCCTAAATAAGAAATATAAACCACTTGCACCCCTTTACTCGTATCATTAATTTTGTAGCTGTTGAATAAGACTTGGGTCTTCAAACAAAATTAGAGTCTTAAATCTTATATTTTTTTATAATATTAATTAGATCATATTATTAGGTATCTAAAAGTTCATGATTACCTTTATCAGTATATGCTCTAGGAATCGAATACAAGACCTAGAGAATTTAGCAAGACCAATACCATTATACTAATTCTATATTGGTCTTAAATCTTAATTACTGAATTGTCATAACTAATTAATATTTTTAAAAATTATTTACATAAGTAGTAACGAAGAAGCTTTGGGACCAAAGGGAGCTCCTTAAAATAAAATGAAAAACAATTATCTTTTATTAGGAGTCAACAACTCTAAACGCGCCTATTATTTAGGAAAAAAAAAATTCAAAACGTGTCTGTACCTAATATCAATCCATTTTTAATGTATGGGGAAAAACTTCTACATCAAATGGGAAACTAAAAAAAAAATTGAATTTCGAAGAAATTTCTATGAACTTTCTTGTGGGGTTGCTATAGGAAATTTCTTCCTACTTTAGACCAGAAAAAAGGAGAAGAAATATATCATATTGGAGGAACTTTCTCGGCTTCTGGGAACTTTCTTATTCTTTAAAAATTAAAAACCCAAAAAGAATGACTTTTTCATTGTTTCATGGAAATTTCCACCGACAGCTTAGTTAACTCTTAAATAATGTCAACAATGGCTCAATGTTCAGAAACTCATTCTTTTGTTGTGCCGATCGAATACTCAACATAAGCGAACTCACCAAATCAACTTCAAGTCTTCTACTTCAGATTTGATTTAGCCACTTCCACCAAGGTATTTATTTGGTCTTTCTCCCTCATTTTCTAACTTCTTACAGGCTATTCTTCCGTTCTTTTACAGAAATAATCAAACAACCTATAAAACTGTTTTTCTTTTTCGTGCTCCAGCAATGGCTGCTTCTACTTCTGCTTCTTCTTCCCATGTTCTTTATGGAAAATACGAAGTTTTCATCAGCTTTCAAGGTTTAGATGTCAGATATGGTTTTCTCAACCATTTGACGAAAAAGTTGCGTCAACAGAAGATTGATGTCTATGTGGATCTCGAGAGAGGAGAAGAAATATCAGCAGCACTTGTGGAAACAATAGAGGCATCCATGATAGTGTTGGTGATATTCTCAAAAGATTATGCTTCTTCAGAGTTGTGTCTGGAAGAGCTTGTCAAAATCATGGAATATAAAAAAGCTAATCAACAGATTGTGATCCCGATTTTCTACCATGTAGATCCATCAGATGTCAGGCATCAAAAACGTACTTACGCAAATGCATTTACTCATCATCAAGACAAGTTTAAGCATAACGTGGACAAGTTGCAAAGATGGAGATCTGTCTTGGAAAAAACTGCGAACTTAGCCGGTTACCAGTCATCGAATTTTCAGTAAGTATATTTTTATTATTTGTTTCATCATTTTATATAATCTTAATTTCTTAATTTTTTTCATAGTTGCCTCAAACAATTTAAAATATAATAAAATAATATAATTAAAAACTATGTCTAATATTTATTATTTCTATAGTGAGTAACTTGTAATTTTGTTTTTTATTTTATACCCTAGGGATGAATCTAAACTCATCAATGTAATAGTTGAAAATGTCTTGAGGAAATTGGAAGATAACAACTCAATTGAGCCAAGATCACAGCTCATTGGATTTCATCAAAATTTCGCTCGTGTTGAATCATTAATGGAAATTAACTCCCAAGATGTTCGAGTTCTTGGAATTTGGGGCCCAGGAGGGATAGGCAAATCAACCCTTGCTCGTGCTATACTTGACAAATTCTTGTCTAAATTTGGAAGTCATTGTTTCTTAGAAAATGTGAGAGAATCAACAAAGATGGATGGTTTGAATTCTTTGCGTCAAAAGCTTCTTTCTAAATTATTAGACCGAAAAGATCACGTACATATGAACGACGCAATGAGAAGGCTACAACAAAAAAAAGTCTTAATTGTGCTTGATGATGTGAACAATCCAAACCAACTAAAATATCTAGCCGGACCACAACTTCGCTTTGGACAGGGCAGCAGGATCATCTTAACAAGTAGAGACAAGCATGTTCTTAGGAGTGGAGGGATTCAAGAAAACTATATACATGAAGTTAAGGAATTGACTTTAGAAGAATCGCTTGAACTATTCTGTATACATGCCTTCAATCAAAGTCATCCCAAAATGGAGTATAAAGAGTTGTCAGAAAAAACAGTCGCCTTTGCTAAAGGCATTCCTTTAGCTTTAGAAGTTTTGGGTTCCCACTTTCATTCTAGAGATAAAGTATATTGGGAAAGTGAGCTTAGTAAACTCCAAAAGTATCCCCATCCACAAATTCAAAAAATATTGAAGATAACTTATGAAGGATATTAGTTGCTATGGACAAGGAAATATTTTTAGACATTATTTTTTTTGTGGGAGGACAACAAGATAACATTACCTGTGTACTCGAGGCTTGTGGTTTCAAAGCAGTTAGTGGAAACGAAAATCTTACGGATAAAGCTCTTATATAATCAAATGATGATGATAATATTGTAATGCATGATTTAATACTAGAAATGTCAAAGCAAATAGTCTATAAGAAATGTATGAAACATCCTGAAAGATGTTGAAACAACCTCCCCTACTAGAAAAAAGGCCTACAATGGTTGTTAAAGTTAACGACGATAAAAATAGTAAACGATGATGGAGTGCCCTGAAAATAGGTGAAAAATGATGGAAAATGCCTTTCGTCTAACTCTATAGTGGTCAGGCAAAGAATGGGACCACAAGTGGCTATATAAAAAGTAAATATGAAACTCATGTAGGATTAGGTTTTTTAATTTTTCATGACTTGTTACGGAGATTTTAATAAAACCACAATCAAAAGTCTGACATTTACCATATAACAGTAGTTATGCGAGACCTTATATGGCACTTTTATTAAGATCTCCATTACAAGTATTTGTAATGGTGGTTTTATTAAGACTGCTGTAAAAGTTGAAAAATTAATTTATTAAACTAATTGTTTACATTGATCATGTTATTTGAAGATAACATATAATCTTGAATATAATAAATTAGATACTATTATGCCAACAGTATTTCGTAATTTGTTGTATATTAATTTATAGGATAAATTATATTTCTTGATTAATATTTTTTTCAATATATGCGCACTTTCAATTTATTTTAAAGTACTCATTGGTGAATGCGTAGCTAATAAGGTAAAATTAATGTATGTCCTATAAAGAAAAAAAAGTTCTTTACATATTTGTTGAGTTTTGAGCTATATCTGACAACCATATAAGGAGAACGCACAATTGATTAGCAACCTAAAACTAATTAACTTATAACAATAACTGACTTTAGAAAATATTGTAACTAATTTGACTATTCTTTATAAAATATTCTAACTGACTATTATTTACATTTTATAAGTTTTAACATCCCATCCCATCTGCCAGCACCAAAAAGTATCATAAAACAGAGATGAAAGAAAGGTCAAGCCTTTCAATAAGATAAAGCAGAGTCATATGAGTTTTGGGAGTCATTTAGGTCATCTAAAGGGTGGTGAAAGTGTCGCTGGTTATGTTAACAGCAAAAATTAGAACGAAGACTATCGAACCTTTCTTGAAGGTTGTCTACTTGAAGGGATAACTCTTCAACCAAGGTCTCTAAATTATCCATTTGATTTATCAATTCTTCCAAACATTTGAGAAGGTCTGAAAACGGCAAAGTAAGCATCAGGTCAGGGAAAAGATGATTGTCTTCAAAATTATCACATAATCTTTTTTGTGAAAAGGAAGGAGAAAAGTTTGAAGACGATGCCATTTGGAGAAAAATGAAAAAGAGATTAAGACAGATGATACAAGGAAACATATTGAAGAAAAAGAAGTGTAACTAAATGTATATTGGAAGAATATTTAAGATTGAGGAAAAGACGATTCATAAGAGGTAGAAGTAGACTGTTAACATTTTCTCATGACAGCTAGAAACGTTGGGAAGCAAAGAGTTGGGAGACGTACACTATCTTTTTGCATTAGATAGGGCATGAAGAGGAAAAGGAGGTAAAGAGTCAAACTATAATAGCGTTTTTTGAAAAAAAAAAAAAAACTGCTGTTATAGTAACTTGTAACATTGATTTTTTAAAATATTGCCGTCAAAGGGTTTTAAAATGTGGATTTATTTATAAATATGCCATCACTTTTTTTATGGCATTTTTTTGTTTTAACCGCCATAAAGTAACTCTATGATAAGTGTTTTTTCTAAAGTATCAGTCCAATATCGCCTTGAGATTACTTAAAAAATATAACTAAGGATTGCAGATAATGCAGTACGGGTCGTTCTCTACTAAGGAGTCAAAAATAACATTAAATTTCTAAATAACTAAATAAAATACAACCTAAACTATAAAATATAGTTTGATTTGATTAACTATCACTAAAATTGTAATGAATTAAAATAAACATAAAAGACTTGTTTTTGGTGTTTTTGATAAAATGGATAGTGAATGGAAAATGGATGACTCATTCACAACACTTGGTTTCTTAATTACCAAACTCCAAAGCCACCTTGAGGTCTAGTGCTTCAATCAATGGTCACCCATTTCATAAAATACTATTAAACTCAATACGTGTGAGAATGTTAAATAGATCCAAGAATTGTAATCAAACTTTAAATTTATCAACCAAACTATCTCAAATTATCATAGGATATTTTTTAAAGTTTTAATCTATTAACTGCAATTAGAATAATAAATTGACACTAGGGATAATAAAAACTAATGTTTAAAAACTACTAAGAAAATCAAAACAGAAAGAATCAAAGCTAACAACTGACACAGATGATCCGATAATCTAAACTAACTTAAAAAATCACTAAATATTAACAGTAATCTCAATATAAAGTCTGACAGTAAAGTAAACGAAATTAAAGCTAATTAAATGACAATGTCAAATGCTAAATAAAGATTCAATCACAATAATCTTCTAATACAAAAATATAAACAATACAAAGCTCCCAATGATCAGGAAATTATTTTAACACCTAGAAATCATAGACTAATCAAGGGGTAAAAGATTAAAGCAACCAAAAAATCCCATATTAAGCTCATAAACTCAAGCCTCTACCACTATCTTCAAGAGTTGGTCTTCTCACCCCTAAACATCCATCAAACAGAAGCTACCGGCACACACGAACTCTGCTTCTAGGCCATCGCTGTTCTGTTCGTTACTGTCGCCCTGTGCCGTCTCTGTTCTGGAATGATGGAGTCATTCTGCTGTTGTACTGTAACTGAGAAGGCTGTTGACGGCAGGGTGCGGGTATGAATGGCTAGAGGTGGATGATGATGAGAGGAGATGGGCGTACGTGGGTGTGTGCAGACGGCTGGGTTCTGTGCGTCCTCGTGTCTGCTGTCTGGTTGCTTGCTGTGATAATAGAGGGTTGATGAAGATGCAGCAGGAGGGAGATTATGAATGAGAATGAATGGCGAGTGGAGTGGGTATGGCAATGACTTGCGTGATGATTGGAGACGTGGAGTGGGTGAGTGGTGGAGGCCGCCTGGTGAAGTCTGTGCGTGTACGGAGCATATAGGATGAAGAGCAAAGAAAATGAGCCAAATTATAAAGTTAAGCATTATGTGCAATTTTCAAAATTAGGATACTTGTCATTTGTAAATTTTAATTTTTTCTAAATACCTAAAATATAAGTTATAATAATATAATCTGTGCATGTCCAAAGTATATAGGATGAAGAGCAAAGAAAATCTAATGGGCCGAAATGCAAAATTTAACTCATATGTCCTTATATGCAATTTTAAAAATTATAGTTATTTATTGTCATTTGTAAATTTTATTTTTCTCAAATACTTAAAATATAAGTTATAATAATGTAATACCTTTTATTATAAAAATAATTACTTTAGAAAAATTATAAAAATATGATAATTATATACCTTTTACCTTTTATTATAAAAATAATTACTTTGGAAAAATTATAAAAATATGATAATTATACTTCTATTAAATATTAATTTAATATAAGACACATTTATCCAGATAGTACACAAATAATATAATCAATGATTAAAATAATAATAAAAGCTTATCAAAATAATATGAATAAATATATATAAATATGAGTTTGTCAGACGTAACTGATTAAAAGATGCTGATGAAATTTATGATATAGTGAAAAGTAACATGGTAAGTAAAAGAGACATCAATTTGTTTCTTGTTTTTTAATTATTTTTTAAAAAAATTTTAATATTTATTTTATTTTTTTTGTTCATGAAATTGAAGGCATTACATTGGATGTGACTAAAATCAAATATCTACAATTGAGAACTGACATCTTTATAAAAATGAAAAATTTAAGAATCCTCAATTTTTTTAAAATTTTTGATTCTAGTCCAATAACAGGACATATATAGAGCTTCGCCATGGCCTTGATTATTTACCTGATAAATTAAGTTATATTCATTGGGATCATTATCCAATGGAGTCTTTGCCATTAGCCTTTTGTCCTGAAAACCTTGTTAAACTTCACATGGAACACAACAATGTGAAAAACTTTGGGATGGAGTGCAGGTACTTAGATATACCAATGTATATTTTATGTCTTCTATCTAATTTAATTTATTAGGGTTTTTTTGGGGTAAATTTTTTTCAGGATCTTGGGAATCTGAAGATAATAAATTTTTGTGGATCTAAAAAATTGAAGGAGTTGCCTGATCTCTCTATGGCGCATAAGCTTGAAATTGTACATCTCTCTGGTTGTAAGAGTTTGAGGAGAATTCATCCATCTATTTTATCTCTCCAAACTGTTGTTCGAATGGATGCTTCTAATTGCTGGAAATTAGAGTCTTGAGAGTGAGATTCATCTAGAATCTCTCTCTAAGGTCAAAGCTAACCATTGCCATAGACTCAAGAAATTCTATTCATCATCGAAGAAATTGAGAGAAATACAACTTAATCGAACTGAAGTTGAAATACTGCATTTGCCAATTGGAAGTTTCACAGAACTTAGACATCTTTCTCTTGACTGCGAAAGATTGAGGAGTCTTCCAATAGATGAGAGCTCTGTTCCTTGAAAAATCTTGAGGTGTTTGCAGTTGATAGTTTCAAGCAAGTAATTCACAAAATGGAGCTACATTCCTTTTTTGATGCTTGGCACAATTTAAGTACACTATATATTGAGAGGTGTAGCAGAATATTTATTACTTAATGGAGATTTTGCCAACTTGCATTAACCGTCTTTCAAGCTTGACATACATTAACCTTAAAAGCTGCAAAATGCTCAAGTCTATACTTGGACTTCCTCCCTTGCTTGAAAGTTTAGATGCCAGAGATTGCACTTTGTTGGAGACTGTATTCTCCGATCCTCTACCTAGGAATGGGTGTCTTGTTGACTTCCGTAATTATGTGAAGTTGGATGAGTGTTTGCTTCACTTTATCAACCAATTAACTCATTTTTTAATGAATTCATCCTCTTCTTTTGAAGTTTGTTACCCAGGAAGCAGAGTTCCAGAGTGGATGAAATACAAACAAATGTTAAAGGCCTCCAATGCTATCGAATTTACTTACAACCCTGAACTATCACATGACATATTGCTTTGGTGTGTTGCTTCTCGCTTCTCCTCATCTCATCGCTGGGGGATTTTGTGGCATTTTGTGTGTTATCTCTAGAGATGGTGACGAATTGTCCTCTGCATTTAATTATTTTGAGGAATATTTTGTTGAATTCAGATCATGTTTTTCTATGGAACAAGGGAAGGATCTCATATGGTGCCAGAACAGGTAATCATGCTAAGGTTTCATGTGAATTCTTTCTTACACATTGGGATGAAGAGGAGCAAGACACATACGAAGTCCCTGTAGAAGCATGTGGAGTCCACATAATATATTTCTTGGAGTCGGAGTCGGAGACGGAGCTGAAGGTAGGTAGGAAAAGGAAGAGGGATGCAGATGAAGAAGGAGTCACTCCTACAAAGCAACTCTAGCATTAGAGATTGGGATTATTGGAGTTAGGGTTGGCTACTACCAAATGCAAGATCTCTCATGACGATCTCATTTGTCACCCCTTACAACTCAAATTTATACGCATGATAAAAGAAAAGGATCTCTATCAAATACACACTTTGATATATCTTCATAGGTATCTCTTGTTTCTTTCCTTGTTATAGATTTCGCACGTGTACATTGAATGCAAGCAGAGCAGAACTTGGTCTTCTGGTTTTATTCTTGGATAAGGCTGAAATCAAGCACATAATATATGCAGGGCAATATATGTATGGTTCCAACTTTCTGAGTGATGGCCACGTGGAACTCCCCTTTTCCTTGTTTTTGTTCCTCGCTATGTTTTTTCCAGTCCAAAAATGCATTGCTGTCAACTTTCTTGTTTCTTCATCAACTTGTGTGGGCTGGAAGATCAAGCATTTATCAGGTAGGAATAAGGATGCTTCCCTAAGTTTTAAGTTTGTTCCTTCGATTATAATTCTTGCAAACCTTTCACTGAGTAATCGAGTGACGCGCGCGTGGTTTTTTTGTTCATCTACATAACAGAGAACGTACTGAGTTGATTGGGGAGCTTGGAAGACTCTCTGCATCAATGAAGAAGTTAGAGAAGGAACTCAACAACGCTAATGATAAATATAATGTATATGTAACCACGTGGATGTGGATGTAGCCTACTGGTTACCTCAATTGATACCTTAACCAAGTGGTGGGGTTCAAAGTTTATCCTTAAGTATGGAAAGTACCGTGGCCAGCTATTTACCTTTAAATGGAGATCATATGATGAAATGATTAGTTACTATTACGAGTAGTGATACTCTGATTTACATCAAAAATATATATAATGTATATGATCTTCATATAGTTTCTTCTTTATTTCATCTTACTTGGGACAATAACAGAGTTTCATGGGTGTTAAATCTACATTTAATGACCCCCATTTGCTATTAAGATTGAGCAACACCAAGCTAAACTATGTGTTAAATGAGACCATTGTAGCCTTTGGATTTCTCATTTCTACCATGTGCTTGCCATTATCACTATATTTAACTTTTTCTAGACTATATTATTTGAGAGGCCGATTAATACATGACAATTTCAGAACTCATAATTATCTCTCTCAATATACAAATATTCTCTATAACTCAAACTTGATTCTTAAAAAGATTTAATATAGTCTTATATCCTTAAATCAACTTTACGTTGTTAAAGATAACTCTTGATTTATGGGAAAATATCTAGCTCCATTATAATATGAAAGAAACAAAACTTTTGGTTACTTTTAGTTAAAATTTAATGTTTCGTCTTAAATGCATTGTCCCTTTTTGACGTAGTCTCCTCCTACTTACTTTGTCAAGCAACTGTTGCATCTTCACCTTCCTTTAACTTTCCATTGACTACTCTCTTTTATTTTTTTTATTTTTAATAAGATTTATTTAAATAATTTAATTATATTAAAAAAATTAGTTAATATGATATATATATTTTTTTAAATACCCTAATCATCTTCACTAACTTTATCCTCCCTCTTTTAATTAATTATTATATTATTGAATGAATATTAATAGGGATAATTTTATAAAAAATTGATAAATATATAAAATATATATTATATTTAAGACAAGATTAATTTTTAATTAGATTATATATTAAGAATCAAAGGAGTATTTCATTATCATTTTATTTTATCATTTTCCCAAATGATGCATGTAAATTCATTTCACTGGGATGATATAATTCGTTTTTATCTTATTTGTCATTTTTTAAATAATGTAAATTCGTATCACTGGGATGTCATTTTCTTATTGGGAAAAAAATTGTTAAAATTGACTTAGAAATTTTAACATTTTTTCTTTAAATTAGAGGGGTATTAAGGTTCGAAACCACTAATGAGATGAGTTTGTAAAAAGATAATGTTTTTGGATGTGAGCAATGAGCATTGTGCTGACTAATGAGATGTCATTATAATTATTATAATTAAATAGTACTCTTCCGACCTTTAATAATATATAAGGAATTGATCTTGATCTTAAATATAAAATATATTTATTGTATTTATAATTTTTTTAAATTACCCTATCGATACTGCTTCAATAATAGTCAAATAAGAGAGGAAATAATTGAGTTAAGGAAAATAATTAAAATATATTAAAAAAATATATATATTATATTAACTAACTAAACTAACTCTATTAATCGAATTAAATTATTTAAATATATTATATCTTAAGGATTTATTTTTTCTTGTCAATTTGATGGTTAAAAGGATTTGTTTTAAAATATAAAACATTATATTGTAAAATTTGGATCATTCATATTTGATTTCAATGGATTGGCCAAGCTTTTGAACCTTGTTTTTATCTCACTGTTTTTTCTCCCCGGAAATCCTCGTTGATACATACGTATGCATGAAGAAAAAATGTTTTTTTCTAAAATGGATTTTGATTTTTTTAATATTCATTGGGCAATATTAATCTAATTGTATATTGAGTAAGAGACACATTATCATAGGTTAAAATTACAAACAAAATCATACATGCCATCTCACACACACACACACATATAAATCTTTCACATCATAAACCAAGAAATGTAGAAATTTGACTTTTGTGGAAATTTTCACGTACTTGTTTTTATTGGTACAGAAAATTTATGCTTACTTTAAATAAATAATAAGGTTAATATAATCTTTCAGTTTTTAAGTTTACCTTTAATAATTTTAGTTTTAATCCTTCAAATTTTAAATTATAAGTTTTAGTCTCTATAGAGGGAAAATGGTCTATATTTTATTAAATTATAGGACTAATATTTTAAAAGGAAAGAATTTTGATAGACTTACAAAAAAAAAAAAAAAGGTTGTAGGAGTTTAGGCCTACTTTCAATCATGCATAAATGAAAGGGGGGATATACCAACTATCTCGTTATTTTTGTGGAATGCTCAACTATCAACGGATCCCTAAATTAACGTTGATTTGGATTAATATTTTTTTTGCCAATGTATGAATTCTAATTTTTATTCCTCTAGTTTTAAACTATGATGGATTTTAGTCTTTCAAAAGGTAAAATAGTCTAAATATATTTTAAAATTATAGGGAGTAAGGTTTTAAATAAAAAAATTGAGAGATTAAAATTTATAATTTAAAACTTAAGAAATCAAAATAAAAATGATGTCAATTCTTGAAGAATCAAATATTATATTAATACATTTGCTCCCATCAATTATTAATATCATCATGATTTTTTTTTTAATTTCTAGGATCATTTTGATTTTCTTTTAATTTTATATTCAAACCAAATTTTTTACATTGACAAAAGTTATCGCATGAAAAGTTTCGAGTAAATGAAAGGGGCAAAAATGAAGAGCCCAAATAACAAATATAATCACATGCACTATATATCGTGTCATTAACTTTGTAACTGCTGGATAAGACTTAGGTCTTCAAACAAAATTAGAGTCTTAAATCGTAATTATTTTTTTGATAACATTAATTAGATCATATTACCAGATATCATAGGTTTTGTGGTTATCTTTCCTATATATATATCCTCTATAAATTAAATAGAAGACCTAAAAAAATTTAGCGAGGCTTTATACTATTAAACCAACTCTATGTTGGTTCTAAATCTTAATTATTGAATAGTCATAACTAATTAATATTTTAAAAAATTATTTATATAAGTAGTAATGAAGATGCCTTGGGACCGAAGGGAGCTCCTTAAAATAAAATAAAAAACAACTATCTTTTATTAGGAGTCAAGAACTCTAACCGTGTCTGTTATTTAGGAAAAAAAATTCAAACCGTGGCCATACCTAATACCAATCCATTTTTAATGTATGGGGAAAAATTCTACATCAAATAGGAAATTCTAAAAACAATTTGAATTTCGGAGAAATTTCTATGAACTTTCTTGTGGGGTTGGTATATGAAATTTCTACCTACTTTAAACCAGAAAAAAAGGAGAAGAAATGTATCATAATGGAGGAAATTTCTTGGCTTCTGGGAACTTTCTAATTCTTTAAACACTAAAAACCCAAAAAGAATGACTTTTTCATTGTTTCGTGGAAATAATTTCCACCGACAGCTGGGTTAACTCAAATAATGTGAACAATGACTCAATGCTCAGAAACTCATAAGCGAACGCACCAAATCATCTTCAAGTCTTCAGCCACAGATTTGATTTAGACACTTCCACAAAGGTATTTATATGGTCTTCCTCCCTAATCTTCTTAAAACTTCAACGCTATTTTTCTGTTCTTTTTTAGAAATAATCAAACAACCTATAAATCATTGTTTCTCTTTTCTGTGCTCCAGCAGTGGCTGCTTTTGCTTCTGCTTCTGCTTGTTTTTTCCAGGTTTCTTGTGAAAAATATGAAGTTTTCATCAACTTTAGAGGTTCAGATGTCAGATCTAGTTTTCTCAGTCATTTGAAATAGGGGTTGTGCCCAAAGAACATAGATGTTTATGTGGATGTCAGGCTCGAGAGGGGAGAAGAAATATCATCAGAACTTGTGAAAGCAATAGAAGGATCCATGATTGCGTTGTATATATTCTCAAAAGATTATGCTTATTCAAAATGGTGCTTGGAAGAACTTGTCGAAACAAATTGTGATCCCCATTTTTTACCATGTAGATCCATCAGATGTCAACCATCAAAAACACACTTATGCAGGTGCATTCACTCATCATGAACACAAGTTCAAGGATGACGTGGACAAGTTACAAATTTGGAGATCTGCTTACAAAAATTGTGGATTTATCCATTTACCATTCATCGATTTTTCAGTTTATTTTTACTATTCGTTTCATCATTTTATATGGTTTTAATTTCTTAAGCTTTTTTCTTAGTTCCCTAAAAACGATTTACAATATAGTAAAATCATATAAAAATTATGTATAATTATGTCTATAATAAGTAACTTATAATTTTGTTTGTTTTTTTACATGCTAGAGATGAATTTGAACTCATCAATGCAATAGTAAAAAATATCTTAAAAAATTAGAAGATAACAACCCAATTGGGCCAAGATCCCATCGCATTGGATTTTATCAAAATTCCACTAGTGTTGAATCATTAATGAAAATTAATTTGCAAGATGTGGAGTTCTTGGAATTTGAGCAAAGGCCAAGGAGGAATAGGCAAAACAACTCTTGCATGTGCTATATTTGACAAATTCTTGTCTAAATTTCAAAGTCTTTGCTTTTTAGAAAATGTGTGAGAAGAATAATCAAAGATTGATTGTTTGAGTTCTTTGCGTCAAAAGCTTCTTTCTAAGCTATTAGACCGGAAAGATCACATAAATATAAATGATGCGATGAGAAGGTTGCAATGGAAAAAAGTATTAATTGTGCTTGATGATGTGGATAATCCAAAGCAACTAAAAGGTTTGGCCGGACAACAGCTTCACTTAAAGAAGAAACAAGCATGTTCTCAAGAGTGGAAGGATTCATGAAAAATATATACATGAAGTCAAGGAATTAACTTTTGAAGAATCACTTGAACTTTTCAGTATGCATGCCTTCAATAAAAAGCATCCTAAGGTAATGACCCTAAAACATAAATAACATAAATGATATCATTTTAAGGGAATATATATTATTTCTTGTATTTTTGTCACAAAGAGAAGCTAGTGATTGAGTGGTTGGACATAGTGCAGTTAAGTATGAGGTATTAATTTCGAACCCCAACTCAAGCAAAAGTGGAATTTAATTTTTGCTTCAGCTAGGAATGACCAAAACATCCCTTTGTTCATTTTTAACTTTAGCATAATACTTCCTTTCCCATTTACTACCAGCGTCAAGGGAGAGATGGAGAAGCTTCACGATTCGACTGGAGACCACTACGCTATGTTCGTTTGCTCTCGTTGCCTTGTGCTACCTCTGACCGTTGTTATTCTTCTCTTCCTTCTCTGCTCAACAACGGTGTTGCCTGTTGCTGTGATGTCGTCTTCCTCATCTTCAAAATGGAGAGATGACAGCATGAGAAAGCAAGGAGAAAACTGGGTGCTCGCAGCGACCGTCGACCACTTGAGGTGAGTCCTCTAAAGCCTCCTCCGTCGTTAGTTTCTCCGATCTGCAAGTTTTATGGCTATGTACTATAGCTATATGAAAAAAAGAAAATAGAGAGACGGAGAAGAGGACAGGTGAGAGAGTGAGATTGTGACAGAAGAGAGGAAGGAACCTTGAGTTCGTGACGCTGGGACAGAGTGGCAGAGTTGTCGACCATTGGTGATAAGTGTTCTGACTCTCTTTCTGTTCATTGCCGTTGTGATTCTTGAGTTATGGTGTTAGGTCACTGATTAAAACTAGACTTAAGGCTTGGATTATAATATGTATAATGTTGTATGCTATGGTTGATCTCTGAGGTTGCCGAGTAAGGTGATGATGGCTTTCTGTTCAGTGTCTGTGTGGGTTTATGCATGTGGGTATGATTATATTATGCGTTTTGACTCATTAAAGATATGGTGTTAAGCTTGAATCAGAAATGAGGATGCTTCATGTTTCTTTTCTCTTGATCTGAGTAGTTTTATTTAGAATTAGGGGATAAAGATTGCTCTGTTGGTGACTATGATGTGTTGAGGTTTATTTCTGTTATTGCAGCAAGCATGAGGATATACTGTCACGCCCCAAAATTTGGACTGTGACCGGCACGGAATATGAACAATTTCTTATTCCGAAAGCCTAAAACTTTAAATGAAACGCTTTAAAATAAAAACCATAATAAATTTATCTCATAAATCAACAGAATCTTTTCTAAGGACTATGTGGAGCATTTATCTTCCTTTCAAAATAATACAAGCACTTTCTTAATGATAATTATATCAAAAGTAATTTTATCAAAAAAGAAGCTTCGGATCGGCAACGAGGCTCTTCACTACTCAGCGGGAAGGTTAGAGTCACCTGCACTATCTGAGACCAAATAATCTACTCGTGAATAACGTCCCAAAAATATGATTAAAAGAATGCAAAAGTCAATAATGCATAATCATGCTGAAAATGTATTTCATAATATTTCGTAATATGATGCAAACCTTTCCGTAAACATTTGTATTTCAGGGGAAACAACAATCTGAAAGAACCATTTCAAATCAATCTGAAATAACCATTTCTTACCAATCATTTAAAAACAATCCTTTTAAAACCATAATCTTTCCGTAGGACTTCAACAGAACAAAAACAGACGTGGACACACAGTCCACGAGGGTAACTAACCAATCTAGCAGCTCAAGGCCACTAGCCGTCGCGAGTACAAGACTCACGTAATAATCTGGTGGCTCGAGGCCACAATCCGTCGCGAGTACGAGACCCACGTATATCCGTCATGAGTACAAGACCCACGTATATCCGTCGCGAGTATGAAACCCACGTATATCCGTCGCGAGTACAAGACCCACGTATATCCGTCGAGCTCGGGTAACGAAGGTGCACCAAGGACTAACAGTACTGTTGTTAGCAACCAGCGTTCTGTATTCCATCCTAAAACGTTTCCATCATGCGTGGGGTCCTTTTCACATGTAAAGATCTCAATCGTTTCAAATATCATAATCATTGATAAAGTCACTTTGAATTTCAAAAACCCCAGCATGAACATTCAAGATCAAGTTACTGTAAAAACATATGCAATTTACGTAGAAATATTTCATGAATAATATCAGTTCACTGTCAAATCTTTTTCTAAAGCCTCTTTATCCATTTTCATGCATAATCGTAATCATTTGTAAATCGATCGAAAAAAAATCATTTTTAACGATTTAAACCATAATTTCGTAAAACTTGCTTTTCGAAATCCATATTTGAAATTCATCATTTGGAATAATAATGCATTTGAAAATGTAAATTTGTAGGGAACGTTATTCACTCACCTGCCAAGCTCCTAAACCGTTACTCTTTTCAGATCAACTTCAATTACTTTCACTTTTCAATCCCCTGGTATTTCGAAATAGCATATTAACCTTCTATTCAAAGTTTCGACAGAAATAAACATCTCTCACTTAGTATTTCATTTCATTACCCGCTACTATCAATCTACAACGACTCAATACATAACTCCTAAACCATCAATCAAACAAATTTCTTATATGCAATAATCATATTTATTCACCATAAGCTATGATTCTAAAAAAAACAAGTCCTAACCATCATTTAACTTTGAGAATTCCCCAAATCTTATGTCCATAAATACAAGTTGCCTTATGCCTCCTTTAGCTTCCCACACACAGTACAATCTGATTCAAGCACATAGGTATATGTATACATAGCTATGCTGCCTAAACAGGGAACAAAAGTACATTTTCACGATTTCCTATTCTATTCCATTTCATCATCCTTTAATGGCCTCTAAGAGCTTATGAATATAAGACTTTTCAGATTTACAAATCAATTTAACATAGCTAAAAGTAACATAACTTTCAATATTAATCATCCAACCCAAACCACTTTATATCTATAATCTCCTTTCATTTTAACTCTGAGCCTATTAACTTTAATTACATTATCCCAGAATAAGCTACCCAATGTAGCAAATCTAATTTCAAAGAACCTGAAGCTTCAAAACCAAATAAAAACCCGATTGATTAAATTAGTTTCTTCACCCCTCTTTGAAAAATCAAATAGCTATTGATACAAAATCACAACTTTCAATCTTAACTCTAGAACCACCCACACACACAGATACAATAGGTCTCTGTTTTGGTGACTGACTCTAGAACAAAAAGGAATATCAATTCATTAACAGTTTTGAAATCAACCAATCTTATACATCAAGCTCCCAACTTTCAGCATTCTCACCTACAATACACATACACTGCACACAATGAACACACACACATAGCAGCACAACCTCAGTATAATTGTCTATATATATATATGTATACTCCTTCCATTCAGTCCAACATAACCCACCACAGCATGCCTCTGATCACATTCCCCACATAAGCACAAACACCCATACACACATCTCAATTTCCCTTAACCAGTGCCCTAAACCACCAACCAGTAACACAACATAAATAACCACACATACTTCCCACAGCAGCAATATGCGCACACCAGCGGCAATAACCAAAAACATATATACACGGTACGCCTAATGAAAACACGCTCACAAACAGAGCACAACATATGCATATATATATATATACTATCCAGAACCTCTCCCCCACGGCTTCAAACACCCACATTCAACAGAAAGACTCACACCCCTAAACCTTCACAGCACACACCACACTCAACCTCCAGTTCAATGAATTAATCGCAACTGAATGGAATCGAAAAAAAAGAACAGGGGTGACAGAGGTTGAAATGGAAACCAAGACTCACCTCCAAGATCGACGGTGACGACTTGCACAGCGACGGTGATAAGAAAGAGGTTGCAAATTTGGACTTGCTACTGTGTTACAGGGCATAGATCATCAGCGACAGTAGCGCCACCTTAACAGCGACAGTGACTCAGCACAGAGGACGGCGATAATGAATGGATCACGACAGAAGCAAGACGAAGATTGGAATCAAAGACTTGCTACAGTAGCAAAGGATTGCTATAGTAGCAAAGAATGTCGACGGATAACTGCTACACGATAATGGCGATAATCGGAAGGGTGGTATACTGGAAGGAGTATTCACCTACGGCAACCCGGATGCAGGACTTATGACACACCTGAAGAACTTGCCTTCCGCTCGCTCTCACTGCAACCTCGTTGATAAAAAAAATGAATGGAGTAGGGAAGGATTGCTTCTTAAGGACGATGGCAGCGACCTTCCGTGCCGTGTACTCCCTTCCCGCGCCGCACGCTGAACCACTGTCACCGTTTACCTATGCCGCGCTGCTGCCCTGCCATCTCTACTCCTTGCCTGCGGCACCACTGGAATCTGAAGTCTGAAGGAAATAGAGGTACGGTGCAGAGAAAAAAGAAGGGGAGGGCGAAAATGGAAATTTTGCATGCTGATAAAAAAAATTCTCCCTTGCAGCACCAAGGGATCGAACACGAGACCTCGGAAGTTAATTCTCGCCTCATAACCACTCAGCTAACGTCTTCACCTTGACATTAATTGTAACATATATATATATACCCGTTTAATAAATTTTATTATTATTTTTTTTATTTTTTTATACAAAATTTTCGGCCATAACATATACGTGGAGTGGTAGTGTTTTGAGATTTAAGTGTTTGGTTGGAGTGAATGATTTTGTGCAGAAAAGGGATTTTTGTGAGATTGCTGAAGTGGAAACTTTATGGTTAAAATGATTTTGGGTATGGTCGAGGAGTTAGAGCTTGATGATTATGATTAATTAAAAAGTTGAGTAGGAAAGATGAAATTTAGTTGAAAGAGAAGGATGAATGATATTAAGAGTTAGTAAAATGTTTAATGCTTGAAGTTGAATAACAGTTTAAATTGGAAATACAATTTAGGATAATGGAATTATTATAGAAGTGGCTCAAAATATAAAAATGTTCTTAGAGAGGTTTGAAAGATGAACTGAGAGTTATGGGCTCCAAACTTTTGAAGCAGGAAATTATTCCAAACTTAAAAAGGATACTTTTATAGTTATAAGGGAGATAATAAATAAGTAGGCATGTGAAACAAAAATTCAGTCACAATAATCCTCAATAAATACAAATAAATCATCATAAATATTTTCAATAATTATAAAATTAATCCTAAGACCTAGGAGTCATAATATAATTATTGGGTAAAAAATTAGAGTAACTTATACTCCTATTTGAGATCATAAGCTCTTACCTTTGTTATTGAATTAGAGAATTATGACACCCTAACTACGCCTAACCATCACTGTGAAAGGAATTGGAAGACACGCAGCGGAAATAAACTTTAAAAATTTTCCATTCCTTGCCAGGATCTGCCGTATGTGTTTAAGTCAAGTGGAAAGAATCATTACCCTTAGTGTTGCTCAGCGAATTTCACAGCTTCTCTACGTGGGTGGTGATCTCTTTCTGATTGCAAGAAATCGACGGAGTGTTCCTCAGCGACCTTCACAGATTCTCTCCGCGGACGGTGGTCTCTTTCCGATCACAAGAAGTCGACGCCTCAGGTCGGCTTCCTCTACTGGTATCCACACGAACAGCGTTCCAACCACGAACGACGTGCTAGCGTCTCCTGTCCCTCCAAGGCTTTCACAAGTCTCCGTCTCTATTTCGGCAGTTTCTTGTCTGCAAACCTTTTGCAGATTCCGTTCGGCCTTTTGTGTTCTGTGTTATTTTCAAACGTAGCTCCTCCAATCAGATATAGAGGATGCTATGCGTTTTTCCACCTGACCTAATTGGATTTTGGAGTTAATCTTATATTAATTCCGAATTGATACAATATCATATATTGTATAATTTTATAAGAAACTAATTAAATAAAATAATATTAAATCCGTCCCACAGATTTAATTACTTATTTATTTAACTTTAAATAAAGATGAGACTGAGTTATATTTGATTTATTCCCATAAATCAAATTTGAGATATCCTATCAATTTAAATTTCGAATTTCAAACGTGATAGAGATTTAATTTATCCTTATAAATTAAATCTTATAAATATCTCTTATATGAGATATCCTATCAATTTGAATTTCGAATTTCAAACGTGATAGAGATTTAATTTATCCTTATAAATTAAATCTTATAAATATCTCTTATATGAGATATCCTATCAATTTGAATTTCGAATTTCAAACGTGATAGAGATTTAATTTATCCTTATAAATTAAATCTTATAAATATCTCTTATATGAGATATCCTATCAATTTGAATTTCGAATTCAAACATGATAGGGATTTAATTTATCCTTATAAATTAAATCTCATATATCTCATATATATAATATATATATATACGAATTTATATATATACGAATATAAATATAAATAAATATATATATACCTTCACCTGGATCTTTCATTGAATCTGGACATCATAGCTCGTGTTGGGCTATTTTGTGTGCGACCCTGTAGGCCCATATGAAGTTGGCAGTGGGCCATTTGCTATACTAGCCCACAAGTCGCAAGCGGTCTCTAGCAAGACATAACAACTACCCAAATCATATGAGGATCGATAAACGATGTAACCTTTTATACAACCATATCATGTCCCTTCTGTCACGCGATATTTTGGTCATGGATGAGGCATGGATAATGTCATCCTCCTATTCCCGACCGTTACTTTCTCGATCCCTGAGTAGTCTGACTATAGAAATGGAACTACCTTTCCATTACAGTATGGCCATACATTTCTCAGACTCACTCATCGAGGGGCCCAGTAATATCTCTCCACGAATGTGAGGGACAAATTCCATCTTGACCATTCACATTCCTCCGCATGAAAAACCACTAAGCCCAAACATAGTCTTTATGATCACTCGGTCAAAAGTGACTTTTGACTAGGTCAAAGCTGAGCGTTTTGTCATGTAGGAATCCATGATGATCTCAGGTCAAAGGGCATATTGACATGGTTTGTATATGAGAGAAGCTTATGACGTTACCCATGCAGTTCTCTCATAGCGGGTCGGTCCAACACCCTGTACTCTTACATGTGCTTATGACTTTGATTTATATCTCTATACATCTTCAAAGTCATACTGGTCTTATTTCATCTGTGCTCCCACATAGATGATCGACCAGGGACATTTAGGATAATATCATGAATTATCCAAGGATGGTCATCATAGTAAACATGCAAATAATATGATAACTCAATTAATAAATTCATAAATCAATAATGTTCATAAGACAATGATTGGCCCCTAGGGCACGATTTCCAACAACCTCCCACTTGCACTAGGTACAATCATTAATTTGACTAATTCCCATTGACCTAACATGACGCTCATGCTTTGCCTGCACAAGCGGCTTTGTTAGAGGATCAGCAACATTATCTTCTCCTGCTACTTTGCATATTTTTATATCACCTCTATCGTTGATTTCTCTGATGAGATGAAATCGCCTGAGTATATGCTTGGTCCTTTGATGTGACCTAGGCTCTTTGGCCTGTGCAATAGCACCGCTATTGTCACAGAGCAAAGTTATTGGATCTGAGATGGTAGGTATCACCCCTAGTTCTGTGATGAACTTCCTGATCCAAACGGCTTCCTTAGCTGCATCAGATGCTGCTATATACTCAGCTTCCGTTGCAGAATCTGCTACAGTGCCCTGCTTAGAGCTCTTCCAGCTTACTGCTCCATTATTGAGGAGGAATATGTATCCAGACTGCGATTTTTGGTCGTCCTGGTCAGTTTGGAAACTCGCATCTGTGTAACCAGTTACACAGAGCTCATCATCCAATCCACCATAGACCAAGAATAAGTCCTTAGTCCTTCTTAAGTACTTAAGGATATTCTTGACAGCAGTCCAATGGCCCTCACCAGGGTCCTGTTGGTATCTGCTAGTCATACTTAAGGCAAACGAGACATCCGGTCGAGTACATAACATGGCGTACATGATAGATCCTATGGCCGAGGCATATGGAACCTTACTCATGCGACCTCGCTGATCAGATGTACTAGGACACAGATCTTTGCTGAGGTGAGTACCATGAGACATGGGTATGAAACCCCTCTTTGATTCGTGCATACTGAACCTATGCAGTATTTTGTCTATGTATGTACTCTGACTGAGTCCTAGAAGTCTTTTAGATCTATCTCTATAGATCCTGATTCCTAGGATGTAGGTGGCTTCACCCAAGTCTTTCATCGAGAAAGACTTTCCTAACCAAGACTTGACAATCTGCAAGGTAGGAATGTCATTCCCAATAAGTAGGATGTCATCGACATAGAGTACTAAAAACACAACTGTGCTCCCACTAACCTTCTTGTACACACAAGGTTCATCAATGTTTTGAAGAAATCCAAACTCTTTGATTACTTCATCAAAACGATGATTCCAACTCCGAGAGGCTTGCTTTAGTCCATAAATGGACCTTTGAAGCTTGCACACTTTACCAGAGTCCTCGGAACGCACAAACCCTTCAGGTTGTGTCATGTACACGTCCTCAAGGAGCTTTCCATTAAGGAAGGCTGTCTTGACGTCCATCTGCCATATTTCATAGTCATAATATGCTGCAATAGCAAAGAGGATTCTGATTGATTTGGCCATTGCTACTGGGGAAAAGGTCTCATCATAGTCCACACCATGAGTTTGAGTAAAACCTTTTGCAACCAGTCGTGCCTTGAAGACATTTACATTGCCATCCATGTCAGTTTTCTCTTTGAAAACCCACTTGCACCCGACGGTTTTTACACCTTCAGGCGGGTCGACTAAGGTCCAAACCTGATTGTCGTACATGGATTGCATCTCAGACTTCATGGCACTAAGCCATTTTTCGGAGTTTGGTCCCACTATAGCTTCTCGATAGGTAGTCGGCTCATTATGCTCAATGAGCAACACATCACGACTATCAGAAATCAGAAATCCATATCTCTGAGGCTGAAGTCGTGTCCTATTAGACTTTCGTGGACCTTGCGTGACTTGAGGAGTCTCAACAACTTGTTGTGAGTCTTCTCTATTTTCCATCTGCAGTTCTGTGGTGTCTTGTAGCTCTCGAACTTCTTCGAGTTGTACCTTACTCCCACTGGTTCTTTTAGAGATAAATTCTCGTTCAAGAAAGGTACCATTTCTGACAACAAACACTTTGTTATCAGCAGGGTTGTAGACGTAATATCCCTTGGTTTCCTTAGGATATCCCACAAAAAGGCATTTTGAGGATTTGGGCGCTAATTTGTCTGAGGCTTGTTGCTTAACATAGACCTCGCATCCCCAAATCTTGAGGAAAGATAAACTAGGCGTCCTCCCAGTCCATATCTCATACGGAGTCTTTTCGATTGCCTTAGATGGAACACGATTTAGTGTGAACGCAGCTGTTTCTAGGGCATAGCCCCAAAAGGAGGGTGGAAGATCTGTTCGACTCATCATGGATCGAACCATATCTAATAGTGTTCGATTTCTCCGTTCAGAAACGCCATTCCATTGTGGTGTCCCTGGAGGAGTCAATTGTAAGAGTGTCCCACAATTCCTAAGATGATCTATGAACTCTTGGCTCAAATATTCACCACCCCGATCAGATCGAAGGGCTTTAATTGTTTTGCCAAGCTGGTTTTGTACTTCATTTTGAAATATCTTGAACTTTTCAAAAGATTCAGATTTATGTTTCATTAGATAGATGTACCCATATCTGCTGAAATCATCTATGAATGTTATGAAGTACGAATAACCTCCTCTGGCATTTGTGTTCATCGGTCCACACACATCTGTATGTATGAGGCCCAATAAATCAGTGGCCCTCTCACTGTGCCCAGTGAAAGGTGACTTTGTCATCTTTCCTAACAAGCAAGACTCGCAAGTGTCATATGATTCAAAATCAAATGAGTTTAGAAATCCATCTTGATGGAGTTTGGAAATGCGTTTCTCATTTATGTGGCCCAGACGACAGTGCCAGAGGTATGTGGGATTCAAATCGTTTGGTTTGACCCTTTTGGCGGTTATGTTATAGATATTTCCATGATTGGGTTGTTCCAAATTTAATATGTAATGATCAACATGCAAATCACCATGAGCATAGAAAACATCATTACGATAAATAGAACATCTACTATTCCCAGCAATGGAAGTGAAACCTTCCTTATCCAAATAAGAAAGTGAAACAATGTTACTACTTAAAGCAGGAACATAATAGCAATTGTTCAAAACTAACAAAAGCCCAGTGGGCAGAACTAATTCATAAGTGCCTACAGCTAACGCAGCAACCCTTGCTCTGTTTCCAACTCGTAGGTCAACTTCACCCCTTTTCAGCTTCCTACTGTCCTTTAGTCCCTGCACATTCGTACAAATGTGAGAACCACATGCAGTATCTAATACCCATGAGGTGGAAGTAGAAAGATGAATGTCTATAACATAAATACCTGAAGCGATAGCCCCGCTATCCTTCTTGTTCTTTTTCAGATCTTCGAGGTAGAGTTTGCAATTCCTCTTCCAATGACCCGGTTCATTGCAGAAGAAGCAGACTCCTTCCTTCGGAGGCTTTGCCTTCTTTGGTGCAGGCTTGGTTTCGGGCTTGCCTGACTCTTTGGTCTTACCTGATGAGCCATGACCCTTCCCCTTGCCTTTGCCTTTCTTTTTCGTACCCTTTCCTTTCTGAACCATCAAAACACTACTGGGTTTCTTCTTAAGACTCGGCTCAGCAGTTTTAAGCATCCCATGCAGTTCAGAAATAGATTTCTCCATGTTGTTCATGTTGTAGTTCATAACAAACTGGTCATAACTTTCCGGGAGTGAGTTTAAGATCAAATCTGTAGCTAACTCCTGGCTCATGGGAAATCCAAGCCGTTCAAGGTGATCAATGTACCCTTTCATCTTTAAGACATGAGCACTGACTGATGCACCTTCAGCCATCTTGCAGGAATGTAAGGCCTTAGTGGTCTCATACCTCTCTTGCCTTGCCTGTTGCTGGAACATTTCCTTGAGATGCACAATCATCTCATAAGCCTCCATGTGTTCCAGATCTCTTTGGAGCTCCGGAACCATGGTGGCTAGCATCAAGCATCCCACATCGACAGAGTCTTCCTTATGCTTCATATAAGCATCTCTCTGAGCTCTGGGAGCATTGGCGGCTGGCTCCTCAGGAATGGGTTGATCTAGGACATGCGCCTTTCTTTCCTGCTTGAGAACAATTCTCAAGTTCCTAAACCAGTCAAGAAAGTTTGTCCCATTGAGTTTGTCCTTCTCAAGGACAGATCGCAGCGATAATGTAGCAGTATTACTAGTCGTCATGATTCTACAATTAAAATATGCAATGTAATTAGTAATCTCCCACTAAATAAACAACCCTCAATGCAATAGTTAGTGGGCTAAGATCCATATTTGGCTCAAACTTAAGTCCGCTTTGGCAGGACGCTTAGATTAAGTTATTTAGGTAGGTAACACCTTTACCAATTACATCAAATGTAACTCTTAGATATTCATGGGATCCTATCATCATATGATCTGGCATGTTCTAATCCCATCTAATGCCTTGAGATCCAAAACCGTTTTGTTAATCTCAATTAAGTCAAACAATAATGAACCTATGAGAGTAGCACCATTACTCTTTGCTTATCTCCCCAAGATAACTCAAAAGCACCCACTTTGGTGGAGTCCACAATTGAGCGATCAAGGTTTTGACAAGTGTTCATGAATTGACAGCATTATGACTTAAGATTTCTTTTAGAGGGCCTAATTTAACTATCTGGTTTATAAAACGCATGTTTCTCAGTTCGTATCTCATACAAGTAATATGCATGTGCTGATCTAATCATAAGATGCATAATTCAAACGTGATACAATATGGCTCACCTATCCTAAGTCCCCTCAAGCCAATGAGAGGAGCTCTCTAGTAAGAAAAGAGAAATTACATATAGAAACCTCTTTTAACATTCGAGGGGAGTGAGATGAGAGGAGAAGGTACATTGAGAGTATATAGAGGAAGGCACGACACGCAGGCCGTATTTTTAAAAATTACAACACTTGTAATCTAGAGCCATATTGTTCACCATACCCAAACATTCAAGAATCAATATTCAGATCTAATCGAAGGGCAAAAAACATTTACAAAGTAACATATGTTACGGTTATGTTGCGCTACGAACAGGTAGCTACGGCGGTCCCGCTAGCCGGTTAGCGGGCGGCTGTCCCGCTAGCCGGTTAGCGGGCGGGGTCTCTGGGGCAGCGCCCCGGAAGAAATTTTTTTTGTTTTTTGTTTCATAAATAATCACGAATCTGAATTCGGTTTTCACAAATAATCACAAATTCGAATTCGGTTTTCTTAGACCCCATCTATGCGGATTGATCAAATCAAAAAGCATCACCACCGATTTCAATTTCCTTTTAGATTCCTTTTATGTCATACACAACAAGGATTCCATATATGTCACACATACAATGCTTATTATATGATCGGCTACTAATAACATATATCATATAAATCACAAATCAAGCCTAACTTAAACACAAAACGGCATGCCTCTGATACCACTGAAAGGAATTGGAAGACACGCAGCGGAAATAAACTTTAAAATTTTCCATTCCTTGCCAGGATCTGCCGTATGTGTTTAAGTCAAGTGGAAAGAATCATTACCCTTAGTGTTGCTCAGCGAATTTCACAGCTTCTCTACGTGGGTGGTGATCTCTTTCTGATTGCAAGAAATCGACGGAGTGTTCCTCAGCGACCTTCACAGATTCTCTCCGCGGACGGTGGTCTCTTTCCGATCACAAGAAGTCGACGCCTCAGGTCGGCTTCCTCTACTGGTATCCACACGAACAGCGTTCCAACCACGAACGACGTGCTAGCGTCTCCTGTCCCTCCAAGGCTTTCACAAGTCTCCGTCTCTATTTCGGCAGTTTCTTGTCTGCAAACCTTTTGCAGATTCCGTTCGGCCTTTTGTGTTCTGTGTTATTTTCAAACGTAGCTCCTCCAATCAGATATAGAGGATGCTATGCGTTTTTCCACCTGACCTAATTGGATTTTGGAGTTAATCTTATATTAATTCCGAATTGATACAATATCATATATTGTATAATTTTATAAGAAACTAATTAAATAAAATAATATTAAATCCGTCCCACAGATTTAATTACTTATTTATTTAACTTTAAATAAAGATGAGACTGAGTTATATTTGATTTATTCCCATAAATCAAATTTGAGATATCCTATCAATTTAAATTTCGAATTTCAAACGTGATAGAGATTTAATTTATCCTTATAAATTAAATCTTATAAATATCTCTTATATGAGATATCCTATCAATTTGAATTTCGAATTTCAAACGTGATAGAGATTTAATTTATCCTTATAAATTAAATCTTATAAATATCTCTTATATGAGATATCCTATCAATTTGAATTTCGAATTTCAAACGTGATAGAGATTTAATTTATCCTTATAAATTAAATCTTATAAATATCTCTTATATGAGATATCCTATCAATTTGAATTTCGAATTCAAACATGATAGGGATTTAATTTATCCTTATAAATTAAATCTCATATATCTCATATATATAATATATATATATACGAATTTATATATATACGAATATAAATATAAATAAATATATATATACCTTCACCTGGATCTTTCATTGAATCTGGACATCATAGCTCGTGTTGGGCTATTTTGTGTGCGACCCTGTAGGCCCATATGAAGTTGGCAGTGGGCCATTTGCTATACTAGCCCACAAGTCGCAAGCGGTCTCTAGCAAGACATAACAACTACCCAAATCATATGAGGATCGATAAACGATGTAACCTTTTATACAACCATATCATGTCCCTTCTGTCACGCGATATTTTGGTCATGGATGAGGCATGGATAATGTCATCCTCCTATTCCCGACCGTTACTTTCTCGATCCCTGAGTAGTCTGACTATAGAAATGGAACTACCTTTCCATTACAGTATGGCCATACATTTCTCAGACTCACTCATCGAGGGGCCCAGTAATATCTCTCCACGAATGTGAGGGACAAATTCCATCTTGACCATTCACATTCCTCCGCATGAAAAACCACTAAGCCCAAACATAGTCTTTATGATCACTCGGTCAAAAGTGACTTTTGACTAGGTCAAAGCTGAGCGTTTTGTCATGTAGGAATCCATGATGATCTCAGGTCAAAGGGCATATTGACATGGTTTGTATATGAGAGAAGCTTATGACGTTACCCATGCAGTTCTCTCATAGCGGGTCGGTCCAACACCCTGTACTCTTACATGTGCTTATGACTTTGATTTATATCTCTATACATCTTCAAAGTCATACTGGTCTTATTTCATCTGTGCTCCCACATAGATGATCGACCAGGGACATTTAGGATAATATCATGAATTATCCAAGGATGGTCATCATAGTAAACATGCAAATAATATGATAACTCAATTAATAAATTCATAAATCAATAATGTTCATAAGACAATGATTGGCCCCTAGGGCACGATTTCCAACACACTGTACCGTCATGATTGCTATTGTGCTGTGATAGATACGTTTCTATTCTTTCTGTGTTGTTTGCCCGTGTTCACGTCTGTCGCTACTCTCCTTCTTGTTTCTGCTGCTATTTGGAGTCTGATGTTGTGCTTGGTTACGGTGAGTGGATGGGTGGTGGAGATGGATGATAATGGAATGGATAGAGGAGGGTTGAATGGAGATGGCGTGGGTGTGGAAGAAATTGGCATCACGCCCTCTACTTCTCTCTTCAATTCTCTTCTGTGTCAGCCCTCTGCAGCTCCTGATGTGTCTTCACTTGCGGTTCCTTTTTCTAATTGCTGAAGGAAGAAATTAAAGAATAACCGAATAGGCCAAATCGCAAGGTTTGGCTCATTGGGTCTTTATATGCAATTTCTAATTTTATGGTCATTTATTGTCATTTGTAAATTTCAGTTTCTCCTAAATTCTTAAAATACAAAATCATAATAATATAATACCTTTTGTTCTAAAATAATTATTTAGGATAAATAATAAAAAATATGACAATTATACCCCCATTAAGCACTAATTCAATATAAGATACACTAATTCAAATGATGTACAAATAATATAATTAAGGACAAAAATAATGACAAAAACTCTCTACAATGATATGAATAAATATATAAAAATGTGGATTTATTAAGTCCCTCACAATTAGACTTTTATACTCCTAGGCAAAAATTTCACTAAAGGGAATCCAATAGTTAAACTCAATGCAAGTAAACATAAAACTGATAAGGCAAGAATATGTAATCAACTCAAGCAACCTATATCCCTAATCAATTAACAGTCATGGAATGCTTTGGTGCAAGGAAAGAAACACAAGACAAAGTAAGATAGAGGAAGGAAAACATAATATATAGCTCTAATAGGTATAAGTGTCTCAATCAACTCTTAAATATAGGAAATTTTCACTCAAACCACCTAGATTAGCACCTACCATAGGCTTGTAGAGATTCTACTATCTCCACTATTAACATACCATAGATTCATGATCAAGGGGAGTTTATTAGGTTGTAATATTGGTGAAAGGCTAATGAATGGTGGAATGAAATGTAGAACAAGTTTAATGCATGAGTATTAAGAAGTAGCTTTAAGTAAGCTAAAGTGCGACTATCAAATGACAACAAACTTTAATCTTCAACTACCAAAAGAATGCCTTATTTCAAACTTTATTTTCTTATTTCCAATTTTTCTTTTCTTTTTCTCTCTCTCTTTCTTTTTTTAACTTCTTTCTTGGCTTTTTCTGCACATTTTCTTCTCTTTCTTTTCTTTTCTATTTCTTTTCTCCATTTTTTCTTTTTATATTGGGAATCTTAATTCAAAAAGATAAAGATAACAACTTCAATAGTGCATAGTCAATCATAAAGAACATAATATAACTCATGCAAATCACTTGTTCAAAATCAATGGAGTGAAATGAAAGGTATGGGCTCAAAGGGGTAAATAAAGGTCAATTGAGATGACTTGTATTTGGGTAAAAGGGTTTAAAATTGAATGCCCCTATCATGCTCATAAATCCAGGTAATAATGCATCTTTGAAAAAGAATCTAGACAAATTTTAGAGGTTAACCAAAACTAGGTGAAAATCACATAAGATAAAAAAGAAAATTAAGACTCAATAATCCTTCCAACAAAGCTTTCTCTAAGATGTTTCCTCCTTAAGATCAAGCTACGAAGCAAGGTTAATAACACTACATCAAAGGCACTCCACTATGCTAATCAACTCAGAATAAGAATTACTCAATTCAAAATGCATTCTTACCTAGACATGCCAATGTTCACATGTATAAAGCAATAAGGATTTAAAAATAAAGTCCAAGGATTGCAAAAGTCAAGTCAGAAGGTAGAAACTATAGTAGAAAGTCGCTCATACAGTAGTAAAAAAACCCAATCAATTAAGCTCAACAGGTTCAAAAATTTTGAATTTTTCATATTTTGGCGGTTCAAGCAATGGCAACACAAATTAGCAAAAGCAAACCCTCCCCCATAATTAAACCATGCGTTGTCCTCAACGCATCACTACAACATATATAAAGGAGAAGGGAAAATGGTTAAAGAGTCATGAGCTAAAAGGGATATTTATTAAAAAAAAAACTAACATAAAATAATAAATCCTTAACATGCAACCTATTCTAAGAAATTGTTAAAAGACATAAAGTAATAAATCTAAATTATTCTAACTTTTACTACTAGTAGTGTCCCTCCCCCACACTTATCTCAAACAATAAAGCTCAATAAATCAAAGGGTGAGGAGGTAAGGAAAGAAAGGGACAATCTTAATGATGAAATCTCTTTAAACTCTTGTAAGAGAAGTTCTCATCCCGAATGAGAAACATGCATCTCTTCATTGCAACTCTATCTCTTACATTATTCTTTCTTGATGGTAGTGGTTTCAGATTAATTGGAAGAGCCCTAATATATGGGAGATAATGATTACCATATAATTTTCTTAAGTAAGGCACCTGTAAGAGATTTGACAAAATGCAAGCAACATCTTTTCTACCTTTAAGTATGGGACAATAATCAAAATACTGAAAACCATGAAAAGACTTCAAATGTGAAAGGTTAGTAATCAAGATATCCGATGTTAGAACTTTATAACACAAGTATTTCTCACATCTAATAAAATCAATAAGATTCCATTCAGTAAGAGTATTGACTTCTACATGAGGAATTAGAATGTAATCATCAGTAATTAAGTATTTATCAGGTGTAAAATCACATGATAATATTTCATCCTTATCAGCACCCTTCTTGTCATCCTCTTGAATGGTAGACATAGTTTGTGATGGTTTGAGCTTATTTTTATGCATTATTTTCTTTGTTATGGCATTTTACAGTGCTAGAGCGACTTCCTCAATTATTGTGGTAGCCTTTACTTCATCATACGATTCCTTGGATCCTGGAAATACAACAAAAATACCTTCCTCAAACTTATCAAGTGTAGAATCAATAGTAATATCATAATTGAAATAAGATGATGCATCAAAATCATGAGTAGTAAAAAGCCAGCTTTTTATCTCTAAACACTACACACATGATATGCCACCCTCACATGCACATAAATGAGAAGGATGGGAGGAAGATAGACAAGTAAAAGTATCACCATGCTTCACAACCATGTCATACCTGTCAGGTTCATGCATATCAGTCTCCTCATCACCTGTGGAGTTGTAGGTGATAATTTCTCTACTTGTATCTTCATGATAGTTGTAGCCTCTTCATCATTTTGTACCACTGGTTATTTCTAAGATTGCTCTAAGAGCTCCTTTTCTTGCAGGCTTTCAGATTCAATAGAGACTTCTTTCTCAACTTGAGAAATTTCTTGAGCAGTGTAGGCCAAAGGAGACTCAACTTCTATTTCCTCATCAATCGGTTCTTCATCCTCTTTATTCTCTTCGAATTACATTTTCTTAGCTCCATTTTCCTTACCACTTCTTAGTTTGATTGCATTTATAGATTGAGAAGTTATCACTGTGTTAGAGGGTATAGAACTAATACTCTTTGCTTGTTGTTCGCTCAAGTTGTTAGAGATTTGAGTAATAAAAACGTTCAAGTTCTCATGCTTAGTCTCCATTTGCTCCAAGTTAGAGAACACATTTTGTAGACATGAATCCATCTTATTCTCCATAGCATGTAACTTAGCCTCAGTTTCTGAATTCTTATGGTCAAATTTTAAATTAAGTTTGGTAATACCTTTCATGGTCATAGTAAGTTCATTACCACTAGAAAAAGAAAATGATGCCCCTTGATTAGATTCAGCTTGATTTGAGAAATTTTCTTGAGTTTTGCCTTGACCCCTGGCCCATATAGAGTCATAGTGATCTCTCTAACTTAAGTTATAGGTGTTAGAATAGGGATCATTACCTACAAAGCCAAAGAGTCTGTGTAAGGAAGAATTTAATACTGCTTTAATTTCAAAATCTATATCATCAGTATAAAAGTCATAAGGATCATAATTAATATTAGAATTATAAATCCTCCTCATGCTTCTATTATCCTTACCATTATACCATAAGTTGTTCTCACCATATATGTTGTTCCCATTAAACCCATTATATTCATTACTATCATTAAAATCATTCATGTTTTTTTTATTCAGAATCACTAACAGATAGGTGTTCACTAGAGGTAGCTTTCATATAAAAAGAACAAAATAAAAGAAAAATAAAATAAAATAAAACAAAATGAATCAAACAAAACACAAGAAAAAAAAGAAAAAGGAAGAACCAAATAAACCAAAAGTTATGCAAACTAAAAAAGAAATGTTCAACAAATAAATAAATCACAATCAATGTTACTTGACATTTAGTTACTAGGGAACCAATTTCCTAGCTCCCTGGAAAAGGTGCCACTTGAAATAACCTTATGTCCGATGTTGCCTTGGGGTTACTTCAAAAATTAAAACAAATAATTGGGTATAGTGCAACCTCTGATTGTTCTCTTTGAGGAGCTAAAAATAAAATTGAATTCCTAAGTAACTAAATGCAATGCAACCTAAGCTAGAAAATGGGTTTTGTTTTGATTGTCTAACAACTAAATGCAATGAATTAAAAATAAATTTAAATAAAATATGTTTGGTATTTTTAATTTAAATAATTAATTAATAAAGAGTGAACAAAATGATACTTGAAGTGATTAACAATCATAAAAGCAATCCTCCAATTCAATAACGTATGCAATCATAGCTTCAATAGATATGTGAGTTATAAAAAATAAGTTAAGAATTATAATTTAGTTTTTAATCCAATTATAACCACTTCTCAATAGACATTAAAAGCTACTGCTTAATTATAACTAATAATTTATAAAACAAGAATTTCAGCCAACAAGAGATACAACGATCCAATAATTCAAGTCACTTTAAAAAATCACAAAATATTCAGAATAATCTCAATACAATGTCTGACGCATATCAAAGTAAATGAAATTAAAGTTAATTAAAGAATAATTTCAAATGCTAAGCACAAATTCAGTCATAATAATCTTCAATAAATACAAATAAATTATTATAAATATTCTCAATAATTATAAAATTAATCTTTCGTGACTATTGTTGTGCTATGATAGAGACGTTGCTATTCTTTATGTGATGTTCTCCCGTGTTCACATATGTCGTTGCTCTCCTTCTTGTTTTGCTGTTGTTTGGAGTATGCTGTTGTGTTTGGTTACAATGAGTGGGTAGTGGTGGATATGGATGATAATGGAATAGATGGAGGAGGGTTGAATGGAGATGGCATGGGTATGGAAGAAATTGGCATCGTGCACTCTGCTTCTCTATTCAATTCTCTTCTGTGTCTCCTTCTGCAGCTCATGATGTGTCTTTACTTATGGCACCTTTTTCTAATTGTTGAAGGAAGCAATTAAATAATAACCTAATGGGACACATCGCAAGGTTGAGCCCATTAGGTCTTTATATGCAATTTATAATTTTATGGTCCTTTGTTATCATTTGTAAGTTTTAGTTTCTTCTAAATTCTAAAATATAAAATCATAATAATGTAATACCTTTTGTTCTAAAATAATTTTTTAGGAGAAATAATAAAAAATATGATAATTATATCCCTATTAAGCACTAATTCAATAAAGGTACACTAATTCAAATGATGTACAAATAATATAATTAAGGACCAAAATAATGACAAAAACATACTCAAATGATATGAATAAATATATAAAAATATGGGTTTGTCAGCATAACTCTACCTACATATGTAGCCGATCCCAAGCTCGGGTAAAGGAGGAGGGTTGTGTTAGGCCCCGTTAGCCAACGTAAAACTTGTCAAATCTTATGAACATGGACATATGAAGAAATTGCGCTAATACTAGGTCGTTGCCTGTAAGTAACGCGCTATATGGCTCAAGTACAGTGAGAAGTAAGTAAGGTCCGCTGTATCATTACCTGGATGTAGTGTTAAATAAGCAAGGGCTACCGCTCTTTTATGGATGGAGGCGGCTAAAGAAGCTAGTTCAGGAGAGAAAAAACAGATTTGGCACTTGGAATATTGGAACTATGACTAGAAAAGCGTGGGAGGTGGTGGGCAAAATGGTAAAGCGAAAGATTAACATCTTGTGCCATCAGGAAACTAAATGGGTTGGAGAAAAATCTCGGGAAATCAATGAGTTCAAATTTTGATATACAGGTAAAATAGGTACGAGGAATGGTGTTGGTATCATTGTGGATAAAGAGTGGAAGACGAATGTGGTGGATGTTGAAAGGATTGATAACAGAACTATATCTTTAAGAATAATTGTTGGTAGGGATACAGTCAATATTATTAGTGCTTATGCACCTCAAGTGGGAACAGAAGCACATCTTAAGGAAAAGTTTTGGGAAGATTTGGAGGGACTTTTTCAGATCATACCACTTACTGAAAAAATTTTTATTGGTGGGGACCTTAATGGTCATGTTGGTAAGGAAGCAGGGCAATATGCAATGGCTCATGGTGGTTTTGGTTTTGGAACAATTAATAATGAAGGGCAATATATCCTTGAGTTTTCCTTAGCTTACAACCTTAGGCATTGTTTGGTTGGGGGTTTTGGAAGGGAGGGGAGGGGAGGAGAAAGTGTGTTTGGTTGGAAAAAATTGAGGGGAGGGGAGAGGAGGGGAGATTTTTTGTCTTTATGTGCTCCTCTCCCCTCACTTAGCTCCCCTCCAAAATGAGGGTTTTTTGGAGGGAGAGAAATCTTTTACCCCTTTTTGACCAAATTGCCCTTATATATTTTTAATATTCCAATTATACCCTCAAGCCTTTTTTTTATTTTTCTCACACCTAATTTTTTTTAATTGCTAAAACTTAATAAACTTAATAAATTATTTATATATTATATTAAAATATATAATAATTATAAAATTAATAAGAAATAATGTTAAAATTTTATCATATTTTTTAATTTTTTAATGTTATTATATATATAAATGAGATAAAAAATTTTAAGATTCATAAATTAAAAAATAATAATTTTGATATGAATATTATAAATAAAGAGTAAATAAATTTAAATAAAGAGATAAGGGTATATTTATCAATTTTTAATTAACTCATCTCTCCTCCCCTCCCCTCTCCTTCTAAACCAAACAAAAAACATCATTAATTAACCTTCCTTACCTTTCTCTACCCTCCCTTAAATTAACCTACCCTCCCCTTCTCTCAGCTGAACCAAACAATGCCTTAAGATTGTCAACACGTGCTTTAAGAAGCGGGAGGAGCACTTGATCACATACAAGAGTTGGGTTCACAGGTCACAGATTGATTTCTTTTTAGAAAGGAATAAAGACAGAAGACTTTGTATAAATTATAAAGTAATTCCAGGGGACGGAGTGACAATCCAGCATAGGTTAATGGTCCTTGACGTGCGTATTAAGTGTAGAAATGAAAAGCAGTGACATGTTTTAAATACAAGAATCAAGTGGTGGCAGCTAAAAGGGGAGAAGAGGGAAACTTTTAAAAGAATTATGTTAAATGAAAGGATTTGGCAGGCGCGGGAAAATGCTAATATCATGTGGAAGGAAATAGCTGAAAAGGTTCGAACTATTGCTAAAGTAATTTTGGGAGAATCTAAAGGTTTTGGTCAATGATATAAGGAGACTTGGTGGTGGAATGAGGACGTACAACAAAAAGTTAAGTACAAGAGAGACTGTTTTAAAACTATACACTTATGTAATAATACCAAAATTTGGGAAAAGTATCATTTAGCTAAGAAAGAAACTAAGAAGGCGGTGAGTGCAGCTCGTTTTAAGGATTTTGAGGAATTTTATAAGGAGTTAGAGATAAAGTCAGGAGAACGAAAGATTTATAAGATTGCAAGAGAAAGGGAAAAGAAATTGAGGGATTTGGATCAAGTACGATGTATTAAGGATGAAGAAGGCAATGTTTTGGTTGCAGATAGTGATATTAAAGAATGGTGGGAGACCTATTTTTACAAATTGTTTAATGATGAGGGAGGAGGGTCGAGTTATGAGCTAGAGGATGTAACACGAGAAGTTTAACCAAATTTGGCTTTTTATCGTAGGATCCGTGTTGGCGAGGTTAAGGAGGCGCTTAAGAAAATAGAAAATAGTAAAGCTGTTGGACCTGATAGTATTCCTATTGAAGTTTGAAAGTGTTTAGGTGAAGTCGGGGTGGTGTGGCTTGCTAAACTTTTTAACGTGATCTTAAGTTCCAAGAAAATGCCAAATGACTGGAGGAAAAGTACTTTAGTTCCTATTTACAAAAATAAAGGGGATATTCAAAATTGTGCAAATTACAGGGGGATAAAGCTTATGAGTCATACTATGAAGTTGTGGGAAAAGGTAATTGAACACAGGTTGAGATTAGAGACTGATATTACTGAGAATCAGTGTGGTTTTATGCCGGGTAGGTCTACAATAGAGGGAATTTATTTATTAAGGGGGTTAATGGAAAGGTACCGGACTAAAAGAAGAGACTTGCATATAGTTTTCATTGACTTAGAAAAAGCATATGATCGAGTGCCAAGGGAGGTGCTTTAGAAAGCTTTAGAAAAGAAAGGTGTACGTATGGCATATATCAAGGCAATAAAAGATATGTATGAGGGGGTAACAACTACTGTAAGAACGTCTGGGGGCGAAACAAAGGATTTTCCCATAAGAATTGGTCTACATTAGGGATCATCCTTGAGTCCTTATTTATTTAATCTTGTAGTGGATGTTCTAACTAAGCCTATTCAAGAAGAAATCCTAAGTGAATGCTTTTTGCGGACGATATAGTTCTTGTGGCGGAGTCAAGAGAAGAGATTAATTTTAAACTTGAGTTATGGAGAAGTACTTTAGAGTCGAAGGGTTTTCGTCTGGGTAGAAGTAAGACTGAATATATGCATTATAATTTTGATAAGAGGCAAGTTAGAAATAATTTGGAGGTCAGATTGGGAGATCAAGTTATTCCACAAATAGATAAGTTTAAATATTTGGGATCAATTATACAGAAGAACGGTGAAATTTTGGAGGATGTTCATCATAGAATTCATGCCATGTGGTTTAAATGGAGAAAGGCTACTGGGTTATATGTGATCAAAAAGTACCAGATAAAGTAAAAGGAAAGTTTTATCGCACTGCTATAAGACCAGTAATGCTTTATGGAAGTGAATATTGGGCTTTAAAAGGACAACAAGAGCATAAAGTTAGGGTAGCTAAGATGAGGATGTTGAGATGGATGTGTGGGAATACAAGAAAAGATAAGATTCGTAATGAACATATACGGAGAAGAGTTGGAGTGGTACCTATTGAAGAGAAAATGGTAGAGAATCGTCTTAAGTGGTTTGGACATGTACAAAGAAGGCCAAGGGATGCACTAGTGAAGATGGTGGATCAAACAGTATGGATACCAGTTAAAAGGAATAGAGGAAGGCTAAAGAGAATGCTCAAAGAGGTCATTGAGAGGGATCTCCTTGTCAATAACCTATCCAAGGGTTTAGTTTTTGATAGAGCACAATGACGTCGTATGATCCATGTAGCCGACCCCATTTAATGGGATAAGGCTTGTTGTTGTTGTTGTTGTGGGTTTGTCAGCATGTTTGTTGATTGAGGCTAAGGGAATTTCAATTCTTAATTTGCTACCTTAGGATAAGTGAAAATTAAGCTATGAAAGTTAAGCCTATATTTATTTAAGATTATATAAATAAAAGAAGATGATTTTATATACATGTGTTCATAGGTGTTCTTTTCTAATATCAAATGTTTCTATTGCCCTGTTGTATGTTAGCCTAGATAGAGCTTTAGTCTCTAATTTTTGGGGTATTTGAAGGATATAAATGAGAAGAGTTTTCATAATCTAAACTTGTTATTTGGTTATATATATGCCGTAAGATAAACAGAGAAAGAGAATGGTGGTTGTTCATGTTTTGTGAAAGGAGAAAAAAAGTTCAATTGTTAATTTGAATTAAGTCAAGTGTATACACACAAATTTTCCTATTATGTTTAAAAAGAGATGAATTGATTGAATAAGTTATACATAGACACAAGTTCAAAGGAATTATATTAAAGAAATTAAGTTTTTTTGTAAATGCATGAGAGAAGATAGCATTGAATAATTATAAACTAATTAGTTGCTATAGTAGACTAAAAATATATAAATATATATACATTTATTAGTCCTTGAAATTATAGTTTTAAATAACTTATAAAGTATGTAAATGTGTTTGAGTGGTTTAAAGGGGAGAAAATTAAATGAAGGTTTTTAGGAAGGAAATGAGAGAATTTTGTTGATTAAGATTTTGGTAGATTCCTACAACGTTACAGTTAGGTGATAATAATGTTATTTATATGATAGGGAATTAAGGTTGAACCATTTTTAAAGCTATCAAAGGTGATAGATTATAGCTATTGGGGATTATTAGGTGAGTGAATAACGTCCTATTATAGTAACATTTTTAATAATATCTTGATACTTGATACAATGTATTTTGTAATGATTTTATATTGAAATTTTGTAAAATATCAATGGACAAAGAAAGTTTGGAATGGTATTTTGTAAAATTTTATATTGAAATGATTTTTCATCAAAATATTCTTATATGAACTTCTGTTATTTGAAAAGAGTTTTACTACATATAAATTGAAAGAAATCTTGATATTCTATTTTGAGTTACATGCTAGGGAACTTGATTATGAAATATTATGAGATTTCGGTATTTGAAAAGAGTTGACCTACCCATGCATTGCTTGGAAATATTTTTGAAGATGACTGCATATAAAACGCTAGTTATTAACAGCAATACTGTTAGTCCTTGGTGCACCATGGTTAAACTCGAGCTCGATAGATATTTGTGAGAACCGTACTCATACTGGATATTCATGAGATTTATTCTCATGCTTGTTATTTGTAGGATTTATTCTTGCCCCTATTATTCATGGGTTTCGCCCTTACACCTGTTTTCGTGGCTTCAAGCCACTTTATAATGGTTAGTTACCCTTATGGACTGTGTATTCATGCTAGATAATTTGTTATGTTAAAGTCCTATAAAAAGATGAGATTTCAGAATTATCGTTTTAAATTGACTTCTCTAGCTAAAGGTTGCACTGGCTATTAAATTGATTTGATTAATGATTCTTATACAATTTCATTCTTGTTATGATTCTATACACTGAAAAATTTAGATTTATTAACAAGCTATATTGTTCACATTTTAACATGTTTAAATTGTTTCTTTCCATATTTGTAATTATTTTTATAATGGGACGTGATTCACCAGTAGATTATTTTGACCTCAGATAATATCGTTGACCTTACACCTCCATCAAAATTGAGAAGACTATCATGGCTAATCAAAATTCGTAGGTACTCCACGTAATCTATGGACAGGATTCATGTCCCTTCTTGTCCTTTCGAGATGTATAAATCATTGTATTTTGTATGATATTTATTATTTTGAAAGATAGAGATATATTCATATATCATAAATAGTAAAATGGTTTATGCATTGTTTAATATTATTTTATATTAAATATGATGTCTAAAGGCTTACGGAATATAAGTTCTCTCATATTTTGTGCCAGTCACCCCTGGATTTTTAGGACGTGATAGTTTGTATCAAAGCCTAGGTTTTCTATAGTTATATAGAGCAATGATTCTTCTTTGGGTCTCAATTATCATTATGAACCTATCCATAACTATAATCGAGGTATCATTGAAGGCCTTTTAGGTGGTCTAATGCCTTTCCTATCTATGTCACCCATGTTTTATTTATAGAAGTCATATGTATATGTAATGTATTAAATATATCACATGTTTACCTAAATAATGAAGATGTCTTGAAGATTGTAAGTGATAAGTAAAAGAACTTGTAACGTATGAGTAATTGTTTGAGAATGTGAAAGTAAACAAAGGTGGTGCGAATGATTTAGATAAACCAGAAAAGGTTTTATTTTTTAAAGAAGTATAAAAGAGGAAAATGAGATGAGAAGGTGCATGGGTTGTAGTAGAAAGTGCTGAGTTAAAGAGAGAAAATATTAAACACATGGATTAAACTATAGAAATCACGTTCAAGCGTTGGGTTAAGAGTTTTGTTAGCTGATTTTATTATATATAAATTGTTTACATATGGTTAAGAACTGACTGACAAATTTGAAAAGAAAAATATGGTGAGAAACCATTGTTTGACACTTTAAAAAGATAAGTATTTTAGATTGTTATGGCATGCCTATGTATTTTAAAGGATAAATAGGATAAAATTCTCAAAGATGAAAATTTCTCACATTAACTCCATAGTTATACGATTTATTTAAAGGTTATGCAAGGTACCTAGAATGTCAAAATATAAAAGTATCATGAATGATGCTGATTAATTTAGAGTCCTGAATCTAAAATGACTTACAGGTATAAAAGATATTAAAAGGAAGAAGAAAGATATTAAAATGAAAGTTATGAAGCTAACAATTTTCAGATTTGGAGTAAGCATTGCTGTTTCAAGTAGTAAGGCCTTGAACTTTGGGAATTAATGATTTGAAGGTGATTAAATGGTGATATTATGAGCTGGAATTATGAAAAAAACTTCGCCTGTGCTCACAGAGTTTGAGCTTGTAATTTGCTTTAGTATTGTAATTTTAGCTTATTTGGGAATGAGAAGTATAGGAGCTTGTTTAATGCATACATAGAGATTGTCTGCCATTATAAAGTGATTTTTAAATTGAGGTCTTTAGATATGTCTTAATGATTTTTAATCCTTGATAATCAGTGGTAATAGAAGGGTAAATGATAAATTTCCCTTTGCTAGGTTTGATGTGGATTTCTGGAATGCATAGGCTTGAATATTGTGAATAAGAGGGATTATAATTGAGAATTGAGCAATGATGGATTTATTTAATAGATCTAAATTTGGATGGTTAAAAAGGAGACATTCTTTTGATTATAGTGTTGCTATAATGTTTCAAGGTGTATATCTTTTTTGGTTCAAGTGTTGTTTACATGTAGATTGTTTGGAAAGTGTGGAACACATATTATTGGATAAAGAAGAGTAATTCAAATTATTATAAGATCATGATTATGGTTCCAACATGAAGCATGGTGCAATATTCTTAAATATGGAATTCTGACGGATTATATTAGAAAATTTTTAAGAAATGAATTTATGGATTCTAACACGAAGCAATAGAATTTTAATTCCACTTTTGTGTGTGCGTTGCCACTTATTGAATTTGAGCCAGTAGATTTTGGGGATTGGGACAAATTAGTACTTAAGATCCAATTATTTGATTATTTGTTGACAATCTGAGGATCTTTTTGTTGGAAGTCTGGCTTAGCTATTGGATTGCTTAAACAAAATGGTTTCTAATTGTACTTGGTGGAATTAGTAGAAACCTAATACATAAATTGGTTTGGTTATAAACTTTTGGGTCAAACATCATCATTTAAATGTTTCACAAGTTTGTTGACTTTAGGTGTTGCATATGAAAGGTTTGGTAAAGTTTATAAAATGACTCCTTACATTGTTTCATTTAAAGGGCTCCTGAAAATCTAGTTGTGTATATAGGTTTAGGTTTGTGCTATAATTTTACATAAGAAACTCATCTGTAAAATCTTAAATGTATGAGTTGTGTTTTGGTTTCAAATAAAAAAAATGTAAGGAATTGGAAGACACGCAGCAGAAATTAACTTAAAATTTTTTTCATTCCCTGCCAGGATCTACCGTATGTGTTTAAGTCAAGTGGAAAGAAGTATAACCCTCAGTATTCAGTCGCGACTTTCTCAGCTTCTGGTTGCGACGTCCACAGCTTCTCTCCGCGGCTCGTGATCTCTTTTCGATCGCAAGAAGTCAAAGACTCAGGTCAGCTTTCTCTACTAGTATCCACACGAATAGCGTTCCAACCACGAACGACGTGCTAGCGCCTCCTGTCCCTCCAGCGCTTACTCAAGAATTTGTCCTCTCCGTCTCTATTTCGGCAGTTTCTTATCTGTAAACCTTTTGCGGATTCCCGTTCACCCTTTTTTTTGTCCCAACCGTAGCTCCTAAATATCAGATATATAGGATGCTATGTGTGTTACCATAGACTTGGATTTTTGGAATTAATCTTATATTAATTCTGAAATTAATACAATATCATATATTGTATAATTTGATAAGAAACTAATTGAATAAATAGTATTTGTATTAAATCTGTCCCACAGATTTAATTCGCCAATTTATTTAATTTAAAATAAAGATAAGACGGAATTACATTTGATTTATTCTCATAAATCAAATTTGAGATATCATATCAATTTAAATTTTAAATTCAAACGTGATAGAGATTAATTTTATCCTTATAAATTAAATCTTGTAAATATCTCTTATATGAGATATCATATCAATTTGAATTTCAAATTCAAACGTGATAGAGATTTAATTTATCTTTATAAATTAAATCTTGTAAATATCTCTTATATATAATATATATACGAATTTATATATATACAAATCTAAATATAAATAAATATATACATTCATCCTGGATCATTCATTGAATCTGGATATGTCTTAGATTCAATGAATCTGGACATCATAGCTCGTGTTGGGCTATTTTGTGTGTGACCCTGTAGGCCCATATGAAGTTACCAGTAGGCCATTTACTATACTGACTCATAAGTCGCAAGTGATCTCTAGCAAAATATCACGACTACCCAAATCATATGAGGATCGATGAATGATGTAACCTTTTATACAACCATATCATGTCCCTTTTGTCACACGATATTTTGGTCTTGGATAAGGCATGGAAAATGTCATCCTCCTATTCCTGACCATTACTTTCTCGATCTCTGAGTAGTCTGACTATAGAAATGGAACTACCTTTCCATTATAATATGGCCATACATTTCTCAGACTCACTCATCGAGGGGCCCAGTAATATCTCTCTACGAATGTGAGGGACAAATTCTATCTTGACCATTCACATTCCTCTGGACATAAAACCACTAAACCCGAAGATAGTCTTTATGATCACTCGGTCAAAAGTGACTTTTAACTAGGTCAAAGCTGAGCGTTTTATGTAAGAATCCATGATGATCTCAAGTCAAAGGGCATAGTGACATAGTTTGTATATGAGAGAAGCTTATGACTTAACCCATGCAGCTCTCTCATAGCGGGTCGGTCCAACACCTTGTACTCTTACATGTGCCTATGACTTTGATTTATATCTCTATACATCTTCAAAGTCATACTGGTCTTATTTTATCTCTGCTCCCGCATAGATGACCGACCAGAGACATTTAGGATAAGATCATGAGTTATTCAAGGATGGTCATCACAGTAAACATGCAAATAATATGATAACACAATTAATAAATTCATAAATCAACAATGTTCATAAGACAATGATTGTCCCCTAGGGCACAATTTCCAACAAAAAATTACTCTTTGGCCTTAATTGACATGAGGTTTAACAATTAAACTTTTTTTTAAAGTAATTCAGAGAAAGATTTTGCACTAACTAGATTGATGATAGAACTTGTTAAGAAAACATTGATTTTCAAAACAAGAGGGTTACTATTTTAGAAACATGGGCATTAGGTTCCTTATTGGAGATGTACAAGATAGTTCAAATGTTGATTGTGTTAAATTCCTTGAGGCTAAAGTTTTAGTAAGGGCTTGCTATTTTGAGGTACTTTAATAAGATTTTTAAATGATTGTTAGAGCTTCTATCAAAGCTGTTTGGTGTGTCAACAAGTTAAGAAGAGTATCAAAAACTTGCAGGACCATTCTAACAATTTTAAATACCTGAGTAGAAAAAAAACATTGGATATTCAATTGAATTTTAGTATTGCTTTTCACCATAACAGATTGGCAATATGAAAGAATGATTGAAATAGTAGAAGATATGTTGAAGTCTTGTATCTTGGATTTTGTTAGAAGTTGGGATAATTATTTATCTTTAGTGGAATTTGTTTATAATAATAATTATTAGTCAAGTATTGAAATGGCACCGTTTGAAGCATTGTATGGAATATATGTAGATCTATAACTAGAGGACTTAAAGATGGTTACAAAGAGATTTTATGACTAGGTTTGGTTCAGGATTTTAAAGAGAAGGTAAAAGTGATCAAAGAAACATTGTTGATAGCTCAGAGTTGTTAGAAATCTTATGTGGTGTGGAAGACAATTGGAGTTAATGATTGGGGATAAAGTATTTTAAAAGGTGTTTCCTATGAAAGGTGTTATGAGATTGAGGAAGAAGGGTAACCTAAGTCCAAGGTGTATGAGCCCATTTGAGATTTTAGATAAAGTGGTGTTGTAACTCATCAATTAGCCTTATCGCCAAACCTATCTAGTATTCATCAACTATTTCATGGGTTAATGCTATGAAAGAATCTATACAACCCTCTCACATTATTGAATATCATGGAGTTTGTGTAAATGAAGACTTATCATGATAATGACCTAGTGGCTATTATTAATAGGAAAGTAAAGAAGTTAAGATAAAAAGAGATTCCTTTAGTAAAGGTATTGTGGCGTAATCATTCTAAGAAAGTAGTTATTAGGGAAATTGAGAGTAAGTTACAACTTAAGTACCCATACTTGTTGAAGAATTGAGATTTTATATTTTCAAATTTGGAGAATCGAATTTCTTAAGAGTGGAAGAATATAATGACCCTAGAAAATAAATAAGATAAATAATATCATTTTAAGGGAATATATATTATTTTTTGCATTGTTGTCACAAAAAGAAGCTGGTGATTGAGTGGTTGGACATAGTGGAGTTAAGTATGAGGTACTGATTTCAAACCCTACTTAAGCAAACGTGGAATATAATTTTTGCTTCAACTAGTATGAAATAACCAAAACATCCCTCTATCCATTTTTATCCCATTTACTATCAGCATCAAGGGAGAGAAGGATAAGCTTCATGATACAACTAGAGACCACTGTGTTGTGTTTGTCTGTTCCCATCGCCTTGTGCTACCACCGACCGTCATTATTCTTCTCTTCCTTCTCTACTCAACAATGACGCCACCTATGGCTGTGTTGTCGTCTTCCTCATATTGAAAAAGGAGAAACGAGAGCGTGAGAGAGCAGGGAGAAAACTGGGTGCTCACAGCGACCATCGACCACCTGAGGTGAGTCCTCTAAAGCCCCTTCTGTTATTAGTTTCTCTGATCTATAAGTTTTGTGGCTGTGTACTGTAGCTATCTAAAAAAAGCAAACAGATAGATAGAGAAGAGGGCATGTGAGAGAGTGAGAGTGCAACAGAAGAGAGGAAGGAAGCTTGAGTTCGCGATATTGGGATAGAGTTGCAGAGTCGTCGACTGTGGGTGGTGAGTGTTCCGACTCTCTTTATGTTCATTGCCGTTGTGATTCTTGAGTTCTGATGTTAGGTCATTGATTAAAACCATACTTAAGGCTTGGATTATAATATGTATAATGTTGTCTGCTATGGTTGATCTGTGAGGTTGCTGAGTAAGGTGATGATGGCTTTATGTTTAGTGTCTGTGTGGGTTTATGCATGTGGGTATGATTCTATTATGCATTTTGACTCATTAAAGGTATGGTGTTAAGCTTGAATAAAAAATGAGGATGCTGCATGTTTCTTTTCTCTTGATCTGAGTAGTTTTATTTAGAATTAGGGGCTAAAGATTGTTCTGTTGGTGACTATGATGTGTTGAGGTTTATTTCTGTTATTGCAGCAAGCATGGGGATATACGTGGAGTGGTATTGTTCTGAGATTTGAGTGTTTGGTTGGAGTGAATGATTTTGTGCAGAAAATGGATTTTTGTGAGATTGCTGAAGTGGAAACTTTATGGTTAAAATGATTTTGGGTATGGTCGAGGAGTTAGAGCTTGATGATTACGATTAATTAAAAAGTTGAATAGGAAAGATGAAATTTAGTTGAAAGAGAAGGATGAATGATATTAAGAGTTAGTAAAATGTTTAATACTTGGAGTTGAATAAGAGTTTAAATTGGAAATACAGTTTAGGATAATGGAATTATTATAGAAGTGGCTTAAAATATAAAATTGTGATTACAGAGGTTTGAAAGATGAATTGGGAGTTATGGGTTCCAAACTTTTGAAGCTGGAAATTATTCCAGACTTAAAAAGGATACTTTAATAGTTATAAGGGAGATAATAAATAAGCAGGCATGTTTGTTGATTGAGACTAAGGGATTTTCGATTCTTTATTTGCTACCTTGGGATAAGTAAAAATTAAGCTATGAAAGTTGAGTATGTTTTGGTTTGCTGGTTAAGATTAAATGATATAGATTTAAGATTATATAAATAACAGAAGATGATTTTATAAAAATGTGTTCTTAGGTGTTCTTTTCTAATTTCAAATGTTTCTGTTGCCTTGTTGTATGTTGGTTGAGATAGAGCTTTATTCTCTAATTTTTGGGGTATTTGAAGGATATAAATGAGAAGAGTGTTCATAATCTAAACTTGTTATTTGGTTATATATATGCCTTAAGATAAACAAAGAAGGAGAATGGTGGTTGTTCATGTTTTTGTGAAAGGAGAAAACAATTTCAAATGTTAATTTGAATTAAGTCATGGGTATACACACACATTTACCCATTATATGTAAAAAGAGATGAATTGATTGAATAAGTTATACATAGACACAAGTTCAAAAGAATTATATTAAAGAAATTAAGTTCTTTTTTTAAATGTATGAGAGAAGATAGCATTGAATAATTATAAACTAATTAGTTTCTATAGTAGACTAAAAATATATAAATATATATACATATATTAGTCGTTGAAATTATAGTTTTAAATAACTTATAAAGTATGTAAATGTGTTTGAGTGGTTTAAAGGGGAAAAAATTAAATGAAGGTTTTTAGGAAGGAAATAAGAGAACTTTGTTGATTAAGATTTTGGAAGATTTCTAAAAGGTTATAGTTAGGTGATAATAATGTTATTTGTATGATACGGAATTAAGGTTGAAATATTTTGAAAGCTATCAAAGGTGATAGATTATAGCTATTGGGGATTACCAAATGAGTGAATAACATCCTATTATAGTAACATTTTTAATAATATCTTTACACTTGATACAATGTATTTAAAGTATCAAGTTTTCTTAAGCATGATTGTTAAAAGCATGTTTATATGAATTACGAGCTTTGATTATTGTCATTGATTTTTCTTTCGAATGGTTTATTCTGTCATGCTTATTTATAGAATGGACAAAGAAAGTTTGAAAAGGTATTTTGTAAAATTTTATATTGAAATAATTTTTCATTCAAAAATATTATTATATGAACTTATGTTATTTGAAAAGTGTTTTATTACATATAAATTGAAAGAAATCTTGAGATTCTATTTTGAGTTATATGCTAGGGAATTTGATTATGAAATATTATGAGATTTCGGTATTAAAAGACCTTATTCTTTATGAATGATAAGTTGACCCCATGCATTGCTTGGAAATATTTTTGAAGATGACTGAATATAGAACGTTTGTTACTAATAGCAGTACTGTTAGTCTTTGGTGTACCATGGTTAAACTCGAACTCGATGGATATTCATGAGTATCGTACTCATGCTAGATATTCGTGGGATTTATTCTTATGCTTATTATTCTTGGGATTTATTCTCGCACTTGTTATTAGTGGGATTTATTCTCGCGCCTGTTATTCATGGGTTTCACCCTTACACCTGTTTTCTTGGCTTCGAGCCATGTCAGAATGGTTAGTTACTCTCGTAGACTATGTGCCCACGCTAGATAATTTGTTTTGTTAAAATCCTAAAAAAAGATGAGATTTAAGAATTATCATTTTAAATTGACTTCTCTGAATAAAGGATGCATTGGCTATTAAATTGATTTGATTAATGATTCTTATACAATTTCATTCTTGTTATGATTCTATACACTGAAAAATTTAGATTTATCAACACGCTTTATTGTTCACAGTTTAACATGTTTTAATTGTTTCTTTCCATATTTTAAATTATTTTTATAATGGAAGATTATTCACCAGTAGATTATTTTAGCCTCAGATAATACCGTTGACCTTACACATCCAGCAAAATTGAGAAGACTTTTATGGCTAATCAAAATTCTTAGGTGCTCCACGTAATATATAGACAAGATTCCTCTCCCTTCTTGTCCTTTCGAGATGTATAAATCATTGTATTTTGTATGATATTTATTATTTTGAAAGGTAGAGATATATTCATATATGATAAATAGCAAAATGGTTTATGCATTGTTTAAGATTATTTTATATTAAATATGATGTCTAAAGCTTACAAAATATAAGTTCTCTCATATTCTGTGCCAGTTACCCTGGATTTTTGAGACATGACACCAAATATGGGGCATCAAGTGCTATCAGAAAAAACAATTGCCTTTGCTAAAGGAATTCCTTTAGTCCTTTAGCTTTAGAAGTTTCGGGCTCCCATTTTCATTCTAGAGACTAAGCATATTGGGAAAGTGAGCTTATCAAACTCTAAAAGTATCCCCATCAGCAAATTCAAAAAATGTTGAAGATAAGTTATGATGGATTAGATGCTATGGACAAGGAAATATTTTTAGACATTGCATTCTTTTTTGTGGGAGAAAGAAAAGATAACATTACTTGTGTGCTCGAGGCTTGTGGTTTTAAAGCAATTAGCGGAATCATAAATCTTATTGATAAAGCTGTCATAAAATCAAATGAGTATGACAGTATTGTAATGCATGATTGATACAGGAAATGCCTGAGCAAATTGTTCGTAAGGAATATACGAAACATCCTGAAAGACGTAATAGATTGAAAGATGCAAATGAAATTTGGGATGTATTGAAATGAAATGAGGTAAGGGAATGACACATGAATTTATTTTTTATTGTCATTTTTCTGAAGGTTGTTTTAAAAGTTTAATATTTATTTTGTTTTTGTCTAGGGAATGGATGAAATTGAAGGCATTGGATTAGATATGACTCAAATCAAAGCTTTCAATTTGAGAGCTGACATCTTCAGAAAGATGGAAAATTTAAGAATCCTAAATTTTTTTTTATTCTATGTGGTCGAAGACAGAAAAGAGAAAGTAAATAAGGGAGAGAGAAAGAAGAAAAAGTATAGGAACAAAAAAGAAAAAAGGGCAAGACAATGAATAGAGAGGGGGGAAAATAAATTTTTAAGCTTCACAATCCACCCTTTCATGTTTTGAGGATAAATGAAGTCCTAATAATAAAATTGAAATTGAATAGTGATTTTTGAAACAAATTATTGATCAAGTTGAAAAGAAGGAATTTCACTTGATGACTTGTTCTTTCTTTCAAATCTATCTACTTTATTATAGAAGTTTGGATAATCAATATTAATATTAAAAATATTAGTTTGAATATGAGAAAATAAATTTATTAGGAGAGGTAAAAAAATTTTACATCTTAAAAAAATTATTATACTTCGATTAAATAAAACTATTAATTCATCATGTATTAATATTTTTTGTTACTTTTGATGTCTTTTTTTATACAATTTTTTTATTAAATATTAGGTTCACTCACAATTTTAAAGTAGAGCAAAGTCTCTTTTTTTAGATGATATTAATGTCGGATATGCTGGTGGAACAAAATGCCCTAACCGGAGTAAGAAAAAAAAAGAAGAAACATTCTACAATTAAACATAAAGATATAAACATACCCATTCACTAATTTTAAAATGCCCTTAACACTATAAGGAGTAAAAATATCTATGAATATTTAAAATAGAAGCAAAAATGCTATGACTATTAAATATAACCAAATATCATTACTCTTATGGTGGGGCCCACACCATTTTTTAAAAAAAAATTAGTAATGATGATGTTATATTACATATAACGGTCATAATAATTTTTTTCCATTTTAAATGTTGTGGGTATCTTTACACTTTTTAAAGAATTTAGTGTTGGGCATATATTTTGAACAAATATATGGATATTTTTTTCTTATTTACCCAAAATTTAAACATGTATGGCATTTGATATTTAGGGAAAATAGGTTAGATTAATTTGAAAAAGGGTAGAAAAAGGTAAAGTAGGTTGTAAGTGTGAAAGTAAGGGAAAAAGATAATATTTCTTGCTTAGTTTATAAGAGAAAAATATAGAAGTAATTAAAAGTTAACAAATATACCCATATCTCTTTATTTAAATTTATTTACTTTTATTTATAATATTTATATCAAAATTATTATTTCTTAATTTATGAATCTTAAAATTTTTTACCTCATTTATATATATATATATATGATAAAATTAAAAAAAAATCTAATAAAATTTTAATATTGTATCTCATTAATTTTATAATTAATATATATATTGATATAATATATAAATCAACAAATAACCCATCAAACTTCTTCGCTCAAATGGCAGCTCACATATTTTCTTCTTGCATTTACTTTCATCTCTTGACTTTGACTGAAACACCAAAACCAAATTCCCAATCTCTCTCTCTTCCCCCATTTTTCTATTTGATACCCGAATTTCAATTTTTGTAATTTGCCTCGATTAGATCCACGAATGGGTAGTGATTTTGCGACCTCTCTTGCCTCCGGATTCCGATTCTACCCCACCGAGGAAGAACTCGTTTGTTTCTACCTCAGGCATAAGGGGTGCGGCAAATCCTTCCTGTTCGACCCAATTGCCATCGTCAACATCTATAAATCCGAACCCTGGGACCTCCCATGTTAGCTCTTTTTGCCTTCTCTGTCTTTCTTTTATATAGGATGATTTTTTCTATGTATGTAGTATTGAATTGAATTTTTTTTCTTCCTTGTCTTGCTGTTTGTTGTTCGAATTTGTTAAATTGAATATGTTTTAATGATATCAAAAGAGAATAAAAGAATTAAGTTAATTTTTAATGTGAAAAGTATTTATGAAATAATGAAATTAAATTTGTAATCATATGAAGTAAAATGAATAAATTAGTAGAGTTAATCGATTAATTATTTGATTATTGATACTTAATCGAATAATATTGATTAATCGATTGAATAATAGATTAATATAAATACAACAATCTGTTTTACAAAAGAAAATCAATTAATCGATTATTTAATCTATTAATAAGTAACCATTAATCAATTAGTTAATCAATTAATGTCGAGAGCTTATATTTTGGAAGAAAGTAATGAGCTAATTAAAAATATATTAATGTATTAAAATTAAAATTAATTAACCAATCGATTAATTAAAATTAATCGATTAATATATTAAAAATATATTTTCTTTTGAAAAAGATATTACTATTAATCGATTGGTTATCGAGTAATTTATATTAATTTGTTAAATATTCAATTAATTAGTGAAGTTTTAATTTTGTGAAATTCGAATATTAAACAATTAATACATTGGTTAATAGATTAACTTTCATTAACATATTAACTATTTGATTAATTTGTATTAAAAAAAATTTTTATTTCAAATCTTCTAAACACATTAATCGATTAAGTGTTCGAGTAACTTCAAAAGCTTCATAAGCTTATAATATATCTCTATTTTAAAGCTTAAAACTAATTTTATCTTCATATGATTCATTTAAGCATTAATTTGTCTATGTTTCTCATTATTCTTTTCTCTTGAGAAACTTATCATCATAAAATTATATTATATATGATTGAATAATCCATTTAGTATAATGCTCTATTTTCAATTTCACACGAAGATTATCATCAATCTATTAACTAATCAATTAATATAAAAACAAACAGAATATTTGTATGATCTTGAAATGTTTATAACTGAATTAATTTTATATACTAGATCATTAATTAAGCTGTCAAATATGATTGAACATCTATTATTCTACTATCATCATTATTGTGATTAATTCCATTCAAACTTAAATTCATTTCATAAATCCCTCACTTCACATGTTTATTTACTAATGATTAAATCTTGAAGTGTTTACAAAATTACTAATAGAATATCAGACTAAGTTGAGTTTAAAGCTAAAGATAAGAATAGGTCGAGATAAAAGCTAACGGATGATCAATGACAAAAAGGCAAAAAGTCTTAACGGCTATAATGGCTAGTTCAACGGTTATATTCCAGCAAGAAGAAAACTCATTGGAAGAAAGCCTCAACGGAAAGAATGTTTAACGGTCATAAGATCAACTATAATTAGAAGAGCATTCAAAGATAAAAGGTTGACGATAATTACTAACATCAATGACAAGATCAACATTAAATTCACAGTCATCCATAAAGGATTCAATTCTCTATTATGTATGTATCATTATATTTTAAGAGAGAAAATGTTAAGAGTTTCAATGTTTATCTATTTACTCTATTTGAGAGTTAGATTTACTCTTTATCCTTTTCTTATCTGAAAGCAAAATTTTGGAATTAGGATATTCAAAGTTAAGAGTTACTCGTATTTATTTAAGGGGCAGTGTTACCACTGAAGTGTGGTATAACCTCAAATTTGAGGTGTTTCTCAATTAACCCTTAAAATTGAAGTTGTAAAGGCTACCAAGAGCCCGTTGTTATCTTAGTGCATGTAGTGGATTGAAAAATCTCAGTAGGAAGCTGAAGACTGGATGGAGGTCAAGGAAAGACCAAACTAACCTAAATTCTCTATAGAAATTCTTTTCCTTTAACTCTTTGATTTTTAGTAACTTATTTTCAATCATAACTTTTCAAATTATACAGTTTTACTCATCAATTTTTCAAAGAGTTGCACAAATTTTTAAAAGTCATCATTCAACCAATTCACCCTGCTCTTCGGGGATCCAACCTATCTACCTATATCTAATACTACTGAATTATGTGCTTATTGTTCATTGAAAATTTTTCTTTGCTTCTTTTGGGATCGTGCGGTGCACTAGAAGACTACGGGCAAGGATTGTAGAGGAGAATGGAGGAGTTGAGGAGGTGGAGGCGTGCGTCGTTGTGGTGGCGAGTTCATTTATAGCTAAAAAATAAGTGATAAATTCTTATTTTTGTTGAGTTTTAATGTATTAAAAGAGATTTTTATCTTCAATTTTAAAAAGAAAAACTAATATTTTGAGTAATTAATAAATAATATAAAATTAGAATAATTAAAAATTAATTGATATAATTTTTAGTTATTATTAGTAGGGATAAGTAATATGTTTCTTTTAATTCTATTGTAAGAAAATGCTTATTAACTACCATATTGACTAACTGATTGGAACAAAATGAAATCAGTTAAAATATAACAGAATAGTTAATTCTGACAGCTGGATGCAGTGAGAGAAAAGAGGAGACTCCACTAGCTGTAGCCTGTATGTGCTGGGAAAGACTTCACTGCAACAGCATAGATATATCAAGGGAGAGACACATACAGAGGAGGCATTCACTGACGGACCTGAATATATACCCATTCACTCTCGGACTGAAAGACATTGATTCATACACGCATCTTTCACTCACTGACCGGAAGGCCGAGATTCTCTCCACTTTCACACATTTCTTCTTCCATCACCGCCCTCGCTCCTGGAGGAGATTTCATTCTTTTCTTTTCCACCTCCGTATCAGCTTCTGCTCTGAGATCAAATCCAGATCAGATTTTCAGTTTCCAATTGGTACTCTCGGGCTCTTCCATGGCTTCCTCAGTTTTCACCGTCTCTGTGGAGTTTGACTCAAAGATGCGTGGCCAAGTTGCTGATGTTCGCCTAGAGAGATGGAGCCTGAGTTCGTGCGCTTCAAAGAGGGAGTTTCTTTACTCATTTCTAGAGTCTGGAAATTTAATATGAAATCATACGAGTTGTATAGTTATAGATTTATTTCCAGGATATTTGATTGCTTAATTTGAGTAAAGAACATTGAGAGTTTACAAAATAATTAGAGATAAATATTGTGAGGATTAAGTTGATTCTTGCTTCTTGTAAATTTAAAAAGAATTGTATTGCAGAGTGTGGACTAGTAGATTTAAGCTCTGTAGTTAATTCAATTGATTTCATATTACCTCATAGTTATGACTGCTGATAGAAGTATTAATTTATCTCTATATATTTCTTGAACCGAATTAAGTTTTACTTGCTGTTAATCAATCGAGTTGAGGATTGCAAGCAGTGTAGCTTGTTAGTTGTAAGTTAATTCTCTTCATATTTGGTTATTAAACTCCTGAAATTTAGTGAATAAGGAAGCTATCATTTATCTCTAGGGAAACATAGTCTTCATTTGTTTAAAACACTCCTCATTTACACATTCTCTATACTTTTCATTCTTAGACTTTTGCTTATAAAAACAAAAACAAAAATAATAGCTAGCAGAAATTAATTAGATGGTACAATGAACATCTCTCATACTTTCATTGGTTAAATTTAAAAACTTGTGGCTTAAAAAATTGCTAGGAATTGAATTCAATTAATTCATTATAAATCGACCTAGGTTATCTCCACTTTAATAGTTTAGTTTAGTTTCTTTTGATAAATAGAATGACATTTATCAATAAGCTGAAGAACAAGAATGAAGATGAAGAATATAGGTGCTTGAAGATGAAGATTGAAAAGAATGAACGAAGAATAGGCCGGAAGGTGGTATTAGAATATCCAAAAATTATTATGGATAATTTTATCAAAATTAGAGCAAAATTTTCCACTCATCCAAGAACCCTCAACTCAATTTGGGCGGAGGTGAGAGTGGGGAGGGGAGCAAAAGATAAAAAGTCCATTCCCCCTAAGTTAGGCATAATTACAAACTCCTAACATCAGTGCTTTTATTTCTACCCAAATGGTTTCCCCTTCTATGCTCCTCTGCCATTTTCCCCCTTTTACAACTAAATTAAAGTTTTAATTTAATGGTTTGGATTTGACATTTTATAAAAATATTATTATAATTTTATATAAAAAATATACAAAGAGCGTTTTAATATTCTCCGATCGGCAATTCTTCATGAATTGATAGACTATCACTACAAAAAAATTGACTTTCAACATCAACATTATATAGAAGGATCAATACTAAAAGTATAAGAAGTAGGTGACTCTGGTTACCTCTCTACATCAAGTCAGTAAATTGAACTTGTATCCTTTGCTCCATTAGTCTTTGCTCGAATTGCAGACATACTTCTTCCATCTTTGCATGCTCTGCTTCCATTTCTCTCCTCTTAAATTTTTTTATTAAACTCTTCTTGCAATTGAGTATACACACTTTTTATAATTGAACTATCATTAGATTGAGAATGATTTCTCTTTTTTAAAGGCTCGGCTTCATTCGAGAGATAATTAAATAGAGTAAAACACAGTAAATAATTCAGTCATTTGCTGCTTGAATCTTGAAAATATTTGGTCTCTGAATCTTAAAAATATACTATTTTATCATTGAACATGTCTCGGTCACCAAAATATGATTTAAATAGTGCAACGGCTTACTAAAGAAAGAAGTACAAGTGTCATGGACAATAAGTGAATTAGGCAATTCAGTATATATATATATATATATAAAATATGTTACTGACAAACAAGTATTGTATGAATAATTCTTTTGATTATGCATATGATTACTATTCTATTACTTGCTGAACTTCCATTTTCTTAGTATCAAGACTTAAATGCTCTTTATTTAAATCAATCAATTAGTTGTAAGATGAGTGATGTTCACTTACAGAAATACCGGACACATTAACACAACAATGTAGACTCTCATGAGTATATATGCTTCACAACTTGTTAATCTTTAAGCAGAGCTTCAGATGTTACTATTTTTGTATTTATAACCTGGACATGATCTCCTCATATTCCACTCCTGCAATGTCCATTTCATTACATTCATTTGTGAGCGCGGGGACAATTGCTACAGCACTAGTAGCTGCTATATTTTCACTGTCCTCTGCAAATCTAGAAGCAATAAGCACACTTTCCCGTTATCTACTTTCAACCAACTTTGACACAAGACACCAACACAACTGTTGCTTGTAAACACTTTCAATCCTGCCTTTAAGTTTTAAATATCATAACAGAGTCACTTATACCCGTTTGCAGAGTCACTTTCAATAAGTAAAGCTTGAAATTTCACCCGGGGTTCATAGTCTTAAACATCTGTGGATAATCTAACATCTTCAAAAAAAAAATAATTGATTCTAAAAGAATAATGTTTTCGGGAGGTCATAACCTGCTGAATTTTTTTTTTATTAATGAAAGATGGGTGCCTCAGCAAGTAGTACAACGGTAAGAAAGATGCAACAAAACCAAATTATGGGCAAGGAACAAGCAAAGGCAAAGCAAGAGATATATCTTAGACAAAAGAATATTCAAATGATTATGAGTAACATTCTCAACACCTGATAAAAGAAGAAATCAAAGACGAGATTGACACAAATTGTAAATCAATTTAAAAAATTCTTATCATCCTCAACAGAGATGATATCAACATTTAAATGACTTAGATTACTTCCCATTCCTCTATTATATTATCCATCATCTTTCATCATCTCATAACAAGATTGTTTGGTAGAACTGGAGACCATTGCTTCATTGAGTTTTCTGCATTATAATGTCAAATATACCTCCCTTGACACAGTAATCACACCAAATTTTCTCCATTTGCTAATTTTACTGAGCCCTGTGGCTTATTTGAAGAAACTACAAACAAGTACCATTCTCCATAAATTTCCATATCATATTTATACCTTGCTTTTAATATTTAAAAAATGCTATCAGTTATGCAATAACTTTACACCCTTGCCACAACTTTGCCTTGCCCTCTGTAAGGCGTTTCCTCTGAGAACTACCAAACCCAGCAGCTTTGATGTTCTATTCCCCCAAAATGTTATTTTTTTGGGCCACTCTCCTAACGTGAACTTAATACAACTGCGATTGAAATTTTGTGAGATTCTCAACAGAATACCTATATCAATAGCTTACGGTAGCACTAGATAGTTTTCTAATCCCATAAGTTCAATTCAGAGAAAATAGAGATTAAAGCTTGATTCCACGTTTTTAAGCTTCATTAATTATTTAATCAGTGATTTAATCTCAAAACCCTAAATTTAAATGGTTAGAAACACCTCCAAATGTATACCCACAGCAAGTCTATCGGCAACCCTAACATTGAAAGATTTTTGTTCAGTTTGAAGTCAGAAAACTCAAATACTTACTTATTTTCATTGAATCAACCAAAAGCTACTCAAAATCTTGACTTTAATAAGTGAACCATCCCATAATCGAATGAAAGTAGATGAGATAGATTGAAGACAGATTTAGAGAATTCACCTCAAATGGACAATGACATCACAAGCTCGATCTCTGTCCTCCAGTCACTCTTCCAATGTCACGATCCCTTGGTCCTTCCCTCGTGCTCTCTCTCTGTCTCACGCTCTCAATGTTTCGATTGTTCTATGAAGTTATCAACTCTGAGGAATAAGAGAAGGAGATCCCTAATAAAATATTAAATACTTTCAGTGGCGACTTTATTATCGTCACAGAAACTCAGGACTTTCAGCAGCGATAAAAAAAGTCGTCGATGAAAGTCTTATTTTTATCAAATATTTTTTAAGAAATAATTCTCTTAATAAAATAATAATATTTTTATTCCAATAGCTTCTTCAACTCATTTGGGAAAGTTTATAAAATTTTTTGAGCAAATGATAACCTCTAACTATTTTTCTTAAATTTTCTAACAAAATAAGCCTTTAATTCTCGAAAAATAGCTATTAAATCATTTGGGTCTCTTTTGAGAAAATATACTCTTTCATAATTTTCTAAGCCCCCAAAATACTCATTTTATGATTTTTTCTTAACCCAAAAATATTTTTAATAATTATTCTTTCTCTAAAATTTCACTTTTGAGACTTTTTAATTTTAGAAAAATACTCTTAGACTCAATAATACCTTATAAATTCTTTTTATAAAAGTTGGGATGTTACATGAAATACAGTAACATATGGCATATGTAACAATAACTAAGAATATATGTATGCATTTTACATCCATTCTTTCTCCTTATCTCTCTCACACACACATCCCCCCTCTCTATCTCCTCACCCACATTTTCTCTAACACACACATAATAACTCTCATACTCATTGACACACATTTATAATATCTCTCTCATGCACATACTCCTATTTCATCTCCTTCTTTCACATACATCACATTATTATTTGTATAATCTCTTCTTATTACAATAACATATGAAATTCCTTTATTTATTATTTAAAAATGATATTATTCAATAATTTTTCTATATATTAGATAGTTACTTAAAATTGCTCAAATTTGGAAAAAAATGTATAAAGACTTTTAGCGGCGACATTTGTCACCAGCTAAAGGATATAAAAGTCGCCGCTGAATCGTACCTTATATGGAGACAAAAAATTATTGTCGCAGAAACTATAAACTTTCTGCTGCAACACTTGTATTTTGCCGCATATACTATGACCTTTTGTGGCGACAATATGTGTCACCGTAGAAAGTCTTTCTTTCAGCGGCGATGACTTTCAACAATGACTTTATTGTTGCCGTCGCCGCTGAAAATCTACTTTCAGCAGTAACATTTTTTATCGGCGTTGAAAAGCTATCGATAAAACTTTGCTTTTTTGTAGTGTATGTGGCAAAAGAATCACTATTATGATTCACTAGGAATAGATCAATATCACTATATATAAAATCTTTTACTCAAATTGCTTTGATAAAAAAATCTCTATCAAATTACTCAACTGACATATAAATAAACAAAAATGATGTATTTTTTGTATAATATAAGTAGTATTCCAGTAGATAGTTAAAATTTAATTTTTTTAAAATATAGAAATTACTAAAATAAATTTTGTCCTTTTTAATAAAATATTTTTATATTTATGATGTTATATTCAAACTCAACTTTGATGTCTTTACTTTCCAGATCTTCATTTAAAATTTAAAACAATTCTCACTTTCTCCCTTAATTTTTTTGTATGGGAGTTTTTGCCTTAATTTGCCAACGTGGAATTTGCATAAGATTGTGTTTTCTACTTGCAGGTCCAATTATGATTTATTCTTCTACTTGCAGGTCCAATTTTTGCCTTAAAATTATGATTTGCCAACGTGTAAGAGGGTGAATCATTATTGCTGAATGATCTTCTACTACTCTCAAAAGAAAAGGTGCTATGATAATAAATTGTACCATTTCAAACTTTGCAGGTCCAATTATGATTTATTCTTCTACTGTGATTAATTTTTTTGTTTCTCATTGTTAACGTTTCTCCTAGTGAATTTGTGAAAGTCTAATTCTTATATCTTTTAAGAATATTTTTGTAACTAGAAGCAGTTCATTTATTATTAAGCTAATTTTCAATAAGGAAGGATCTAGGAAGCATTGACATTGTACTGGACATGGGACACAGAATTGACATGAACATTGCGGCACAACAAATCTGAAATATCTGTATGTTGTATAAATGCTATGTCGTGTCTAATATGAGGGTTTGACGTGTATCAAGTTCATAGAATTAATGAAAATCAATGCCAGTATTTTGCTGTATACTATTTTTAGGAGGTAAGCAGTGGCTCTACTTGCTTTAAGTTTGAGGAAACAAAAGTATTTTTGTCTTTATTTTTTGCCTTTTCCTGTATCTACTTTACTGTGATAAAAAGAGGTCCCAACTTCAAATGGATAAATTTATTTTATCACTATCATGATTCAGTTTCTGAATGGTAAGAAATTACCTACTGTGTATGCATTTGCTTTAGTGGAGTTCACAAAATGATTTTAAACTAATTAATTAACCAAAGGGAAAACAGTTTTGAATGGATTAATTGAATAGAGATTTGATTAATTAAAATTAATCGATTAACTAATCAATTAATAGTTTATTTTGACTAAAGGAAATACAAACTCACCCAATTCTTGGTCCATAATGACTTGAAAATAAACAAAAAGGACATATATGGAAGATGGAGAAAATGGAGACAAAAATACAAGCTTCTATCAAAATTCTTATCACACAAAAAAACAAAGACAAATGATATATATGCAACTCCAAGATTCCACCTCTTAACACAAGTTTCGTCAACAAAATTTTGTATCTTGCACACATCATGAGCTTTAGATAGAGCACAAGTTTACTCTGACAAGTTCTTCATAGCTATGATCTTAAAGGCTCTGCTTGCTTTAGTGTGTTTTTTATATAATCAGAGGGAAACTTTGTATTTAGCACTTTGGCACCATAGAGGGAAACTGAGATCCCACCAAAATAGATAGAATATGATTCTCACCTTTAAAGAAAAATCAAGAGAGATGGGAAAATTGTTTTTTGGAAAATAGGCGAATAAAACCACTACAAAAAATAAGGTTTTGGTAACGAATTTTCAGCGGCGACATTTTGAAAGTAGATTTTAAGCGGCAACTATAATGATCACCGCTGAAAGGCTTGAGTTTGTACTGCGACAACAAAGTCACAGCTGAAAGTTAGACTTTCACTGGCGACATTTCTTTGTCACCGCAGATACTATGACCTTCTGTGGTGATACATACTCTTGCTATAGAAGGTGATAGTATCTGCGGCGACAAGTTTTTGTCACCGTAGAAGGTAGGATTCAGCGGTGACTTTTATATGTCGCTGCTAAAAGTCTTCATACAATTTTCCCCCTCATATGAGTTTAAGTAACTATGTAATATACAGAAATAAATTATTGAATAATGTCATTTTTAAATAATAAATAAAAGAATTTTACATGTTATTGTAATAAAAAGTGATTATATCAATAATAATGTGATGTATGTGAAAGAGGGAGATGAAGTAGGAATATGTGTATGAGAGATATATCATAAATATATGTCAATGAGCATGAGAGTTAAGTATATTTGTGTTAGAGACAATGTGGGGGAGAAGATAGAGAGAGGGAGATGTGTGTGTGAGAGAGATAAAGAAAAAGAAGGGACATAAAATATACATACATTCTTAGTTACTTTATATTTGTCCTATGTTACTGTATTTCATATAACATCCAAACTTCTATAAAAAGATTTATAAGGTATTATTGAGTTTAAGAGTATTTTTTTGAAATAAAAAAGTCTCAAAAGTAAAATTTTAGAAAGAATAAATGAAAAAATAATCATTAAAAATATTTTGGGGTTAAGAAAAATTAAGAAAAAAAATCATAAAATTAGTATTTTTGGGGCTTAAAAAATTGTGAAAGAGTTTATTTTCCAAAAGAGACTCAAATGATTTAATAGCTATTTTTCGGTAATTAAAGGCCTATTTTGTTAGAAAATTTAAGGAAAATAATTAGAGGTTATCATTTATCCAAATTTTTTTTATAAAAATTCCCTAATTAGTTGAAGAAGGTATTGGAGGAAAAATGTCATTATTTTATAAAGAAGATTATTTTGTAAAAGAAATACTTCAGCAGCGACAAAATAGTCACTACTGAAAGTAGACATTTAATGACGATATTTAATGTCGCCATTGAAAATAAGACTGTTGAAGGTGGATGGGAAAATATCAATGTTTTCTGCAGTGACGTTTTGTTTCCGCCACTAAAAGTCTTACTTTGAGTTGCGAAATTTTATTGTCACCGCTGAAAGTCATCACTGTTTATATTCCCAGCCCGCCCAAAAGGACCCGTGCCCACACCCAAATCGTCCTCTCTTCAGCAGGGTCTAGCATCAGACAAAGTGAGAGCGAGAGCCATAGCGATTTTACTGGAGAGTAACAGAGGCCATCGTCATGGGAAGAGAGGCCGAAGAGTGTACAGAACAGTGAATTTCTACTAAGGTGAGCCCTCTGATTTCACGCGTAGCTTTGATTTTCCTGATCTGTGAGTTTTAGGGTTGATTTGGCTGATGGAAATTGAAGCATAGAAGGGGAAAATTTCGTTTTGGTGTTGTTTAGTGAATTCCTAAGCTATTTGAAGCTAAACCCATCACCGTCTTCTGTTTGTCCACTATCGACTTCTTTCGACTGTACAACTAAAATCGTTAATGAAGGTGAGTCTTTCTGTCACACCCCAAGAAATATAAGAGTGATCGGCACAAAATATGAGAGAACTCATAGTCCATAAGCCTTTAAATATCATAATATATTAATAATCTTAGACATGCATAAACCATTTTATTATTTATAATATATAAATATATTTATACCTTTCAAAATAATAAAGACTATACCATACCATGTATAATTATTTATACATATTGAAAAGACAAAAGAGGTCAGGAATCCTGCCTATAAACTATGTGGAGTACCTACAAGTTTTGCATGAACCATGAGGGTTTTCTCTATTACGTTGGAGGTGAAAGTTCTGCAGTGATATCTGAAGCCAAAATAATCTACTCGTGAATAATGTCCTAAAAACATGATTTAAAAGAATGCAAAAATAAAAAATGCATATACATGCTTAAAATAACAATTCGTAATTTGATGCAAACCTTTCGGTAAACATTTGTAAGGCACAAAAAACAATTTGAAATAACCATATCAAATCAATCATTTAAAAGCGATCCTTTCAAAACCTTAATCTTTCTGTATGACTTCTACATAATGAAAACAGACATGGACACACAGTCCACGAGGGTAAATAACCATATGTAGCATGAAGCCACAAAACAGACGTGGACACACAGTCCACGAGGATAACTAACCAATCTGGTAACTCGAAGCCACTAATAAAGATATGGACACGCATTCCACAAGGGTAAATAACCATCAGATATGCCCCAAAGCCACGAAACAGACAGGGGTATGAAACCTACGAATAATAGACGCGAGAGTAAATCCCACGAATAACTGTCACGAGTACGAAACTCACGTATCTCCATCAAGCTCAGGAAACCAAAGTGCACCAAGGACTAACAGTATTGCTGTTAGTAACCAGCGTTCTGTATTCCATCCTTTCAAAACATTTCCATCATGCATGGGGTTTATTTCACATGTAATGATCTCAATCGTTTCAATGCCATAATCGTTAGTAAAACCACTTTGAATTTCAAAAAATCCTAGTATAAACATTTAAAATCAAATTACTGTGTAAACATATGAAATTTGTATAGGAATATATTTCATGAATAACATCAGTTCAATGCAACTTTTGCCAAACTCTTTTCAAAAGCTTATTCATTCATTTTCATACATAATTATAATTTCTTTGTAAACCAATCGAAAGAAAATCATTTCTAATGATTTAAACCATACTTTCGTAAAATTTGCTTTTCGTAATTCATATTTGAAATTCAATATTTGAAATAACAATCCAGTTGAAAATGTAAATTTTTAGGGAACATTATTCACTCACCTGCGAGCTTTCAGATATATGACTTACTCCTACCTAACTGCTTGCCAAATACATATCATTTTTGCTTGTTCATCCAGTTTTTGACTTATTTACTTTCCTAATGCTCCAAAACATAAACGTTATTACTCTTATTATAATTTTATATAATATATTCATATATCTCATTTAGTATGATTCTTAATTCTTTTATTGTATACTCCAATTCCATTTCAGTAATCAATACGAGTACTTTCAATGAATCATAGAACCAAATTATATCATATGTGTGCAGCCAATTAATTCACGCACATTACCTTATAATTAATACATTAATATTCTAACTCAATATTATATTCTCTAAAATCATCTATCAATAATTTCCAACAACTCTGCAAATACCACTTAATAACATCTTACTGGCATTCAAGATTAACATTCCACTTTATTATCCTTAACACTTTCCATGTGATTTGATACATAGTTTAGGTTTAGTAAACAATTTCTAAGAACATTCAAACTTCTATTTTCCAACACCACAACGTCATACATGTGTGTATATATATATGATTAATAATAAACTTAAACGTCTATTCAACACTGTAATAATTCAAACTTAAGCCAACAAATCAACTCTTCATCTATTTAATCATAGCTTCTAATATGAAATCTCCAGTTTAAACAACATAAATCTAAACATTACTTTAAAGTTTTTAATCTTGTTTTATTAATCTAAGGCTCTATTATCATAACATAAACTTTCAAAACAATTTCTTAACCCAAGAAAAGAATGCCAAAACAGCAAATTCTTTATCACTTGAGAACAAGTACAGCGAACATAATAATCCCCTAAAACATTATACATATCCTATATATATATATATACCTTAATCATTAAAAGTTTTACTTGACAACTTCTTAAAAATGATGGGTCTTTACTTCCTATCTCAAATCAAAATTTTCATCCTCCAAAAAAGTCTATTACAACCATAAAACTATCATCTACTTTATATCAGTTTGCTAATTGTGTGGAGCCAAGAACAATACTTTTAATTAAAATAAAATACTCTCAGCTTGTTCTGTAAAAGCCTTGCAAAAGAGTATTAAGAGTAACAAAATTGGGTTTTATACCCATAGATAACATATCATTGATCCTTAGTGCCTCACGTTCCTTCTTTTTTTTTTTTTGTATTTTTCTTTTTACTTCAACCTCCATCGGTATATATATATTCAGTTCATTAAAACCAGAACAGCATCATCATCTTATATCTATACATATATACATCCTTCCCAAAACCACATCAGCGCTCAAATCCAATTCGTTCTTTTCATAACATCATACCAAAGTTTAACTTCAATTCTCCTTTGTTCCCATTCACAAGCAGATAAAAAATATAGAATAATAAAAGGGAAAAGGACTTCAAACATACCACCCATCTTCCTTCTAATCCATGATGAATGTTGAAGGTGAAGAGTTTAGAATTTAGAAAATGTGATTCCTGTACCAATACTGACTTAGAAAAAATTATGAGAATATGATTCTCTCTCTATTATGGTTTAATTCCCTCAAAAAATAAAATGGATATTAGGAATAAGAATATCCCACTTTAATTTATAGGACCAAGATTATTATTAAATATTTCATAATTATTTGACACTCTCATTTCAACATTTTAAATTGATCTTAACATTTTATTGTTCATCTTATCTACATAGTCCCCTATGTATTTTTTAAAATATATTGAATATCCAGTAACTGACCATGCGACCATTAATTGGATGAAAAATATTATAATTGAGAAAAAAAAGAATAATAGTTTTAATTTAGATAGTGTATACCTACCAGAATAATTAAACATGTTATGGAAACACAATTAAATATTTGATAGCTTTCCTTATCGTTAGCTAGTTAGACAATGTAATAATTTTTTGTTAACGAATATACTTTTTAAAAAAAAATTAAAGAATTACTTAATTACACACATATATATAGGAGAGCAAAATTTGAATTCACTCTCATGGGTTAATAATTTCGCATGCATATTTATTCTTAAAAAAAAAATCCACACGCATATTTATTTATTTATTTATATGCTTTAAGCATATTTGGCGATATATAATCTCCCCCAACCCACTTTTTATGTTTTTTAAAATAATGGCCGCCAAATGCCACTAGAAGGCTTTGATTCTTCAAAGATGTTACATAGATGTTGTGTACGGCATGAGTAGTTTTGATGGTGGGGAATATGTATATATATATTGTTAGTTCCACAGTTTGGAGTTATGCTTTGAATGCAATTTTGGTAGAAATTAAGTAACAAGTTTTCATTATCATAACAAGTAATTGAGATGGGTTCTACCAGAAATTTGTAATAGTCATGCTATGTTTGTTGAATGAGATTTTTCCTCCTATTAGTGTAGGTGTTCTACTAGAAAGTGTTTTTACTGTACTAAATCTCTCTTAATGTACTGATATATTTGTTAGATTTTCTTGTTGTATCCTAGGGTTAACTTCTTAGGGAATGTAAATGGATAAAAGTTGGCTACATATTAAAGACAGAGGCAACCTATCATATATTAGAGGAGTGAATGCTTTTTTAGACTGGGCATTTAGTTAACCTGGCATGGTAAATCAAATACGTTGCCCTTGTAAAAGATGCATAAATGTTATATTTAAAGTGATAAGAGATATTAGGACAGACTTATTGAGCAAGGGTTTCTGGAATAGTTACAACGTGTGGGAGTTGCATGAGAAAATTAGAACATTTAAGCCTAGAAAATGATACTGATAATGAGAATTTTGTCAGGATGGTACATATGGAGTTCCATGTGTGGATTATACAAATACTAGCGACTATGAGAGCGAAGAGCCTAACGTCCAGGCTAAAAGGTTCTTTGACTTATTAAAAGATGTTGAAACTGAACTTTATCTAGGTTGTGTGAATGTCATGTCCCGACATTTGGACGGTGACCTGCACAGAATATGAATAGTTTCACATTTTGAAAGTCTAAAACCTTAAATGTAACATTCAAAGCTTCCATAACGTTTTCAAAAATAAATAGAATATTTTCTATGGTCTATGTGGAGCTTTACCCTTTTCAAAATAATACAAGTTCTTAAGAAAAGTAATTACATCAAAAGTAGTATTTATCAAACGACGATTTAGATTGACAGTGAAGCTTTTTACTGCTCAGCAGGAGGATTAGGGTTACCTGCACTATCTGAAGCCAAAATAATCTACTCGTAAATAACGTCCTAAAAATATGGTTAAAAGAATGCGGAAACAATGTGTAGATATGTTTCAAATAACATTTCATGGTTCGATGCAAATTTTTTCGTAAATATTTTTATTTCAAGGAAAACAATTGGAAATAATCATTTTAAATCAATCATTTAAAAGTAATCCTTTCAACACCATAATCTTTCTGTAGGACTTTAACAAAAAAAAATAGACGTGGACACACAGTCCATGAGGGTAAATAACTATCTGGCGGCTCAAGGCCATTAACCATCGTGAGTACGAAACTTACGTAATAATCTGGTGGCTCAAGCCACTAACCGTCGCGAGTATGAGACCCACGTATATCCGTCGCTAGTACAAGATCCACGTATATCCGTCACGAATATGAGACACACGTATATCCGTCATGAGTACAAGACCCATGTATATCCATCGCGAGTATGAAACCCACATATATCCGTCGCAAGTATGAAACCCACGTATATCCGTCGAGCTCGGGTAACCAAGGTGCACCAAGGGCTAACAGTAATGCTATTAGCAACTAACATTCTGTATTCCGTCCTTTCAAAATATTTCCATCATGCATAGGGTTTATTTCACATATAATAATCTCAACCGTTTCAATGCCATAACCATTGGTAAAAACCACTTTGAATTTCAAAAACCCTAGCATGTACATTTAAAATCAAATATCAAGTTACTGTGAAAACATAAAAAATTCACATAGGAATATATTTCATGAATAACATCAGTTCAATGCAAATTTTGCCAAACTCTTTTCAAAAGCTTATTCATTTATTTTCATACATAATCGTAATTCCTCTGTAAACTAATAGAAAAAAATCATTTCTAACGATTTAAACTATAATTTCATAAAATTTGCTTTTCATAATTCATATTTGAAATTCAACATTTGAAATGATAATGCATTTGAAAATGTAAATTTTAGGGAACGTTATTCACTCACCTGCCACGCTCCTAAACCATTACTCTGTTCAATCAATCACGTTCGATTATTCTTACTTCTCAATCCCCTGGTATTCCAAAACCACGTATTAACGTTATGTTCAATATCTTCAACAATAATAAACATCCCTAATCTATCACTTCAACCACTAATATACCATTAACCATTCAATCAAAGATTTAATACCCAAGCCACTAACCCTTAACCAATCACTTTCTTGCCTTTAACTCAACTATAATAGCTCAAAATTTCCTATACTGCTTCTGGTATACAATGCATTCTTTTCAACAAGTTAAAATATAAATTGGCTTAATCCTGCTTCAAATTATAGCCTACCAGCAACAATAAACACCTGGCTACAAACACACACTCTTCCTATCCCATGGCAGCCAAACAATTACCTACATACCCAGCGTTTACCAGAACACAAACACACCACAGCAGCATAACAGCATATGCACATGACCTTCCCTGACCAAACCATTCCCAATACACATACACTGTATACAAAGAACACACACACGGCAACAACAACCTAGCATATATATATTCATGTATAAATATGTTGGAAATTGTGCCCTAAAGGCCAATTATTGTCTTATGAACATTATTAATTTATGAATTTATTAATTGTGTTATCATATTATTTGCATATTTACTATGATGACCATCCTTGGATAATTCATGATCTTATCCTAAATGTCCCTGGTCGATCATCTCTGCGGGAGCACAGATGAAATAAGACTAGTATGACTTTAAAGATATATAGAGATATAAATCAGAGTCATAGGCACATTTAAGAGTACAAGGTGTTGGACTGACCCGCTATGAGAGAGCTGCATGGGTTACGTCATAAGCTTCTCTCATATACAAACTATGTCACTATGCCCTTTGACCTGAGATCATCATGGATTCCTACATGACAAACGCTCAGCTTTGACCTAGTCAAAAGTTACTTTTGACCTAGTGATCATAAAGACTATGTTCGGGTTTAGTGGTTTTTCATGCGGAGGAATGTGAATTGTCAAGATGGAATTTGTCCCTCACATTCGTAGAGAGATATTACTGGGCCCCTCGATGAGTGAGTCTGAGAAATGTATGGCCATACTGTAATGGAAAGGTAGTTCCATTTCTATAGTCAGACTACTCAGGGATCGAGAAAGTAACGGTTAGGAATAGGAGGATGACATTATCCATGCCTCATCCTTGATCAAAATATCGTGTGACAGAAGGGACATGATATGGTTGTATAAAAGGTTACATCGTTTAACGATCCTTATATGATTTAGGTAGTCGTTATGTCTTGCTAGAGACTGCTTACGACTTGTGGGCCAGTATAACAAATGGCCCACTGCCAACTTCATATGGGCCTACAGGGTCGCACACAAAATAGCCCAACACGAGCTATGATGTCCAGATTCATTGAATCTAAGACATGTCCAGATTCAATGAATGATCCAGGGTGGATGTATATATTTATTTATATTTATATTCGTATATATATAAATTCATATATATATATATTATATATATGAGCTATATGAGATTTAATTTATAAGGATAAATTAAATCTCTATCACGTTTGAATTTGAATTTGAAATTGATAGGATATCTCATATAAGAGATATTTATAAGATTTAATTTATAAAGATAAATTAAATCTCTATCACGTTTGAATTTAAAATTCAAATTGATAGGATATCTCATATAAGAGATATTTATAAGATTTAATTTATAAAGATAAATTAAATCTCTATCACGTTTGAATTTGAAATTCAAATTGATATGATATCTCAAATTTGATTTATGAGAATAAATCAAATATAGTTCAGTCTTATCTTTATTTTTAAGTTAAATAAATAGATGAATTAAATCTGTGGGACATATTTAATATAAACATTATTTATTTAATTATTTTCTTATCAAATTATACAATATATGATATTGTATTAATTTCGGAAATAATATAAGATTAACTCTAAAATCTAATTCCGTTGAGAGAAGAAAAAGCAGAGCATCCTACATATATGATATTAGGAGCTACGTTTTGAGGTGTGATACACATAGAACACAGAAAGGCCGAAGGGGACTCTACAAAAGGTTTGCAGATTAGAAACTGCCAAAATAGAGACGGAGAGGATGAATTCTTGAGAAAGCCCTGGAGGGACAAGAGACGCTAGCACGTCGTTCGTGGTTGGAACGCTATTCGTGTGGATACTAGTAGAGGAAGCCGACCTGAGTCGTCTACTTCTTACAATCAGAAAAGGGAGCACGAGCTGTGGAAAGAAGCTGTGAACGTCGTGACCAGAAGCTGTGGAGGTCGCTGAGGAACACTGAGGGTAATGCTTCTTTCCACTTGACTTAAATACATTTGGTAGATCCTGGCAAGGAATAAAAAAAATTTTGAATTAATTTCCGCTGTATGTCTTCCAATTCCTAACAAAATATTCCTTTAACCAAACTCATAGTCCTAACACCAAATCATCACAAACCCAAATCCCTCAACAGAAAATAAACATGCTCTATTTCCCCAAAATTTAAATTACATCTGAGGTACACAACCATTCTCACATATATTGCTAAGGAAGAATAACAGTCACTTCAATAATTTCCTCAGGAGCACAGATCATCACCGAGGGAACAGAGGAGATAAGAAGAAAACAAACTCATACTGAAATGGCACAAACACCAAGGAATAGTGATAGCCCAATAACCATCCTAGCTCCTGAGTTTCTGGCAACGATTTATGTCTATAGTGATGGAAGAAACAGAGCCTACACGGAGAGAAACATTGCAGTCCAATAACCACCATAGAGCTCAATAGAGACATGGAAGAATTTTAGAGAAATGAAATAGCTGCGGTCACTAATTTGCTTACCCACAACAAGGAACAGCCACCACTGTTTGGTAACTCCAGCGATAAGTCTCAACACGACGATGAAGTCCCCCAGTGAACAGTATCACGCAATTTCTCTCATTGTTCTTTCTCCCTCAGCTTCATCGATGAGTGCAAGGCTAAGCCATACGACAAAATAGATGAGTTTCTTTCTCCTATTCGAAGACGATAGGCATCCCAATAGAACTGCAGTGCTGCTTACCTTCCATTTCCCCTACTCTCGCCTCTCTCCTCTTTCATGGAACTACCGGCACTGTGAGAGAAATGATGGCTCAGGTGGTGACAACTTGACCAGAGCGACTGCCTGAAGCAACGCCTGACCACACGACATTGCTTGCTTGAGCCTCACCGCTGTACTCACTGGACCTCTCCCTCTACTACTGCCGCAATTTAACAAAAAATGAGGGAGGCACAGTTTGCAGAGAGAAAAAGAGAAGGGAAAGGCAAAATAGTAATTTCGTATCTGAGAAAAGGAAAATAAGCCTTCCTTCCTACGCTGCTAGGACTTGAGCACTGGTACGCTGGTTTAATCCCGTCACAATAACCACTCGGCTAAAGCTCCTTATTGATAATTTCGGCAACAAATATATATATATATACCCTTTAATAAATTGATTTAAAAATACAAACATTTTCTTGGTCCATAACAGTGAAGATGTCTAAACTTTCATTTATTATAAAATTGTTTCAAGTGAAGTGTCTTAACTATTGGAGTAATAAATCTATAGATGTGTTGTTGGGCTTGTTAAAAGAAGTTCTCCTAGAAAGGGCTTTAGTGTCAGACTCATTCTATAAAGTTAAGAAGATAATTCATGATCTGGGTTTATATTATCATAGAATTGATGTTTGTGAGAATGATTACATATTGTATTGGGGAAAGCAGACAAATACAGAATCATGTCCTAAGTGTATGATTCCTAGATGGAAGTTAAACAAACAGAAAGGGAAGAAGGTTCCACATAAAGTCTTATGGCATTTTCCCATAACACCTAGACTACAAAGACTTTATATGTCAAGAGATACAGCTAAATAAATAAGGTGGCACAAGGAGAAATACTCAAATGATGATATACTGAGACATCCAGTTGATTCTTTAGCTTGGAAACACTTTGACCACTAATACCCTAACTTCTCTACTGATCCAAGAAGTGTTTGTTTGGGTTTAGCAAGTGATAGATTTCAACCTTTTAGGAATATGAGTGCCAATCATAGTATTTGGCCTATTGTGGTAGTGCCATATAACTTACTACCATGGCTTTGTATGAAAAGCCTATACTTTATGATGATACTTCTTATTCCTGGTCTAAAGTGTCCAAGTAACGAAATATATGTTTACCTCTAACCAATGATTGAGGAGCTAAAATAATTGTGGGAAGTAGGGGTACAAACATATGATGCATATTATCAATCAAATTTTATCATGCATGATGAAATATTGTGGACTATAAATGATTTTCCCGCATATGGAAACCTTTTAGGGTGGTCAACTAAAGGTAAACTTGCATGTCCTTGTTGTCATAAAGACACGTATTGTATTTCGATAAGGAGCAAGTTGTCTTAATGAGGCATATGCACTTTCTTCCACAAAATCACCCATGGCGTAAAAATAAGGTATCATTTGGTGGTAAAGAAGAGCATATGGATCCACTAGTTCCATTGACTGGAGATAAAGTACTTAAGCAACTAGAATACTTGGGTGATGTGTCATTTGGGAAGGGTACAAAACAAAAGCGTCAAACACATAATAATGCTTACAATTGGAGAAAAATAAGTATTTTTTTCTAGTTGCCTTATTGGAAGAACTTGCTAATGCGGCATAATCTTGATGTGATGCATATATAAAGAAATGTTTCTCATAACATTGTTTGCATGGTGATGGATTTAGTTGGAAGGACGAAGGATACAGTTAAAAGTAGGTATGACTTAATGGACTTGAGATTAGGAGTGATATGCACCCAGTTGAAGATGGTAATAATGTTTCTATTCCTCTTGCTCCTTACACATTATCCCCTAAAAATAAACAATCCCTTTTAAAATTCTTGACTAACTTAAAAGTACCTGATACTTTTTCATCTAATATTTCAAAATGTGCCAACATTCAAGAGCAAAAATTATTTGGTTTGAAGTGTCATAATCACCATGTGTTATTGCAAGAGATCTTTCTAATTGCAATACGTGAGTTATTATCTTTTAAAATGTGTGAACCAATTATAGAGTTTGGAAGATTTTTTTAAAATCTTTGTTCAAAGACTTTGACTTGTGAACTACTAGACAAACTCCAAAGTCAGATAATATTAACATTGAGCAAGTTGGAGACTATATTCCTACCTATTTTTTTTGACGTGATGGTTCACTTGCCAATACACTTAGCAGAAGAGGCAAAAGTTGCTGGACCAGTTCAATATCATTGGATCTATCCAATAGAAAGGTAACATGTGTCAATATCATTGTATATTTATTATTCATAACGATAGAAGTTTAATTAATTTTAATTCACTAGGTATTTAGGGACACTCAAATCGTATGTTCGCAATAAAGCTCAGCCTAAAGGATCAATTATAGAAGGATACTTGGCAGATGAAAGTCTCACGTTTTGCTCAAGATATTTGAAAGATTTTCGTACAAAATTTAATGTGCCACATAGGAATGATGATACCAATGAAGATATCAACGTATAGTTTTCAATATTTAGGAGAAGTGGTCAAGTTATGGGACATTGTGAGTCAATTTCTCTTCCCTATAAAGAGTACTGTCAAGAAAGAATGTATGTGCTCCAAAATTATGAAATAACAAGTTTATCAATTGGTCCATTGACGATGGTGAATCGCTATTCTATGTTTATAGGCAATGGATTTTATTTTCACACAGAAGACTATGCAACAAGAAAAAACTCAAAACAATGGTATATTGTCTAAGGGTGATGACACTAATGCTGACGGAGAATATTATGGTGTGTTACAACATATTTATGAGTTGTCTTACATAGGAAACAAAAAAGAATACTTGTTTAAGTGTCATTGGTGGGATGTGGCACATTATGACAAAGGATATAAGGTTGATAAGTACAGGTTTATAAGTATCAACATGCAATATTCATTACAAATGAATGAACCGTTTATTCTAGCATCTCAAGCTGAGCAAGTTTTCTATGTGGATGATATTGTTCCCGGTTGGCTCGTTGTTGTCAAAACAAACCCATGTGACTTGTTTAATATACCAATTGACAATGATACTGATGATAGTAAGGTAAATGATCCTATGGTTGATAAAGAACCTTATCAACAATTGGTGGTAGACTTAAATGTTTACCCTGTGAGTCCTACACAACTTGTGATATTATCATTAACCTATATGGAGAGCTGGACAAACACAGACCTTAGCTCAAGGAGAACCATCATAAATACATAAAAATAATGCCATTGAGACTATATTTAGTGATGAAGAGGATCTTCTTGATTTGATAGTGATACTGAAGAAGAAAGTGACATAGAAACTGAAATAGAAGAAATAAATGAATCAGAAGATATTGATAGAAGTGATAGTGAGACAGAAGATTCAATTGAATAACATTAATTGATATGGTAGATTTTATTAATATCTAGATTGATTCTTGATTCATTGCTATTTAAAATTTGATTGATTGTTATTTTCTAAATAAAATATATACTTTTACATTATATGTAATTCAAGACTTATTATTTCACCTCTATCACTGCAACAACAACTTAAGAAAATGCCTGTCAATTCTCCTCCTCCTACCCATACTCAAAATAGTAGTGCAGGTAAATTTGCTTCAATTTTATAATCAATTATTTACATCGCATGCAATATTTAATTGTTATAATTCAACTTCAATGAAAGGCTCTTCAATTGTAATCAACAAGCGCAGAGGAGTTTATAAGTCTATTAACTGAATTTGAGGACTGCACAAGGAGCAAAGATTTGAGTCAAGTTTTCTGATTCTATGTTAAGAGCAATCGGTCTAGAAGCAAGATAATTTTCTAATTATTGTGGTTTAACTCTTAGAACTATAGTCTCTTTTAAGGATAGGGAGGTAACTAGAAGAATATTTTTAAAAAATATGGTCAGGATATGATTTTAAAAATAAAGGTATTATTTATGTCAATTTTTTATACTTATCTTAGTTTATTTATATTATTATATAAAATGTTCATATTTATTTCAGGATAAATTTGAACTTGCTGATGTAATTGCTGAAGAAAAGTTTCATATAGCTATATCAATTATTTCACAAAATGTATTTAGAAATTGAAAGACCAATCTGCATTCACTATAAGAAATATGAGACTGATGAGGATAGGTTGATTGATCCTCCTCAAACTATTAATTTTTAAGATTGGGAGTAGTTATTAATATATTTTAAGTCTGAAATGTTTAAGGTACCTCACTATCCTTCTAAGTAAATTATATTTTTTATTTCAATAATTAAATTCTTATTAATTACTAAATTTTGTTGTAGAACAAAAGTGCAAGAAATACGACAAATCGAGAAAAACAAATGACTAAACATACTTGTGGTCCTCGATCATTTGCAGAGATTGAGTATGCTACAGTAAGTTCAATGGATCACCACTATAATTTAAGTTTGTAATCATTTTTATTTTAAAATTTATTCTTTGTATTTTCTTATATGTTATTATTTTGTAGAGAGATCCTACTACTGGACAACCTACCCTTCCTGACCAGTTGTGGGAGATAATGCATACTAGGAAGACATTAGATGGACAAGTAGTATGGGCTGATCCACACTTTGAATAGATTCATGTATGCACTATAGTTTAATATTTTATTTTGATTTAGTTTTATTTTTAATCTACTAATTTCAAATATTTTGTTGGAGTCGTATGCACAAATTTCTCAATAACAAGACCAAGATTTAGAGAGTGATGCTCAAATGATGTCAGAAGAAATATTGGCAATAATTCTTAGTGAGAGGTTAGGGTATGTAAGAGGGAAAGGGTATAGAGTAAAGCCTTCAAGGAAGAGAAATCGCCCTCAATCTAGTGATAGTTCAGTTGTACAGAGTGTGCGTGCCCAATTGCAGGAAGAGTTTGATAAAAATTTCAAGAGGACAGAGAAATAGGGAGGCAGAGCGTGCAAGGATGGAAGAAAAGAGTTCGTAATTTGAGCAAAGATTAATGGAGCAAATGGAGCAAAGGATTCAAGCTCAATTCACTGCCTTGATGCAGAGAGGGCAACCACAGGCGCTTACTCTTCTACTCCTAGTATTGATCATTCTATATTATGTTTATGTATAAACTATACACTTTTATTTTGTTTTTAAATATGTTTAAGTAATTGAAGTAATTTGATATTTTAGTGGACGATTTAAATTATTCCTCAATTATTAGAGTTTAGTTTATTTAGTTAATTATTATTTTTTATTTTTATTATTAAGGAAAATTTAGAAAAAAATTAAATAATAATATTAACTTTCAGCGGCGATAGAAAAGTCACGGCAAATTACCCTTTAGGCAGCGACAAAAAAGGTCACTGCAGATTACCCTTTAGGCGGCGATAGAAATGTCATCGCAGATAACCCTTTAGGCGGCGACAAAAAAGTCACTGTAGATAACCCTTTAGGAGGCGACAGAAATGTCACCACAGATTACCATTTAGGCAGCGACAGAAAAGTCACTGCAGATTACCCTTTAGGCGGTGACAGATGTGTCGCAGTTGATTTGACTTTTAGCGGCGACAATTTTATCACCGCAGATTCTTGACTTTCAACAGCGACTTTCAATTGTTGCCTTGAATATTTATAGGCAACAGTCTCATAGGCGATGACTTGGCGGTGACTAAATGATGTCGCTAAAGGTATTAGCGGCGACTTTAGAACTTTCAGTGGTGACTTTTATCGCCGTTGATAGTTAATTTTTTTGTAGTGAACGTCTACCACTATAGAGAATTAAATTGTCCCTTTCTCTCAAATTTTCAATGAACCAGACCAGCCTAAGAGTAAAATCTGGCTGTAATTTACTATTAAAACAATCAGTTTTCCTAGTTTCAATGGATCCCTATTTCATATGGGCAATGAGATTGAGTTCCTGGCTGGCATTTTTGTTTTAAACTTTTCCATTTTATTGTTGCGAAAGGGGTATTTTCTATCCTAACACTAATCCTTTTAACCCATCGTCCGTGGGATCAACTAGCGAAGGGGTGAGACATGTGACCATTTGGAGCATCTTCGATTCTTGGGAAGTATCACTTTGTTGTGGTTCTAGTTATGGCACTTAAGGAGGTATCTTAGCTCCTGGGTGTCTAAGTTTACGCCTGAGGATAATAGACGGCTCGCTCTACTCAATATTGGTATCGCCTAGGAGGAAGGGAAACTGCACCCTACCTTTAGATTGTGGGTGAACCCAACCCTTTCCAAACATTTTTGTAACAAAAAACACACTCATCCTTTTATCCTCCCAATAAATTATTCAAATAATAACATTATAGTGGAGTAGAACTTGAGTTTCTAGGATTTCATCTGTGGGTTTGTCTACATTTATTTGCATCTTGTTATTTATAACAACTTCGATGTATATATGACACTACTTAAGTAGGTATTCTGACTTGTTACAGATTAAAAGCTTTCCTTCTAAAGAGTTCTATGAAGATTCACTAGAAGGGAAGATGTCAAATCCTGGACGAAACGAGAATGGCATGATTACGACTGCTTTGGCCCATTTTGCTTCTTTAACATACACGAGGGCCAAGAGGCCCAGCCAGTTGGAATAGGTTCATCCTGGGTAAATGTTGATGAAGTTGAATTTGTTCTACTCCTATATAAAAAGCTTGTAACATTATATCCGGTGCTGAAGTCTGGTATCCAACTTACGATAATTTCTCCCTATAGTCAACAAGTAAAGCTCTTCTAAAGACATTTTAAAGGGACTTTTGGAGTGTCAGTAGAGAAAGTTGTGGACATATGTACTGTTGACGGTTGTCAGGTAAACCAGCTGAATGTTTATCACATGATGAAAATGTTTGTCTTGCTATTCATCAAATTGTGAATAAGGCAAATATTTTGATGAGTGATTTTATAAAGAGATTAAGTTCTTACTATTTATTCACAATCGATTCTTTAATTGATAATATAACCTAAGAATATTACGAATATAGTTCTAATTGATGACCACAGAAGACAAGATGCCTGGGAAAGTGCATATTCGAGGGGTTTTTGAATGATTCTTCTTTAAGAAATTTCATGTTCAGGTGAATACAATCAATGCCTGAATTGAATAATTAAATTATAATTATAAATTACTATATTGTAGAGTAATTCAATGGAAGGATATGCCACCTGTATTAATCTAGTTTGAATGAAGGTAACTTTCATCTTTCATGGAAAACATGTTAGATGTGTGATTAATGGCTGCGTTTATCTGTCTTAGGGGCGTGAAAAGGATATCGTGATCTTTTCTTGTGTTAGGGCAAGCAAGGATAAAGGGATAAGGTTTTTGGAAGATGATCGGCGAATGAATGTCAGTATCACTCGGGCAAAGTCTCCAGTGTTGGTATTGTATCTCCAATGCCCCCAGGCTCCTTTAGTACATTCATCTTAATGTGTGATTAGATATCTAAGTCTTGGTTCTTTTTATCGGTGGTTGGATCTGCCTCAACATTGAGGAGGAGTGAGGATAGAACAAGCTTGTGGAAAGTGCTGGGAAGAGACTCTATCTTTAAGGCAATGTTCTGTGTATAGGCATTATAATTAAAATATACTAATGTATTATTGTGATTTTCCTAGGGCTATGTAGCCTATTGGCATGAGAATTATCCTATAAGTGGGGTCAGTTAATTTCACTTGTAACTTGGCCATTAGTGCCAGCCTCTTCAATTAAAAAGTATGTTTTATTCTAAATGAATACTTGAACTTAGGGACAAACTTAACAATTTGGTGCTGTAGGTTGGCAAACGTATGCTTTATTCTTCAGCTATTAAAAGCTAAAATCTATGAAGACGAAGATAGCAGAAGCACCTCTATTGATGGTGACGTATGAGACTGATTATATACCAGTTGATAATGCTACAGCAGATACGGACCAAGCTCAAGCTGAGGAACAAGAACAAGAATATGGGGATAGTGACGGGGATATGGAATGTGCTGGTTATGATGAAGATTAGTTTACCTCTTACCAATCAAACTTATTTTTTGGACACTAGGAATCCATTTTTTTTCCTTTTTGCTTTTGTTTGTTCTTGCAGATATAGGTTTTATTTATTACATCTTCTCCCAAGTCAAGTTCTTGACCCTGTATTTCCCCTTTTTGTATAGGGGTTGCCTATGAGGGATTAGAGGGATTGTAATTTTCAATGCTTTTTTTTTAAAGTAGCACATAATATGCTAATTTTATTTTTTAAATGTATTTAGGATCTTAATCTTAGTTAAGGTGTAATTTTACCTTTAATATTTTTAATTTTGATCAATAAACCTCTATTAAAACTTGCAGCATTGTGTTTTTTTGTAACATCCACGTCATCTACATCTTCATCCTTCATCACATCCACAATTCGATCACCACTTCAGGCTTACCCTTTCACCTCTTCGTCATCTACTTTCATTAAAATACTTGTGTTATGGCCCAAAAATTTTATATTTTTAAAATTTATTTTAGCAAAGGATATATATATTCTGGGTGCAGAAAAATTTTAATGTGAAGGAGTAGCATAGTGGTCTGGGACGGAGGAGAAAACGTGAGGTCCCTTGTTTAAGCCCCAGCGACTGCAAAAGTGAGGGTTTTTTCAACTTTTCCAGCTTATGAAATTACAATTTTACCCCTCTATCCTTTTTACCAAATCCCCAACCCCTTCCCCCATTTTCTTCCTATCTGCATAGCAACACAGTGTAGCAGCGCGACGTAAGGCAGAATGGTGTGCCTCTATCCTTTTTACCAAATCCCCAACCCCTTCCCCCATTTTCTTCCTATCTGCATAGCAACACAGTGTAGCAGCGCGACGTAAGGTGGAATGGTGGTGGCACAACGTGCGGCGCAGGAAGAGAGTGCACAGTATGGAAGGTCTGCTATCGTCGCCTTTAAGTTTGAGGCATTCCTTTTCCATTTCATTTTTTATCGGCAGTGAAGTTACAGTGAGAGTGAGAGCGAAAAGGATGTCTTGCTAGGAGTCGCGAGTTCTACATTTGGGTTCTGCCATGGGCTCATACTCCTTAAAGTAGACCACCCTTGTGGCTGTTGCTGTCGTCGTGCAAGCAGCTTCCCCTGTCGCCATTGCTTTGTGCTACTTGTACTGTAGCTGCTACAGTCCAGAGTTTATTCCCTATCTCTATGCAGAAATTTGGTGATTTGAAGGTATGTATACATCATTTCATCCTCCATTGATCATTCCTCGCTTGGATGCCTTCGTCTCTATACTCTATTTCTATTCTCTTCCAATTGAATCACAAAGAAATAAAAATTTGAAATTTGTTGTGGTTATGGCTGTTAGTGGGGTTCCTAATCGCCGACTGCCTCTTTTGTTTCAATGAAATTATGTCGAGAATAGTGCCACCTTTGAAACTTTCCTATCGTTAGTAACTGTTTCCTCCGTCCCTCTCCTGTGTGGCTACAGACAAACAACCGCATGAGGTGGGGTAAGTTCCCTTCGACTTGCTCTTTCCTGTATGCCGTGACTTTTTGGTGTAGTTCTTTGGGGGGAAAGGTTTTGTGTGTGATTTCTATTACTGTTGTGATGCTCTGTGGTAAGGATAATGTGTATATATGAGCACATGCTTGCTATTGTTGCTGTTGAGGATAATGTGTATATTTAGGGGTAGGGAATGCCGTATATGTGTATATGTGTGTGGTTATGGCTGCTTGGAAAGAAGAGAAATGTGGAAATAGAAGTATGTTAGTAGGAAGTTGATTGCTGCTATTAGGCTTGGTATGTGTGCGTATATGTTGATAAAGATGAACTGGTAAGGAAACGGGTTGAGTTTGGGAATAGACGAATTAAACTAAAGGTAAATGGAAAGTTATTGTTGGAATGGAAGTTAAAAAGAAAATGATGATATGTTCTCATAATGTGAGAAATTGGATTTAGTTTTGGTTTAGTTGTGGAAATAGGGGTGTTGAGTTAAGTAAAGATTATGAATTGATGGAAGTTTTTAGAAACTGCTTATGGCTGCAAGTTTAAAAATTATGAAAATTCAAAGGTTATGATTTCATATTTCGAGTAAATAAACAGTATTTCCTGATAGAATATTTTATTTTGGGAATCTAGGGAATTATAGAGAGGATATTTCTGAAGTGTAGGGCAGGAGTAAATGATATCGAAGTATCACAGGTGACTGAATAACGTTCCTTAAAATTTACATTTTCAAATGCACTGTCATTTCAAATGTGGAATTTCAAATATGAATTTTGAAAAGCAAATTTTACGAAAGTATGGTTTAAATTGTTAGAAATGATTTTTTTTCGATTGGTTTATAAAGGAACTATGATTATGTATGAAAATGAATGAATAAGCTTTTGAAAAGAGTTTGACAAAAGTTGCATTGAAATAATGATTAATCATGAAACATATTCCTATGCGAAATTGCATGTTTACATATAAACTTGATTTTAAATGTACATGCTAGGGTTTTTGAAATTCAAAGTAGTTTTTACCAATTGTTATGGCATTGAAACGGTTGAGATTATTATATGTGAAATAAACCCTATGCATGATGGAAATATTTTGAGAAAGGATGGAATACAAAACGCTGGTTGCTAACAGCAATACTGTTAGCCTTTAGTGTACCTTGGTTACCCGAGCTCGACAGATATACGTGAGTTTCATACTCTCAATGGATATACGTGGGTCTCATACTCACGACGGATATATGTGGGTTTCATACGCGTGACGGATATACGTGGGTCTCGTACTCGTGACGGCCAGTGGCGTTGAGCCGCCATATTGGTTATTTACCCTCGTAGATTGTGTGTCCACGTCTGTTTACATTATGTTGAAGTCCTACAGAAAGATCATGGTTTTGAAATGATTGTTTTAAGCGATTGTTTTGAAATGACTATTTTCAAATTGTTTTCCCTAAAAGAAAATGTTTACGAAAAAGTTGCATCGAAATATGAAATATTATTTGAAATATGTTTACTTCCGCATTCTTTTATTCATGTTTTTGGGACGTTATTCACGAGTAGATTATTTGGCTTTAGATAGTGCAAGTGACCCTAATCTTCCCTCTGAGCAACAAAGAGTCTCCTTGCCCATCCGAAGCGTCACATTGACAAATATTACTTGTGATGTAATTACTTTTCACAAGAACTTCTATTATTTTGAAGATGGTAAAGCTCTATATAGTCCTTAGAAAAGTTTCTGTGTATTTTGGAAAACTTTATGGAAACTTTGAATGTTGCATTTGAGGTTTTTAGACTTTTGGAATATGAAACTATTCATATTCTGTGCCGGTCACGGTCCAAATTTTAGGACGTGATAGTTTAGTATCAGAGCAAAAAAAGTCTTTCTATGGCTAAGTAACACAAGGATACTTCGATAGGGTCTCAATTATCATTATGAACCCAGGCATAACCATATGTGAGGCATTTCTGAAGATCTCTAGGGGAAATTCAAAAGTGTTCTTTTTTCTTATGATTCTAAAAATATATTTTTTTCAAAAATTGAATATTTTCTATGTTTTATGAATAGTTAAATGTCGCCTAGACGTCTACTATCTAGAGGGAGCTCTAGGAGTGATAGGGCTTCAGATTAAGGCTTTGGTCAGCGAAGTGATTTACCTCCTCGAGGCTGAGGACAGGGTCGTAGGGGAGTTGGGGCTCGGAGAGGTCGACCCCTTCAAAAATTATATCTGAAGTTGAACCTCTCATCCACAGTCTCTAGAGATCTCTACATTCTCTAGGCATGAGACTTAAGAAGAGACACCTCAAGTTATGGAGGAGGAATTTATAGCAGTCAGGCTATCAGAGTTCATAAAGTTGGATCCTTCGAAGTTCTCAAGGTTTAATTCTCGAGAGGAACCCATGGAGTTCCTGGAAGGAATTGAGAAGAGATGCTGGGCTTTGAGGTGTCCAGATGTTCAATATGTGGAGTTTGCTTTGTTTCGACTTGAGGGGATTGCGAATGCCTAGAGTAAGATAATGCCAAGATTGCAGGGGATAGAGTACCATTATTGTCATGGGTGGATTTCAAGGAACTTTTCCTAAAATATTTTCTTCCCCAGAGTAAGAAAGATGCCAGAGTTATGGAATTTCTTTTGTTGAAATGTACTTCTGGATGTTTGTGGCTGAGTATGACAGAAGATTTACAGAGCTTTCATTGTATGCATCTACCTTGATTCCATCATGGAGGGATAGGATCAGCAAGTTTATTCAAGGATTGTCGATATATATTCATGATGCTATAGCCCCGATGCTGAATCAATTTGCTTTTTACGCCGATATGGTTGGAAGAAGAAGGGGTTTCTAAGAAGCAGAAGACTAGGAAAGGAAGGTTTTAAGGATCTTCATTTAAAGGCAACCACGCTCAGGGCCAACCCTCGTCCTTTGCCATGCAGCCAGCGTCCAGATCTTATAGACCTTCTATAGGCGTTTCAGACCCAAGACCTAAGTTTGAAGGTGCTAGACCTCAGTTTGGGGTGAGCCAGTCAAATTATTCTAGATCTCCCTGTGGTAAGTGTGGGAATTATCATTCCGGAGCCTGTCTTAAGACCATGAGGGCATGCTATGGATATGGACAGCTGTGTCACATGAAGATTGTCCGTTTGCTCAGTCTACTTTGAGCTATGGATTAGCTCGACCTTCTCCTCACCCTTCTACATTTGTAGCTCTATCTATTGGAGCAACTTTTGCCTCGACAGATAGAGGTACATCAGGACGACCTCTGAAGAAAAGAGCATAACCTTCTTCAAGTCAGGGACAAGCTAGGTGTATGCTATGACGAGGCAAGATGCTTGGGCCTCTAATAATGTGGTCAAAGGTATTATTTCTATATGCTCTCAAAAAGCTTATGCATTGTTTGACCATGGATTGACGCATTCTTATGTTTCAAAATATTTTGCTAAAAGGTTGGGTAAGGATTCTGTCAGACTTGATTATCCTTTTTCAGTTGCTACCCCTATTGGGCAATCTTTGTCAGTTTCACAAGTGTATAAATCTTGTGAAGTGTCTGTAGATGGTAGAGAAAGCCTTGTTGACTTGATGATACTTGATATGATTGACTTTAATGTGATATTAGGCATGGATTGGTTAGCTTCATGTTATGCTACTGTTGATTGCCACTTGAAAGTGGTGAACTTTAATATTTCGAGTGAAACTTCATTTGTGTTGTGAGGGAATGAAGTAGAGAAGCCAACTAACTTAATCTCTACCTTGAAAGCCCAATGAATGTTGACTAAGGGTTGTCAGGGATTTTTGGCTGTAGTCCAAGATGTTGATAGGTTTACTGTCAGTTTAGACCAGATTCCTGTTGTTCAGGAATTTCCTGACATCTTTCTGGAAGAATTGCCTAGTTTACCCCTAGATAGAGAGATAGAATTTAGTATTGACGTCATTATGGGGCTTGTACGAATTAGAATTCTGCCTTATAGGATGACACCTTCTGAGTTAAGGGAGTTAAAGACTCAGTTGCAAGAATTACTAGATAAGGGGTTTGTACGACTTATTACTTCTCCGTGGGGTGCACCTGTGTTGTTTGTCAAGAAGAAGGATGGATCGTTAAGGTTGTGCATTGATTATCGGCAACTTAACAAGGTGACAATAAAGAACAAGTACCTATTGCCGCGCATTGATGATATGTTTGACTAGTTACAAGGAGCGCAATATTTTTCAAAGGTCGACTTGTAATTAGGGTACCATCAATAAAGATTAAGAAGGAAGATATTCTTAAGACAGCATTTAGGACTTGGTATGGTCATTACGAATTCTTGGTGATGTCCTTTGGTTTGACGGATACTCCTGTGACATTCATGGACTTGATGAATATGGTATTTAGAGAATTTCTGGATAAGTTTGTGATCGTGTTCATTGATGATATCTTGGTTTATTCTAAGAGTACGGAGGAGCATGAACATCATTTACGGATAGTGTTGCAAAGGTTGAGAGAATAGCAACTTTATACTAAGTTTTCTTAGTGTGAGTTCTGGTTAACTGAAGTCACTTTCTTGGGGCACGTGGTGTCGAAAGATGGTATTTAGGTTGATCATAGTAAGGTTGAGGTAGTCAAAAGTTGGCCACGACTTACTAGGGTCACTAAGATTCAGAGTTTCTTGGGACTTGCTGGATATTATTGTCGTTTCGTTCAAGATTTTTCAAGAATAGCGGTTCCAATGACAAGATTAACTCAAAAGAATGTGAAGTTCTTGTGGGATGATAAGTACGAAGGAAGTTTTCAGAAGTTAAATGAATATTTGACTTCTACTCCAGCGTTAAGTTTACCTTCCAGAGTTGGAGGGTATACAGTGCATTGTGATGCTTCCCAAATCGAGTTAGGCTGTGTGTCAATGCAGAATGGACGAGTGATTGCTTATGCCTCTAGAAAGCTTAAGATGCATGAGCAGAATTATCCAACTCATGATTTAGAGATGGCTGCTGTGGTGTTTGCTTTAAAGATTTGGAGACATTATCTGTATGGTGAAGCTTGTGAGATTTTCACTGATCACAAGAGTCTTAAGTACATCTTTAATCATAAGGATCTGAATCTCAGGCAGAGAAGGTGGATAGAATTGTTAAAGGACTATGATTGTACGATTCTGTACTATCTGGGAAAAGCGAATATGGTGGCTGATGCTCTAAGCAGGAAGTCTATAAGTAGCTTAGCACATATAAAGGTTGAAAGAAGACTGTTAGTTCAAGAAATTCATAAAGTGGAGCTAGGGGAATCGTATTTGGAATTGGTGATAAAGGAGCATTTCTAGCTCATTTTCAAGCTCGTTCCTCGTTAAGCGACAAGATTAAGGAAGCTCAATATTCTAACCTGAAGTTGTGCAAGTTGCGGGATTCGGTTCAAGATGGAAGTAATTCTAGATTTGCAATAGATCAGGAAGGTGTTCTGAGGTACGAGGGTAGGATTTATGTGCCACAGGTCCAAGAGTTAAAAAGGCAGATTCTTGAAGAAGCTCATCATTCTGCTTATACTATCCAACCTAGAATAGCTAAGATGTATCAAGATTTGAGGAAATTGTATTGGTGGCATGGTATGAAGAATGATGTGGCGGACTTTGTTGCTCGTTGCTTAGTGTGCCAACAAGTTAAAGCGGAACATTAAAAGCCTGCATGACCGTTGTAACGGCTAGAAATACCTGAGTGGAAATGGGAAAGCGTAACTATGATTTCATCATTGGATTGCCCCGTACAATTAAAGGTTTTGATTCTATTTAGGTAATTGTTGATAGATTGACTAAGTCTGCTCATTTTCTACAAGTAAAGACGACATACAGTGCGGCTAGATACGTTGAGATTTATATTGAGGAGATATTGCGATTGCATGGAGTCTGTCACATCCTTGCTTTTAACCTCAATTATACTCCATTAGAAGTGATTGGAACCAATTACATGATTATTTGCTTTGAAAACATCCATTTCTAAAATATTTGCTATCGGGTACTGTTCATTTGGTAATTCTAGAACATGTACCCTACTTTGAAAATTCATAATTAATTGTAGAAAAATTGAAATAATGTGGTTCCAATTTCTAATGAAAGATCTTTCATAAATATTTGAGGAAAAAATATGAAAGTGAGGTTATCTTATTCACACGAAATCAGTTTATTAGTTAAAAATCACTGTTCATTTGGTAAAATCTGGAAGTTCCAGTTTCTTTGCCTTAAATTTAAAAATTCATTTCTCTTTGGTTACTTATCCAAATGAACCGTGTTACATATGGAATTAAATCTATAGATGTACTATTTAATTTCACCAAATTTCATAAAAAAAATTGTTCATTTGATATATAAAATCATCGCGTAAACGTCACTGACTCTAATCGTTTACTTTATCTCAATTCCATATTTTAGTTCCAACTTTGGAAAATCATAACAATTCGGTTACTTATCCAATTAAGGCGTTGTTGGTCTCCATTTAAATATCTGTATCTTATCTACCCTCATGCCAAATTTCAGACTAAAAATCGTTGAGTTACACATTAAAATCATCGTTACATCACCACGGCCTCACAACCGAGTTACAGAAACATACACCATGCATGTTAGCATATCATCCCATAGTGTCATGTGAGTCATATAACTTATTATACAAACTTAATCATCAACATTTACTCTCTTCCCATGAGAGGATCCAGTACCTAAAATATAGTTATGCATGTGGAAGGAATGAGATTTCAGGGAAATCCCAATAGCAAGTTACACAAACTATAATATCATGCATGAATAATTGTATGCTTTACATGTTATCATGTGCTGGGAGCTACTTCATAATGGAACATAAGCAAACTCTAACATGCATATTGTCATGACATAACTTGCAAGGAGTTGCAATCATTCATACTTCATTATAAAATGATGACATAAGCTCAAGCTCAACCAAACATCATAATCAACAAGCAAGCAAAACAATTAAACAAACATGAGTTATAGTTAGGTATCCTTGCTACCTCTTGGCTATCTTGGTCAAGACCTTCTTGGGATGATTTCCTTCCTTCACAAATGTCAAAACCTAGCCATTACAACATACTATCAAGTTACAACTCAACTTGAAACCAAATCCAAGACTAGGTTTTCACTAACTCCCTTTCTTTCTCTACTTTATGTTTCATACTTCCATCTTTCCAAAATAAATTCTCATGGTTCATTTCCACATAATTTTTCATGTAGAATCCAAATATGAAATCAGAATTTCCAAAATCAAAACATACCAATTGCTACAGTACCAAACCGAAATGGATGTCCCTTTTTCCAAAAATTCACATTTTGATTCCAATGCTTCCAATACTTGTTCTCATACTTTATCCCCACACAATTTTTCATTTTAAACTCATTGGATGCATCAAAATCATGAAATTCCATCATATGAACAGTACCACATACAGTACCACCAAGAACACAAAACCCTAAATCCAAACATACTTGAATTCCCAAGCTTATACTACTTGATTTTAGCTTGTTTAAGCTTGCCAAAACTATCCATAACATAAAACTCACATTTTAACCATATATGAATAACACTTACAGCAGCAACCATAAGGGAAATAGAGCACAAAAATCCCTTAAAATCAAGAGCTAACTTGCTAGAACAAAGCTCAAGATCAAGGGAGATGATTACCTTGCTTCTTGCTTCAGTTGTGTGCTTCTTTCTTGGTTGAGTGAAAATTTTGCAAGAGTTTCCCTATGGTTCTCAAGGCTTCCGCACATGGTCTGAAATGAGGGGGTATTTATAGAAAAATTTGGGTTGAAATGGATGGCCAAGATTAATTTGGTTACTATTTGATCCAAGGGCTCACATTTAATCTTGGATTTAACTTTTTCTAAAAAGAATAATTATGACATCATGTGGTACAGATCATAGGATACCTAAGAGGGGTATGTGACGTGCTCATGGTGTAAGGAAGCTTCTGGAAAAATTCCAGTCCAATCCGGTACCGATCGGAGCAGTTTCACCACAATCGGATTGTGTTCTGTTCCGAATTTTTTTATAATATACCAGGATATATATTATGTCCTGGAAATCAATATCTAGGCTTCTCATACCATTGAAAATGATATACTAAATATTTATCTACCATCCATCCCTTGGAAAATAACCAAAATACCCTTGGTGTCCTTTCTCGCACTGTACTAACCCTGAGGGCAAAATCGTCATTTAACACCTCTTTGTACTGCCTCAGGGTGTATATGGGCTCTAAATAATCCTCTTTCTACTATATGACACTTTTTTAGCCTGTCCATAATGACCAAAATGACTTCCATCCACTACTGGTACAGTATGGGCATCTAGGGGCATTTTCGTAATTTCGCACTTTTCCTGGACTGCTCTGGTCTCTGGCCCATATAACTGTCCTATCACCTTAATGGACTTATGATGGCGCCATTTGGGTCTTATTATGGGCTTATTGCCTGTATTGCCTTTATAGCCCAATTTACTTTACAACTCTCCCGGTCCTATTTATTGGGTATTTTATTTCACTAAAAAATCTGGTATGGCTTCTACAGGATTCCTTTTCTAATTTTGTCAATTTTATAAATTCATATATTAAATATATGAATTTCCTATAAAGTCTCATCTGATTTTAAGATCTGAAAAATACTGTAATAATTCCTTCCGACTTCAGGAATTTATATCAATTAATCGGGACCTCAAATCCAACTTCTGTGTTGCGTTAAATTGACCGAAATATTTTTGTCTATCTACTGGTAAAATTTGGGTCTGATCTGATTCCGGGCATTTTTGGCCTGTTTTGGCTCAAATTTTCTATATTTACATTTAGGTCCCTTAACTTTTGATTAATTACACTTTAGTCCCTGCACTTTTTATTAATTGCATTTAGGTCCCTCCTTTTTCTTCTACTTTCACTTTTTATTAATCTGCGTTTTAGTCCCTATTCTTTCCTTAGTTATTAATCCTTCCCTTTCCTTTCTCAATCAGATACAGTTTATTCCAAGAATATCATATCTATTGCAAATAAACTGTACAGCTATATTAGGTCAGAAAATTGGGGATATGACAGAGTCCTAGTGTCTATCATTTCAGATAGAGGGCCCCAGATTACTTCTCAATATTGGGAATCATTTTAGAAAGCATTGGGCACTCGATTGAACTTAAGCACGGGTTTCCATCCTCAGACTGATGGACAATCAAAGAGAACAATTCAAATAGTTAAGGATATGTTAAGGTCTTGAGAGTGTAGATCTTGTACAGAAGACAGTGTAGATCTCCAATTGGTTAGTTTGAAGTTGGAGACAGTGAGATATTAGGACCTGATTTGGTTCAAGATGCTAAAGAGAAGGTGAAGGTGATTCAACAAAGGTTGTTGATAGCTCAAAACTGACAGAAATCCTACGTGGATCATCGCCGTAAGGAATTGGAATTCATGGTCGAAGATAAAGTGTTCTTAAGGGTGTCGCCAATGAAAGGTGTTATGAGATTTGGGAAAAAGGGCAAGTTGAGTCCAAAGTATATTGGTCCATTTGAGATTTTGGACAAAATTGGTGCGATAGCTTATCAATTAGCCCTACCCCTAGAGCTGTCAGGGATACATCCAGTGTTTCACGTATCGATGCTATGGAAGTATTAGTATGATCTATCTCATATTGTGGAATATCAAGAGGTTCAGGTGAATGAAGACTTGTCATATGATGAGTATCCAGTAGCTATTATAGATAGACAAGTAAAAAATTAAGATCGAAAGAGATTCCTTCAGTGAAAATATTGTGGCTTAATCATTCAGAGAAAGAAGCTACTTAGGAGTTGGAGGGTGAGATGCGGATCAAGTTCCCGTATTTATTCGAACACTGAGGCGAGCTTTTTTTTTTAAATTCGGAGGACCAAATTTATTAAGAGGGGAAGAATGTTATGGCTCATAAATTTTATATTTTTAAAATTTATTTTAGCAAAGGATATATGTATTCTGGGTGTAGAAAAATTTTAATGTGAAGGAGTAGCATAATGGTCTGGGATAGAGGAGAAAATATGAGCTCCTCTGTTTGAGCCCCAGCGACTGCGGAAGTAAGGGTTTTTTCAAATTTTCCAATGTGTGAAATTATGATTTTGCCCCTCTGTCCTTTCTACCAAATCCCTGACCCTTTCCCCCATTTTCTTCCTGTCTGCAGAGAGACGACAGTGCAATAGCGCGACATGAGGGGGAATGTTGATAGCTCAGCATGCAACGTGGGAAAGGAGTACACGACATGGAAGGTCTGCTGTCGTTGCCTTTAAGTTTGAGGCATTCCTTTTCCATTTCATTTTCTGTCGGCAGTAAAGTTGCAGTGAGAATGAGAGCAAAAAGGAAGTCTTGCTGGGAGTCGTGAGTTCTGCATATGGGTTCTGCTACAGGTTCATACTCTTTCCAGTATACCACCCTTGTGGTTGTCATCGTCATCGTGCAAGCAGTTGCCCCTATCGTCGCTACTCTGTGCGACTTGTACTGTAGCTGCTACAGTCCCAGAGTTCCTTCCCTATCTCTACACAGAAATTTGGTGATTTGAAGGTATGTATACATCATTTCATCCTCAATTGATCATTCCTCGCTTGGATGCCTTCGTCTCTATACTCTGTTTCCGTTCTCTTCTGATTGAATCACAAAGAAATAAAAATTTGAAATTTATTGTGGTTACGGCTGTTAGTGGGGTTCCTAATCGCCAATTGCCTCCTTTGTTTCGGTGAAATTATGTCAGGAATAGTGCCACCTTTGAAACTTTCCTATCGTCAGTAACTATTTCCTCCGTCCCTCTCCTGTGTGGCTACAAACAAACCACCCCGTGAGGTGGGGTAAGTTCCCTTCGACTTGCTCTTTCCTGTATGCCGTGACTTTCTGATATAGTTCTTTGTGGGAGGAAAGGTTTTGTGTGTGATTTATGTTACTGTCGTGATGCTCTGTGGTAAGGATAATGTGTATATATGAGCATATGCTTGCTGTTGTTGCTGTTGAGGGTAATGTTACAGGAATGTTTTTGGGGGCAGGGAATGCCATATGTGTGTATATGTGTGTAATTATGGCTGCTTGGAAAGAAGAGAAATGTGGAAATAGAAGTATGTTAGTAGGAAGTTGATTGCTACTCTTAGGCTTGGTATGTGTGTGTATATGTTGATAAAGATGAAATGGTAAGGAAACAAGTTGAGTTTGGGAAAAGAAGAATTAAACTAAAGGTAAATGGAAAGTTGTTGCTGGATTGGAAGTTAAAAGGAAAATTATGATATGTTCTCATAATGTGAGAAATTGGATTTAGTTTTGGTTTAGTTGTGGAAATAGGTGTTTTGAGTTAAGTAAAGATTATGAATTGATGGAAGTTTTTAGAAACTGATTATGGTCTTAAGTTTGAAAATTATGAAAATTCAAAGGTTATGATTTCGGGTGTCGAGTAAATAAACAGTATTTCCTGATGGAATATTTTATTTTAGGAATCTAGAGAATTATAGAGAGGATATTTCTGATGTGTAGAGCAGGAGTAAATGATATTGAAGTATCACAGGTGAGTGAATAATGTTCCTTAAAATTTACCTTTTCAAATGCATTATCATTTCAAATGAGGAATTTCAAATATGAATTTTAAAAAGCAAATTTTACAAAAGTATGGTTTAAATCGTTAAAAATGATTTTCTTTAGATTAGTTTATAAAGGAACTATGTTATGTATGAAAATAAATGAATAAGCTTTTGAAATGATTTTCTTCATGCAGCAAGTATCAAGTTATTGACGAAGCTACTTGGTAAGAATTTGTTAAGGTTTAGACTACGACAACAATTCTGGTGAGTTGATATGTCCTGAAAAAGGAATCTTTCATTTCCCATATTTCTTCCTTTTGTATATATTGATTTTAACTACTTCAAGTCTTGTAGGAAAAATGAGTAAAAGCCATTGAACATGTTCTCAAGAATGATTGCCCCCAAACAATGTCTCGAGGAGGTTACGCTAAGGCTGAAAGAGACTTGTTAGGGGCCAAGAGGAAGAGGCTGGAAGAAAATGTTGAGTCCAATCCTAATTTTACTCTTGCTCCCCCATCTCCAATATGTCGTGAGGATAAATTATTGTACACTCACCAAAAAAGAAGTTGATCGTTTACAAGCGATCACGCTTGCATAATTACAAAAAAATTGTAAATACTACTTTTATTATTTTATTTTAGTAGACTAATTATATTATTTCTTATGTTTACTCTTTATATGTTATAGGTTGATCTTAAACAACAAGAAGCCGATGACTCCTTCAAGTCAAATGATAGGAATGACATCTTGATTGTTGCCACGGGTAAGCAAGAGCATGGGGCTTGTGTCAGCGGAGTTAGAACAAGTATCAGTATAAGAGATTCTTTTGGAGTATCTCCACGATATTCCCATATATGCCGAGGGCAGAGATGGAATCATTGTTATCCAACATGAGGGTAGAGGCTTATGCAGAGGCTAGGGCACAGGCAGAAGCTTCAATTGAGGCACAATTACAAGAGGGGTTTACAAATATCAAGGAAGAAATATTGTCCATGATGACATCAAGGCAACAGGAGCCAAGTGCCTCCAATTGCTCTCAAATATAGCCTGTCCTAGCACTAAATAAAGCTGTTGCATGGTCGGGCTAGTGTCAGAGGATACTGAACCTTATGATCTATATATGGAAGACCCTCTCAAAATGTTAGTGGCACATGGTTCCATCCATATCTTAGGGGTAGCTGCCCCCTACATCCAAATTTAGGACAATCAATTAAGGGTGGTAGTTGAACACGTGATAATTGAAAATGTTCTTATCCTAATTCCTACTAATGAGATGAAAACAGTGAGTCAGGCAAAGGGGACTTTCATATTATGGCCAAAACATCTTGTTTCGGATCATGTCGCGTCATCCCCAAGCGAACTTCCTATACCTCCCAATTTAAGTGACATGCAACGTGTGATCCGATTGGCATATGATGAAACGTTCCATATGGATGCATTGCCCATGGATTCAGTTATGGGTGACATGGTGTCACATACCTTTGTTAACCATGCAGATGTGAAATCTGTTATCACTCCTAGGAATGAACTAACCTCCGGGTGCATCCAAGTATTTTTTATGTAAGTCTAATTTAAATATAAATATATGTAATAACAAACTTCATGTTTGCTGAGTGTTTGCATTAACTAACGTCATGTTTGCATTAACTGTAGGTACATGCAAGTTGAGTTGGTTTTCAAGGGCAAACAAGATCTGTTTGGATTCCTATGCCCATTTCAAATTTATGCAAAAAGGACCTCCCAATCATTGAGACTTCAATACATTTCAAGGAGGTTTAGTGAAATTGATATTGATTATTTCTTCGCATTATATATGCAAGAGTAAGAATAATAATATTTTATTTTATTTTATACTAGTTTTGTATTTGCTTAATGCTGATAATCATTATCGTTTAATTAATTTCTATAGCAATCATCGGCAATTGATCATACTATATAAGCACACTTATAAAGTTTTCTTCTTATGCTCCCTCCACTACAAGCTATCGGTTGATACTAAGAAGATTATGAATACGTGAGCTTTCTTCCTTATAGAACAATTGTGTTTGTAATAAATATGGTCTTTATAATAAATGGGTTACTAAATTCATAACTTTAGTCATAGGGCTATGAGGACATTTGCAATTGTAAGGAGTCTTAAGAAAGCCAACTCTGTGAGAGACCTTGAATAGATCATATCGAAGGTAATAAAAGTGTTAAGTCTTATGCTCCACGGTTTTTTGTTGATGACAAATAATTTTGTTCATGTTAATATTATAGAGTCAAAAGCAACCCAAAGAAAACAACTTGTGCGGCTTCTACATGGCTAGACACATAATCAATATCATCTTGTCAAATATGACTGACCTAAATAAGGAGGTAAATTGTAATTTTAATGATTTCATATTTTTTATCAGTTTAATATATATTAGTAATGCCTTAATTTTTGTTAATTTGATGTTTCAAATGTTTGATCAATCTGACCCATTTACTGAGCAAGATATTAAGGACCACCTGTTGAGTTTTTTGTTCAATTCATTCTTCTCAATAGTATTTGTCATTAATAGAATATATTTTTTCCTGTTCAAATTGTTGTATTTTTTATTGAATTTTATTAAATGAATAATATAATGAGCAATTGAAGATCTATCTCTGTCATCTTGAACTCTATCTCTGCTGCTGTCTCTTTGAGTTTGTATATTTAGGCAGTTTATTCATGAAGCTTCAGGGAATGGGGTTAATGAAATATTGAAGGGGTTATTTTTTAAAAATACATTTAAATCGGACAAAGAATACTGGTAGGTGTAGAAATAATATGTAAATATTACAACATCTACATCGGTTATCTTTATGGTGAGTTGTAAAAAATTTATTAATCTGCACCGGGTGTAAATATAACCGATGTAAATAATTTATTAATATGTTTACATAACCCGTATAGATATTAGTAAATTCTACTCCTGATTTTAAAAGGGATCGATTTAAATTTTACTCATTATATACCGGCGAACTACCCGATTTAAAAAGTGTACACTTGCTACACAGTCTATTTCTATACCGAATAGTTGTTCAACCGATTTACAAAATCTTGTTTACAGTAATGGGAGATATTGCCAGCCTGCATTAGCCATCTTTCAAGCCTGAAACGCATTAGCCTGAGAAGCTGCAAAAGGCTGAAGTCTACACTTGGACTTCCTCCCTTTCTTGAAGAATTAGATGCCGGAGATTGCACTTTATTGGAGACTGTATCCTCCAACTCTCTACCTCGGCGTCGGCGATACCTTGACTTCCGTAATTGTGTGAAGTTGGATGAGCGTTCGCTTCGCTTTATGGGGTAATTAGCTCATCCCACAATGACTTCATCCTATAATGAGGATGACTTTCTCGAGGAATTTTATCGTTAAGTTATTTACGCAGGAAGCAAAGTTCCAGAGTGGATGCAATATCCTGAACTATCCCATGGCATATTGTTTTGTTGCGTTGCTCCTCATCATCTCTTCTCAGAGGTATTTGTTGACGTTTAGTGTGATTTCTCTATAGATGGTAACAAATGGCACTTTAAATATGATGAGTACGGGGATGATTTTTTTGAAATGGATTCAGATCATGTTTTTCTCTGGAACATGAAAATGCGCAAAAATGATGCTGGAACAGGTAATCCTGCTAAGTTTTCATGTGAATTCTTCCTGACATGTTGGAATGAAGATGGGGGGGACACGTACAAAGTCCCTGCAGAAGTTTTAACATCCAACCACAAAAAGAGAGAGTCTTTGGCCAGAAGCAAGTCCAACATACTGTGAAGATGACGAGACAAGTGCAATCTTATCATGCTATATAGTTGTACAGTAATTATACAAGTTTGTACGAATTGTGTGTGTGTGTGGAATGCTTCGTCTTAAATACATTGTCCCCTTTTGACGTAGTCTCCTCCTACGAACTCTATCAAGCAACCCTTGCATTTCACCTTCCTGTAATTTTCCTTTGGCTACTCTCACGTATTCATTCCTGTTTCCTTTCCCATAAAATGTATTTAACTAATTTAATTATATTAAAAATTTTATTTAATTTCATATATTTTTTTTAAATACCCTAATTATTTTTATTAACTCTATTATTAATCTCTTCCTTGATTATTATTGAGAAAATATCAATATAGATAATATTAGAAAATATTAATAAATATAGAAAATAGATTATATATTTTGAACTAAGATCAATTCCTAATTAAGTTATATATTAAGAAGAGAAGGATTATTTCATTATCATCTTGTTTTATCATTTTTCCTAATGATATAAATTCATTTCATTGGGATCATATAATTCATTCTCATCTTATTTGCCATTCTCCAAAGGATGTAAATTCGTATAACTGCAATGTCATTTTGTTGTTGGGAAAATCTTGTTGAAATTGACTTAGAAATTTTATTTTTTTTCTTTAAATTAGAGGGATAGATACTAATAGATTAAGGTTACAAATAAGATTTTGAAACCACTTAATGAGATGAATTTGTAAAAAGGTAACGTTTTTGGATGTGACCAATAGGTATTGTGCTAACTAATGAGATATCATTATAATTAAAGGCATATTTAGATAGATTTTTAGAAAAGGGTTTATAGAAAAAAAATTTATACAACTGTTAGAAAAATATTTTAAAGAAGAGTTTATAGAAAAAATTAATTCTGAGTAAATGAGTATTTGGATAGTTATTACTAGAAGGACTTTTGTTATTTGTAAATTATCAGAAAGTGTATGCTTTTATTAAAAATAGAAGAGAGAAGAGAGATTGATGAATAGAGAGAAGAGAGGCGAGAGAAGGGAGGAGAGAGGGTAGATGAGAGTGGAGAGAGGATAGAGTATAAAAAATAATAGTAAAATAGTAATTAGGTAGTCCATAAACTATTTTACTGTTTTAGAAGTTATTCTTAGTAGCTTATGCAAAATTTCAGTTTTAAACTATGGTTTGATCCAAAAACCCTTTTGTACAAATATGGCTGTTTGTTTTAAAAAAAAATCAAATTAAAGTTTTAGCCAGAAAACCTTTTAAAACCGTGGTTTGAGACTTACCTAAATATATACTAAGTAGTACTCCTCCAACCTTTAGTAATATATAAAATGTTAGTTTTGATCAAAATATAAAACATATTTATTATATTTATTAATTTTTTAAATTATTCTATCGAACTGCTTTAATAATAGTCAACTAAGATAGGGTGATTGAGTTAAGAAATAAAATTAGAGTGTATTAGAAAAAATATGTTATATTAATTAATTAAATTAATTTTATTAATCTAATCAAATTAGTTAAATATTTTCTATTTTAAGGATTTTGAAAATATCAAATATTGTGACATTTTATAATTTAGGATAGCAGAAACTAGGTCATGATTGATGTCTTTGTTTGGTCAACTTGACTTGTACTTAACTGATTTATAAACAATACAGGTCTAAAAAATCAGTTTAACTTGTGCTAAATCCTTCCTTCTCATTTTCTTAAAAGAGCTTTCGTCTTCTTCTTTGAGTATCAAGCCTTTTCGTGGTCTAGTTTCTCCAAAATGTGTTTTCGTTTTTTCTCAAAGATATGAATTGTAATATGGATAATATATTTTTATTTTTATTATATATCATTATTTTTTCCTGCAATTTGATGATTAAAAGGATTTATTTTAAAATATAAAACATTATAGTATAAAATCTAGATCATTCATATTTGATTTGAACGGATTGGCCCAGCTTTTGAATTAGTTCACTATGAATACCCTCATTGGTACATATATATATGCATGAAGAAAAAAATATTTTTTAATATTATTATGTTAAAATTTTTATTTAATATTCATATTATTTTTTAAAAAAAATAGTTTGTTAATTCTTATAGTTCTATCCCATTTTTTCAATCAATACTTTATATTTGTTTCTCAATAATTCACCTGTCATTATTGTTTTCTTACTTATAGACATATGTGCTTATACATAAGATCTATTAATTAGGGCTAATGTAGATATTAACTAAGCCATTTGTAAGATGTCATAAAATACAAAATAAAAAAAAAGGATTTTGATTTTATTTATATTTATGTGGCAATATTAATATAAGTGTATACTGAGTAAGAAACAGCTATTGATGGTTTTTCTCTTGTACATTAACAAATCACATGCTTGATCGGGTCATTTATTTTGTAACTGTTGGTAAGACTTTTGTATTCAAACAAAATTAAAGTCTTAATTATGAAATCGTCACAATTGATTAATATTTTCAAAAATTAATTGCACAATAATGCAGAAGCCTTGGGATCGAAGAAAGCTCTTTAAAATAAAATGAAAAACAAGTATTTTGACTTGGAGTCAAAGCGTGTCCGTACCAATCTATTTTTAACGTAGGGTGGAAAATCCTTCATCAAACAGTGAGCTAAAAAAATTGACTTCCAAAGAAATTTCTACATCATTTATTCTTGGGTTGTTACAGGAAATTTCTAGCCACTTTAAACCAGAAATAAAACAAGACAAAATACATCATAAGAAGGGGGGAAAAAAAGCGTTGTTGACTTAGAGTCAAAAATAGCTGTTGATATAAAAAATTAGTACATCTACTATCAGAAACAATGACCAATACTTTTGTACAGTAAATTTCCCAAATCATTTTAGTACTAACCATGAAATATTTTCTATATACACTAACATAAATCAAATCTCTAACTAAATATTTTAAAAATTTAGCTAAATACTAACTATATTATGATTCATGTTTTATTGGTAACAGTTTTCGTTATTTCATGGAACTTTCTTCCTATTTTGAACAAGAAATTTCCCGTATGTTTGCAAGCAAGCATGCGACATTTAAGTCCTTGGAACATGCAAGTTCCATCAATATTTATGGGATTTTAAGGATATCAGAGGTAATTCACTTGTCAAATTGAACTCATATATGAATTAGTAGCATATTCAGTTTCTAACTCAAATATTTAAGAAAAATTGCCAGACAATTGAAAATAAAACAGAGCAAATTAAAAGAGCCTTTATTTATTAGGCCAAAACTATATCTGGAATAATATAGTTAGATAGTATTTGAGTCCCTAAAAAAATTTATATTATTATACTAACTATATATTAGTAAAAAGGAAATATTTTAATTTGGACACATCAGAGTCCAAATTAATATATTATTGACAAGAGAAAAAGTACTTATTGAAAGGATTTTCAAGACTCCCTAAAATTTTTTAGTTACTTTAGACAAGAAAAAAATGCAAGAAGGAAAGCATTTTTGACTTGGAGTCAAAGAAAGCATTATTTTGATGACATTTCATCCACACAAAAGAGTTGAGGACAAAACTTTTTTATTACTTTCGTTGAAATTTCTACTTCCTTTAAACGAGAAATGTACACAGATACAATGCGAATACTCAAGCTCTCTATTTGGGATATTATTGACAAAAATAATTTTATTTTATCTAATTTTTACAAATTAAAGTTGGCCTAAAAATAATATAATTTATATTTAAATAAGTTTTTATTGCAACTGAACTTTGTATAAACTTGTGATATAAAACAATTATAAAGGACATGGTTATTATAAAAAAAGAATTAATGTATAATTAAAAAATTATAAATATTAAAAATGTATATATTTAAAGTATAAAAATAAAAATATATGTAAATATAAAATTTATAAAATAAATTAAAAATTAAAAAATTGTAGAAACATACAAAAAAAAATTGTTTTACAATTACGAATTAGCATGGATAAATTACACGAAGTTTTCGAAATGAGTTGCGATATCATAACAATAGCGCAGTGATAAGATTTTAGAAAAAAATTTATAAAAAAAAAAGATTTTTAGATAATTTTTAAAAAAGGGTTTCTGAAGAAGAATTTATAAAAAAATGATTTTAAATAAATGAGTGTTTGGATAGTTATTTCCAGAAATATTTTTATTATTGATAAATTACAAAAAAGATATGAGTATTAAATTAGAAGAGATGGGAGATGGGAGATGGGAGATGGGAGATGGGAGATAGTGTAAAAAAGAAAAGAGAAGAGAGACGTGTAAAAAAGAAAGAAAAGATGAGAGAGTGTAAGAAAAAGTAGATGAGAGATGGTGTAAGAAAATGTAGAAAAGATAGGAGATATAGTGTAAAAAAAGTATGAATAATATAATAATTGATTAATTCATAAACTCTTTTACTGTTCTATAAACTACTCTGATCAGTTTATCTAAAACATTAGTTTTAAACCATAATTTGGTCAAAAAACTCGTTTAAACAAATATAACTGTTTATTTTAAAACAATTTAAAATTTAGATTTTACAGAAATTTTAGTTTAAAATCTAAGTTTTAAGTGTTTTCAAATACAAACTTAATGATATATGATAAATAACATTAATTGATTAAAAAATAACGTAAATTATCGGGTGGGAAAATCGAAGTTAATAGTTGGTTTGTAACTAAAATGGGAAATATGGAAGGTGAAAGGGGGATAATGGGGAACAGCTGTGAGACAAAATTGCGACCGTTGGACTCAAATATTGGGGAACGAGACACCAACCCCTCCCGCCATAGAAAGCAAAATCCCTAACTGTTGAGTGTTTAGTCCCTTTCGAATCTAAACGGAAAAAGGGGGAAAAAAGTAAGAGAACAGTAGCGCGGAAGGCATCAAAGGCAACTTGAGTAGGGGTTTATTTGGATTAATTTTTAGAGAATATATTTTGAAAAAATAGATTTTAGAGAATAGATTTTGAGAAAAATATATTTTAAAAATAGAGATATTTGGATGATTAGAAGTAGAATCACTTTTCATATTCGTAAATTACTAAAAATAGTATGATTTGATTAAAAGTATGAGAGATGAGAGATGATAGAAAAAAAGATGAGAGAGGAGAAAGTGTAGAGAGGAGAGAGGAGATAGGGTGGAGAAAAGAGAGAAGATATGAGAGATGGTAGAGAAAAGAGAGAGTAAAGAAGTGAGAGAAGAGAATATATAAAAAAAAGTAAAGATAAGAATAGTAATTTGATAGTGCATAAACTTTTTTATTATTTTAAAAACTAGTTTTATTAGCGTATTCAAAACTATGATTTTAAACCATAGTTTTAACCAAAATTACTTCTAAATAAATATAATTATTTATTTAAAATTTTTTCAAACTAAAATTTTATCTAAAAAAAACTTTTTAAATCAAATAGTCAAACACACACTTATTCATTTTTGTGGATAGTCCCAACAAAACTTTGGGTTGGTGAATAAAAAGAATGACAGATATATTAAGCTTTAGGTCGGTAAAAAAATTTAATTTTAGTTATATAATATTATTAGTTAAAAAAATTAACATTATTATTTGTAATTTATATGTATTTTGATCTATTAACTATATCTAATTATTTTTTTAATATTTAAATATGTTCCCAATAATACATTAATTTTTTATAATTTTAGTTTTAATTATCAAATTACAAAATTGAATTATTATAATATATGTGTAATTGGATAATTAATAGATAAACATAAACATGTAAGAATAAAAGATTAAATTTTAGTTTTATTAAATTTAGTAAGAAAAAACATATTTATTCTAATATAAATCTTGATGTAGGGAAAAAATATACTTGCATTATGAAAAAAAAAAACTAACGTTTGGTTAGTTTTAGCAACATCAATTAACGGAAATCCGGGTTAAGAAATTAAAAACTTTAAAACTTATATATTTGTTATCTAATAAAATGTATGTTAAGTTATTCATAATTATTACATCAATTCTCCAATTATATATTGTTGTGTCACATATTTTCTACTTCATCAAAGAATCCTAAACACATGAAAAAGATAGGAAACATGGCTATATATAATTTGAGAATTGTTATGAATATTAGAATGTGGATATCTATCACTCTATGTTTTTTTTAACTTCACTAAATAACTTCCACTAATGTATTACTCTTCCATCACCACATTAAGTTTGTAACTTCTACTAGGTCATTTATACATTTTATTGCTCACTATTTATCATTCAAGTTTGATTGTAACTTATATGTAAAACTATATAAATAAATATAGCATGTTATTTATGTTGTAAAGCAAGTGGAAGAATACAATATACTTCTCTTATTTTCTTGTCTTCATCTTTTCTCTCCTTTTAATCTTGTTGTTTGGTTGGTTAATTTTATAATACATTATCCACATGTCTACTCTAAAAATTGACGTGATTGTAAGGTCTATCATCGGAATGTAAGTTTCTATATTACTTTCACGTTGAATTATAGTTTCATATTGGATTATTCTCTAATTATTCAACCTCATAATCTTTATGCCCATTTAACTTTCATTACACTTTTATGATATCATCATCATGTCGAATTTTATAAAACTTGAATTTATAGCTCTTGACATAATTGAGTAGGAATCCAACAAAGATAAAGCCAAGACTATGATCTTTCTCTGCCACCACCAAGATGAAGACCTAAAAATTGAATATTTAACTGTCAAATACCCACTTGTTCTTTGGAACAATCTAAACGAAATATATGACTACCAGAAAACTGTGATTCTTCCCAAAGCTCGTTATCACAATATACATTTACGTTTGCAAGATTTTAAATAAGTTAACGAGTATAATTCTACACTCTTTAGAATTAGTTTTCAACTAAAACTATGTGGAGAAAAAATTACTAATGATAACATTTTATAAATAACATTATCTACATTTCATGCATTCAATGTTTTCTTGCAGCAACAATATCATGAAAAAAGTTTTAAAATATATTCTAAATTGATTTCTTTCCATTTGGTGGCTGAACAAAATCATGAACTTATGATGAAGGAAATTAGTGTAAATAATAATTGTATTAAAAATTTATGTCATCGTTATGGTGGTAAAAATCATTGGGCTTGTGCTTATCGTACACCAAGATATTTGGTTGAACTATACTAAGAATTGCTCAAAACAAAAAAAAATAAAAATAAAGGCAAAGACCTAAGGATAGAGACAAACTTTGTCGGTGAAGAAAGTGATTTTGATTATAGAAAAATGGATGTGACTCATTTGGATATTGTTGATTTCTTTGCCGATCTTAACGGAATAATTGATCACCTAATTGGTGATGGGAGTGTCTAAAAAACAAGATAAACTTTTATGATTATGTGTGTTCTTCTTTTTCTACAATAAAGTTTATATTTCTCACAATAAAAAAAATTCTATTTACTATGAAGTTATTTCTCCCAATAAATAAAATTATGAGTATTTCTTTTCATTAATTTTTTGTGTTTATTTTTCATTTGCTATGTTCCTTATAGTGAAGAATGAAACTCATTGATATTAATAAGGAAGATTTGTGTCTCATTGATTGTGCAACAACTCATACAATATTCAAAAATACAAAATATTTTTCTTCGTCAGTGATGGGTGAAGCCAATGTCTAGACTATATTTGGAAGTATAAAGATAATTGAGGAGTCTAGAAGAATTAATATGTTGTTACATGGAAGAACACAATTATATATTGATAATATATTTTATTGCTCCTAATATAATAGGGATTTGTTGAGTTTTAAGGATATCCACAAAAATATATACCATACTGAAACAATAAATGAAGAAACTCAAGAATATATTATTATCACAGATATAATTTCTCGTAAAAAATACACACATAAAAATTTCCCTTCTCTTTCCTCTGGCACGTACTACACATTTATTAGTACAATTAAAACACATGCCATTATAAATTAGAAGTTTGCAAGTGATAATAAATTTAATATTTGGTATGATCAGTTAGGCCATCTTGGGGCAATAATGATGCAAAAAATAATTGAGACTTCATGTAACAATCAATTTCCCAATCCCATATTTGCTCATGTATTGCATGTTATGATGGGAGACTAATTATTATACCATCATTAGTAAAAATAGAAAGTGAGTCTTTCATATTTCTAGAACGTATACAGGGAGATATTTGTGGGCCGATACACCCACCATACAGACCATTTAGATATTTTATAGTTCTAATTGATATATCGACAAGATGGGCGCATGTTTGCTTACCTGGCATTTGTGAGATTACTTGCTCAACTAATTATATTGAAAGCACATTTTCTAGATTATTCCATTAAGAGAATACATCTAGATATTGCTGGTGAATTACTTCACAAGCTTTCAATGAGTATTGTATGTCTCTAGGGATCAATGTCGAACATACTGTAGCACATGTTCATACACAAAATATACTTGCAGAATCATTAATTAAACATTTGCAATTGATTGTAACACCATTGCTTATGCAATCGAATATCCTAATATCTACTTGGGGACATACAATTTTGCATACAACGATGTTAATGCATATAAGGCCAACTAGTTATCTTAAGGCCTCCCCTTTATAAATGGTTTTTGGTTAGGAACATAATATTTTTCATCTAAAGACTTTTGGATGTGCAGTATATGTTTCGATTGATCTATCACAACACACTAAAATAGGTCCTCAAAGAAGGATAGGAATATATGTTGGATATGAATCTCCTCATATAATAAAATAATTAGAACTAACAACAGGAGATTTATTTATAACTTGATTTGTTGATTGTCATTTTGATTAACCAATTTTTTCTACGTTAGGGGGAGGAAATAAGCAGTTGGAAAATAAAGTTAGTTGGAATGAATTATCATTGTCTCATATTGATCCTTGTATAAAATAATGAGTTACAAATTCAAAAAATAATTCATTTATAAAGTCTAGCTAATCAATTGTTAGACTCGTTCATAGACCCTAAGAAAGTGACCAAGTCACATGTTCCATATGTGAATGCTTATCAAAATTGATCTCTCTCTTAGACAATCTACATATATAAATAAATCAAAAGTATATTTGAAGTATGGCGGGCCCATCGGTTCCAAAGATAAAAATCTTTAAAAAAGGAAATGAGCTACAAATATAGATGGACAAGTCGAGGATATTCAAAAAAATTTTGTGATTTCAAAAGAATCAATTGACAACACTAATATCTCAATTTCAAGAGAAACTCAGGTACATAAAATATGTGAAAATAATGAGATATTAATACATTATATTGTCAATAGAAAATAATGGGATCGAGGATAAAGTCAATGTTGATGATATTTTTGCAAATAATGTAGCGCACATGAACTAAGGTCTATTAGCGAATGCAAACAAAGAGAGGAATAACCAAAATAGAAAGACGCAATTGAGGAAGAATTAAAAAAATTAGAAAAGTAAAAAGTTTTTGGTCCTATGGTTCTTACACCTAAAGATATAAAATCAGTTGAATACAAATGGGTTTTCATGAGAAAACAAAATAAAAATGATGAAATAGTAATATACAAAGCATGACTTGTTACTCAAGGATTTACACAAAGATATGGTATTGATTTTGTAGAAATATACTCACCAGTAGTGGATGCAACTACTTTTCGATATCTAATTAGTCTGAAAGCAAATGAAAGCCTCAATTTGTGTCTAATAGATGTTGTACAACATATTTATATGTCTAACTTGACAATAACATTTATGACTTTCCCTGACAAATTTGAGTTGTTGAAAATATATTTTTAGTTAAAAAATTTTAACGAAGTATATTATTAAATAATATACATCTAAGGGTAGTATTATGAATATTATGTAAAATAATCTAGATTTTTATTAAATTATAAAAACTAATATTTTATATGAAAAGAAACTTGAGAGACAAAAATACATATTTTAAAATTTGAATAACTAAAATTAAAATAAAAATAAATTTAAGAACTAAAAATTGTATTAATTCTAACAACATAAAATAAGAAAAAACACACTATTAATGATAAAAATAAACTCCTATAACCAAATGAAATTGAATGACTATTCTAAACTATATAGCAAGCTTGAATAACTATCCTATTTAAAAACATTCTTTAATTTAAAAAAAATTCTTTAGTGATAATATGTTCACAACATTATTTGGTCAAAGTATCAGAACATTTATTGCTTTCCCTTGGGACATGTGAGACTGCCAAATGCCAAACTCTTCCACACCATCTCCAAATCCTCTGCAATCACCATCGTTTTTATCAACCTATTTACGAAAGACTGCATTAATTTTATGAAAAAAGAGAATCCAAGGGGCCAAAAGGCAAAAAGATCGAGCTCCATTCAAGTTTGGGAAATGGTTCCAAACTTTGGCCCCTTATGTTTATGAAATAGGCAATTATTTTTTGCAGTGTTCATGGAAGAATTAAATGAGTTCTGTCTGAAAGTCTATCTCAAATACAAGTGACCCTCGCTTAACTATAATATCTATTTTTTTTGTTATAAGAATTTTTAAAAAAAGATTAGTTTTACTTACGATCTAAAGATAAAATAAAGTCTATTTTTCTCCTAATCGATACTAATATTAAGTAAGGCGAGCTGTTAATTATTTTCATATATAAATCTAGGTATTCAGGAGTTAGAATGTCTCCCTAAATACTGCGACTAGAACTACAATAAAATAATACTTCTTAAAATTCAAACATATATTAAATAATCACATATCTTACTTCTTTACTAAGTGAACCCATGGAAGAGAGGTGCCTACCTAAAATACCTGTTTGTAGGCTGAAGTTATAATGGATCCAAGCACAAATTTGTCTAATTTCATGTCACACTCCCTACTTGGGCTTTTTATTTTTTTTTATACAAAAATTTTTAGAAATGAGTTAGACTCACCAATGATCTAAAGGCAGGATAAAGTCTCTCTTCCTCCTAGACGATACCAATATTGGGCAGGGTGAGCTATCTATTACTTTCAGGCATAAACCTAAGTACATATGAGTTATGATGCCTCCCCAAATACTGTGACTATACTTGAGCTCTTTATGTATCATCTGACAGTGACACAGAAAAAGAGAAGGCCCATTTACTTAAGGAAAAAATATCTACCTTCACAATATATAAAAAAATGACTCATTTGGAGTATGTTTGATCTTTGGAGAGTATCATTTTATTTTGGTTCTAGTTGCGGCACTTGGAGAGGCATCCTAACTCTTGGGTGCCTAGGTTTATATTTGAGGGTAATAGACAGCTCGCCCTACCCAATATTAGTATCATTTAGGAAAAAAGAGACTTCAATTTGCCTTTGAATTGTATATAAGTGTAATTCCTTTCTAAAATTTTGTACAAAAAAATTGAAATAAACAGAACTATGGGTTACTTTTCGTGAAAGTTAAAGGAAATCTGTGTTTAAATTAAAAAAAAAAAGAATTTCAAAAACTATATATTTATTAACATTTTTCAATGTAATGATCAAAATGCATTTCTTTTTATAAAAAATCGACATACATTTACATGCTTCATAGCTATAAATGTTATTCATCATTAAATTATATTAACAAATTCAGTTTGATAAAATCATTTTTAAAAAGTTATATTTAAAATTTTCCAACTCTTGAAGTAAAGAAGCTAAGTCCAAGATCAATACAAATTCTTAGTTTAGAAGTTTTAACATCCAACCACAGAAAGAGTCTTTGGCCAGAAGCAAGTCCCAGTCTTATCATGCTATATAGTTGTACAGTAATTGTACAAGTTTGTACGAATTGTGTCTGTGTGTGAAGTGAATTTTCACGGTGGAATGCGTCGTCGCATTGCCCCTTTTTAATGTAATCTCCTCCCACATACTTTGCCAAGCAACTGTTGCATTTCCCCTTGCTTTAATTTTCCATTGACTACTCTCATATACTCCTATACTTTCTACAAAACCTATTTAATTAGACTAATTTTTTTTATTAAATTAGTTAATATGATATATTTTTTAAACACTTTTAATTATCTCTATTAACTCTATCATCAATCTCTTACTTGATTGTTGTTGAGAGAATATTAAGAAGATAATTTTAAAAAAATTAATAAATATAGAAAATATGTCTTATATTTAGAATTAAAATTAATTTTTTAATTAGATCCTATATTAAGAATCGAAAGAAAATTTCTTTATCATCTTATTTATCATTTTTCCAAATAATATAAATTCATTTCACTGGATCATATAATTCATTTTCATCTTATTTGTCATTTTCTAAATGATGTAAATTGATGTCATTTTCTTGTTGGGAAAAAATGTTGAAATTGACTTAGAAAATTTAATTGTTTTGCTTTAAATTAGAGAAATAGATACTAATAGCTTAAAGTTACAAACAAGATTGAAGCCACTTAATGAGATGAGTTTGTAAAAAGACAATGTTTTTGGATGTGAGCAATGAGCATTGTGCTGACTAATGAGATGACATTATAATTAATTAATACTCCTCCGATCCTTAATAATATATAAAGTATTGATATTAGTCTTAAATATAAATCCTATTTATTATATTTATTAATTTTTTTAAATTATCCCTATTGATACTATTTCAATAAAAAAAGGAAGGGATTGAGTTAAGGAATATCATTAGTGTGTATTACAAAAAATATATCATATTAAATAATTAAATTAAATTTATTAATTTAATTAAGTTAGTTAAATATGTCATCTTTACAACTTTTAGAGTGCCAAATATTGGGACATTTTATGATTCATTATAGCAGAACTTAAACTAGGTCATGCTTGATATTTTTGTTTGGTTAAATCTATCATACAAATTTAAACTTGACTTGTGCTTAAGTGATTTATAAACAAGATAGATTCAAAAAATCAGTTTAGCTTGTGATGAATCCTTCCTTTCCATTTTCTTAAAAGAGCTTTCGCCTTCTTCTTTAGGTGTGAAACCTTTTCTTTGGTCTGGTTTCTCTAAAATGTGCTCTTGGTTATTTCTCAAAGCTATAGATTGTAATATGGACAATATATTTTTTATTTTAGTTTTTATTTCTATAAATTATTATTTTTTCCTGAAAATTATTTGATGATTAAAAGGATTTATTTTAAAATATAAAACATTATATTATAAAATTTGGATAATTCATATTTGATTTGCATGGATTGGCCAAGCTTTTGAACCTTGTTTTTATCTCTCTGTGTTTTCCCCCGAAAATCCTTATTTCGTATCTCACATTAAAATTACTTCAATATGAATACCCTCATTAGCCTTGGGACCGAATGAAGCTCTTTAAAATAAAATTAAAAACAAGTATTTTTGCCTTGGGAAACGTGTCAGCTCCAATCCATTTTTATGGGGAAAAGTCCTACATCAAACAGGAAACTAGCTAGAATAAAATTGAATTTTGGAGAAATTTCTATGCACGTTTTTGTTGGTTGGTGTAGGAATTTCTACCTACTTTAAACCAGAAACAAAACAAGGAATATATATATATATATATATATATATATATATATAAAATATACTCGAGGAACTTTCTTGGCTTCCGAGGGCACTTTCAAATTCTTAAACGTAGGCGAACTTTCATGGACATTTCGGCCTATTTTGAACAAGAAATTTCCACCGACAGCTTACTTAACTCTTTAAATATTTTGAACGATGGCTCCATACTCAAACTATTTTTTGTTGTTGTGCCGATCAAATAATCAGCTTGCATAAGCAAACTCACAAAATCAACTTCAAGTGTCTTCGCCTCAGATTTGATTTAGCCACTTCTGCCAAGGTATTTATTTGGTCTTTCTCCCTCATTTTTTTACAACTTCAACGCTATTCTTCTGTTCTTTTTCAGAAATAATTAAACAACCTATAAAACATATTGTTTTTCTTTTCTATGCTCCAGCAATGGCTGCTTCTACTTCTACTTCTTCTTCCCATGTTCTTTGTGGAAAATACGAAGTTTTCATCAGCTTTCGAGGTTCAGATGTCAGATATGGTTTTCTCAGCCATTTGAAAAAGGGGTTGGGCCAAAAGAACATAGATGTCTATGTGGATGACAGGCTCGAAAGGGGAGAAGAAATTTCATCAGAACTTGTGAAAGCAATAGAAGGATCCATGATTGCGTTGGTTATATTCTCAAAAGATTATGCTTCTTCAAAGTGGTGCTTGGAAGAGCTTGTCAAAATCATTGAACGTAAGGAAGCCAATCAGCAGATTGTGATACCAGTTTTCTACCATGTAGATCCGTCAGACGTCAGGCATCAGAAACACACTTATGCAGATGCTTTCACTTATCACGAACACAAGTTCAGGAATAACCTGGACAAGTTACAAATTTGGAGATCTGTCTTGAAAATAACTGCAGACTTATCCGGTTTACATTCATCAAAATTTCAGTAAGTTTGTTTTCATTATTCTATATTTTCAATTTATATAATCTTAATTTCTTAAGCTATTTCTTAGTTTCCTCAAAACAATTTGAAATATAGTAAAATCATATAAAAACTATGTATAATATTTATTATTTCTAGAATGAGTAACTTGAAATTTTGTTTGTTTTTATACGCTAGGGATGAATCTGAGCTCATCGATGCGATAGTTAAAAATGTTTTGAGAAAATTGGAAGATAACAATCCATTTATGCCAAGATATCCGCTTCTTGGATTTCATAAAAATTTCACTAGTGTTGAGTCATTAATGGAAATTAACACACAAGATGTTCGAGTTATTGGAATTTGGGGTCCAGGTGGCATAGGCAAAACAACCCTTGCTCGAGCTATATTTGATAAATTTTCTCCTAAATTTGAAAGTGATTGTTTCTTAGAAAATGTTAGAGAATCAATAAAAGTGGATGGTTTGAGTTATTTGTGTCGAAAGCTTCTTTTTGAGCTATTAGATAGAAAAGATTGCATAAACATGAACGGCGCAATGAGAAGGCTACAATGGAAAAAGGTCTTAATTGTGCTTGATGATGTAGACAATCCAAAGCAACTAAAAGATTTGGCCGGACAACGCCTTCTCTTGGGACCTGGCAGCAGGATTATTGTAACAAGTAGAGACATACATGCTCTGAGGAGTGGAGGGATTAATGACAAATATATACATGAAGTTGAGGAATTAACTTTTGAAGATTCACTTGAACTTTTCAGTAAACATGCTTTCAATCAAAGTTATCCCAACATAGGATATCAAGAGCTTTTAGGAAAAACAGTTACCTTTGCTAAAGGCATTCCTTTAGCTTTAGAAGTTTTGGGTTCCCACTTTCATTCTAGAGATAAAGCATATTGGGAAAGTGAGCTTAGTAAACTCCAAAAGTATCCCCATCCAGAAATTCAAAATATATTGAAGATAAGTTATGATGGATTAGATTTTGTTGACAAGGAAATACTTCTAGACATTGCATTTTTTTTCGTGGGAGAACAAAAAGATAACATTACTTGTGTGCTAGAGGCTTGCGGTTTCAATGCAGTTAGTGGAATCCAAAATCTTATGGATAAAGCTCTCATAAAAACAAATCAGCATGGCAACATTGTAATGCATGATTTGATACAAAGAATGGCTGAGCAAATAGTTCGTGAGGAATGTAGGGGATGTATAAAATCTCATGAAACACGTAGCCGATTAAAAGATGCAAATGAAATATGTGGTGTATTGGAAAGTGACATGGTAAGTGAAAGATACATCAATTTATTTATTTTATTTTTATTTTTTGAAAGATTTTTTAAAACTGTAATATTTATTTTATTTCTTTCTTGTTTAGGGAGATGATAAAATTGAAGGCATTATGTTGGATCTGACGCAAATCAAACCTTTACAATTGAGAGCTGACATCTTCGTAAAGATGAAAAAATTAAGAATTCTTAAAATTTTCAATTCTTCAATAACATGGTCCAATAACAGTACATCTATAGATTTTCCTGATGGTCTTGACTATTTACCTGATAAATTAAGGTATTTTCATTGGGATCATTATCCATTGGAGTCTTTGCCATTAGGCTTTTGTCTTAAAAACCTTGTTGAACTTCACATGGTAAACAGCAATGCTAAAAAACTTTGGGATGGAGATGGAGTAGCGGTACGTATTTATATACCAATGTATATTTTATATCTTCAGACTAATTTAATTTTTAAAGTTTTTTTTTGGGTAAGTTTTTTTCCTTCCCTTGTCATCACAGGATCTTGGGAATCTGAAGACAATAAATTTGAGATCATCCGCTCAATTGGTGGAGTTACCTGATCTCTCTAAGTCACATAAGCTTAAAATTGTAGATCTCCATTGTTGCACAAGTTTGAGAAGTGTTCATCCATCTATTTTATCTCTCCACAGTATTGTTGAATTGGATGTATCTTATTGTTTTGAATTAGAGAGCCTTGAAAGTGAGACTCATTTAGAATCTCTCTCTAAGGTCAATACTTTGTCCTGTGTTATGCTCAAGAAATTCTGTTTGTCATCAAAGAAATTGAGAGAAATATATCTTAAATCAACTCTTGTTGAAATACTGCATTTGCCAATTGGACGTTGCACAGAACTTAGAGCGCTTACACTTGATGGTGACAGATTGAGGAGTCTTCCAATAGATGAGCTGCGTGGCTTGACAAATCTTGAGGTGTTCGCAGTTTGTGATTTCAAGCAAGTAATTCACACAAGGGAGCTGCACTCCCTTTTTGATGCTTGGCGCAATTTAAGGAAACTATATTTGGATGGGTGCAGTTACTTGTCAGAAATCCCTAACAATATCAAGGCCTTAACAAGGCTAGAAACTTTATCATTTCAGGGTTCTAGTGTGGAGACATTGCCAGATTGCATCAACCATCTTTCAAGCTTGAAATACATTTACCTGAGAAGCTGCAAAAGGCTGAAGTCCATACTTGGACTTCCTCCCTTTCTTAAAGAATTATATGCCGGAGATTGCACTTTATTGGAGACTGTATCCTCTGACCCTCTACCTTGGAATCAATGTGACCTTGACTTCTGTAATTGTGTGAAGTTGGATGACCTTTCGCTTAACTTTATCAAGGAATTCACTCATTCCACAATGACTTCATCCTATTGTGAGAAATATTATGCTAACGTTTGTTACCCAGGAAGCAGAGTTCCAGAGTGGATGGAATATAAACCAATGCCACAGCCTTCCAATGTTATCCAATTTAGTTACAATCCTGAACCATCCCATGACATATTGTTTTGTTGCGTTGCTCCTCATCATCTCGTCTCAGAGAGATTTGTTGACATTTGGTGTCATTTCTCCATAGATGGTGACAAATCGTACTCTGAATATGCAGAGTACAACGATGATAGTTTTTATATGGATACGGATCATGTTTTTCTCTGGCGCAAGAAAATAGACAAAAATGATGCCGAAACAGGTAATCTTGCCAAGTTTTCATGTGCATTCTTTCTGACATGTCGGGAAGAAGAGGAGCAAGAAGGGGAGCAAGACACGTACGAAGTCCCTGTAGAAACATGTGGAGTCCACGTAATATATTTCTCGGAGTCGGAGTCAGAGTCTGAGCTGGAGGTGGGTAGGAAAAAGAAGAGGGACGAAGATGAAGAAGGAGTGCCTACCACAAAGCAACTCAAGAACAATTCTCCCGTTGGATTGGAATTGGAGTAGGGGTTTGGTACTACAAAAAGCAAGAAATCTCATGATGACTTCATCTGTCACCCATTGCAACTCAAATTGCTACAAAGGGACGTCTCCCTCATAAACTTTGATATATTTTTTTTGATACAATCCTTTGATATTAATTGTAACAGTTATCTCTCGCTTCTTTCCTTATTAATTACTACAAACTAACCCTTTTGCCCATATGGACCTACCTTACCACAGATGTACAAGTTATCTTTTGCAAGTGAATTATAATTCTGTTGAGCTAAAACTATTGCCCCCATTTAACACTATAAATGTACTTTGATTAGAATAAAGGAAGAGGACAACTGATGCAAGCAGAGCAGAACTTGGTCTCCTGATTTTATCTTTGAAAAAGGATGAAGCCAAGATAATACAGTATGATTCCTACTTTCAAAGTGATAACCCCATTTGGCATGAATGTAGAATGAGCAATACCAAGTTTGAAACACTTCAGCACTTGTCGAAGAGGCTGGAACATTTGGATTTGTCCCTTGTCTAATATATCTTTGTATCAGGTGCCTGCCATTAAGCTTTAGGTTGGTAAAAAGATTAATTTTAATTTTAGTTATATAATATTATTTAGTTAAAAAATTTTGACATTATTATTATTTATACTTTATATGTATTTTTATCTATTAAATATATCTAATTAAATGTTTTTAGTATTTACATATTTCCCCAATAATACATTATTTTTTTTAATTTTAGTTTTAATTACGAAATCACACATATTATATATATATATATATATATATATATATTAGTATCCTTTTGATCATTTTACATCTAAACATATTTTTTAATTAATTATCCAAACAAGTTCCATTTTATCAAACTGACTTTTTATACAAGACAATCCACAAATAAATCATATTAGACTATTTGACTTCTATCCTAACTTAAATTTTTAAATGTTTGATGAAATAAAGGATATTTATGCTACCACTAACTCAAACACAGATTGGTTGCATTAATAGTCTTGATGAAGATTTAAGGAGCATGGAATGCTTCAAGTGCCAACTAATATGAGATGCAAAAAATCCACAGTTTATATTTTATTTTTAAAATAAAATATGTTTTGACTTTAAATATTTTAATTTACTCTGTCTTGATCTAAATAAGCATATATATATAGAGAGAGAGAGTATATCTATCTAACATATAAATGAAGAGTATATTTTATTTTCTAACATGAACATTTGAAAATAAAATATTAAATTCTAATTTTATTGAATTCAGTAAGAAAAAGTATGTTTATGATAAGATAACTCTTGATGTAGGGAAAAAATATGAAAAAACAAAACAAAACGTTTGGTTAGTTTTAGCAACGTTAATTAAAGGAAGTCCGGCTTTAAATTTTAAAAACTATTGTCATCAAAATTACATGTATGTATGGGATTCGTAATTACCTCTCTAAATATAACTGTCTCTTTTATAAATAGAATTTAAAATTTAAAAAAATTTAGCAGGATTTTATATCACTAGACTAACTATATATCAATCTTAAATCTTAATTATTGAATTGTCATAATTAATTAATATTTTCAAAAATTAATTACATAAGTAGTAATGAAGAAGCCTTGGGACCGAAGGGAGCTCCTTAAAATAAAATGAAAACCAAATATCTTTTATTCCGAGTCAAGAACTCTAAACGCGTCTGTTATTTAGGGAAAAAAATTCAAAACGCGTCCGTACCTAATTCCAATCCATTTTAAATGTATGGGGAAAAATTCTACATCAAATAGGAAACTAAAGAAACATTGAATTTCGGAGAAAATTCTATGAACTTTCTTGTTGGGTTGGTATAGGAAATTTCTACCTACTTTAAACCAGAAAAAAAGGAGAAGAAATATATCATATTGGAGGAACTTTCTTGGCTTCTGGGAAATTTCTAATTCTTTAAACATTAAAAACCAAAAAAAATGACTTGGACTTAGAAAAGGCTATTGGCGAAAGTTTTCATTGTTTCATGGAAATTTCCGCCGACAGCTTAGTTGACTCTAAAATAATGTGAACAATGGCTGAATGCTCAGAAACTCATATGCGAACTCACCAAATCATCTTCACGTCTTCAGCCACAGATTTAATTTAGCCACTTCCACAAAGGTATTTATATGGCCTTTCTCCCTCATTTTCTTACAACTTCAATGCTATTTTTTCTGTTCTTTTTCAGAAATAATCAAACAACCTATAAAACATTTTTCTCTTTTCTGTGCTCCAGCAGTGGATGCTTGTGGTTCTGCTTCTTTTTCCCAGTTTTCTTGTGAAAAATATGAAGCTTTCATCAGCTTTAGAGGTTCAGATGTCAGATCTAGTTTTCTCAGTCATTTGAAAACGGGGGAGCACCAAAAGAACATAGATGTGTATGTAGATGACAGAACTTGTGAAAGCAATAGATGGATCCATGATCGCGTTGGTTATATTCTCAAAAGATTAAGCTTCTTCAAAATGGTGCTTGAAAGAACTTGTCAAAATCATGGAATGTAAGGAAGCATATCAACAAATTGTGACCCGATTTTTTAGCATGTAGATCCATTAGATGTAAAGGCATTAAAAACACACTTATGCAGATGAATTCACTCATCCTGAACAGATGTTCAAGGATGACATCAACAAGTTACAAATTTGGAGATCTGCCTTGAAAAAAATTGCGGACTTATCCGTATACCATTCATCAAATTTTCAATAAGTTTATTTTTATTATTCGTTTCATCATTTTATATGGTTTTAATTTTTTATGCTTTTTTCTTAGTTCCCTAAAAACAATTTACAATATAGTAAAATCATATAAAAATTGTGTATAATTATTTCTATAATGAGTAACTTATAATTTTGGTTTTTTATATATATGCTAGAGATGAATCTGAACTCATCAATGTCGAAAATGTTCTAAAAAATTAGAAGATAACAACCATATAGGGCCAAGATCCCCTCTCATTGGATTTGATCAAAATTTCACTGATGTTAAACCACTAATGGAAATTAATTGGCAAGATGTTCCAGTTCTAGGAATTTGGGCCAGGGAGGATAGGCGCTCGTGCTATATTTGACAAATTATTGTCTAAATTTCAAAGTCAGTGTTTTTTAGAAAATGTGAGAGAAGAATCATCAAAGATTGATGATTTGAGTTTTTTGCGTCAAACCTTCTTTCTAAGCTGTTACTAAGAAAATATCACATAAATATAAATGATGCAATGAGAAGGTTGCAATGGAAAAAGGTCTTAATTGTGCTTGATAATGTGGACAATCCAAAGAAACTAAAAGATTTGGCCGGACAACAACTTCACTTGGGACAGGGTAGCGGAGTCATCGTAACAGGAGTGGAGGGATTCATGAAAAAAATACATATGAAGTAAACGCATGAACTTTTGAAGAATTTCTTGAACTTTTCAGTATACATGCCTTTAATCAAAGGCATCCTAACATGGGATATCAAGAGCTATAAGAGAAAACAATTGCCTTTGCTAAAAGAATTCCTTTAGCTTTAGAAGTTTTGGGCTCCCATTTTCATTCTAGAGACTAAGCATATTGGGAAATTGAGCTTAGCAAACTCCAAAGTATCCCCATCAGCAAATTCAAAAAATGTTGGAAGATAAGTTATGATGGATTAGATGCTATGGACAATGAAATATTTTTAGGCATTGCATTCTTTTTTTGTGGGAGGAATAACAGATAAAATTACTTGTGTGATAGAGGCTTATGGTTTCAAAGCAATTAGCGGAATCATAAATCTTATCGATAAAACTCTTTTACAATCAAATGAGCATGGCATTATTGTAATGCATGATTTGATATGGGAAATGGCTAAGTAAATTGTTCGTGAGGAACGTAGCAGATTAAAAGATGCAGATGAAATTTGTGATGTATTGAAACATGACGTGGTAAGGGGGTAAGGGCGGAATGACACATAAGCTTATTATTTTTTTAAAGTTTTTTAAACGTTTAATATTTATTTATTTATTTATTTTGTTTTTGTCTAGGGAACGGATGAAATTGAAGGCATTATATTGGATATGACTGCAATCAAACCTTTTGATTTGAGAGCTGACATCTTCAGAAATATAGAAAATTTAAGAATTCTCAAATTTTTTTGATTCTATGTGATCCAATAACATTTTGTCACCGCCTATGAGACTGTCACATATAACTATCAGCGGCGACTTTTAAAAGTCATCACTGAATGTCAACAATCAGCGGCGACATTTAAAAGTCGTCGCTGAATGTCAATAATCAGCGGCGACATTGGGTCGCCGCTGAAAGTTCAAAAAATTCCAATCTTACCACCAAAGGCAAAGTATAGGCGGCGACAAATGTTGCCACCTAATGTGGAATCAGCGGCGACAATTAATCAATAATTGATTTTAAATTTTTTTTTCTAATTTTTTTAAATAAAAACTTGTAATGGTCTTATAAATATATAAATAAAATAATAAATAACTAAATTAACTAAAATTTAATAATATTAATGAATAATTCACATCATCCTTTCAAATATTATACTACATCAATTAATAAGACATATTTAAAAATAAAATAAAAATATTGATCAGAATCTTTTAACAATTGAACTCCAATAATTTGAGGGGGCTTTTTATCTTCAACTTCATTATCCTTTACTCTGACTACATTTTGGTTGTCTGCTGGTTCTACTTCTTCAAATTGTTCTACTTCCTCCTCCTCCTCATCAACTTTATCTTCTTCAACTTCTTTTGTGGCATCTTCCACAACTTCAACATCATTCAAAATTTCAGGAGGCCCAGCAAAATTACAAGAGCTTATAGAAACAATTTCAAGCCATTGAGAACATAGACTATCATGCAATAATAATGCTATATGAAAATGGTGTCACTTCTTCAATAAAAGAAGCATGAAAAACATGACAAAACAGTAGTGATGAATCCTATACATGATACAGAAAGTCAAAGTTTCTAGTGCGTTTATACTTTGAACAAATTGGATTATTGGTGAGGACTTTTTGTCTAATTAATTAATCATGTAATTAATTGTTTAATATTCGTTGTTGTGCCTCGAATCGTAAGTACTTCTATCTGTAGGACATATTCTAATATAAAGCCACACAAATATATAGAAATCCTACAGTTTAAAGCAACAGTAGCAGATCAATTGACAGTAATTATTTTTTTCCTAGATTGTGAAAACTTTTATGGATTGTAGCAATATTATACTGATTTCAAAACCTGCAGCTGAAAACTTTGGTCTACAAGAATTATCATCTGATGGTACTTCCGAGGCATCAGCAACTTTACAGACGCTGCCAATATCTATTCAGGGTAAGAATAAGAAGAAACATGAGTAATTTTTACATTGATTCCATATATATCAAGTACAAAACATAAAAACATTTTTAAAAAAAATAAAATTTAACAACTGTATATGACAAGCTTATATTTCAGTACTCAATATTGTAGATATTAAATAAGCACAGGAATTTTCAACCACTAAATTCCCTCAAGCCTGTTTAGAGATAACAATGGAATCAATTAATAAAATAGGAATGAGTAAACATACTTAAAACTTTCCTAGAATAGAACAAACACATCATATGCCAAGAACTTGGGCTATAATAATGAAAACTCTGTACAGAACCCAACAAACTCCATCATTTAGAGGTACAAAGCATTCTTTTGAAAAGATGCTCTTAGGAAGATTCAAAGAAAACAACCAAACACCACATAGACATCATAATGCTAACCTAAACACACGCAAACTTATGAAGTTATAAAGTTTCTAAATTTATCTTTAAGTAAGATTTAAATCATAGTTAATCCAAAATAGGATCTAAATTCATACCAGCCAAAACCCTATAGAAACATTTATCTGCATTCAATTTGACCAGCTCTAGAATTATTCCTATTAAAACTACAGCCCCAAGTTTATACATTGCAGCTATAACCCTCCTATTAAATAACCAAACTAAACCACAACAACTATGCATATATACCTTTCCAATAAAAATCTTAATCACACGCAAGCATCACCGAAATAGAGGAATAAGGAAAAACTATGCATACCCCACAAAACCATATATGAGAAGGATCCCCACATACAACAGCCATATTCCATAATTTTGAATCTTTTCAATCACCTTTTCTTTTCCTTTATGTAACTACGCAAAAATAATTCTTCACTGGCTTATTGGATTGTCCAAACAGAGGAAGAAAACAAACTCATAACTCAATCATTATTCCGTGCTCCCACTAAATCTCAAATTTTAAAGGATCTAAAACTCCTCAACACAATCAGCAAGCCTCTGTTTTCATAATATAATCCCAAAATAGAGAAAGAACATCTAACAAGTAAGCTTCACTTTTTGACTAAGTTTCAAGTTAGTAAGCTTAAATATTTGTTTTTATACACCAAATCGATATGTTTCCTTACTTAAATATGATTTTAATAAGCCAAATCATACCCAACGCATAGCAACAGAGAAGATACACCATAAACCAAAACCCAAGATTTTATTCTGGATTTAGCAACAAAAATCTTGAAGCTTTACTTTACTTCACTTAATCTGCAACTTTCTCTCAAAACCCTAACTTTCACTAGGTGAAATCACCTTAGAAACTCATAGATCGAAAGAGAAAAGAGTGGAAGAAGATAGGGGAAACTCACCTAAGCTAGAATCATCGATTACAAGCAACATCTCCCGGTTCAGTTGCCTTCACTGATGACCTCATTGATCTTCATCTTTCTTGCTCTCACTCTCATTACTCTCACTTTCTTAGGATCGACTAAGAATGAGAATGAGTATGGAGGAATAGCTTAAGGTGTTTAAGTGAGGGAGTGTCACGTGAGGTAGATGGTGTTGGAAGAAAAAAAAAGTGAGCGCAATTCATTTAGGGTGGGATGGCAAAATAAATTGACCTTCAGCGGCGATAAAAAAAAGTCGCTGCTAAAGGTCTACTTTCAGCGGCGACAAAAAAAGTCGCCGCTGAAAGTCTTCTTTTTACTAAATAATTTTTAAAAAATAATCCACTTAATAAAATAATGATATTTTTTCCCTAATAGCTTCTTCAACTTATTAAAGATTTTTTTAAAATTTTTTAGGAAAAATGATAATTTCTAACTATTTTTCTTAAATTTTCTAAGAAAATAGGCATGTAATTCTCGAAAAATAACTATTAAATCATTTGGATCTCTTTTGGGGAAATAAACTCTTTCATAATTTTCTAAACTCCCAAAATAATCATTTTATGATTTTTTCTTTCATTTTCTTAACTCTAAAATATTTTTAATGATTATTCTTTCCTTTATTCTTTCTCTAAAATTTCACTTTTTTTAATTTTAGAAAAATACTCTTAAACTCAATAATACCTTATGAATTATTTTTATAAAAGTTGAGATGTTACATAAAATGCAGTAACAGAGGGCATATGTAATAATAATTAAGAATGTATATATGTATGTATTTGATATCACTTCTTTCTCTTTATCTCTATCACACACACATATCTCCCTCCCTATCTTCTCCCTCACATTGTTTATAACACACATATACTAACTCTCACACTCATTGACACACATAATATCTCTCTTATGTACACACCCTTGCTTCATCTCATTCTTTCAAAGACATCACATTATTATCTGCATAATCTCTTATTATTATTATTATAACATGTGAAATTTTCTTATTTATTATTTAAACATGACATAATTCAATAATTTAATTATATATATATATATATATTAGATATTTGCTTAAAACCTAAAAAGGAGTGGAAAATTGTGGGAAAACTTTTAGCGGCGACATTTGTCGCCACTCAAGGGGATAAAAGTTGCCGCTGAATCATACCTTCTTTTTGTCGCCGCAGAAAGTCTTACTTTCAGCGACGACTGATTCTGTTGCCGCTGAAAAGAGGCGCCACAAATTTTTAATCATTGACATTCAACATTGACCAAAAAAAGTCTCTGCTGAAGGTCTTACTTTTAGCGGCGACAATTAGAGTCACCGCTGAAAATCAACTTTTAGCAGCAACTTTTTTTGTCACCACTGAAAAGTCGTCATCAAAAGTCTTTTTTTTGTAGTGAACAAGACATATATAGAGCTTTCTTCTTGTCTTGACTATTTACCTAATAAATTAAGGTATATTTATTGGGATCATTATCCATTGGAGTCTTTGCTATTGGGCTTTTGTCCTAAAAACCTTGTTAAACTTCACATGGAAAACAACAATGCTAAAAAACTTTCGGATGGAGTACTTGTATGTACTTATATACCAATTCATATACTATTGTCTTTAGTCTAATTTAATTTATTAGGGTGTGGTAATTTTTTCGTTCCATTGTCATCACAGGATCTTGTGAATCTAAAAATAATAAATTTGGAAGATTCCGTAAAATTGATGGAGTTGCCTGATCTCTCTAAGGCTCATAAGCTTGAAATTGTAAATATCAACAGCTGTTCAAAGTTTGGGAAGTGTTTATCCATCTATTTTATCTCCACACTATTGTTCAATTGAACCTATCTTGGTGCCTGGAATTAAAGAGCCTTAAAAATGGGACTCATTTAGAATCTCTCTTTGAGGTTAAAGCTAGTCATTGTGGTGTCCTCAAGAAATTATGTTTGTCATCAAAGAAACTGAGAAATACATCTTGAGAGAACTGATGTTAAAATATTACATTTGTCAATTGGACATTTCACAGAACTTAGAGAACTTAGTATTGAAGGTAAAAGATTGAGGAGCCTTCCAATAGATGAGATGCGTCACTTGACAAATCTTGAGGTGTTTGAAGTTTGTGGTTTCAAGTAAGTAATCCAGATAGCAGAGCTGTATTTAATGCTTGGCATCATTTAAGACGAATATGGTTAAACGGGTGGAGGTCAGAAATCCCAAGCAATATCAAGGGCTTGACAAGGTTAGAAAATTTATCATTGGAGAACTCTAGGGTGGAGACATTGTTAGCCTCAGTCAGCCATATGTTAAGCTTGAAATACATTTTCCTAAGAAGATGCAAAAGTCGTAAGTCTATACTTGGACTTCTTCCCTCGCTTATAAAATAACATGCCACAGATTGCACATCATTGGAAACTGTATCATCTAACTCACTACTTCGGAATTGGAGTCACCTTGATTTCTATATTGTGTAAAGCTAGATGAGTGTTCGCTTTGCTTTATCAAGGAATTAACTCATTCCTCAATGACTTCATCCTATTATGAGAAATATGATGCTCACATTTGTTACCCAGGAAGCAGAGTTCCAAATTGGATGAAATATAAACAAATGACCTTTAACAAAAGGGTACCTATACCCAAAATTGACACAGGTAAGTAGGTAGAGAATACCTAGGGGTACTAGACAACTCTCTCTAAGGAACTCGGCAAAATAGCCCTGTAACTTCGGGAGAAGGGTTGCCTCCTCATAAGGGGGTTGTAGTGGCCAGGCTCAGGTGACTGTTTACTAAAAACACAGGTCTCCACAAAGTCATAAGACTATATATAGGGGTTGATAGTTGCCTAGTGTCGGAGGGTCACAGAAGTTGGTGACCTAATGACAAGGGAGCCAGTGACCAAAGCCCTAGTGAATGGCGACTGTAACTATAACGGTCCTAAGGTAGTGAAATTCCTTGTCGGGTAAGTTTTGACCTACATGAAAGGTGTAACGATCTAGGCACTGTCTCAAAGAGAGGCTCAGTAAAATAGACATGTCTGTGAATATGCAAACTACCTACACCTGGACAGAAAGACCCTATGAAACTTCACTATTCCCTAGGATTGGCTTTGGGCCTTTCCTACGTAGCTTAGGTAGAAGGTAAAGAAGGCCTCTTTCCAGGGGTTTGAGCTATCAGTGAGATACCATTCTAGAAGAGCTAAAATTCTAACCTTGTGCCAGGACCTACGGGCCAAGGGACAGTCTCAGGTAGACAGTTTCTATGGGGCGTAGGCCTCCCAAAAGGTAATAGAGGCTTGTAAAGGTTTGCTTAGGCCAGATAGAGATTGGCCCTCGAGTACAAAGGTAGAAGGGAGCTTGACTGTAAGACCCACCTGTCGAGTAGGGATGAAAGTTGGCCTTAGTGATCCGACAGTGCTGAGTGGAAGGGTCGTTACTCAACGGATAAAAGTTACTCTAGGGATAATAGGCTTATCTTCCCCAAGAGCTTACATCGACGGGAGGGTTTGGCAACTTGATGTCGACTTTTCACCACCTGGGGCTGTACATGAGCTAGGTTTAAAACATCATAAGATAGTTTGGACCATATCCAGTGTGGGTAATAGAGCATTGAGAGGACCTTGCCCTAGTATGAGAGGATTGGGAAGGAAGCACCTCTGGTGTGCTAATTATCATGCCCACAGTAAACACTGGGTAGCCAAGTATGGAACAGATAACTGTTGAAAGCATCTAAGTAGTAAGCCTACCTCAAGATGATTGCTCTCCTATTCCAACTTCCCTAGAGCCTCTGACAGTACAGTCGAGACAACGATGGGTTCTGTGTCCCTGTGGGGATTGAGCGATAGAAGTTTTGAGAATTCAAGTGGAAGTAAAGTGATGTATGCAGTTGAGGCTTCCTAACAGACCGGTAGACTTGAACCTTGGTCCTACATGACCTGATCAATTCAATTAGGCACTCGCCATCTATTTTTATTGTTCAACTCTTTGACAACATGAAAAAACTAAAAGCTCTGCCTTCCCTCTATCTATCCAAAGGATGGAAGGGCAGAGGCCTTTGGTGTCCCCTCTAGTCAAGAATTAGGGCCTCAAAACCAATGCCAATATGCTTTTATCACATGACTTCCTTCATTCATGCTTTGATATTCTGGTATCTTAGGCGTAGAAGAACTACCCCAATCCATCCCGAACGTGGTGGTTAAACTCTACTGCAGTAATGATACTATAGGGGAAGTCCTATAAAAAGATAGCTCGATGTAAGGATGAAAAATGAAAAGGCCATCTTATTCAAAACCCAATTATGAAATCCCTTCTCTCCCACTTCATACCTCAGAACGCACTGTTCTTATATAGAGAGAGGCGCTTTAACATATTCTTAAGCTAAAATGGCTAGGGAGAGGAAAGGTTCCCTTTTTTAGGGGGTACTTCAGAGAATAAATCTAGTGGGGATGGGGTGGGGCCTATAGCTCAGAGGATTAGAGAACGTGGCTACAAAACACAGTGTCAAGCGTTTGAATCCCTCCTAGCCAAAAATTGGCCAAAAAGGAAGGACCTTTCCCTCTGGGGGTAGGAAAATCATGATCGGCATAGCGAACCCATATGGAACTTGGGTGTGGGTATTTTGTCAAAATGGAATGGGCTTACCTCACAGTTTTATTTTATTGAAAAAGCAAAAAAATATAAAAAATATGCAGATTAGGGCATAATAAATATAGTATCCCTTTTCTGCATATCTTTTTTTTGTTTTACGCCTCGTAATTCTTCCTCAACTAGGCTTGGGCAGAATAGCAAAGCAAGTAAAGTATTAGTAGCATAGCAACAATGCTTTCCTTGTCACTAATATGTTTACTCACGGTAATTGTGGCCTCTCAGGAGAATTGATGACTGCATCAAATATGTACTTGCTAGTACTAGTACATATGAGAATTCTTAATTGCTTAGTTTAAATAGCCCTAGACTATGGAACAAAGGAGTATCTCGGACCTACACTGAGGTGTTGATAGTTAGGGGTGGAAATAGGACAAGCCAGGCCTGTTAAATAACAATCTAGCCTGAACCTGGCCTGTAGCCTGTTGTAGGCTAATTTTCTCGCATAACCCTAGCCTGTAAATATACCTGGTCTGGCCTAAAGCCTGTTAAAAGAGTATGTTTTATAATTATACTTGCAGGCTTATTTAATAGGCTTCCGTAATAAGCCCCACAACAGGCCTCCGTAAAAGGCCCTAAAATAGGCCTCCGTAACAGGCCTTCTAATAGGTTTTTTTATATATGATATTTTAAAAAACTACAAATAAGCTTTTTATAATATTAATCAGTTTAAAATTGAAAAATATCTAATCAACCATCAAGACAATACCAAACAAATAGAATAATTGTCATTACAAGAATACAAGTACAACAATCTAAGCCAAATCAAAGTAAAATTATTAGCCACACATCATGTAATCTTCAATGTAATTTCTTCCTCTTGCTCGAACACCTTAAAAAGAAGAAATCAAATTTATATTATTAGATCATAAAACAATTGAACAAATAATAAGTAAAAGAAATTGTATTATTTGTAAATTATAAAATATGTACCTTTGATTTCTTCTTAAAACCATACTTGTTACAAAGCCAATCCCCACCACAAATAAGTGCTTCAATTGATTGTTCATTTAATCTTGAACAATATTCATCAATAACTCTACCTCCAGCACTGAAAGTGGACTCTGATGCCACAGTTGAGATTGGAATGGCTAATATATCAGCAGCCATCTTAGATAAAATTTTGAACTTAAGACTATTATTTTTCCACCATTCTAAAGCACTGAAAGAGTTAGAATTACCCTCAGGAATGTATGCAACCTCTTCAAGATAAACTTCTAATTCTGATTTCACTAGGGGAAGTGCTTGCTTTTCACAAACAATGCTCATGAAATGATCAAATCCAAAAACTTTAGAAGAACAAGGTGCGTTGGCAGAAGAGTTGTTGCCGACATCAACTTCATTTAATACATTTGTCGCTTCCTTATAGTTGGCAACATATTAATCATACATAGATTCTAAAGCCTTCACTACTTTATTTATATTATCAGAAGCCACATAATCAGGCTTATAAATTGAAGAAAAGCAATAATTCAAACCATATAGTTTTTACTTGGGATCCAAAACACTTACTATTGCCATTACCATATTACATTACCCCCAATATTTGTCAAACTTTTCTTTCATTGAGGCCACCATTTCTCTTACGAATAAATCTTTATCTTCTATGGCATTATCAATTTCTTGTTTTACTTTCCAAACTTCAGGAAGGTATAAATTTGTAGTAGGATACTTACTACCTAAGATGACATGAGTGGCTATATCGAATGCTTCTAAAATCTTACAAATCTTCTCAACTTTGTTCCAATCCTCTTCTGTTAGTGCATACTTGTAATGTGGTTCTCTTTCCTTATAATTGGGAAAGACATCCTTGAACTTCAAAGCAGTGTCCAACATCCTATATGTAGAATTTCACCTAGTTGGACAATCAATCAGGAGCTTCTTTTCTTTCAAATATTTTTGCTCAACAATATCACAAAATGCTTTCAGCCTTGCATCATTATAGTTAACATATTTCACACTCTCACGGACATTATGTATAATGTATTTAATGCTACCAAGGCCATCTTGCACCAACAAGTTTAGTGTGTGTACACAACATCTAACATGAAACAAATTACCACCCAAAGGTAATGACCTACTAAGTGTTAAGGTATCCTTAAGAAACCTTAAACAAGAATCATTGTAAGCCGCATTGTCAACTGTCACAGAAAACACTTTATTATCAATCCCCCAAGCCTTCAAACACTTAAAAATAGCATATGCCACATTAATTTCCCATCTTGGGGCAGGAACCTTCACAAAATTCAGAACCCTCTTTTGAAGATTATACCCCGCATCAATGAAATGCCCGGTAATGACCATGTATTTAGCTACTTAGTGAGTTGATTTTCACATATCAGAAGTCAAACTAATCTTGCTAACACCTTGTAATAGGGCCTTCAAATGTTTCTTCTTTGCCTCATATATAGCTAAACAATCACTTCTAGCTGTCTTGCGAGAGATTTTTTGAAACTCAGAATTTGCATATTAAAAGCCCTACATCCAAACTTTGACAATGTTAAAAGGATGATCATGCACCATGATTACAGTAGCTATTATTTCCCTCATCCTTTCATTGGAATATCTAGCACCCGGTTCCAGAAATGGATTGATATTCATATTTGAAGGTTGAAATGGAATGGTGGATTGTTTTTTTTAGAAGACACATGCAACTTCCTTTGCAAGCATGTCTTCGCATGTCTCCAAAAATGGGTAGTACTAGCTCCCTTCCCAGAATACAAAAATATATTTTTGTAATACTTGCATTTACCTTTGAGCCCATTTTCAGTTTCAACATGATCAAAATCATCCCAAACAGCTGAGGTTTTTTGCCTCTTCTTTGTGATGACATAATCATCACCATCATTTTCATCATTAGTTTGTTAGGTAGAATATGTTTGTATTGATTGATTAACCTCAATAGCATTAGGAGGAACTGAAGTTGATGACATTGTTTCACACTCAATTAGAGATGACATTAACTAAACCTGAGTAACAAATCAGCACAGACAAATCAGCAAACTAATGATTAAAGGCCATTAATGACATTACTACTAAACAGCAAACTAATGACATTAATGTATTCTAGTCAGATGGTTTATATAACCCAATCAAGCTTTTCAACAGGAATTTTTGGTGGGTCAAATGATTTCTCAGATACCCCTTCCTTGAGATAAAAGGTTGAAACTCACAGCTATCATTTACACAATTTAAATCCATAACAATTCAACTTCAGTTCAAGGCCAATAATTCAAATAATCAAACCTAATTAACAAATGAGAATAACAGTTCCCAAACAAAACTACGAGGGCTGCTACAAATGTACAATGAAATGCCATAACCAAGTCCAATAGAACATTCTTTTGTTTCAATGTTCAAAGAGATTGTTTTACGCAAGATTTAAGTTCCAGCAAATGAAACAACATAGATTGGATGAGAAATAACCTCAAGTTCTGTCTAACAGAGCCTCTAACAAAATGATTGTCACCACCACTGGCTTTCATCTCAAATTTGAATTAAGAAAGAAAAACAAACTGACACAACATTCTTCTAAAAGAACCAATGTCCAAAATTGAATTGAAGATCTTCTGTTCACAAAATTTCCAAAGAAACTGCCACAAAGAATAGAGCTTCAAGACCCAGGAAAGAATCCCAGAAAGAAGGGGTAAAACTCAAATTCCGTTGAAGAGATGAACAAATTAATAGTAGCAAAGGGATACAGATGTTAAAAGACATTAAATTAGGGAAGGAATAAGAGAAGGAGCTACAAACTCAATGAGGTGCTGGACGAGTCAACAACAGTGATAGTGGAAGAAGGTGGAGACATGCGACGATGGTGGAAACACATGACAATGGTGGAGTCGTGATGAAGGTGAATGTTTGGACTGAACTTCGCTCGACGATGCAGGGGCACCTTAGAACTGAGAAGTGAGAACCGTTTGCAAGCTGCACCTCTGCGGCCACAACGCAAGCTCCAAATGCAGGGTAGTAGTGGGGGTCCTGGGGAATTAGGGATTTAGGGTAGAGATTTAGGGATTAAGGTTAATATATGAGAATAAAATTATAAGTTAAGAATAAAATTTACAATAATAAGCCTTAGTTCAGTGGTTCGATGGTTGAATGTTATTTAATAGGTTAGGGGTTTGATACTTACATGTTGTATTATCATATAACATTTATTTTAAATAACAGGCCCAGGTTGCCTGATAGGCTTCTTATAGAACCTGAGCCTGGCCTGTTAAGTAAAACATGCTTCTATACAGGCCTGAGCCTGTGTATTTTTAAAAACATGCCAGGTCAGGCCATAGGCCCTTGACAGGCTTCCTGGCCTGTTTCCACCCTTATTAATAGTGATTCTCAAATATCGCAGAATAGAATGGGATACGATGAGATAGAATGTAATAGAAACAAAGACATAGGGAAAGAGTTACCTACTCTTAATAGTTAAAGCTAGCCCTTTCATTCCGAATTAAAGAATTCATAATGAATCAAATCTCCCCAAGTAGGATTAGAACTTATGACTAGTTATTTAACAATCGACCACTCTACCACTAAGCTAATGAAGAACAACAAGAAATTAGATCTTATAGAGTTCAATTCCTGTTCTCAACGCATGACCAATATGAGCTTGAAGCTTCCTTCGTAACCTGGAAGTGGCTCTATTTCATTATAGTCCATCCATATACTAATTCTATTCATTTAATATCCCTTTCTTTGGTGTCATTGAGATAAGAGATGTCATTTATAGTCTATCTGTTTCTATTTATATATATATATGGAAAGTTTCAAAATCATCATATAATAATCCAAAAATTGCAATAGAAAATAAAAAGGGAGGTTTGTGATGATTTTGAAAACTTTTATACTAGATAATCTAGTATCCTTATGCATAAAGATAATTAATTTAGTCGTTGTGACTGGACTCTATTATGGATTTCTAACCACATTCTCCATAGGCCTTTTTATCACTTCCTTCTTCGAGCTCAGGTTATGGAAGAAGGAACCGAGAAGAAAGTATAAGCCAGAACTGGTTTTATTACGGGACAACTCATGATGTTCATATCAATCTATTATGCGCCTTTGCATCTTGTATTGGATAGACCTCGTACAATAACTATCATAGATCTACCCTATCGTTTATTTCATTTCTTTTGCAATAATCACAAACACTTTGAATTATGGATCCACTAATCAAAATTCAAGGAGTGATTTTAGCATTTAAAGGATATTTCTGAATAATCTTATTTTTCAGTTATTGAACATTTTCATCTTACCAAATTTAATGTTAGTCAGATTAGTCAACATATATATGTTTCGATGGAACAAACCATTTTTATTTCTAACAAGTGGTTTTGTTGGTTGGTTAATTAGTCACATTTTATTCATGAAATAGGTTGGATTGGTATTAGTCTAGATACAAAAAAATAATTCTATTAAATCTAATGTACTTATTCGATCTAATAAGTACATTATGTCATAGTTGAGAAATTTTATGTCTCGAATCTTTATTATTTTTTATTTATTTTCTCAATATACTATTTAGGGAGAACACCACTGCCAATTGTTAGAAATTTAAGAAAGAGGTGAAATTGATAAAAAAAAAATATATGTAAAAAAACTTACAAAACGAAGGTAACTAAACAAGAACAAAAAGAAATATAACCCATATCTTTCTACTACTCTTTTTCCGAAAGAAAGAGAGAATTCGTATCAAATCGATGAGAGAGAAGAAGTATATCTTTCGATTGGAAAACCTGCTTCTAAGGATTCTTTTCGATTATAAACGATTCCATCGTCCTTTGCGATATATAAAAAATGATCGATTTGAAAATGCTGTAAGAAATCAAATGTCACCATTCTTTTTTCATAAATGTCAAAGTGATGCAAAAGAAAGAATACCAATTTACTTGCAATCTTGAACCATCACACGACATATTGCTTTGCTGCGTTGTTCCTTATCTTCTCGCCCCGTACAGATTAGTTGGCGTTTGCTGTGATTTCTATATAGATGGTCACAAATTGTTTGCTACATATACAGAGTATCCTGGGAATGGTATTCTTCAATTGAATACGGATCATGTTTTTCTATGGCACATGGGAAAGGGCAAAAATTATGTTAGAACAGGTAATCCTGCTAAGGTTTCATTTGAATTCTTTGTGACATATTTCGAGGCAGGGCAGCATATCTGTTCCAAAGTCCCTGCAGAATCATGTGGAGTCCACCTAACATATTTATTGGAGTCAGAGTCGATATTCGAGTCCGAGTCCGAGTCCGAGTCTGAGTTGGAGCTGGAGTTGGGTAGGAAAAGAAAGAGAGATGCGGGCGTTGGTGTTGAAGGAGTCCCTCCCACAAAGCAACTCAAGAATAATTCTGTTGTATTTTAAGATGAAACAAAAGGATATCTCACTAATACAGTTTCTCTGATATTTTGACAGGCATCTCTCACTTCTTTGCTTATTACAAACTAATCTTTAGCATCTATCAATCTAACTTTCTATCATACGACATAATTTGTGGGTTCATGCTTTACTTGCAGTGGATGGAATTTTTTAAAGGTGTGTAATGTATAATTCTTTTGCTATTTTTACTTCATATTTCTCTGATCATCATGCTTTGTCATTATAACAAATTGTAGAAATTTAATCTGTATTAGACAAGCTCGTCTTAGATTTTCTTGTTCTTACTTGATACTTATCAAAACATTTTTAATACCTATATTAGGTGCCTGCCCTTATGCTTTTCTATTGAAGTAAACTACTCATCTATTTTTTAATATAAGATTTATTTAACTAATTTGATTAGATTAAGTAAATTAATTAAGTTAGTTAATATGATATATTTGCCCTAAAATATTCTAATTGTCTTCTTTAATTCCCTCTCCCCTATCTTTTATTTGATTATTCTTGAGAGAGTATCAATAGAGATAATTTGAGAAAAATTGATAAATAAAGAAAATTAGTTTTAAATATGATATTAAAATTAACTCTCCAATTAAGTCCTATATTAATGTCTAGAAGAGTGTATATATATATATATATATATATATATATATAACATTGAAACCCTTGGAAGATATATGCGTGTGTGTTGTGTCAATTTAGTCTTTAGAAATTTATTCAGATCATTTAACTCCGAACAGTTTTTAGAATCCATCAATGTATCATCACACCTTCCTGCAAGTTTTTTGTACTTCAACTTTGTTGATGGGAGTAAACTCATATTTATGGGGTTTTTGTAGATGCAAATGGCAATTTACTTACTCAGAAAATTGAACTAAAGTTTTAAACATATACATATATACATATATATTCCTTGTTCATTCCTAGTGCTAGCTACTTTGTGATGACTCTGCCATTAATTTGTGGAGGTTTAAGTTAGGAGTATTTCTCCTGTCGTGTTGATGAGGATATATATATATATATTTGAAGTGTACTTTTAAAGTATATGATTAAGGGAAACTAATATATATTTATTATAAATAATTTATTTAATTAATTTTTTAATATTTATAAATTAATTATTTAATTCTCACGTAAATAACTATATCTCAATGTAATCTGGTTAACAGCACCTTACGCGTATATCCACTCTTGAGGAGGAGGATGGTTGAGGAGTGACGTAAAGATCCATGTTTGTCACATCAAATGCAAAAGACAGAAAATATAAAGAAAACAAGGGAGTGAGCAAGAAGAAAAAAATATAGGGAAACGAAAAAGGAAAGAGGACAAGACAATAAATAGAGCGGGGAGGAAAATTCAATTTTTAAGCTTCACAATCTATCCTTTCATGTTTTGAGGATAAATAAAATCATAATAATAAAATTGAAATTGAATAGTGATTTTTCAAAGAAATTACTGATCAAGTTAAGAGGAAGGAATTTCACTTGACAATGACTTTTTTTCCTTCAAATCTATCTATTTTATTATAGAAGTTTGGATGATCAATCTTAATATTACGAATAGAAGTTAGAATATAGAAAAACGCATTAGTTAGAGGGGGTAACAATCTTTTTACGTCCTAGGTATAGAAATTTATTATACTCTTAATTAAATAATAAAAAATATTAACTCATCATATATTAATATTTTAATTTTTGCTACTTTTGGGGTATGCTGAGTAGAATAGAAATAGGAGTAGAAATAGATTTTTTTATTTTTCTCATTTTGTACAATAGAAATTATTTCAATTTCTAATATTTTAAGTTTTTCCAAATTTATTAGAAAAGTTAAGAATTAAGATGATGGAAGTGAAAGTAAAATTTTTTAGACAATTTTATCATAATTATAAAATTCTTAACTTTAACATTTTTCAAGTTATAAGAAATAGTTTATACTATTTTACCCTAAGTTATAAAAAAATATACATAAATTCTATCATTATTGTAAAAAACGTTTTCTAAATTGGTTGAAAATAATATTCTACAACGAATAATGACTGGTGTAGAAACAAACTATGTAGAAAGTGTACACATTTTAAATCGGGTGGTTTACTAGTGTAGAATGAGTATAATTTAAACCAGTCCCTTTTAAAATAAGGAGTATAATTTATTAATATCTACACGGGTTATGTGAGCAGATTAATCAATTTTTTATACTAGTTGTATTTACACCCGGTATACATAATCAATTTTCTATACCTCACCGTAAAGACAACCGGTATAGATGTTGTAATAGTTACATATTGTTTCTATACCTGCTAGTATTCTTTATTCGGTTTAAATGTATTTTAAAAACTGACCCCTTCAATATTTCATTAACCCCATCCCCTTGAAGCTTCATGAATAAACTGCCTAAATATATTGACTCAAAGAGACAGCAGTAGAGACAGAGTTCAAGATGGCAGAAACAAATCTTCAATTGCTCATTACATTATTCATTTAATAAAATTCAATAAAAAAATACAACAATTTGAATAAAAAAATAAAAAAAAAGAGTATTATGGTAATGACAAATACTGTTGAGAAGGAATGATTTGAACAAAAAACTCAACCCAAATATTGCGCAAATCTTTAATATCTTGTTCAGGAAATAAGTCAAATTGATCAAATATCTGAAACATCAAATTAAAATAAAAGAAATTAAGGCATTACTAATATATATTAAATTGACAAGAAATATGAAATTATTAAAAATACAATTTACCTCATCAGTTAGGTTAGTCCTATTTGACAAGATAATATTGATAATGTGTCTAACTATGTAGAAGCCGCACAAGTTACTTTTTTTGGGTTGCTTTCGACTCTATAATATTAACATGAACAAAATTGTATGTCATCGACAAAAAACCGTGGAGCATAAGACTTAACACTTTTATTACATTCGGTGTGATCCATTCAAGGTCCCTTACTGAGTTGGCTTTCTTAAGACCCCTTACAATTACAAACATCCTCATAGCCATATAACCAAAGTTATGAACTTAGTAACCCTTTTATTACAAAGACCATATTTATTACAGACACCATTATTCTGTACGGAAGAAAACTCACGTGTTCATAATCTTCTTGGCATCAACCAATGGCTTGTAGTAGAGGGAGTATAAGAATTTTTTTTTTATAAGTATGCTTATATAGTATGATCAATTGCCAATGATTGCTGTAGAAATTAATTAAACAATAATGATTATTAGCATTAAGCAAATACAAAACTAGTATGAAATAAAATGAAATACTATTATTCTTACTCCTGCATATATGGTACGAAGAAACAAGCAATATCGGTTTCACCAAGTCTCATTGAAATGTACTAAAGTCTCAAAGATTGGGAGGTCCCTTTTGAATAAGTCTAAAATCAGCATAGGAATCTGAACTGACCTTGTTTGCCCATGAAAAACAATTTAGCTTGCATGTACCTACAGTTAATGCAAACACGATGTTAGTTAGTGCAAATACTAAGCAAACATGAATTTTGTTATTACACATATTTACATTTAAATTAGACTTACATCAAAAACACTTGGATGCACCTGGAGGTTAGTTCATTCCTAAGAGTGATAACAGATTTCATATCTGCATATTCAACAAAGGCAGATGCCCTCATGTCACCTACAACTACATCCATAGGCAATGTATCCACATGGAACGTTTTGTCATATGCCAATTGGAGCACACGTTGCATGGCACTCAAATTGGGAGGCATGTGAAGTTCACTTGGGATGACGCAACGTGATCTGAAACAAAATGTTTTGGCTATAATATGAAAGTCACATTTACCTGACTCACTATCTTCACTTCATCAGTGGGAATTGGGACAAGAGCATATTCAATTATCACATCTTAAACTCCACCCTTAACTGATCATCTTGAATTTGGATGTGGTGGGTAGTTGCCCCTAAGATATGGATAGAACCATGTGCCACTAACATCTTGAGAGGATCCTGCACATATAGATAACAAAGTTTAGCATCCTCTGGCACTGGCCTGTCCATGCAATTGCTCCCTTTAGTGCTCGGACGGGCTACATTTAAGAGCAATTGGGGGACACTTGAATCCTGTTGTCTTGATGTTATCATGGATAACATTTCTTCCTTAATATTTGCAAATCCCTCTTTTAATCGTGCCTCAATTGAAGCTTCTGCATGTGCCATAGCCTTTGCCCAAGCTTTTGCCTTAGTCTTTGCTCTCATAGTAGATAACAATGATTCTAGCTCTATGCTCGACACATATGGGGAATGTCATGGAGATGCTCCAAAATAATCTCTTATACTGACACCTCCTCCAACAACCCTGACACGGCCCCCATGCTTTTACTTGGCCGTGACAACAGTCAAGATGTCATTCCTACCATCTGACATGAAGGAGCCATGGGCTTCTTGTTGTTTAAGATCAACCTATAACATATAAAGAGCAAACATAATAAATAATATAATTAATATACTAAAATAAAATAATAGAAGCAGTATTTACAATTTTTTCTGCAATGAAGCAAGCGTGATCACTTGTAAATTATTTGCTCCTTTTTTTTTGTGAGCGTACAACCATTTATATTCATGACATATTGGAGATGGGGAGCAAGAGTAACGTTAGGAACTAACTCAGCATTTTCTTCCAGCCTCTTCCTCTTGGCCTCTAATAAGTCTCTTTCAGCCTTCGCGTAACCTTTTTAGACATTGTGTGGGGGCAATCATTCTTGAGAGCATGTTTAATGGCTTTTACTCTTTTCCCTTATAAGACTTGAATTAGTTAAAATCAATACATACAAAAGGAAGAAACATAGGAAGTGCAATATTCATTTTTTATGACATATCAACTCACCATAGCTGATATCGTAGTTCGAATCCTAATAAATTCTTCTCAAGTAACTTCATCAATTAATTGATACTTGTTGCATGGAGAAAGATGAGGTTGACCATCTTTGTCTTGGCCATGCAGATACTAACAAGCTAATTGTGTATTGAATGCCCTCTAATGCTCAATGTAATAAGACAACGTCTTCTTCTTCAAGGGTTTATTATTGGGAACATCGTAAGTAAGCTATAACAATTTCCATTGAAAGCAGAGTTATCAACAAACAGCTGTGTTTTTTGGTATTGGTTTGCATACAATATACAATAGTGTGTTCTTATACCAGGACAGAGTCCTAAATTTGATTCTTCACACGATTATCAATAGCATCCCAAGTATGTATTGCGATGTTAGTTTTGTTATGTCTAGGAGGCTGACATAACTCATGTACTTGGTCTTGTGTTCACCAATTAGGTTCCAACGTGTCAAACTCAATCGTTAGTAATTTCCCTTCTTTCCTGTCTTTCAATCTTTCAATCGCGTCGCACTTCTGCCCCTTCTTTGCTTAGAGTCACTTAGAGCATCGCTAGCCTCATTTTGATTACCACTACCTCCATATTACTATATACGCAATAACACATTTTCTAACATAGTAAACAAAATTAAGTGTTGAAAGAAGTGCAAGCATTTATCATAGGAAAAGAAGTGGAAGCATTTATCGCAAGAAAATTACTAAACCTAGATTAAAAGAACATGTAAACGATGAAGCACGTACACGAGAAAATAAGTGTCGAGAACACGTACACAGCAAAGCACAACGAGAGCTAGAATAGAGAAGAACGACTGAGCATAGCAAAGCGCAATGAAAATCACAGAGCACGACGAGCGGAGTAATGATAGACAACGTAAGAAATAATAATGAATAAAATATGAGAAATGAGAAATGAAGAGACGTGCTAAGGGGGCTTCAAAAAAATATTTTTAGTAAGACTTTTTATACCATTTAACATATAAATCCGGTGTAACAATCATATTTTGAATATGAAACAACTAATATTTTGAATTTCATAAGACTTTCTACACCGGATGACATATAAATTCGGTATAAAAAATGTAACCTTAAGTTTTTCAGATTACTTTTTACATCGGATAACATGTACAACCGGTTTAAATATTAGAGTTATTTTTTCAAATCAACCCTTTTATTAACCCATCACTTATAAATTATAACAAAACAATATATGCAATCAGAACAATATACTTGTGCTATTATTACATCAAAACAATATATGCAATCACATAAAAATAAATCAAAATCCACTTCTTCTTCATTCAATTTTGGTAAACCTACTAAAAAAGAAGGGGTCTCAAAAATTAAATCATCATCAACAATAACCCTTTTTCCTTGGAGAGCTACAAACTATCTTTTATTTGTAGGATTAGTAATATAGAATACTTGTTTTGCTTGGCCTACCATAATAAAAGGATCATTCCCAAAACTTATACTATTTAAATCAACCAGTATAAATCCTAACCAATCCACCATAACACTATTATTTACATTAGTTTACTTGCATTTGAACACGGGAACTGTGAATTTGGTGTAGTCCATCTCCCAAATCTCTTCAACAATGCCATAATAAGGGATGACTACTAATTGAAGATTGTTGTCTTTTGAACTAGAGAAGTGCATAACTTCAGCCACTAACATAACACTATTATTCTAACCCAGACATTATATTCTACACCTGACATTGATATGTCCGGTTTAAATCTGTTGTATTTTTTTTTTGTTTTTGAAAAATAAAAGAACACCATGTCATCAGAATAAGAAACTTTATTCATTTACTTTTACTCATAACTTTACATCAAAAGTATGAAATTTTTAAAACAATATCTATCAGAATATATAATATATTATCTCTTTTTATCATTACGTACAAAAATAAAATAAAATAGGGAGGGGCATACAAAGTTTGTAGGCTTTCACTCCTAATCAAACTCGGAGGTATGAGATTCATTAAAGTCGGTAGGATCAATAGGATTATACAAGCTATCATTCTGTTGATGGAGGCGAACTTCTGAGTGGAAAGTTCTAAAACTGTCTTTCGGTCTATTAACTTTCTAAGACAATTTTTCTACTAAGTCCTCCAGGCCATTGAAGCGCATAATGAGTTTCTCAAGGCGCTCTATCAGAGTGACAACTAGAGGAGGAGAAGAAACTACAGGGTGAGAGTTATGATGTTTGTCTTCAAAATAGTTTCTATTACTTTTGTGCGATAGAGAAGTATGTGTGCGTGAGGAAAAAATCATTGGAGTGTTTAGATAGAAGAAAAGAAAAGAAAACAAAGATAAAGTGATAAGATAAAAAGTACTAATTATAGGAATGATATATATAGTTGAGGAATAAGAACGGTTTCAGAAAAAAATATCAAAGAATGCAATTGGCTTTCTATCATAATGAATACAAATGTTGAGAATCGAATAATTGAAATGAAAGGCCTAAGAAGGTACGAAGAAAAGAAGCGGGAAAATATAGACATGAAACTAAAGAGTCAGAATAGAAAGTATATTTAACACCGGTTATATATATTTTACATATGTTCATTGTATATCCGATATAAATATTTCATCTTATTTATAAAAATATCACAAGTCATTTGTTTTAAAACAGGAAACTAAAGAATCAGAAAATGACACAGTTAATTTACACCTATTAATATTAGTATCCGGTGTAGTAATTATCGTTTACACTGTTTACGTGTATATTCTATATAAATATTTTATCTTATTTATAAAAATACCATTGGTCAATTTTTTAAACGGTCTCTACAATGACTAATTTAAAATTAGGGTTTTAATAAACATATTTTGTACCAGTATATATTCATTTCTATTCTATTAAATAAATTTTTAAAATCTATTTTCAACATAATTATTCTTCCACTCTCATTTTCACCCCTACAAAAAAACTGTTCTATCATACCAACTGTACCGGTGATGTCTGGTCGAGAAAAGGAAATCTTTTCGCGGTCATTGCTAGATTTTCGTAAGTTTTCGATCACTCTATCCTTAAATAATTTCTGTTTACATACTGCTTTTGTGTGATCGTGGGAAAAGTTGGGCATTGCTGCAATTAGTTTTAATAGGAACCAAGTTCTAATTAACAATGACGTTCTTGCCTTCGGCTTGATTCTGTGCAATTTGCAGTGTATGTGCTGCAGAAAGATTTGTTTAAAACTAAGTATTGGTTGCCCTTGTTTAATCACTGTACCTTACGATGGCGGCATGATTAAAAAAGAGGTATTATCATAATAAAAAATCAAATGTGACGTAAAAATCTAGAACAAAAATAGAATGACTAGACGAAGAAACGAATCAAATGTGAGGCATAACAAATAGAAGTGAAAAAACAAGACGAAGATATTATCCTAGAACACACAAGATCTTGTCATGACAAAAAAAAAATCAAGTGAAGAAAAGAAAAAACGTTACGTACAATTACAAACTGCTGACTTCAGTGCTTTTATTTCTACCCAAATGGTTTCCCCTCCTATGCTCCTCTGCCTTTTTTTCTCCTTTCACAACTAAATTAAACTTTTAATTTAATGGTCTGAATTTAACATTTTATAAAAATATATTATAATTTTATATAAAAAAACATATAAAAAGCGTTTCCTTGTTCTCTCCCATCGGCAATTCTTCATGAATTGATAGACTATGGACCTGTTTGGATAGGATTTTAAAAACTGGCTTATAAAAAAAAGGGCTTTTGAACAGCTTATAGAAAAGGATTTTTGGAGAAGAGATTATGAAAAAAAAAGTGATTTTGAATAAATGAGTGTTTGGATAGTTATTTCCAAAAGTACTTTTGTTATTGGTAAATTACAAAAAAAGGTATGAGTATTAAATAAGGAGAGATAAGAGATGAAAGGAGAGAGATGAGAGAGGTGTAAGAGAGCAAAGAGAGAAAAAGTAGGAGAGAGGGTGTAAGAAAAAGTAGGGGTAATATAGTAATTGGTTAGTTCATAAGTGGTTTACTGTTCCATAATCTGCTCTGACCAGCTTACCTAAAACCTTGATTTTAAACCATAGTTTAGTTCAAAAGCCCATTTGAACAAATATGACTATTTGTTTTAAAATTTTCTCAAACCAAAGTTTTTAGAGCTTTTAAAACCTTGGTTTCACAGAAACCAAACAGGCACTATGTGGCAAAAGATTCACTATTAGGAAGAAATAATATCAATTTATATATATATAATCTCTTAGTCAAATTGCTTTCATAAGAAAAAATGGAGCTTGCAAATATTGTACCACTGAGATATAAGTAAACAAAAATTATTTATCTTTTTTTCGAGAGTACTATTGATAACTAAAAATTAATTATTTTAAAAAATAAAAATATATTAAAATGAATTTTGTCTTTTTAAATAAAATATTTTCTATACATAATTTGAAGCTATGAGATGATGTTTAAACCCAACTTAGATGTCTTCACTTTGCAAATCTTCACTTAAAATTTAAAACAAATCTCACTTTCTCCCTTAATTATTTTTTGCATGGGACTTTTCGCCTTAGTTTGCCAAGGGGTAATTTGCATAAGATTGTGTTTTCTAGGTTACTTTTTATTTATTTTTATATTTTGCTGCCAAAGACGTTGCCATTTATATACCGGTGTGCGGAGGCTTTGTTCTTTGAGGGATTCCCTCTTAAAACCCCGTCTTCCCAAAATCTTCGCAGCGCCAAAACCCCTTTCTCACTATATGGCGTTGGACAAAGAAAAGCTTCAGGAAGAGTCTGTAATACGTAGCTTCTATCAGATTATTCTTAGTTGGGACTACTTTCGTCTCATCAAGGAATCTAAGGTAGGTAGTTAATTACTCTCTGTCTCCTGCGAAAAACAACTGTCTTTCTGGCCGATTCTTAATCGTGGAAAGTTTTGAATGTTGGGTTTTTCAGAAGTAGAAGAACAATGGGGGAGAGACGGGGGATGCAGATGCATCTAGGCTGCCCAAGGTGAAGTCTCAGTACAAGGACGTTGATGAATATATCTCTACTTATGAGCCTCTCCTTTTTGAAGAAGCAAAATCTCAGATAATTAAGAAGAAAGATGACGAAGAGGGTATCTTTTTGTTAATTTATTTAGTTATCCTGCTTTATCTCTTCTTTATGATTAGAAAGAATTTTCTATTTTGCGGGATTTGCAATCTTTTTGGTCTATTGAAGCTTGGTATTGGCTTTTAATGATAACAAACTTTCATCATCGGCACATATATATGTGAGACATTCTTCTGGTATTGTGATTTTTGTTAGTAAGCTGTGCTAGAATTACTTTTTTACCCCAATCCCTTGATACCTTTTATGTAAATTCCTTGTTTTGGATTCATACTGAGAAGATAAGAAAGATTTCTCTAAGCTCCTCCTTAAAAGTGTGTTTCTCTTTCTGTTTACATCATCATTGAAGTTGCAGGAGAAAGTCACAAAATTGACTGCAAGCATTGATTTCTATTTAGAATTTTGAGTGTTGATAAATGAGTATTTCTCTATGGTGCTGACGCACTCTGTTTAAACTGCATTGATTGAATGGAAGTTAGGTGTAGTAAAGAGTTGCACAGAGGCAGATGGATTTCATTTTATAGAACTTCCTTGTGAAATTAAGGAGGGTGAATCAGTATCATAGAATGATCTTCTACTACTCTCAAAAGAAATACTAATGATAAGAAAATGTACCATTTCAAACTTTGCAGGTTCAATTATGATTTATTCGTCTATTGTTGTTATTTTGCCTTCTATAGCTTGGATTAATTTTATTGTTTCTATTCAAAAGTAGTGTGTTTTTGTTTCTAATTGTTAGCGTTTCTCTTAGTGAATTTTTAAAAGTCTAATTCTTGCATCTTTTAAGAATATTTTTGCAACTAGAAGCAGTTCATTTATTATTACGTTAATTTTCAATAAGGAAGGATCTTGGAAGCATTGACATTGTACTGGACATGGGACCCCAAATTGACATGAACATTGCGGCACAACAAATCTGAAATATCTGTATGTTGTATAAATGCTATGTCGTGTCTAATGAGTGTTTGACGTGTATCAAGTTCATAGAATTAATGAAAATCAGTGTCAGTATTTTGCTGTATACAATTTTTAGGAGGGAAGCAGTGGCTCTACTTGCTTTAAATTTAAGGAAACAAAAGCATTATTGTCTTTTTGTTTTTTTTTTTGTCTTTTCCTTTATCTACTTTTACTGTAATAAAAAATAGGCCCCAACTTCAAATGGATAAATTTATTTTATCACTTTCATGATGCAGTTTCTGAATGGTAAGAAATTACTTACTGTGTATGCATTTGCTTTGGTGGAGCACATTCGTAGATTTTCTGATGCCAGACTTCATCGAGTCAGACTCAGTCTAGCTGGAGAGATCTCGCATTTTAATACAAATGACGTAAAGTCTTGCCCAAGACTGTTGAATATGCGTTCTCATATCTCTGAGCCAGAAAGGCAGCTGTATTTTCTGAAGGTAATTTTTTCTAACCTATTTTATGTTCTCCTTGTTAAGTCTGGTAGATTAATTTTGATTCCTGATCTTGCATCCTCTCTGGATTTCATTCTCATGAAGCTGATCTAACAAGTTCCGTTTCAGCAATCAGTGTGAATTCCTCTTTGGTATTTTTTTCTAAAAAATGGCAAAGGCTCCCTAATTTTTAAATTATATATGAAAGTATTTTGTTAAATCCCAGCCATTTTATTAGGATAATCACACTTCTATGCATTTGTGTGGGTGGAAATGTCCAAAAGGTTCTCTTATTCATTGAAAGGGTAGGAACTCTTAATTTTTGTTTTCGCAACATAAAGGTTATTGTATTTCTGAAATTAATTTGGCATTTGGCAGATATGCAGTTTATCCACGATTGCACGTGAGTGTGTGGCGGTGCAATCTATAAGATCTCTTCCTTACAAGGATTTGATATTATCAGCGGGTAGGCATAATTCTGGTACCACAGATCAGGGTTGGAAAATCCCATTACCTTTGAAGGAATACGTTGAAAGTACTTTCAATCAATATCAGCTTGAGCCCATAACAGTAAGTCTCTATTCAAAAGATGAGGATATCATATATCTGTGTATTTATGTTTATATGCCTTCAGACACACAAGTGTGCATATGTCTATTTATACATATGTATTATACATTTGATTTCCTTTTCCTCAACAAACTTTTATGTTCTGTTGTAGGCTGGTCTTTTACCTAATGCCTTTGTCTTGATATGTGCCCTTATTTTGATTCAAAATTAATTTTGATGTATTTACATGCTTTAAATTTTTTCCACTGTAACATTTAGATGCCATGTATGCATTGGAATATATATGATCCTTTGCTAAAAGGAAGACAGCTATTTTTGCATCAAAGAGATGGCAGTTTTAAGGAGATTATTTTAATTGAAACTGGAAAATTTGCTTGTCAGCATCTACGTCTTGTTCTCTCTTTTCACATTGATAACAGCTGCACCTTCTTGGGTTTTTTCTATTGGGTTCATCTTTCTTCCCTTGGCACATATGCGGTTGGGGTTGGCTGCTCAGCCAGGAGCTAGGCCCGCATGACATAAACCATGTCCTTGGTGGGCAGGGATACGCTTGGGGCATAGGGTACCTTCAGTCTCCCATGCTTGAGATTGGTCATCTAATTCATGGGTCACAGCATCACCTTCTAATCTGTGAGGGATCTTGTTCCTCGTACATTTTTTTAAAAAAAATCTCATCATACAAAGCTGGTTCAGACCATTCAATCGATTACTTCTGGAACTAGGATATGAACTTGTGTTCTTTTCACTTATGTCACTAGGTTCTGTTTTCATAAGATGAACTTTTTTCTGTCATTTCTTTCTGACATTCATTATTTTCTTTTAATATTTTTGCAGCATCTGTTTGTGTTACTATGATGTAAATAATTTGTATTTTGGTTGTTAGCCACTGTAAATGCTTTAATTGGATCTAACGAAATTCTTTTAGTGTCCCAGAGGGACGGGAAAGACTCATACTATACTTGGACTTCTAAGTATCATTTTGCATGCAACTCCAGCAAGAGTGCATTCAAAGTATGGTTCTCTCTAAATTTTTGTGCTGGTCTGGGATGAATAATTATATGTTGCTGATTTTTATTGTTATATTGTGTACAATATTACAAGAGTGTGCTTGGTAGAGGTGAAATTTGAGGGAATGGGTGGGGGAAGAAAAAAATTGAAAAATTTTATGCCATAAGGATCTAAGCAATTAATTAGTATGCTCCCTGATGTATCTTAGTTAATTCATTTCTTTGCTGATGTATTAATCTCTTTTGCATCTTAGGAGTGGGACACTTGAGCTGAAGCGGGGACCACAATTTCCAATTGAGGAAAAGTATGTGAATTATTGGGCTTTATTTACTGGAGTGACCCTCATGTTCTGGATGTTGCTTTCGATTTGTGATTCTTACATGTTAACTCCTTTTGTTATTTTCTTATTGGGAAACCTATTGATTTGTTTTTTATTTAATGGTTGTTTTTTTTTAAAGTAATTAATAAGTGCAATTTTTTTGTCACAAAATAATTACAGGTTTGAAAAATATATTTTGAAAGATAAATATTAATATTGGATATTTTGGATGTTTTTACCCTATACCTGCAACTCTAATATTTGTGGTACTTTTCATGATTCAGGTATTTCTGGTGCAGGTATTGGGAATATAGTTTTATCAGATTCAGATAGGTTTCAGATATTGCATATGTTAGAGAATATAGGAATATATTATAACAGCGCTTGTGTACGCATATTTCATTTTTAGATTAGGATATCTGACTGGGTACCTGCAGATTGTCATCTTATTCTATGCAAAAAATGCAACAAAAAATAAATGTCTCAAACCATGATTTATATACACAACTGACAACACTGTATGGATGGTATATATTTACTTTATCATATACTATCTTGATTAATATATTTGTAAACTGCATAAATAAGGAAAAAACAAATATAAATACGCTACAGGTTTGGGACAAGGTGGTTGTCATACTACTATTCAATCCCATAACCGTTAAAATACTGTAAAATCCCCATCACGAAAACCAAGCAGATATTTTGGGCTTCTTAGGGTCTTGGTATTTTACCAATCTCTAGTCACTTTCCTTCCCGATTTATATTTGGCTTGTTATCTCTTGTTTACAAGTGTTGGGTATATTATCATAAATGTATACTTTTGCCATGATCCAACCACATAGGAACATAAAGAGTGTTATATGAGCTCTGTTATTGAATAGTAGTTGTCATGGCTCAAGAATTTTTATTTTAGTAAATCAATTTATTAAGGGTTATAGGTATATTGTTGCGGAAAAATGTCAGAGGGTTGTGGTTAGCATAGTGGTCCACATGTGGAAGGAAAACCCTGAGATCCCGTGTTCAAGACCTAGCGGCTGCAGCTGGTGCGTTTTTATTTTTTTTTCATGCGTGAAATTACTAAAATGTCCCTATCCCTTTTATGCATAAACCGAACGCCCTTCTCTTTTTCTCTCTGAATATCCGCAGCGGTGCAGACGGAAGGAAGCGGCGAGAGCAGAGCGAAGATCTTCACGTTACCAGTGCCGTAAACTCAGGTTGCTTCCGCCAGTGATATTGCGGTCTTGTTCCATCATCGCTGACTCCCATCTTTCTCTGTCAATTTATAGCTTCATTTCTGGTCTCGGTCGATGGGGGGGACGAGTGTGTTTTCAAAGGAAATTATCGGTGAGGAAAGGGTTTGGGCATTGAGGCATGTTGGAAATGGTGGCTTGAACTTCAGTGGGTGCTAATTTATCTCCTTCCGTCGGGATTTCCATTGTCTTTACCTTCGGGGTACTGTAGCAACTTTCCCAGGCACCTAATGTTCATCATTTCTGTTGGTCGCAAGCAACTGGCTTCTGTAGGCGCGTGAAGCTGTGAACGTGAGGCTACGAGCAGGAGAAGGAAATGGGTACAATGGGATGACAGGAGACAGGGTAGTGGCGGTCAATGGAATTAAGGCTGTGCGGCGGTGAAAGCTGTATGAATCTCCGCCGGTGGAGTATACCCAGTAAATTCTACTTGACACTGTGAAGGTATTGGAATATCTGGTTGCTCTTTTCTTTCTGTTTAGGCAGTATTGTTGATGCGGTGAAGTCGCCATGCCCTTCCCCTGTCTGTCCTGTTTTTATAAATCTGTGCATGTATGCCGTATTACTCTTTGTTGGGAGGATAATAATCTTTGATGTTTGATTAATTGGAAAAGTGTGCTGTGAATGTTGCCGTGAGGACAGTGCAGCTCTAGGCTCGGGTTGAAGGAGAATGATACGTATATATTTATATATATGCAATGCGGGTATGAATGATTATATATGCATGCATTATGATTGAGAGTGCTATGAAGATATATAGATATGAATGTGTGTGCTGTGATGCTAGATGGCAGTTTGAGTGTTTGTTGAGGAAATGTATATAAATACATGTTCTTTCTGACGTTGTTGATAATGCTGTGTATGCGTGCACAGTCAGAGTGTATCCAAGTGTGTTAGTGTGTGTATAGTTGCATTGGTAAGGGTTTAATCTGAAAGTGTTAAGAAAGAAAAAGGAAACAGAAGCATGAGGTGTATATGGGTATTAGGTGTAATTGCTATGTTGATTGGTGGTTTATGATGTTCATTAATAACTTTCAGAAGTGATTAAGCTATTATATTGCCTAAGCTTTATGTGCTGGGATTATGGGATTCCAGATTTATGAAATCAAGGCTTGATGTTTTGAAGGATATGGAGTCAGGCAGCTCCTGAAATAGTGATAACTGATTTGAAACTTATAACTGATGGAACCCTTTATTTTCAGAAATTTAGGAAAATAAAAGGAAGAATGATACTCTAAAGCTAAAGGCAAGAGTAAGTGAAGGGAGCATTCCAGGTGAGTGAATAACGTTCCCTAAAATTTACATTTTTCAAATACATTGTTATTTCAAATGATGAATTTCAAATATGGATTTCGGAAAGCAAGTTTTATGAAAGTATGGTTTAAATCGTTAGAAATGATTTTTCTTTCGATTGATTTACAAAAGGTTATGATTATGCATGAAAATGGATAAAGAAGCTTTAGAAAAAGATTTGACATTGAACTGATGTTATTCATGAAATATTTCTCTGTGAATTGCATATGTTTTTACAGTAACTTGACTTTGTAAGTTCATGCTGGGGTAACAGAAATTCAAAGTGACTTTATCAATGATTATGATATTTTGAAACGATTGAGATCTTTACATGTGAAAAGGACCCCACGCATGATGAAAACGTGTTAGGACGGAATACAGAACGCTGGTTGCTAACAGCAGTACTGTTAGTCCTTGGTGCACCTTGGTTACCCGAGCTCAACAAATTTCACCGTGGGTTTTGTACTCGCGAAGGGTAGTGGTTGAGCTACCAGATTTCACCGTGGGTTCGTACTCGCGAAGGGTAGTGGCTAAGCTACCAGATTTCACCGTGGGTCTCGTACTCGCGAAGGTTAGTGGCCTTGAGCCACCGACAGTTAGCAGCTTCGAGCTGCCAGATTGGTTAGTTGCCCTCGTGGACTGTGTGTCCACGTCTGTTTTCGTTCTGTTGAAGTTCTACAGAAAAGTTATGATTTTGAAAGAAATGGTTATTTCAGATTGTTGTTTTCCTTGAAATACAAATATTTACAGAAAGACTTGCATCAGATTACGAAATGTTATGAAGTACATTTTCACCATGATTATGCATTGTTTATTTTCGCATTGTTTTAAATCATGTTTTTTTTTGGGACGTTATTCACGAGTAGATTTTTGGCTTCAGATAGTGCAGGTGACCCTAATTCTCCAGCTGAGCGGTAAAGAGCCTTGCTGTTGATCCGAAGCTTCGTTTGATAAATACTACTTTTGATGTAATTGCTTCTTAAGAACTTTTATTATTTTTGAAAGGATAATGCTCTGCATGAACCTTAGAAAATGTTTGTATGATTTTGAAAAAATGCTATGAAGAATTTAAAGATTTTACTTAAAATGCTAGGCTTTCAGAATATGATGTATTTATATTCTGTGCCGGTCACGGTCCAAAAATAGGGACGTGACAGTTTGGTATCAGAGCCAAAGTTTTTCTATGGTTAAGCAGAGCAGAGATACTTCGGTGGGGTCTCAATTATCGTTATGAACCCGGGCATAACTATAGTTGTGGCATCTCTGAAGATCTCTAAAGAAAATTCGAAAGTGGTGTTTTTCTTATGATCTCAGAAACGTATTTATTTATAAACTGAATATTTTCTATGTTTTATGAATAGTTAAATGCCGCCTAGACGAGTACAGTCTAGAGGGAGCTCTAGGGCTTCGGATCAAGGCTCTGCTCAGTGAAGTGATTTGCCTCCTCGAGGCCGAGGACAGGGTCGTAGGGGTGCTAGGGTTCGGGGAGGTCGATCCCTTAGACCTCTTCGAGAAATTCTATCTGAGGCAGAACCATCTCATCCACAGTCTCCTGAGATCTCTACGTCCTCTAGGCACGAGACTCCAGTAGGAACACCCCAGGTTATGGAGGAAGAATCTATAGCAGTTAGGTTATCAGAGTTTATTAAGTTGGATCCTCCGAAGTTCTCAGGGTTTGATACTCGAGAGGAACCCATGGAGTTCTTGGAAGGAATCGAGAAGAGATGTCGGGCTTTGAGATGTCCGGATGTGCAGTATGTGGAGTTTGCCTTGTTTCGATTAGAGGGGATTGCGAATGCTTGGAGTAAGACAGTGTCAGGATTTCAGGGGGATAGAGTACCGTTATTATCATGGGCGGATTTCAAGGATCTTTTCCTGCAGCGTTTTCTACCCCAGAGCAAGAAGGATGCCAGAGTTAAGGAGTTTCTTCTGTTGAAATGTACTACTGGAATGTCTGTGGCAGAATATGACAGAAGATTTACAGAGCTTTCTTCATATGCATCTACCTTGATTCCATCAGAGAGGGATAGGATTGGCAGGTTTATTCAGGGATTGCCGATACATATTCATGATGCAGTAGCCCCGATGCTCAATCATTTTGCCTCTTATGCCGATGTGGTGGACTGTGCTTTGAGAATTGAGTTACGGCACATGGAAGAAGATGAGGTTTCTAAGAAACAGAAGACTGGAAACGGGAAGTTCCAAGGCACTTCATTTAAAGGGAACTGTTCTCAGGGCCAACCCTCGTCTTTTGCTATGCAGCATGCGCCCAGACCTCATGGATCTTCGATGGCTGTTTCTGGCCCGAGACCTAAGTTTGAAGGTGCTAGACCTCAGTCTGGGGCTAGTCAGTCTAATTATTCCAGATCTCTTTGTGATATGTGTGGGAAATATCATTCTGGAACCTGTCTTAAGACCTTGGGGGCATGTTATGGGTGTGGACAACCGGGTCACCTGAAGAGAGATTGTCCGTTTGCTCAAACTACTTCGAACTATGGATCAGCTCGACATTCTCCTCACCCTGCTACTTTCGCAACTCCGTCCTTTGAGACAACTGCCTCGCCGGGTAGAGGTACATCGGAACGACCTCTGAAGAAAAGAGAACAACCTTTTTCAGGTCAGGGACAAGCTAGGGTGTATGCGATGGCAAGGCAAGATGCTCGGGCCTCAAATGACATGGTCACAGGTATTATCACTTTATGCTCTTAAAAAGTTTATGTATTGTCTAAAGCCTAGATCGACGCATTCTTATGTTCTGAAATATTTTGCTAAGATGTTGGGTAAGAATTCTGTCGGGCTAGATTGCCCTTTCACTTTTGCCACCCCTGTTGGGGGAATCTTTGTCAGTTTGGATCAGATTCCTGTTGTTCAGGAATTTTCTGACGTCTTTCCTGAAGAATTGCCTGGTTTACCCCCAGATAGAGAAATAGAATTTGGTGTTGACGTCATTTCGGGTACGCAACCAATTTTATTCCGCCTTATAGGATGTCATCCTCAGAGTTAAGGAAATTAAAGACTCAGCTACAAGATCCGTGGTATGCACTGTGTTGTTGGTAAAGAATGATGGATCATTAAGATGTGTATTAATTTTTGACAGCTTAACAAAGTGTCAATAAAGAACAAGTACCCGTTGCCGCGTATTGATGATCTGTTTGTCCATTTACAAGGGGCACAATACTTTTCGAAGGACGACTTACGATCAGGGTATCATCAATTAAAGATTAAAAAGGAAGATATTTCAGAGACAATATTTAGGACTCGTTATGGTAATCATGAATTTGTTTTAGTAATGTCATTTGGTTTGACGAATGCTCCTGTGGCATTCATGGACTTGATGAATCGGGTATTCAAAGAAATTTTTGATCCGATTTGGTTCGAGACACTAAAGAAAGATGAAAGTGATTCAACAAAGGATATTAACAGTACAAGTCGACAGAAGTCTTACGTGGATCGTGGTCATGGGGAATTGGAATTTATGGTCAAAGATAAAGTGTTTTTTTAGAGTGTTGCCAATGAAAGGTGTTATGAGATTTGGGAAGAAGGGCAAGTTAAGTCCGAGTTAGATTGGGCCTTTTGAGATTTTGTCTAAAATTAGCTTATTGTTTAGCTCTACTACCAGAATTATCGGGAATTCATCCGGTGTTCCATGCATCGATATTACAGAAGTACTTGTATGATCCATCTCATGTTGTGGAATATTAAGAGGTTGTGATCGAAGGAGAGTGAGATACGAATTAAGTAACCCCATTTATTCGAGGACTAAGGTAAATATATTTTCAAATTCGGAGGACCGAATTTCTTAAGAGGGGAAGAATGTCATGGCTCAAGAATTTTTATTTTAGTAAATCAATTTATTAAGGGTTATAGGTATATTGTTGCGGAAAAATGTCAGAGGGTTGTGGTTAGCATAGTGGTCCACATGTGGAAGGAAAACCCTGAGATCCCGTGTTCAAGACCTAGCGGCTGCAGCTGGTGCGTTTTTATTTTTTTTTCATGCGTGAAATTACTAAAATGTCCCTATCCCTTTTATGCATAAACCGAACGCCCTTCTCTTTTTCTCTCTGAATATCCGCAGCGGTGCAGACGGAAGGAAGCGGCGAGAGCAGAGCGAAGATCTTCACGTTACCAGTGCCGTAAACTCAGGTTGCTTCCGCCAGTGATATTGCGGTCTTGTTCCATCATCGCTGACTCCCATCTTTCTCTGTCAATTTATAGCTTCATTTCTGGTCTCGGTCGATGGGGGGGACGAGTGTGTTTTCAAAGGAAATTATCGGTGAGGAAAGGGTTTGGGCATTGAGGCATGTTGGAAATGGTGGCTTGAACTTCAGTGGGTGCTAATTTATCTCCTTCCGTCGGGATTTCCATTGTCTTTACCTTCGGGGTACTGTAGCAACTTTCCCAGGCACCTAATGTTCATCATTTCTGTTGGTCGCAAGCAACTGGCTTCTGTAGGCGCGTGAAGCTGTGAACGTGAGGCTACGAGCAGGAGAAGGAAATGGGTACAATGGGATGACAGGAGACAGGGTAGTGGCGGTCAATGGAATTAAGGCTGTGCGGCGGTGAAAGCTGTATGAATCTCCGCCGGTGGAGTATACCCAGTAAATTCTACTTGACACTGTGAAGGTATTGGAATATCTGGTTGCTCTTTTCTTTCTGTTTAGGCAGTATTGTTGATGCGGTGAAGTCGCCATGCCCTTCCCCTGTCTGTCCTGTTTTTATAAATCTGTGCATGTATGCCGTATTACTCTTTGTTGGGAGGATAATAATCTTTGATGTTTGATTAATTGGAAAAGTGTGCTGTGAATGTTGCCGTGAGGACAGTGCAGCTCTAGGCTCGGGTTGAAGGAGAATGATACGTATATATTTATATATATGCAATGCGGGTATGAATGATTATATATGCATGCATTATGATTGAGAGTGCTATGAAGATATATAGATATGAATGTGTGTGCTGTGATGCTAGATGGCAGTTTGAGTGTTTGTTGAGGAAATGTATATAAATACATGTTCTTTCTGACGTTGTTGATAATGCTGTGTATGCGTGCACAGTCAGAGTGTATCCAAGTGTGTTAGTGTGTGTATAGTTGCATTGGTAAGGGTTTAATCTGAAAGTGTTAAGAAAGAAAAAGGAAACAGAAGCATGAGGTGTATATGGGTATTAGGTGTAATTGCTATGTTGATTGGTGGTTTATGATGTTCATTAATAACTTTCAGAAGTGATTAAGCTATTATATTGCCTAAGCTTTATGTGCTGGGATTATGGGATTCCAGATTTATGAAATCAAGGCTTGATGTTTTGAAGGATATGGAGTCAGGCAGCTCCTGAAATAGTGATAACTGATTTGAAACTTATAACTGATGGAACCCTTTATTTTCAGAAATTTAGGAAAATAAAAGGAAGAATGATACTCTAAAGCTAAAGGCAAGAGTAAGTGAAGGGAGCATTCCAGGTGAGTGAATAACGTTCCCTAAAATTTACATTTTTCAAATACATTGTTATTTCAAATGATGAATTTCAAATATGGATTTCGGAAAGCAAGTTTTATGAAAGTATGGTTTAAATCGTTAGAAATGATTTTTCTTTCGATTGATTTACAAAAGGTTATGATTATGCATGAAAATGGATAAAGAAGCTTTAGAAAAAGATTTGACATTGAACTGATGTTATTCATGAAATATTTCTCTGTGAATTGCATATGTTTTTACAGTAACTTGACTTTGTAAGTTCATGCTGGGGTAACAGAAATTCAAAGTGACTTTATCAATGATTATGATATTTTGAAACGATTGAGATCTTTACATGTGAAAAGGACCCCATGCATGATGAAAACGTGTTAGGACGGAATACAGAACGCTGGTTGCTAACAGCAGTACTGTTAGTCCTTGGTGCACCTTGGTTACCCGAGCTCGACAGATTTCACCGTGGGTTTTGTACTCGCGAAGGGTAGTGGCTAAGCTACCAGATTTCACCGTGGGTCTCGTACTCGCGAAGGTTAGTGGCCTTGAGCCACCGACAGTTAGCAGCTTCGAGCTGCCAGATTGGTTAGTTGCCCTCGTGGACTGTGTGTCCACGTCTGTTTTCGTTCTGTTGAAGTTCTACAGAAAAGTTATGATTTTGAAAGAAATGGTTATTTCAGATTGTTGTTTTCCTTGAAATACAAATATTTACAGAAAGACTTGCATCAGATTACGAAATGTTATGAAGTACATTTTCACCATGATTATGCATTGTTTATTTTCGCATTGTTTTAAATCATGTTTTTTTTTGGGACGTTATTCACGAGTAGATTTTTGGCTTCAGATAGTGCAGGTGACCCTAATTCTCCAGCTGAGCGGTAAAGAGCCTTGCTGTTGATCCGAAGCTTCGTTTGATAAATACTACTTTTGATGTAATTGCTTCTTAAGAACTTTTATTATTTTTGAAAGGATAATGCTCTGCATGAACCTTAGAAAATGTTTGTATGATTTTGAAAAAATGCTATGAAGAATTTAAAGGTTTTACTTAAAATGCTAGGCTTTCAGAATATGATGTATTTATATTCTGTGCCGGTCACGGTCCAAAAATAGGGACGTGACAGTAGTTTTGTATGGTTGCTTGTTTAAATGTTTGTAATGAATTTCTTCTGTATTGTTCTTTTGCAGACGCAAGCATTGGGCATTGGCTTCTCCATGGTTGACTGGCATTAATCCCAGGGACTGTTTGATGCCAAAGGATGGTGATGATGTTTTCTATCCGACCACTGGAAACGAATTAGTATGAACCAATTCTTTCAACATTTTAATTTCACAATATTATCACTTACTAATTCTTTTACTTTTTTATTAGAAACCAGAAGCTGTAATCTCAAGGTGCAAGTATGGTGTACGAGTGCTAGAATGTGCTCCCTCAAATTCTGCCCTGGATGAGATTGTGTTGCGTGTTCCAAATGGAGGTATCAACTTCCTCATCCCTTCTTTCTTCTTGCTGCCTTATATGTGAGGCAACAAAAGCACTTTAGCTTCTTATGTTACATGCATATTTTGCACTTTTTTATAATCTATCTTCATCGGAAAACTTTGTTTGTATTACCATTATTTGACATGTTAAATATTTTAAATAGAAGGGCGTTGGCAATTGATTTTCTCATATAGCATGCAACATTAGGACCCCTTGTTTAAGATTAGAGAAAAAAGTGATTTTGGTTGATTAAATATAAGGGAGTTGTTGGGGTAAAGATGGGGAGATGAGTTGAAAGTAATCTAGTTTGATAAGCTAACCCCCATCTTTACCCCCAAGAACTTCGTTATATTTAATCGACCAAAATCACCTTTTCCTCCATCTTAAACAAATTGGCCCTTAGGAATTTTAATTTGTCAACAGAAGAGATTCTGCATTAAGTAAATCGCTTTCAATAATGAGGTCTTCCATTTGAAGAATACAAATGGTTGAAGTTTTGAAGGTTTTCACTTTCAGCGTTGTTAAATTTAGTAAACAATTAAGATATTATATGTTCTCCAAGAGCCTGTAGTTTCTATTACATTTTTAAAGAAAACAAATTACTAAAGTGTTATTGTTGGTTGAGAGTTCAATAGGGGCATCGTTCCTAGGGATAAATCAACACCATGCAGGCTGAATGGGCGGTTGTTTGCTAGACCTTGTAATTGATGGTTTCTTATTATAAGCAGACTAACTAACCGTTTAACACTAATTTTTCTTTAGAAGTCTGTTAATGTAGGAATCCTGTATCTGATGCAGTTTTTGTTGTTTAATTTTTGTTAATGTTGGATTTTCCCAGGTATACATGACGAATGTGACCGTCCTTATTGCCCTCAAGTTGTGCGAATTGGTCTTAAAGCACATCATTGTATCAAGTCAGTCGCCCTAGATGAACTTGTACGCATATGAAGAGACAGAACTGATTATTGCTCAAACTGTTATCCTTTAACTTTCCATGCTACTGATTCAACAAAATTTGGTTATAATACCATTTGGCTTAAGCTAATTTATTTGGAAGCTTCAGTACTATATATGTTCCCACTGTTCATTAAAAATCCTCTAATCTAAAATCATTGTTCTTTAGAAAATCGTCTCATTGAAAATAATTATTTAGTTGGATATGGCAGGGGTTATATGGTTATTCTGTCTTATCTTTTAAACATTCATTAATTTTCTTTAGAAATTCTACTTGCAGATGAAACAAAAACGGACTACTGCTAACAAATCATCCACAGATAAACAGAGTAGTGGTCCTACAGGAACTGATGATGAGTCTTCGGGCTGCAATTTTGAACGGAGCCACAATAGTACGTTTAGCCATTCTGTTGGATGTTTAAAATTAAGGAAATGCGATTTTCTCAATGATAAGATCCAAGATAAATTATAGGTAAAGATAAAGGAAAATTTCTATTAAAATATGAGTAAGGATCTTAAACTCATACAACTAATAAAATTAAAGGAGAATTTCCAAAATTACGATGAATTTCAAAAGTTACTAATAGGGTCATATGACTAAGTTCAAGTAGTTAATATTTTATTTAATTATTAGTTATTTTATTTATACCATTATTTAAACACAAAACGGCATGGCTCTGATACCACTGTAAGGAATTAGAAGACAAACAGCGGAAATAAACTTTAAAAATTTTCCATTCCTTGCCAGGATCTGCCGTATGTGTTTAAGTCAAGTGGAAAGAATCATTACCCTTAGTGTTGCTCAGCGAATTTCACAGCTTCTCTACGTGGGTGGTGATCTCTTTCTGATCGCAAGAAATCGACGGAGTGTTCCTCAGCGACCTTCACAGATTCTCTCCGCGGACGGTGGTCTCTTTCCGATCACAAGAAGTCGATGCCTCAGGTCGGCTTCCTCTACTGGTATCCACACGAACAGCGTTCCAACCACGAACGACGTGCTAGCGTCTCCTGTCCCTCCAAGGCTTTCACAAGTCTCCGTCTCTATTTCGGCAGTTTCTTGTCTGCAAACCTTTTGCAGATTCCGTTCGGCCTTTTGTGTTCTGTATTATTTTCAAACGTAGCTCCTCCAATCAGATATAGAGGATGCTATGCATTTTTCCACTTAACCTAATTGGATTTTGGAGTTAATCTTATATTAATTCCGAATTGATACAATATCATATATTGTATAATTTTATAAGAAACTAATTAAATAAAATAATATTAAATCCGTCCCACAGATTTAATTACCTATTTATTTAACTTTAAATAAAGATGAGACTGAGTTATATTTGATTTATTCCCATAAATCAAATTTGAGATATCCTATCAATTTGAATTTCAAATTCAAACGTGATAGGGATTTAATTTATCCTTATAAATTAAATCTTATAAATATCTCTTATATGAGATATCCTATCAATTTGAATTTCGAATTTCAAACGTGATAGAGATTTAATTTATCCTTATAAATTAAATCTCATAAATATCTCTTATATGAGATATTCTATCAATTTGAATTTCGAATTTCAAACGTGATAGAGATTTAATTTATCCTTATAAATTAAATCTCATATATCTCATATATATAATATATATACGAATTTATATATATACGAATATAAATATAAATAAATATATATATCCACCCTGGATCATTCATTGAATCTAGACATGTCTTAGATTCAATGAATCTGGACATCATAGCTCGTGTTGGGCTATTTTGTGTGCGACCCTGTAAGCCCATATGAAGTTGGCAGTGGGCCATTTGCTATACTAGCCCACAAGTCGCAAGCGGTCTCTAGCAAGACATAACAACTACCCAAATCATATGAGGATCGATAAACGATGTAACCTTTTATACAACCATATCATGTCCCTTCTGTCACGCGATATTTTGGTCATGGATGAGGCATGGATAATGTCATCCTCCTATTCCTGACCGTTACTTTCTCGATCTCTGAGTAGTCTGACTATAGAAATGGAACTACCTTTCCATTACAGTATGGCCATACATTTCTCAGACTCACTCATCGAGGGGCCCAGTAATATCTCTCCACGAATGTGAGGGACAAATTCCATCTTGACCATTCACATTCTTCCTCATGAAAAACCACTAAGCCCGAACATAGTCTTTATGATCACTCGGTCAAAAGTGACTTTTGACTAGGTCAAAGCTGAGCGTTTTGTCATGTAGGAATCCATGATGATCTCAGGTCAAAGGGCATATTGACATGGTTTGTATATGAGAGAAGCTTATGACGTTACCCATGCAGTTCTCTCATAGCGGGTCGGTCCAACACCATGTACTCTTACATGTGCTTATGACTTTGATTTATATCTCTATACATCTTCAAAGTCATACTGGTCTTATTTCATCTGTGCTCCCACATAGATGATCGACCAGGGACATTTAGGATAATATCATGAATTATCCAAGGATGGTCATCATAGTAAACATGCAAATAATATGATAACTCAATTAATAAATTCATAAATCAATAATGTTCATAAGACAATGATTGGCCCCTAGGGCACGATTTCCAACAACCTCCCACTTGCACTAGGTACAATCATTAATTTGACTAATTCCCATTGACCTAACATGACGCTCATGCTTTGCCTGCACAAGCGGCTTTGTTAGAGGATCAGCAACATTATCTTCTCCCGCTACTTTGCATATTTTTATATCACCTCTATCGTTGATTTCTCTGATGAGATGAAATCGCCTGAGTATATGCTTGGTCCTTTGATGTGACCTAGGCTCTTTGGCCTGTGCAATAGCACCGCTATTGTCACAGAGCAAAGTTATTGGATCTGAGATGGTAGGTATCACCCCTAGTTCTGTGATGAACTTCCTGATCCAAACGGCTTCCTTAGCTGCATCAGATGCTGCTATATACTCAGCTTCCGTTGCAGAATCTGCTACAGTGCCCTGCTTAGAGCTCTTCCAGCTTACTGCTCCATTATTGAGGAGGAATATGTATCCAGACTGCGATTTTTGGTCGTCCTGGTCAGTTTGGAAACTCGCATCTGTGTAACCAGTTACACAGAGCTCATCATCCAATCCACCATAGACCAAGAATAAGTCCTTAGTCCTTCTTAAGTACTTAAGGATATTCTTGACAGCAGTCCAATGGCCCTCACCAGGGTCCTGTTGGTATCTGCTAGTCATACTTAAGGCAAACGAGACATCCGGTCGAGTACATAACATGGCGTACATGATAGATCCTATGGCCGAGGCATATGGAACCTTACTCATGCGACCTCGCTGATCAGATGTACTAGGACACAGATCTTTGCTGAGGTGAGTACCATGAGACATGGGTATGAAACCCCTCTTTGATTCGTGCATACTGAACCTATGCAGTATTTTGTCTATGTATGTACTCTGACTGAGTCCTAGAAGTCTTTTAGATCTATCTCTATAGATCCTGATTCCTAGGATGTAGGTGGCTTCACCCAAGTCTTTCATCGAGAAAGACTTTCCTAACCAAGACTTGACAATCTGCAAGGTAGGAATGTCATTCCCAATAAGTAGGATGTTATCGACATAGAGTACCAAAAACACAACTGTGCTCCCACTAACCTTCTTGTACACACAAGGTTCATCAATATTTTGAAGAAATCCAAACTCTTTGATTACTTCATCAAAACGATGATTCCAACTCCGAGAGGCTTGGTTTAGTCCATAAATGGACTTTTGAAGCTTGCACACTTTACCAGAGTCCTCGGAACGCACAAACCCTTCAGGTTGTGTCATGTACACATCCTCAAGGAGCTTTCCATTAAGGAAGGCTGTCTTGACGTCCATCTGCCATATTTCATAGTCATAATATGCTGCAATAGCAAAGAGGATTCTGATTGATTTGGCCATTGCTACTGGGGAAAAAGTCTCATTATAGTCCACACCATGAGTTTGAGTAAAACCTTTTGCAACCAGTCGTGCCTTGAAGACATTTACATTGCCATCCATGTCAGTTTTCTCTTTGAAAACCCACTTGCACCCGACGGTTTTTACACCTTCAGGCGGGTCGACTAAGGTCCAAACCTGATTGTCGTACATGGATTGCATCTCAGACTTCATGGCACTAAGCCATTTTTCGGAGTTTGGTCCCACTATAGCTTCTCGATAGGTAGTCAGCTCATTATGCTCAATGAGCAATACATCACGACTATCAGAAATCAGAAATCCATATCTCTGAGGCTGAAGTCGTGTCCTATTAGACTTTCGTGGACCTTGCGTGACTTGAGGAGTATCAACAACTTGTTGTGAGTCTTCTCTATTTTCCATCTGCAGTTCTGTGATGTCTTGTAGCTCTCGAACTTCTTCGAGTTGTACCTTACTCCCACTGGTTCTTTTAGAGATAAATTCTCGTTCAAGAAAGATACCATTTCTGACAACAAACACTTTGTTATCAGCAGGGTTGTAGACGTAATATCCCTTGGTTTCCTTAGGATATCCCACAAAAAGGCATTTTGAGGATTTGGGCGCTAATTTGTCTGAGGCTTGTTGCTTAACATAGACCTCACATCCCCAAATCTTGAGGAAAGACAAACTAGGCGTCCTCCCAGTCCATATCTCATACGGAGTCTTTTCAATTGCCTTTGATGGAACACGATTGAGTGTGAACCCAGCTGTCTCTAGGGCATGGCCCCAAAAGGAGGGCGGAAGATCTGTTTCACTCATCATGGATCGAACCATATCTAATAGTGTTCGATTCCTCCGTTCAGAAACGCCATTCCATTGTGGTGTCCCTGGAGGAGTCAATTGTGAGAGTGTCCCACAATTCCTAAGATGATCTATGAACTCTTGGCTCAAATATTCACCACCCCGATCAGATCGAAGGGCTTTAATTGTTTTGCCAAGCTGGTTTTGTACTTCATTTTGAAATATTTTGAACTTTTCAAAAGATTCAGATTTATGTTTCATCAGATAGATGTACCCATATCTGCTGAAATCATCTATAAATGTTATGAAGTACGAATAACCTCCTCTGGCATTTGTGTTCATCGGTCCACACACATCTGTATGTATGAGGCCCAATAAATCAGTGGCCCTCTCACTGTGCCCAGTGAAGGGTGACTTTGTCATCTTTCCTAACAAGCAAGACTCGCAAGTGTCATATGATTCAAAATCAAATGAGTTTAGAAATCCATCTTGATGGAGTTTGGAAATGCGTTTCTCATTTATGTGGCCCAGACGACAGTGCCAGAGGTATGTGGGATTCAAATCGTTTGGTTTGACCCTTTTGGCGGTTATGTTATAGATATTTCCATGATTGGGTTGTTCCAAATTTAATATGTAATGATCAACATGCAAATCACCATGAGCATATAAAACATCATTACGATAAATAGAACATCTACTATTCCCAGCAATGGAAGTGAAACCTTCCTTATCCAAATAAGAAAGTGAAATAATGTTACTACTTAAAGCAGGAACATAATAGCAATTGTTCAAAACTAACAAAAGCCCAGTGGGCAGAACTAATTCATAAGTGCCTACAGCTAACGCAGCAACCCTTGCTTTGTTTCCAACTCGTAGGTCAACCTCGCCCTTTTTCAGCTTCCTACTGTCCTTTAGTCCCTGCACATTTGTACAAATGTGAGAACCACATGCAGTATCTAATACCCATGAGGTGGAAGTAGAAAGATGAATGTCTATACCATAAATACCTGAAGCGATAGCCCCGCTATCCTTCTTGTTCTTTTCCAGATCTTCGAGGTAGAGTTTGCAATTCCTCTTCCAATGACCCGGTTCATTGCAGAAGAAGCAGACTCCTTCCTTCGGAGGCTTTGCCTTCTTTAGTGCAGGCTTGGTTTCGGGCTTGCCTGACTCTTTGGTCTTACCTGATGAGCCATGACCCTTCCCCTTGCCTTTGCCTTTCTTTTTCGTACCCTTTCCTTTCTGAACCATCAAAACACTACTGGGTTTCTTCTTAAGACTCGGCTCAGCAGTTTTAAGCATCCCATGCAGTTCAGAAATAGATTTCTCCATGTTGTTCATGTTGTAGTTCATAACAAACTGGTCATAACTTTCCGGGAGTGAGTTTAAGATCAAATCTGTAGCTAACTCCTGGCTCATGGGAAATCCAAGCCGTTCAAGGTGATCAATGTACCCTTTCATCTTTAAGACATGAGCACTGACTGATGCACCTTCAGCCATCTTGCAAGAATGTAAGGCCTTAGTGGTCTCATACCTCTCTTGCCTTGCCTGTTGCTGGAATATTTCCTTGAGATGCACAATCATCTCATAAGCCTCCATGTGTTCCAGATCTCTTTGGAGCTCCAGAACCATGGTGGCTAGCATCAAGCATCCCACATCGACAGAGTCTTCCTTATGCTTCATATAAGCATCTCTCTGAGCTCTGGGAGCATTGGCGGCTGGCTCCTCAGGAATGGGTTGATCTAGGACATGCGCCTTTCTTTCCTGCTTGAGAACAATTCTCAAGTTCCTAAACCAGTCAAGAAAGTTTGTCCCATTAAGTTTGTCCTTCTCAAGGACAGATCGCAGTGATAATGTAGCAGTATTACTAGTCGTCATGATTCTACAATTAAAATATGCAATGTAATTAGTAATCTCCCACTAAATAAACAACCCTCAATGCAATAGTTAGTGGGCTAAGATCCATATTTGGCTCAAACTTAAGTCCGCTTTGGCAGGACGCTTAAATTAAGTTATTTAGGTAGGTAACACCTTTACCAATTACATCAAATGTAACTCTTAGATATTCATGGGATCCTATCATCATATGATCTGGCATGTTCTAATCCCATCTAATGCCTTGAGATCCAAAACCATTTTGTTAATCTCAATTAAGTCAAACAATAATGAACCTATGAGAGTAGCACCATTACTCTTTGCTTATCTCCCCAAGATAACTCAAAAGCACCCACTTTGGTGGAGTCCACAATTGAGCGATCAAGGTTTTGACAAGTGTTCATAAATTGACAGCATTATGACTTAAGATTTCTTTTAGAGGGCTTAATTAACTATCTGTTTTTATGAGGATGCATGTATCCCAGTTTGTAACTCATACAAGTAATATGCATGTGCTGATCTAATCATAAGATGCATAATTCAAACGTGATACAATATGGCTCACCTATCCTAAGTCCCCTCAAGCCAATGAGAGGAGCTCTCTAGTAAGAAAAGAGAAATTACATATAGAAACCTCTTTTAACATTCGAGGGGAGTGAGATGAGAGGAGAAGGTACATTGAGAGTATATAGAGGAAGGCACGACACGCAGGCCGTATTTAAAAATTACAACACTTGCAATCTAGAGCCATATTGTTCACCATACCCAAACATTCAAGAATCAATATTCAGATCTAATCGAAGGGCAAAAAAAACATTCACAAAGTAACATATGTTACGGTTATGTTGCGCTACGAACAGGTAGCTACGGCGGTCCCACTACCATAAATAATCACGAATCTGAATTCGGTTTTCACAAATAATCACAAATTTGAATTCGGTTTTCTTAGACCCCATCTATGCGAATTGATCAAATCAAAAAGCATCACCACCGATTTCAATTTCCTTTTAGATTCCTTTTATGTCATACACAACACGGATTCCATATATGTCACACATACAACGCTTATTATATGATCGGCTACTACTAACATATATCATATAAATCAACAATCAAGCCTAACTTAAACACAAAACGGCATGGCTCTAATACTACTGTAAGGAATTAGAAGACACACAGCGGAAATAAACTTTAAAAATTTTCCATTCCTTGCCAGGATCTGCCGTATGTGTTTAAGTCAAGTGGAAAGAATCATTACCCTTAGTGTTGCTCAGCGAATTTCACAGCTTCTCTACGTGGGTGGTGATCTCTTTCTGATCGCAAGAAATCGACGGAGTGTTCCTCAGCGACCTTCACAGATTCTCTCCGCGGACGGTGGTCTCTTTCCGATCACAAGAAGTCGATGCCTCAGGTCGGCTTCCTCTACTGGTATCCACACGAACAGCGTTCCAACCACGAACGACGTGCTAGCGTCTCCTGTCCCTCCAAGGCTTTCACAAGTCTCCGTCTCTATTTCGGCAGTTTCTTGTCTGCAAACCTTTTGCAGATTCCGTTCGGCCTTTTGTGTTCTGTATTATTTTCAAACGTAGCTCCTCCAATCAGATATAGAGGATGCTATGCATTTTTCCACTTAACCTAATTGGATTTTGGAGTTAATCTTATATTAATTCCGAATTGATACAATATCATATATTGTATAATTTTATAAGAAACTAATTAAATAAAATAATATTAAATCCGTCCCACAGATTTAATTACCTATTTATTTAACTTTAAATAAAGATGAGACTGAGTTATATTTGATTTATTCCCATAAATCAAATTTGAGATATCCTATCAATTTGAATTTCAAATTCAAACGTGATAGGGATTTAATTTATCCTTATAAATTAAATCTTATAAATATCTCTTATATGAGATATCCTATCAATTTGAATTTCGAATTTCAAACGTGATAGAGATTTAATTTATCCTTATAAATTAAATCTCATAAATATCTCTTATATGAGATATTCTATCAATTTGAATTTCGAATTTCAAACGTGATAGAGATTTAATTTATCCTTATAAATTAAATCTCATATATCTCATATATATAATATATATACGAATTTATATATATACGAATATAAATATAAATAAATATATATATCCACCCTGGATCATTCATTGAATCTAGACATGTCTTAGATTCAATGAATCTGGACATCATAGCTCGTGTTGGGCTATTTTGTGTGCGACCTTGTAGGCCCATATGAAGTTGGCAGTGGGCCATTTGCTATACTAGCCCACAAGTCGCAAGCGGTCTCTAGCAAGACATAACAACTACCCAAATCATATGAGGATCGATAAACGATGTAACCTTTTATACAACCATATCATGTCCCTTCTGTCACGCGATATTTTGGTCATGGATGAGGCATGGATAATGTCATCCTCCTATTCCTGACCGTTACTTTCTCGATCCCTGAGTAGTCTGACTATAGAAATGGAACTACCTTTCCATTACAGTATGGCCATACATTTCTCAGACTCACTCATCGAGGGGCCCAGTAATATCTCTCCACGAATGTGAGGGACAAATTCCATCTTGACCATTCACATTCTTCCTCATGAAAAACCACTAAGCCCGAACATAGTCTTTATGATCACTCGGTCAAAAGTGACTTTTGACTAGGTCAAAGCTGAGCGTTTTGTCATGTAGGAATCCATGATGATCTCAGGTCAAAGGGCATATTGACATGGTTTGTATATGAGAGAAGCTTATGACGTTACCCATGCAGTTCTCTCATAGCGGGTCGGTCCAACACCATGTACTCTTACATGTGCTTATGACTTTGATTTATATCTCTATACATCTTCAAAGTCATACTGGTCTTATTTCATCTGTGCTCCCACATAGATGATCGACCAGGGACATTTAGGATAATATCATGAATTATCCAAGGATGGTCATCATAGTAAACATGCAAATAATATGATAACTCAATTAATAAATTCATAAATCAATAATGTTCATAAGACAATGATTGGCCCCTAGGGCACGATTTCCAACAGTAAATACTATAGAATGTAATGTAACTTCCGAAATTTAAATCGTGACTGGCATAGAATATGAATAATTTCACATTATGAAAGTTTAAAACCTTAAATGAAACGTTTGAAACGAAAATTATAATAAATTACATTTCATAAATCAACAACAAGTCCTCTGTAAGAATTTCGGTAGGATCATCGTTGCATAACCGATCTCCCGATGATTCTATAACAGACTGCAAATGTTCAAACTTTCTATAACATTTTTTAAAATAACCAGAATCTTTTCTACAGACTATGTGGAGCATTTACCTTTTATCAAAATAATTAAGTACTTTATAATCGATAATTATATCAAAAGTAGTATTTGTCAAAACAATACTTCAGATCGACAACGAGGCTCTTCACTGCTTAGCGGGAGTATTAGGGTCAATTGCACTATCTAAAGCTAAATAATCTATTCGTGAATAACGTCCCAAAAATATGATTTAAAAATACGGAAATAAATAATACAAATCATGTTGAAAATATATTTCATAACATTTCCTAGTTTGATGCAAACCTTTCCGTAAACATCTTTATTCCAAGGAAAACAATTTGAAATAACCATTTTAAATCAATCGTTTAAAAGCAATCCTTTCAAAACTATAATCTTTTCGTAGGACTTTAACAGAACATAAACAGATGTGGACACACAGTGCACAAGGATAATTAACCAATCTAGCATGGCTTGAAGCTACGAAAATAGACGTGGACTCACAGTTTATGAGGGTAAATAACCATGCGTAGCATGAAACCACGAAACAGGCGTTGACACATAATACACGAGGGTAAATAACCATCAGACCGGGCTCGAAGTCACGAAACAGGCGCAGATACAAAACCTACGAATAACAGACACAGGTACAAAATCTATGAATAACATACGCGAGAATAAATCTCATGAATAACTGTCGCGAGTACGAAACTTACGTATCTCCATCGAGCTCGGGTAACAAAGGTGCACCAATGACTAATAGTATTATTATTAGCAACTAGCATTATGTATTCTGTCCTTTCAAAATATTTCCAACATGCATGGGGTCCATTTCACATGTAATGATATCACTCGTTTTAAATGTAATAATCGTTAGTAAAACCACTTTGAATTTCACAAACCCCAACATGAACATTTAAAATTAAATATTAAGTTACTATAAAAATATATGAAATTCATATAGGAATATTTCATGAATAACATTAGTTCAATGTAATATTTGTTAAATTCTTTTCTAAAACCTCTTTATCCATTTTCATATATAATCGTAATCCTTTTATAAACCATTTGAAAATAAATTATTTTTAACAATTTAAAACCATGTATTCATAAAACTGACTTTTCGTAAATTATAGTTGAAATTTAATATTTTAAATACAATAAAAATTTATAAAAATGATATTTTAAGGAAATATTATTCACTCACCTAGAATACTCTACTCAATTACTCGTACTTTAAACTTTAGAATATCAATTTCTCTTTATTTCTTTAAATTTTTTAAAATAAAACATTTCATCTATAAATATCATTCATTCATTAATACCAAGTAGTGTTAATTTTACATAACCACATCACTTCTCATATACATATTAACGTATAAATATTCCAATCAATTATACATATACACAGCACACACCAGCAGCAATTTAACAACACTCATATCACGCATTCATAGCCTATATCCACAAGGGTAATACCCAGAACCAACGATAATCATGATTATACCTTGAGACAACAGCGTCTGTGATCATTCAGAATTCTTGACAGAAAACAGAGCGAACGGAATCAATTAAATCCATCACACTGTACAACTTAACGGGTTTACTCACTTACCCAGCTTCAATCTTAGAGGAACACCACATCATAGCCCCATTCCGTCTATTTCCCTCAATACCTCACACGGCTAGATAGCAAGGGAAGGGTGGATTCTCGCCGACAGAGAATTTCAGCTGCACACCCAACTTAACATTCTAAGATCAACTGAAATTCACAGAATTCCACTCATTCATCCACCTTCTTTCCCTCGCCGACTCTCAGGAATTAGAAAGAAAAAGATAGAGAATTTGAAGACTTGCTACAGTACTTGCCAACAGAACACACGTGACGGCTGTAGGAAGTTTGGGATGTGCACTGCAGAGCACTCAGTTGACGTTGCTAGGCTGAGAAGGAAGGAAGAAGAGCTTCCAATTCCACCACCTTCGCCCTTCTCCCAGAGACGCCGATACAGAATAGGACAGAGAACGACGGTGAGAAGTTGACTGACCCAGCACGGCGACAGCTGCTTGGACAAATGAAGGAAATGGAACTCTGTAGGATGGATTTGAAATGGGTACACACGGATCCTCTTCCCACTGCTCCCTTCTTCACTGCCGACTGAAACAGAGCTGATATACAGAAGAGGAGTGCAATGGCTGACAGCGACGGCACAACTTAGTAGACACTGGCGGAAGCAGGGTTTGGGTGCACAGCAACGGGTGCCCATCGCGTTAAGCATCGACGCTGCTCTCGCTGACTCTTCCCGCCTGTGTCGCCGGCGACAAAATCAGAGAACAATGGTGAAGGTACGACGTCTGAAAGGTTTAAAGGGGCAGGGGCAGGGGCAGGGGCAGGGGCAGGGGCAGGGGCATTTTGGTAATTTTGCTATAATGGGCAGGGTCTCAAGCATGATACCAAGTTATATCCTTCGCCTACGACCACTCTGCGAACCTGCTCACATTGGAATTTTTTGCAACCAACATATATATCCTTTGTTAAATTAACTTTTTTTAATAAATTTTTCAGAGCCATTACACGTAACTCTTGCATAACATTAGCATGCAAATTATAGTCATATCCTATAAAAGGGGTATTTCTTAGTTAATATAAAAATATAAATTGAATGGAAATATAAATAATGATAAAGATATAAATAAATATATAGATTCTATATATCTATATTTTATATTAGTTTTTATTTTTTTGCCCAATATGACACTCCCTGCATCTTAATTATCATACAATTAGTTTTCCTTTTTTGTTTTAGAATTTATTTCATTGCATGGCGTTGCTAACTACAAGTCTTGTATAAATATAATAAGAGGAGGGTGGGGGCTCTAAAGTAATGTAGTTTTTAATTTTTTATAATTTTCTAAAAGATAAATCAAAATTGCACAATTTTAGATATTTTTATTTGAAAAATTGTAGGAAGTTTCAAAACTAAGCCATTTTTCCTATAAGATATCAAAAGTTAAAGCATTTAAAAGGGCTTGAGAGAACATTAGAAAGTGGGGCATTAGAAGTCCTTTGTACGAAGTGAGGGGTAGTTTGTGGAGTCAGGAATATTAGTAATCCAAAAACCATATAAGAAGTAAAGGATATTATGGTAATAAACGATATAGATTCAAGGAATAAGAATTGTGTTTAGTTTCTCTCCTTGTCTCCTTTTGTTCTCTTTCTCTACTATCTCTCCCTGATTTCTCCCCCTTTCTATAAAGGGGCATTCAAATATGCTACTAACAATTCACACCCCAATATCATATCAAGTCATACATCTCAGATCGTTAAATAATCAGACTGTGACATGCATGCATGTTTCTTATTCGGATATCAAAATTCTCAGCGAGAATGTGAAATTCATTTTTTATACTCAATTTTTTTTTATTTTTAACTTTCATAGAATTTTATTCTGTTATAACTTCATGTGCTAACAATTAATCCTTTGAAAGTGAAGAAAATAAATAAAGGAAAAAAGGCATGCCATTCATGAATCATAATCAACTCTTATACACAAACTGAATGATGAATATCACTGTACCTGTAAAATGATCGTAACTTGATCCTTCGGATTACTGCTTCTTGAGTTTGGGAATTTTTTTTTGTTATAATGTGAATTATTTATGCTTTTGAAAAGGAGGAAAAAAAATCATACATCGTCATATAACAAAAATATGACTGTATTAAGAAGAACTTCAAACTTGAAGTTGGATTTTCAGAATATATATCAGCTTAGCTTAAACAACAAGAGTTTATTATATTTTGTTCTGGTCTGAGTCATATGCCTTCATTAGTTTTTTCTCCTTCAACAAATAAGAACAAGGGGAAAGAGGGGATGTGAATCCTTCATGTACCATTAATATTGAAAACAAAACCTCCATTAAGGTTCGAATTGAAGGGACAATATTATTTGCCAACCTCTATAAAAGTTTCCAGATCCTACATGTTAGCAATGATAACCGAAAGGAAGTAGACAAGATAATTCATTCACAGGAATAACAGAATGGATGAGTACAGCCATATAATCCCTCTCTGGACACCTCATCCTCTCTCTCTTCTAACTAACTTCCATATTATTTACTATAAAGCCCTTTACTAGATAATAACATATATCAATACTTCCCCCCCTAAAAAAGATCCGTGTCCACAAGGATGGTATGAGCAGGAGGTGCATTTGTAGGAAAATGAGGAAATTGTTGTTGAATAGCAGACAAATCCTCCCAAGTAGCATCTTCAGGTTGAGACAATTTCCATTGAATTAAAACTTGAGTAACCGGTAGATTGTGGCGTTTAACAATTTTACGCCCTAAAATATGCTCAGGCTCAAGTATGAATTGTCCTTGATCATCAATAGGTGGTAAAGAAGGAACCACATTAGTAGAAGGACCAATAAAGCTTTTTAGAAGAGACACATGAAAGACTGGATGGACTCGTGTGCTCGAAGGTAAATCCAGTTCATAAGCGACAGCACCCACCTTCTTGAGTATCTTGAATGGCCCAAAATACCGAGCTGCTAATTTGTGAAGGGAAGAATTATTAAGCAAATTCTTGCGAAAGGGATGCAGCTTAAGGTAAACCATGTCCCCAACAGCAAAATAGTGTTCATTCCTATTTTTATTAGCCTGTTGCACCATGCGATGTTGAGCCTTCAACAAATGTTGCTTTAAAAACTGAATAACCAGCTCTCTAGACAAGCAAGTCCTATCAACTAAATCATTAGTAGAGTCGCTTGCTATATATGGTAAATGAATAGAAGGAGCAATCCCATAAACAGCCTCAAAAGGAGACATACCAATAGCAGAGTGATAAGTAGTGTTATACCATAATTCAACCAATGGTAACCAATTAACCCATTTTTTAGGAAAATCACCTGTCATACATCGGAGATAACACTCCAAGCACCTATTAAGAACCTCAGTTTGTCCATCCGTTTGAGGATGATAAGCAGAAGAATAATGCAAATTGACATTATATAAGTGGAAAAGCTCTTTCCAGAATTTACCACAAAATATAGGGTCCCTATCTGTAACAATGGATTTAGGAAACCCATGCAGTTTAACAATGTTATCCATGAAGATTCGAGCAACATCTACTGCAGTAAAATGATGTCTCAAAGCCATAAAATGAGTAGCCTTGGACAGCTGATCAACAACAACCAATATAACAGCCTTAGTATAAGATTTGGGAAGGCCACTAATAAAATCCATAGATAATTCAGACCAAACATATCCAGGTATAGGAAGAGGTTGGAGGATACCTGGAGAAGTGACAAGTTCAGGTTTAAAACGTTGACACATAGTGCATTCACGCACAAATTCTCGAATATCCCTCTTCATACCCTTCCAATAAAAAAAAGAACCAAGTCTCTTAAAAGTAGGGTGTATACCTAAATGGCCCCCAATACCATCAGCATGAAAATAAGTAAGCAAATCCTGACGTAAGGCTGTATCTCGTCCAACCACCAATCTGCTATTCCTTTTCAGCAATTGATTATGCCAAGTATAGTGAGAATGTGATAGGGGATCCTCATCCAATTCCTTAAGTAGCTGCTATATATGGTCATCCGATAACCAAGAGGCTCTTACCCTGTCAATAAGGGGTGAAATAGGAACTGCCAAAGCAAAGGAAGAGTGTTCTGGCCTACGTGAAAGAGTATCAGCAGCTAAATTATCACTGCCCTTGCGATACACAATCTCATAATGTAACCCCTAACAAATGTTTTAAAGGAAGATGATCTGTCTTAATAATGAATTTTTGCCCCCACAAATAAGAACGCCACTGCTTGACAGCAAAAATAACAGCAAGAATTTACTGCTTGACAGCAAAAATAACAGCAAGAATTTCCCGCTCATAAGCTGATAATGGTTTCTTTTTGGGAGGTAAAGATTTGCTAGCGAAGGCCAATGGATGTCCACCCTGAGATAAAACAGCCCCCAATCTCATACCTGAAGCATCAGTCTCAATAACAAATGTCTCCATAAAATTAGGTAGTGCCAAAACTGGAGGAGACATCATAGCCTCTTTAAGAGCAAAGAAGGAAACAACAGCCTCAGAAGTCCACTCAAAGGCAGAAGTTTTCTTTAATAAATCGATAAGAGGGCGACTAATGGACCCATAATTACGAATAAAACGACAGTAATACCCAGTGAGACTAAGGAATCCACGTAACTCGTGGAGGGACGTAGGTATAGGCCAAGAAGCAATAGCATCCAACTTCTTAGGATCAGCTTGAACCCTTTTTGCTGAAATAATGTGCCCCAAGTAATCAATCTGAGTAGCAGCAAAGATGCATTTAGAAACTTTAGCAAATAATTGATGGTGCCGCAGGGTGTCAAGGGTAATGGCCAAATGCTGCAAATGAGTCGGCCAATCCTTACTATAGACTAATATGTGTCATAAAAAAAAACCAAGATAAATTTATGAAGAAAAGCCTTAAATACAGAGTTCATGAGGCCTTGGAAAGTAGCAGGAGCGTTTGTTAACCTAAAAGGCATCACCAAAAATTCATATAAACCCTCATGAGTATGAAAAGCGGTCTTAATGATATCCTCCTCTTTCATTATAATCTGATGATATCTTGCACGTAGATCAAGTTTCGTAAAATAATGAGCACCAGTTAATTCATCCAAAAGTTCTTCAATGACAGGTATAGGAAACTTATTTTTGATAGTAGCTTCATTTAACTTCCGGTAATCAACACAAAATCTCCATGTTCCTTCTTTCTTCTGCACCAAAACCACTGGGGCTGCAAATGCACTACAACTTTCACGAATAATACCATTAGCCAACATTTGTTGAATCTGATTTTCAATTTCAGTCTTTTGGACAGGACTATATCGATAACGTTTACAACATATAGGCCGAGCATCAAGGAGAGGAATTGCATGATCAAATTTTCTTACTGGAGGTAGACCCATGGGTTCTGCAAAAACATCATCATATGTGTTGAGCAAAGTTTGCAACTCAGACTGTTGTCCCCCCAGTAGAGGCGTTGGTGAATTTAGATTAACTTGTAATTGTGAAGGAGCATGAAGTAAGTATAACTGATTAGCTATCAAAAGGTCTCTGAGAATTCTGACTTCCTCAGGAATTATAGAATTCCAAGCACCAAATCCGTTTAACTTAACCCATTTGCCCTTGTATTGAAACTCGAATGAATGTAGCTCCATATCTATCGTAAAATGTCCCAAGGTCTTAAGCCACTGCACTTCCAAAATAGCATCATATCCTCCTATTTTCATGACCAGAAAATCAGAAGTGAAAGTTACTCCTTCCATTTCCCACATGAGATCAGGACAACGTTTGGAGATGCAAACTTGGCAAGAATCTGCCACAGCCAACCGAAGAGCAGAGCAGTCTTGGATCTTCAGATTTAGGCATTTAACCATTGAAATATCAATGACATTGTGAGTACTCCCCGTGCCAATTAATATAATAATATGCTGATTCTTGATACGCCCCAGTATTTTCAAGGTAGCAGCCTGTTCACCCCCTTCAATAGCATTAATCGACCCATCAACTGCCACTTGAGTAGCACCGATGGCGTCCTCAAAATGTTTGTCGTCCTCTTGAATCACCAAGGCAAACACATGAGAATCCTAACAACGATGACCACTGGAATATTTCTCAGGGCACCAACAACATAGCCTTTCCGACGCCGTTCATCCATCTCTCGTTTGGATAAGTGCCTGGCGGGTTTTGATACATATGTGTTTGAGGACGACAAAGAGGGAAGCAGTGATGCACTAGACTTAGATGGAAGTTGGTCGGAAAGTTTTGGACCACCTGAAGGAAGCCCAAATGAAGAGCCCATTACTGTTGATGCTTTAGATCCAGATGCAGTGGACCAAGAAGATTGGTGTGATGCTATGCGATGAGTAGGAGCATGCTCATGGATAGCCTTAATTGTAGCCTCCTATAATCTCGCAGACCAGGATGCCTTGGCCAATGTAGAGGGAGCAAAATTAAGGACGAACTGCTGTATATTAGGTCACAGCCCACCGATAAAAAGATTTACAGCGACTACTTCAGGAATATCCACCTCCGAAAGTAGCTCATCGAATTTTTGTTCATAATCAGCAATGACACCGTCGGCCTGCTGGAGCTTTTTAAGAGCAATCAAAGGATGCTCATCATGGACATTAGCAAACTTATCTTCGAGATGCCTAAAATAATCTTCCCAACTGACTTCAAAAAATGACCGACGCCGCATAAAGGTCTGATGCCATCTCAAAGCATGTCCCTCCAAATGAATGCTCAAGATACGAATACGATGTTTAGGAGGAGTTCCATCAACTTCAAAAAACTGCCGACAACGATATGCCCACCCCCGAAAATCAGTACCATCAAATTGAGGAAAATCTACTCGACTCTGTTTAGTTTGAATAGAGTATGCAAAAGATGGATTGTTCAGTTCATGGAAGGACCCAAAAGTGGGAACCCGATTTGCGGAAGAAGAACCACCGTCAATTCCTCCATTACCACGGTTACCTGCAATAGGTTGTTTCCTAGTAGCAGCTCTATTTAACGTCAATTTCTCATTCAAATCTTTCATGAAGTCTTCAATGCGACCCACAGCTTGCTTCAATTCTAATATATCTTGTGTATGTTGATCCAGGCGATTATTCACAGAAGTTTGATGTATCTCCATTCGAATCTCCAATTCATTCATACGATCAGTGGACCGTGTATCCGGCAGTGCCATTGGCCAGATAGAGGGCTCTGATACCCTTGTTAGCAATGATAACCGAAAGGAAGTAGACAAGATAATTCATTCACAGGAATAACAGAATGGATGAGTACAGCCATATAATCCCTCTCTGGACACCTCATCCTCTCTTTCTTCTAACTAACTTCTATATTATTTACTATAAAGCCCTTTACAGCCCTTTACTAGATAATAACATATATCACAACAGCTCAAACTTAAACAAGTTTTCGTTTACAAGTTCAAATATTATATTGGAATTTCACAATCATTGTGAATTTGTATATCACAGATTCACACACATGATATAAGAGGCTGTTTAGTTTCAGTTAAAAGCCCTCAAAATTATGGTTGTAGTTAAAGCCTAACGTAAGTTTTGAAGGTACTAATTAAGGTGATAAACTATAGGGACCTGATTCTAAATTAAGGTAAACTATAAGGACTTACAAATTAATTTCCCAAAAATAATCATACGTCCTATAACAAAAATATGACTGTAATTAGAGATACTTCAGACTTTAAATTGGATTTTCAAAACATCAGCTAGCTTAAACAGCAGCATGCGTGGTTTTTTTTTTTCTTGCCGGTAAAGTGAAATTCAGGAGTTTATTATGGTCCGAGTCATGCTTTTGTTGGTTTTCCTCCTTCAACAACTAAAACCAGAAACTCCGTTAAGGTTCGAATTGAAGGGACAATAATTTTGCCAACCTCTATACAAGTTTAGACACAAATCCTACAGTTCAAACTTAAGTTTTCGTTTACAGAATTCAAATATGATATATGCATTTCATGATCATTGTTAATTTGTATACAAGAGGGTGTTTAATTAGTTTCACATTAAAACCAACAAAATTATGGTTTTGGTGAAAGCTGAATGGAAGCTTTGAATGCTAAACTAATTAACACGCAAGCAGATTTGAGCGTTGTTCTTCAGATGTGAGCACATTAGAGACCTCAACCCCGCCCTAAGTTGGTTTGATTTCAAATCCAGCAAAGAAGCGAAATATAAATGGGAAAATTGGGGATAAATCCCCATTTGAGAAATTAATTGGTGAATAGGACTTGAATTCATGAGATCCTTTAGGGTAAATAAGAAACAAATGAAATGACGAATTTGCCCTCCTAGCCCTACTTCGTGTCTCTCTTCACTTTAATTCGTAGCCTCCATCTCTCTCTTTCCAATGACGGCAAGCTACAACAATGGTAACGGATAGCAGTGATGACGAACTCTTCTGGCAACATCGTCTTCTTCATCTTTTAAACACTATTGACAAAAAATAAAAAGCAAAAATCAGTCACTATGAAATCAAAACTCAAATTATTTAAGCTAATACAACAAAACCAACCCATAGAGCTTCGAAGCCGTCAATGGCGGCCACTAAGACCAAATTCAAGTGGAAAATGGGAGATCAAATCACGCAGCAAGTGGAAAATTTCATATATTTGGAAGCAATTTTAGAAAAAAAAAAGTTCAAATTGTTGGAGATATTAATCATATAATTTAAGCTAGGTAATTTAAATAGATAAAGGCTACTGGAGTTATCTACAATAAAAAAATACTTAATAAGGTAAAATAAAAGTTTTATCGTATTACCGCTAGAAAATCATCAATATTTTATGACAATAAGTGTTAGGTTTTAAGGGGACAAAAAGAGTATAAAAATGAGATAATTGAGATGGATATGTGGTTATATAATAAAATATAATATTCGTAATGAACATATAAAGAGTTGAAGTGACATCTATTGAAAAGAAGATTATAGAGAATCATTTGAGATGATTTAGGCACATATAAAAAGGGCCATTAGATGCCTAGTGAAAGGGTGAGAGGAAAAAAAAAGAGAGCACTTGACGATATTATTAAACAGAATTTTATAGTCAATAATTTAACTAAAAATTTTATTTTTGATAAAATACAATGATATTTTGCAATCTATGTAGTTTATCTCATTTAATAGGACAAGATTTATTGTAATTGTCGTTGCTGCATGCATGCTGTGTGGAGTTGAAATACTAGGAATTAATCTGTAGTGCAAGGCTAAGGCCATTTTTGGTTCACAGCAAAAATAAATGGTTGTCCATAATGCGATCCTTCCCCTCGCAGATCCTTTTTTGTCATTCTCTTCCCTTCCTTGGACGGCAATACTCTAGCAACCACCTGCGTCATATATAAATATGTCTTTGTTTCTTGTTCTTTAACCACCTTCCTTTATTTATTCATTTCTTTTGTCATTCGGTTTTTCTAATTTGTAATTTAGAAACTTTTGGATTGAATATTTTTGCAAGTTCTTGTCTTTTTCTTAAATCATTGATTTTAATAGCATTACACAGGCATAGAACAAATAATTATTATTATAAAATATAATCAGAACAGATTTGTAAATTTAATAATTTATAATAATCAATTTAGCATCACATACATTATTATTCTTACACCAAAAGAAATAACGTAATTAAATATTCAATTTAACATTAAATACAGCATTGTTTTATTTATGGGAACTAGTTGCAAGCTGCCACGGTGCAGTTAATCTGTATGCATCAAAGGAGTAGCTGGCCTACATGATCTTCCATTGGCATTACTGTTAACGTTAACGTGAACGTTACCCAGTAGCAAATAAACTAATTCGTTACTATTTGGCCTTATTCTGGTTGACCAAACAACAACAATTTGCAATCATATTCTTGTTTCATCCTCAAGCTCTCATCTGCAACACCTTTCTCTTTAGTTCCAAATTCTCTTAATCTTCAAGTCAGAGCAACCTGTGCAGCAGCTAACTCAAAATCTCAAACATGGTTTCTTCTGTATCACTGATCATTACTCTCTTCAGCGCCTCCAGGTTCAGTCAGCTTCACTTTTATTAATCTTCTTTCTTAAAATCTCTGCTAATATGCTCCTCTTGTTCTTATAATCAATTCTCTAGTTTTGTCATCAAACCTGCTTCTGTGTGTGTAAGTTCATCATATATTAATAATCTTCCTCTTTACATCCTTTGCCTTCTTCCTTATTATCATCCAACTTATGAAAGAAGCTCCGCTTGTCAATGTGGATCTATAAGAATTTATATTCTTTTCATTTCAACATTTGAGTTAACTATTACTTGCTTTTGTTCGAAACCAAATTAATTGAAACCAAGTTGAAATTTGGCTTTAAAAATTCTTCAATTTATTTAACCGTTCGGTTTCTTTAACCATACTCCAGAGTCAAGCCTTTTAGTGGAAATAGAAGAGTTTGCACAGTTACTAAATTATCCTACCTCTATAAATGTGGAACATTTTAACTAGGTAATATTTGAACTTTAAAATGCTTTTGGTTGACTTGGTATGCTTCAATATATACTTGGATGCTTTGAGACAATCACCTCAATTACTGCAGTTATTTAAGCTATATTTTGCTTTCACTTCCAGTCAAAATTGTCAACGCTGACAAAAGATTAAATTCCAGCAGGTCCCCAAGGAAACACGTGATCTCAGTTGGGAGCTATCGTTTGGGAGAATCCCACTCACGTCCTCCACATTTGTTTAATAAAAATGTTTCATCTTGAAACCCCATGTATAAATTGGATATACTGTTTCATCAGTTCCACTGCAACTTATTGCCTGCGCCGCCTCTGCCTCCGCTATTCTCGTAACGATGCCACCTTCTCAGCGTTCAAGGACTGCATATCTCATGAGGTCTGTGGTGCATTTCTTCTCAAATCTCACTCCTTCAATCCTTTAATTCTTCGTTTCTCTATTTGCTTTGTGAGTTTGTAATGCGGGTATCACAGAGCCCCAGATTCTCTCTTACTGTGATCCTGTGCAGGAGCTCCTGTGGAGAGGATCCAAGTTATGGTTTCTCTTTGGTCTATTTTAATTTGTTCATATGTAACAGTATTAGAGACGATTAGAAAATCATGAGTCACTGAAATCCTTAACAAGAATAACAAATTTCAAAACATAAAAATTCGTTTTTTATTGGTTACTATTTATTTGGTAATTATATATCTAGATTTTTCAATAAATTTTAAAAATTAATAATTAATTCTAGAAAAGTCCTATCAAAGTGATTCAAGTTTCTATTTAAAAAAAAATCCTGATTTTCTGTCACAAATTTAGAAAATTTAAACCTTAGGATGTGCTTCAATTCCCTATCAAATTTCATGGTCAGGTACCCTCCTTTGCTCCTGTTTCTACTCAACCACAAGTTTAGTCATTAATGATGAAATTTTATCCTCCAACTTAATGTAAACATGCATACTAACCCGCTTACCATTCATATTTCAATGCCATTGTACTTTGGTTAGGTCACAAAATCTCATTTGCATAATACAAAACCATCAAAACAATTCACAGGCAACATTTACAAAAGTTTGGAGAATTAAACATAATTATACAAGTGTTCCTTCCATTCTACACGTCTTTACTGCCCTTGCTGTTGGAGGAGTTTGCACCTTAGTTTCATGATGATACAAAGGCACGAGATTTTAAAGAAATCCCAATACCAAAAATTCCAACTCTCATCTTGGAAATGCAGGGTCAATTAATCTCCAAGCAGTCCAAATTTTATGACTTTGGACTTATTTTAAACCATAGGATGTGTTTTAACTCCATACCAAATTGTGTGGTCAAATTCACTCATTTGCACTGTTTTTACTCAACCAAAAGATTGACCCTTAATGACGAAATTTAATACTCCATTTCTATATATAAACATGCGTATATTATTCAAATCATCAGCCCAAACTTATACATCTCTAGGCTGAGAATAAAGGAAAATGTTGTAGGTTTTGTTTTCCTTCCATGCAACACATAATTTCATATCTTTAGTCGTAACTCCTAAATTAAACCTTGTTTGATCATCAAATCAACCAACCCTCACATTTTTGGAAAGTTGGACAGCACCTGGTCACATCTTACTTTTATACATATATTAGAGCATTGAAGATCACAATTTGAAAGCCCCTTGAGTAATTGAAAACCCTTAAATAACAAAAAATTACCAAATATAAAAATTTCATTCTCAGGTTACTATTTATTTAATAATTCTAAAATTTTCTGTGCCAACTCTAAGAAATCATAACTTTTAGCTCTCACATTCAAATTTCATGATCTTGGGCTTATTTTTAAACCTTAGGATGTGCTTTAATTCCATACCAATTTCATGGTCATATTTATTCTTTTTCTCTATGTTTACTCCACCAAAAAATTGATCCTTAATTTTGAAATTTTATCCTCCATTTCCATATAACTGCGCGTACTAACACTTGAAACATTAACACCACCAAATTATCAGCCCAAACTTGTACATCTCCTCTTGGCTGAAAATAGGGAAAATGGTGAAAATGTTGTAGGTTTTGTTTTCCTTCCATACAACATATGACGCCCTAGCATTCTAAGAAAATTGGACAGCACCTCCAGTGTCATACCTTACGCTAGGGTTACTTAACAAAGTTGTTTAGCCATTTAAGAATTACTTGTGACCCAATAGATACCCCTTGAAGGACTAAGAAGTTCAAAACTTTTCTTAAAGCATGGGTACTGGAAAACAATGAATTTTCCTGAAACTATTAAAATTTATAACTAAATCAATTTAAGTCTAAAAATAATGGTTTGAAGCTATATTCTTAGCTCTGAAAAACTTATTTTTAAGAAAAAATATGATGATTCTTCCAAAACTTTGATTTTTCAAAACTGAACGGTAAAGTTTCTATTCTGGGAAACTTAGAAAATTCGTAACATTTAATGTACACATCTAAAAGTTATGATCTAGGACTTGTTTTAAAGCTTGGAAGGTGTGCTACATCTCTACCAAATTTGTTTGCTCGTCTTCCCTATCCACTCTCACTCTCAACATCGTAGTTCACAAGTAATATAATGACTAGAGAACTACCTACTTCATGCAATCTTTCTATGCTCAATGCATAGCAATTACTTTGGGCATTATAACCCTCTTGTCCCTCCTTACGGAATATTATTACATACCATAAGAGAAACTTACTTACACTTAATTAAATATATACAAACAGCCATCAAAATAAATCAGCAATTAGAGCAAACTATTAACAACCTCAGTACCTTCTTTAAGTCTTCACCTCAAAACTTCATACACTAATTCTTGCCCTAAGAAGTGTTTTGTCCTAGGTTTTTGCATGGAAGAAAGTGGTGAAATTCTAGGAAAACTCAGTATCAAACCACATATCATAGCAAAAAGCACAAGGCTATATAAAAGCATGCAAAATAAGGCATGTCATAGAACACCACCTTATAACTCCAATTAACTTGGTAATACACATGGCTATGGGAACAAGCTTGAGCATCATTCATACCAAATTTTGTGGTCATATTTTATCATTTACACTTATTGCCCCTTAATGATGGAATTTTATCCTCCATTTCCATATAGGCATGCATACTAATCCTTGCATCATTCATATAATTAATTCTAGAAAACTCATATAAGGTGTGTTTCACGTCTCTATTTAAAGATCTTTAGATCCTCTACAAGGGAAAATATAGTTCACTTCATTAAAACTGCAAGTTTTAGATTTTCTGTGCCAAATTTGAAAAATCATAACTTCTAGCTTACACGTCCAAATTTCATGATCTTGGTCTTATTTTAAATCATAGGATACGCTTTAACTGCATACCAAATATCATGTTCATATTTACTCATTTGCTCCAGCTCAACCAAAAGATGACCCATAATGATGAATTTTATCCACCACTTCCAAATGAGAGTGCATACTAACACTTAATCATTTCCAAATGTTCATATGTGTGTTGTTTCATATTTGAACAACGGCGTAGCACAATCCTAAGACATATGCACAACTCTTGCTATGTTATTATAGTTACAGTTTGTTGGACTTTGTAATATTTGCCTTTTCTTATGAGATCTTTGTTTGCATGTGGGATATTAACGAGAGTGCAGTTTGAGAGTAAGTGGGATGAAATTGTTACGAAAGCAATCAGAACGAATGAATAGGGCTATTGGCGAGTTTGACCCAAGCCCATGATACCATGTTGAGGCTCAGGGAATGAAGAGAAAACTAACATCTATTTCTTTTCTAAACCCATGTTATTGGAGATACTTATATTTTAGATACTGTTATACATTAAATACGGGTAACTCTCTCAATGAGAAGTTCACTTTATTGTGAGGTGGTCAGCGGCCTCACTTCTATAAGAAGAACACAATTTCAAATCTCAAAGTGAAAATCCATAATGTTATAATTCTCGGAAGAGCAGGGATACCTTTCACCAAATTAAAAAAAAAAAATGAAGCTTTACAGTTGTTGGGCTCTAGAATAAATATTTATATAGCCCACAAAAAATAGAAGAAAATATTAAACAAACAAGATTTACAACTAAAACGATTCAAACTAAAAGCTATAGCCTAATATCTCATGGGCCCAATTGACTATTATTATCTACGGTAAAGATGTTCTAATACCTCATGGGCCCATAATACAAATCCAACACATGATCTCATGTCTGTAGTAGATCCTAAAGTTTGTTTAATCATCAAATCGACCAACCTTCTCTTGTTTGAAAAATTGGATAGCACCTCCTTCCAAGTCTTACTTGAATACATATATAAGTGCAAATAGACAATTTGGAGACCGCTTGAATAATTAAGAACCTTAAAAGAATAAATAATACTGTAATATAAAAATTTGGCTATCAAGTTACTATTCATTTGCTAATGATAGAATTTTTAGTAAACTTTAAAAATTCATAATTATTTCTAGAAAAATCATGTCAAGGTGCTTTAAATCTCTATTTAAATCTCTTTAAATCCTCTTGAGGAAAGAATACAGTTATGTTCATTATCTTGACCAATATTACACAAAAGCCGTGGGAAAAATGCATTATTCATTTGATAAAACTCCAACTTCTAGATTTTTTGTGCAAACATTGAAAAATCATAACTTTTAATTAGCTCACACATCCAAATTTCATATCCAGGGCTTGTTTTAAACCTTAGGTTATGCTTTAACTCCCAAAGAGAATGTCATGGTCAGATTCATTCAGTTGCTCTGTTTTTATTAACCGGAAGATTGACCCTTAATTGATGCAATTTTGTTTCTTCCATTTCCATATATAAGCTTGCAGACTACCTCTTGTATCATTCACACATCATCAAATCATCGCAAATAACCAGCCCAAAATTATACATCTCCTCTTGGGTCAACATAGGGGCTGGAAAATAGGGGGGTGGGGGGGAATGCCATAATACAAAAAATTTGATTTAACTTTTAGCCATGGAAAATTCCTAGATTTTTATTGGAAAATTTGAAAAATCATAACTGGTAGCTCGCACATTGAAATGTCATGACCTAGGACTTAATTTGAAACTTAGGATGTGTTTGGCTCCATGCCCTTAATGATGAGATTTTATCCTCCATTCTATAAAGCATGCCTGCTATTCTTTTCATTGTTCACGTATCGTCTGCCTAAACTTCTACGTTTCCTCATGGATGAAAAATGGGGAAAACGCTGATGCTTTTCTTTTCCTTCCATACAACAGATGATTTCATATCTTTAGCAGTTCCTAAACCAATCAACCACCGTTACCCTTTTTAGAAAATTGGACAGCACCTCTTTCCATTTCACACTTAAATACATATATTAGAGTAACGAGACAATTTAAAAACCATTCTAAACAATAAATACAACCGTGATATAAAAACTTGATTCTTGGGTACTGTTCATTTGTTAATGATAGAATTTTCTATTAACCTTGGAAATTCATAATCATTTCTAGAAAAGCCATATAAAAATGGTACGAGACTATGTTTAAAACTCTTTAAATCCTCAAATGGGAAGAATATAGTTATGTTTGTTGTCTTGACTAATAGTACAACAAACGTTGTGGGAGAAGGCACTATTCAATTGGAAAAGCTGCACTTTTCAAATTATAAGAAAGACTGCAGTTTTCAGATTTTCTGTGCCAACTTTGAAAAATAATAACTTTTGACTCACATGTCTGAATTTTATATTCTAGGGTTTATTTTAAATCTTAGGATGTGCCTTAAGTCCATACAGAATTTCATGCTCAGATCCACACTTTTGCTCTATGTTTACTCAACCAAGAGATTGGTCCCTTCATGGTGGAATTTTATCCTCCGTTTCCATAGAAGCACAAATATAAACCATACTTTGAACTTTATCTTACTTTAAGCTTATCTTAACACCCATGCATTGAACTTGTTTTACATATCATTACATCCATTCATTAGTCTTTTACCAATATTATAACCCAATAAAGTCCCCTTGATCATGAATCTATGGCATGTTAGTGGTGGAAAATAGTATAATATTTACAAGCCTATAGTAAGTACTAATCTAGGCAGACTAAGTGAAAATTCCCTATATTTGAGAGTTGAGTGAGACACTTATACCTATGAGAGTATGTTATTTTCCCTTCCTCTAATCTTGCTATGTCTCTTATAACATCCTAATTTTTATCCTTATATTTAAGTAAAATTTAAAATATTATTTATCAATAACTTAAAAATATTATCTAATTAAATTATTATGCTTTAGTATTTTTATTATTTTTAATAAAATATGATATCTAAATTTTCTTAACTTAGGTTTTTATGATTTGATTGTTATTATTAATTAGGAAATTATTAAGATTTGAGTTCAAATTTAGATATGGATTTGAATTTAAATTATTATTATGGCTTTATAAATAGAGCTAATACCTTGAGTTATTTCTCATACTCGATTATTAAGGTGGCTCTTCTCTTTTTAATTATTTCTCTCATTCCCTTTCTTATACCCAAAGAAGGTAACCACTTTTTACTCATTGTGTGTGTTAATATGATGTTTGTGAGTGATTTGATATATATATATATATATATATATATATAAATCTATTGATATTGATATAATTATATTGAGAAAACTTGTTTTATTATTTTTATTGAAAATAGTCTTGTGGGATTTAAAGTTTAATTTATAAAGTTTGAGTTGAGATTATAAACTTGTTGTATGTTGATATTAGAATTTGAAGAAAGTTATTATCTGGAGAAAAAATCTTTTGTAATCTTTGTCAATCTATTGAGATTTTGATTAATATGATTACTTTGAGAATTATATATTGAGATTGGTGAAGAGATAGTTGTATTTTTACTACGTGATATAGCCTCTATTTGAGTTCAATGGTTGACTTTTGTCATACCAGTAAAGTCAACCAGTTTATTGAGGGACGTGCCCCACCTATTTATCAAGGGTTTGCGACACCCCGACCTGTTTATCGAGGGGAAATGAACTCATAATTTAGTCAGGTGGTCCGTGGATTTTGGTCTATCTATACCATTGGATCAGTTAGCTTTTAAGTGGTCAGTTACCACTAGCCCATAGGTTTGGTCAGCAAGAATAAGGCGATTCAGTTGGTTTGAGGGGAGAAACATGGATGGGTTATTCATTTGATTTTATTTCAATAATATATTATTTTGTATATATTATATTTTGTGAGGTCCTACTTGACACGTTATGAGCATATGTTAGTGTTAGGAAATAGGCGATCCACCCATAGTAGATCAGACCTGACTTGAGAAGCAAGGGGAGGGAACAGTTGTGTTTTTGAAATGAGGGAGTTAGATACGATTATCTAACTCCCCTTCCTGCAAAACTTGTAAATACACACAAAACAGAGCAACACGAGTGCGATGATTATTTTTCCTTCTAGTGCATATTCTCTGTAAGCAATAAGTGCAAAAAGGCTTTGTTATTTCCCTTCTCCTCTGTTTTATTGGCATTGCTTCTGGTGCACTGTCTGACGCTCTCCTATTTTCTCCTTTCGGTGTATTTACTATGTAAATGTGACTAGGAGCCTTCTGTAGTGCTCTAGTTTCGCGTGGGTATCCAGTGAGTTAAGCATAGGATTCTAGGTACGCCCAAAACTTTTAGTGGTATCAGAGCCACGTTATTTGCTTCTGCTGCTTCTCTATAATTTTTTGAATTTTTTGGTTATACACTATTCTATTGCATATATATGTCTTAAAATATTTATTTAATGATAATATGGATAGAACATGCATTTAAACCATAAAGAGAAGCATTTCCAATGTAAATTGAATTGAAAGTTTTTGTTTTTGAAATTGGGTTATTAGAAAATAGAGGATTCAGGCCTTGAAAATGATCTCATTGCATAGAACATGAAAAAACGATGGAAAATGACACCAAGAACGTCAAAATCGGACGTCAGACGGAGAAATTATGAGTGAAAAACGAGCCAGATCGTCGGACCCAACCCGTTTTCTAGTTGGGTCTGTGCAGACTCGGCTAGAGGTAGGGGATGATACTGTTCATCCCCAAAATGATGCCATTTTTTGTTCTTTAATAAAATAAAAAAGGATGCGACACTGTTCATCGGATTGGGCTGCGTCCAGCCCAATCCAAAAAAAAAACAATTGGGCTGAAAGAGACCCATTCCAAAAAAAAGTTATTTTTTTAATTAAGAAAAAAGAAAAAAAAAGAAGAAAAAGTTTTTTTTAATTTAAAAAAACAAATTGGGGAGGTACCAGCAATGACACGTGGCAGCACCAGACTGGCTCGTGTATTGCACGCGCCAACAACCGAGAGTGGGCTTCATTCAGTTTTTTATTTTTTCTGAATTTTTTCTTCTTAGGCTGCGTGAGGGAGCGTGGGACCTCCGATTGAGATGCGGTTTGTTCTTAAAAATCCCTAAAATCAAGATCTTTATTTTGGCATATAATTTGCCTAGTTTTAGGGGCAATTTTGGACCTATTTATGAATATTCAGTGTATTTTGGCATTTTTTAGTGTTTAAAAATTTCAAAAAATTATGATAATTAATATGTGTTATTATTTAGGTGAAAATGACTTCATCTAGCACTGAATCTCTGAGATATACTTTAAACGATGACATCTCATTATTGGATGAGGTTAATAACCTAAAGGAAAACCTTCAAGAGGATCCCAAGGGGAAACCTAAGGAGGATCCAGAACAAGATCTTGATGAACTTTCTGAAGAAGACCCAGAGGAGTTGACGGAGGAAGTTCCATAAGAGGAACCAGAATAAGATCTTCTTCAGAAAGTTTCAGAAAGATCTTGATGAACTTTCTGAAGAAGACCCAAAGGAGTTGATGGAGGAAGTTCCACAAGAGGAACCAGAAGAAAGAGATGATTCTGGACCGTGCTTAGAAATATTATTCCCCATCGAACCACTTCCTTTACAACATTTAATGGTGTCTTCAGATTTAAACTCCAAGATAGTGCCTACTCTTAACAGTGAATCTCAAGTTGAGGATGGAGAAGAAGTGAACCAACCTCTTACCCCTACTTTGGCCATGAACATAGCTGAAAGAGATGCAGCTAGATTAACAAACATAAAAAGTGTTAATGGCATGATTGGTAAATACATTGAAGGCATAACAGATAATAAGCATATTGAATTCTACTTGAAAGTCATAATGGAATATATAAGAGCAACAAGAGTTAGAGGCAAGCCTAAAACAGGACACATGAGCAAAACATATTGGCTTAGAACAATAAGATTTGTATCTAACCTTATAAAGCTGCCTCATGAGCTTAAAAAGTTAAGAAAAATGATGTTAGAATATTGTAAAGCTCATATCAAATGATGTATGCTTATACTTTGATTTCCATTGCTTTAGTTTGTTAAAGACATGCTTTATTACTCTTTCTTTGTAAAGACTTATCATTATTACATGCCTTGTATTCAAGAGAAACATGTTTCATTTCATTTCTTTATCTTAGTTATGATTCATGTATACCTTTTATAAGTGGGAGTTTTTTTTAGATGATGAGTATTCTAGAAAGCAATATTTGATGAGAATAATACTTATATTAATTTTGATAAAGAATGATGACGTTGTCAGTGCTTGTGTGATGCGAGGTACAAACGTATTCTCCTGATCATAGGTCTAGTGATATTATTATTTTCTGATCAAAAATAGTAGAAGTACGTGACATTGTATACTTTACATGTGCTATATATATGTAAATTCACTTAAATATTTTATGGTTCAATAAATTAATGTGGGAAAGGTTTGTCACAGAACCGATATTGAATAATGGCATCAAAGAATATTATTGCTGAATTGAACAAGGGGAAAAACTCAACGGGGACAACTAGGATATTTGGCACCAAAAGGTCCAATACATTCTAGAAGAACAGGATGCTATTGAGCCATTAACAATGGCTATGGTAGAGCCTAAGGATGAAAATACGGCCAAGCATAGGAGAGACTAGGAAGCCTACCTATCCTGGAAAAAGAAGAATATCATCGCAAGAATCACCCTGCTAAGTGCAATGGCTGATGATTTAATGTGTGAGTTTGAGACACACAGAACGACATAGGCAATGTGGATTGTCTTAAAGGATACATTTGGGAGAGTATCCACGACTAAGCTTAGAAGGTTGAAGATCAAAATCGGTACCTTTAAGCTAAAACCAAATAATCCTATAAGGCAACATCTACGAGATATGTCTACAATGATCCGTAAACTGAAGGAAGCCAGACATAATCTATTTGATGAACAAGTGGAGACTATCATCAGGTCACTCCCTGCCAGTTAGCAAAGTTAATCTGACTCATAATGAAAATATCATTACTTTTAATGATGTAGCTAAGCATTTGGTGCTAGAGGATGAACGTCTTGAGGCTTATAAGGCCACTGGACAAGCCTATTTGATCGAAGGTGTTGGTCCTTCCTAATCAAAGCCTGAATCCAAAAAGGGCAAGAAATTTCAAAAAAAATAGGAAGAAAGGCGGTCCTCCACCTAAGAAGGACAAGCAACAGTACAAGAAGAAGGGAAAGAAAGGGGCAAGAAAAAGCTAGACCTAAAGAAGGTCAAATGCTTGGCCTGCCAAAATATGGGACATTTCACATGTAACTGTTCTAAATAGGCCGAGAGCAGAAAGGTAACAGTGAATTATATGAATTCACATGTCTCATTTATTTCTAGCACTGTTTTGTGACAGAACCTATTTCTTTTTCTTGGATTATTGATTCAGGCTCCACAGACCACGTAAGTCGAGATCGAGGATCTTTCGTGGAATACTGTCGGTTGCCATTTTAAAGCAAGTGGCTTTTCGTTGGCAATAATACAAGGATCGAGGTTCAAGGCATTGGCACTTGTAAACTTGTTTTGCATGGTGGAAAGGCCTTGATGCTGCATGATGTGCTTCATACTCCTGACATCCGACGGAATTTAATTTCTATAATTTGCTTACTAGACTTTGGATTAAATGTAAATTTTCATGGTAAAGTTGCAGACATATGTAGTAACTCAATATTCTATGGTTCAACTTTTCGTTTTCAAAAGTTCTTTAGTTTGGATCTTGCTAGTGGTTTTAATGTTCATGATTGCTTTGCTATTACTTCTAATAATCCTGATATGAATATTTGGCATGCTAGATTAGGACATATTAATCAAAATAGAATGATTAAACTGCCTAAAGAAGGCTTCTTGGGGGTGATCCCTAGCATGGATATATCATTATGCGAAAACTGTCTAGCTGGTAAGGCTACCAGGAAACCATTCGATGAGGGAATACGAGCCAAAAACCCATTATAATTAATCCATTATGATATTTATGGTCCAATAAGTGTGAGGGCAAGGCACGGAGCTTGGTATTTCATTACCTTTATTGATAATTTTTCACGATATTGTCATGTCTATTTGATTTCACATAAGTCTGAAGCACTAGAATGCTTTAGACGATACATGAATAAAGTAGAGAATCAAATGAACAATAGAATCAAGGCATTACGCACTAATTGAGGTCGTGAATACCTTTCAAAACAATTCAAATAGCTTTGTGAAGAAAAAGGGATTATTAGGCAACTAACTATCCCTAGCACACCTCAATAGAATGGGGTCACCGAAAGAAGAAACATAACTCTTCAAGATATGGTTAGGTCTATGATGGTCCAGGCAAACCTTCCAATTTCACATTGGGGTTATGCTTTATTGACGGCAACCTTCATACTTAACCATGTGCCCTCAAAATCAGTCATTTCTACACCCTGAGTTATGGACTAAATGTTAACCAGATCTAAGTATCCTTAGACCTTGGGGCTTAGCGGCAGACATCCATGACAATTCTCATAGACATGGGAAACTGGGTCCTAGAGGGAAAAAATGTATTTTTATAAGGTACTCTGAACTCTCAAAAGGATATGTATTCATAAGTGAAATTGAAGATGGAATAGTGACAGAAACAAAATCAAGAGATGCTATATTTATTGAAACAGAGTTTCCCAGTAGGGGAGATATTGACCGCACTGTATCTCTTTATGAGACTTAGGAATAGGACAGTGCTAAACAAATTAACAGACCAGAATCGTCTAGGTATGTCAATCTGAGTGGGAGCCAAGAACGGTCAACACAAAGACTGAGACAAATGAGAAAAGATAAGCAAGTTGCTCCTACCAGAAAGAGTAACAGGGAAAGTGTTCCAAAGAGATGCTTCCAAATAGAAGGCAAAGCACTCTTAGTTACTCTAGAAGGGGATGATGAACCCCACACTGTTCATGAGGCCTAAGTAGATCCTGCAAAGGAGGAATGGAAGAAAGCAATGAAAGAGGAAATGGACTCAATGATAAAAAACTAAGTTTGGCAATTGGTTGATATGCCAAAAGGGCATAAAGCCATTGGAAACAAGTGGGTTCTTAAAATCAAGAGAAGGGTGGATGGATCAATTGACAAATTCAAAGATCGATTGGTTACAAAGGGATATACACAACAGGAAGGTATAGATTATGAGGATACTTTTTCACCTGTTATGCGCTTCAATTCAATAAGACTTAATCTGGCAATAGTAAATAGTTTAAACTTAGAGTTACATCAGATGGATGTAAAAACTGTATTCCTGAATAGTGATCTGGATGAAGAAAAATCTATATAGAACAACCAATAGGTTTCATTGAAAAAGGGTTTGAACACAAGAAGTGTAAACTCAAAAGATCCATTTATTGATTAAAACAGTCATCCAGACAGTGGTACTTGAGGTTTCACAAGGCAATTACCCTATATAACTTCCATATGATAGAGGAAGACTACTGTGTCTACGTTAAGTGGTTTAAGGGTAACTTTATGATATTATTCTTATACGTAGATGATATACTCTTACCCAGAAATAGTCTTGACTCTGTGATAACCATTAAAGAATGACTTTCATCAAATTTTGATATGAAAGACATGGGTGAAGCAGAATATATACTTGGAGTCAAGATTTAAAGGAATCGTTCCAAGAGAATCCTCGCTCTTTCACAAGAGAATTATATCAATAAAATACTTGAGCGATTCAATATGAGTAAATGCAAACCCATGGATATCCCTGTGGCCACTAGAGTGGCCTTGAGTTCTGACATGTGTCCCAAAACTGAATTAGATAAAAAGCAAATGGAAAGAGTTCTATATGACAATGTCGTTGGTAGAGTGATATATGTAATGATGTGTACAAGACCAGATATTTGTTATGCTGTAGGGCGGGTTTGGTTAGCAGATTCCAGTCCTACCCTAGTGAGAAACATTAGAAAGCAGTGAAAAGGATCTTGAGATACTTAAAGGGAACAACTGACTATGCGTTGTGTTATCAAGGAAATAATCTGCACCTAATTGGATATTCCGAAGTTGATGTAGGCGGTGATAAAGAAGAATGAAGATCAACTTTTGGATACACCTTCTTGCTTAACAACGGCGCCATATGTTAGAGTAGCAAGAAGCAGCATCGCTTTACACTCTATGGAAGTTGAGTTTGTGGCATACACTGCAGCAGCGCAAGAGGTTATTTGGTTGAAGAGATTTATCGAGCACCTAGGATTTGGGAATGAGAGTACCAATCTGGTGTTGATACACTGTGACAATACTGCAGCTATAGCCTACACAAAAGACCCTAAGTATCATAGCAAGACTAAACACATTGATATAAAGTATAACTTTGTGAGGGATTATATAGCACAGAAAATTGTAACTGTACAATACATTTCAACCAAATATATGGTTGTAGATCCCCTGACCAAGCTAATAGGCAAAGAAACATTTGAGAAACATGTAAAAGTCATTAACATGTTAAAAATGTAAAGTTGCAGACTATATGTAATACTTTTTGTTTTTTTATCAATAATATCATGCCATTAATAATTACATATATGTCTGGCTAAAATTATACAATATCTAGTATGTCGTACAGGTTGAAAAGGGTAGCTCTCATACACGAGCAATCGCCTTTGATGCTATAGAAGCGTTCAAAGATGAGAGATGTGTTCACCAATAAAGCAGCAAGAGTGCTGATATGGTAGAGAAGAAATACAATAAGTGTCGCCTTGGCTTAAAAGTGCAGTGAGTCTAGATGAGATCCATGAGTAAGGGTATGGATCAAACAATGGATACCCATATCCATAAAACCTGTTGCCAGATAACAAATTCTTCAAAATTGACGTCATGCTATGTGAATAGAATTGAAGAGTTTGGGTTTAGACACTATGAGTGTCTAGACTTAAGTCTATACGATGTGATTGATATAATCAAAATGACATATGCTCTTTAAGGATAAGAGGAACACTGTAACATGTGATTCATACCACATGTGCTAAAGAACCACAAATGGAAAGCAAGTGAATCAAACCCTGCTTCATTGTTGTGTGAGTTCCAAAAAGGTATAATCCTTTCATTGATGTCCTTTGACTTTGACAATATTATAGAGGTATGATTCAGCGATTGCTACTTTGGTATGTCCTATGGTCAAAATATATATGAACCAAAGGTATTATGCTAGGAAAACAGTTGATTCATATCAAAATAATATATGGGCGAAAGAAAGATTGCTAGAATATACACGTCCATGCTAGTGTCTATGACTAGTCCCTTGTGATATTATTTTGTTAATTTCATAAGTGTGGATACTATGTATAAATAGAGGCTATCTGAGTTATATACTGACTCAAGAGGGATTAGATTAGCCATAAGAAAGTTGTATATGGGCAAATCTAGGACATGCAAGGCACCATAACTTATTTGATCAAGCTGCACTAAAGGGTTGCTTTATGCTAGTCTCTGAAAAGGGGATTTCTAGTACAAACGCCTGAAAGAAGACGTCATGCATACGCGGTCACGGTAAAGCACCTAGTATGAAAGAAGGAAGAAAATAATATTGGAGCCATAATAACTAATCCACCATGTGTGAGTGGGAGATGTTAGAAAATGGGCGATCCATCCATGATAGATCAGACCCGACTTGAGAAGCAAGGGGAGGGAACAGTTGCGTTTTTGAAATGAGGGAGTTAGATATGTTTATCTAACTCCCCTTCCCACAAAACTTATAAATACACACAGAAGCAACACGAGTACGATGATTATTTTTCCTTCCAGTGCATATTCTCTATAAGCAAGAAGTGCAAAAAGGCTCTGTTATTTCCCTGCTCCTCTGTTTCATTGGCATTGCTTCCGATGCACTGTCCGACGCTCTCCTATTTTCTTCTTTCAGTCCATTTGTTGTGTAAACATGACTGGGAGCCTTCTGTAGTGCTCTAGTTTCGTGTGGGTATCCAGTGAGTCAAGCAAAGGATTCCAGGTACATCCAAAACCTTCAGTTAGTATGAAAAATGAGTAGGATTGATGGTTACTGAGATGTTTGTCTAACCCTATCTTGATTAATATTTTTTAGGGTATATTCTCATCTTAATACCGTAAGAAAAAGCTTTAAAGGCTTGAGTAGATCTATATTAATTGCATAGCCTTCTCCTTTGAAGGTATGTGTAGAATATTTGTATATTGCCATAATAAGTTTTATTTTGCATACTCCTTTAGGATAAATAAGAAACACATGAAATGATGAATTTTCCCTCCTAACCCTACTTCGTGTCTCTCTTCACTTTAATTCGTAGCATCCATCTCTCTCTTTCCAATGACGGCAAGCTACAACAATGGTAAAGGATAGCAGTGGTGACGAAGTCTTTTGGCAACATCGTCGTCTTCATCTTTTAAACACCATTGACAAAAAATCAAAAACAAAAATCAGTCACTATGAAATCAAAACTCAAATTATTTAAGCCAATACAACAAAACCAACCCATAGAGCTTCGAAGCCGTCAATGGCGGCCACTAAGACCAAATTCAAGAATAGAAAATTGAAAGAAGAAGAAGAGTAATCATTAACAGAACAAATTGAATAAAATCACATAAAAAATCTCCAAGGTGGAGGAAGAATGATTTCAGATCTGTAAGTAGATATGCCAAAGGAGGGAGAACGATTCTAGATATGAAATTCTAGAGGTTGCAAATTTAGCCGCCATGGCCATCGTGTTTTACAAGTGGATGTTAGAGGAGGGAGAATAATTATAGATCTACCAAAATCAGATTTCCCACACTTCAAGTACTTACTGATACCAACAATCTTCTAAACTCCATCGACTCCAACTTTGACGCCTCTGAGGGCTACACGGTGTCGAACTTGACAATAGCAGCGATGACATTGTGGGTTCGAGCAACTCCGACTCCAACCTACACATAGATGGGAAACTTCTTGTGGGACCTGTGATAAGGCTGACAAATCTTAGAAAGAGAATATAGATGATGAGGATAATTAGGTCTTTCTCTTATTATAATTATTTACACCCCAAAGACTTAAATATTTCAGGTCACATTCCTCAATTAATTACTCAAATAGGGATTTATCCCCAATTTTCCGAATATAAATATAAAGTAATCACCTTCTAATTCAAACCAAGCAATTGAATACAATAAAATAATTTATGTAAAACTTTGAGTCAAAATAACAACGTTTAACTATTTTTCCTTTGAATTCACCGGAAAATATGTCCTTGTTTTTCAAAAATTAGCTTTAATATTATTTACTTCATTTTTCCGGAACTATACCTCTTCATCAACCTTTTAAATTCCCAATAAAATAACAATATATAATTTTAATAATTGTGTTTTCATTTATCTCCTTAAAATTTCACTTGAAAGTTGACGCTTTTGGCCAAATTAAGTCTCTTTGAGACATATTCACTTCAAATGATTACTCTGTCCCTAAAAATATATCTTGCAAACATTTTTTATGTATTACAATTTTGATAAAAGACAAGTTAAAAGATATTTAGGGGTTAAAATGGGAGATCAAATCATGCCGCAAGTGTAAAATTTCATATATTTGGAAGCAATTTTAGAGAAAAAAAAGTTGAAATTGTTGGAGATATTAATCATAGAATTTAAGCTAGGTAGTTTAAATGAATAAAGGCTACTGGATTTATCTACAAAAAAAAATACCTAATACGGTAAAATAAAAGTTCTACCGTACTACTGCTATAAAATCATCAATATTTTATAGACGTGTTAGGTTTTAAAGGGACAAAAAGAGCATAAAATTAAGCTAATTGAGATGAGGATGTTGAGATGGATATATGGTTATACAATAAAAGATAATATCCGTAAAGAACATATACGATGAATAGTTGAAGTGACATCTATTGAAAAGAATATTGTAGAAAATCGTTTGACATAATTTAGGCACATATAAAGAAGGCCATTAGATACATTAGTAAAAGGGTGAGAGGAAGACCAAAGAGAATACTTGACAATATTACTAAATGGGATCTCATAGTCAATAACTAACCAAAAATTTTATTTTTGATAAAATACAATAATATTGTGCAATTTATGTAACTTATCTCATTTAATAGGACAAGATTTATTGTAGTTGTCGTTGTTGCATGCATGCTGTGTGGAGTTGAAATACTAGGAGTTAATCTGTAGTGCAAGGCTAAGGCCATTTTTGGTTCACAGGAAAAATAAATGGTTATTTCCATAATGCGATCCTTCCCCTCGCAGATCCTATTTCGCCATTCTCTCCCCTTCCTTGGACGGCAATACTCTAGCAACCACCTTCGTCATATATAAATATTGCTTTGTTTCTTGTTCTTTAACCACCTTGTTTTATTTATTCATTTCTTTTGTGATTCGTTTTTTATAATTTGTAATTTAGAAACTTTAGGATTGAATATTTTTGCAAGTTCTTATCTTTTTCTTAAATCATTGATTTTAATTTCATAACACGGGCATAGAAACAATAATTATTATTATAAAATATAATCAGAACATATTTGTAAATTTAATAATTTATAATGATCAATTTAGCATCACATACATGATTATTCTTACACTAAAAGAAATAACGTAATTAAATGTTCAATTTAACATTAAGTACAGTATTGTTTTATTTATGGGAACTAGTTGCAAGCTGCCACGGTGCAGTTAATCTGTATGCATCAAAGGAGTAGCTTGCCTACATGATCTTCCATTGGCATTACTGTTAACGTTAACGTGAACGTTACCCAGTAGCAAATAAACTAATTCGTTACTATTTGGCCTTATTCTCGTTGACCAAACAACAACAATTTGCAATCATATTCTCGTTTCATCCTCAAGCTCTCATCTGCAACACCTTTCTCTTTAGTTCCAAATTCTCTCTTAATCTTCAGGTCAGAGCAACCTGTGCAGCAGCTAACTCAAAATCTCAAACATGGCTTCTTCTGTATCACTGATCATTACTCTCTTCAGCGCCTCCAGGTTCACTCAGCTTCACTTTTATTAATCTTCTTTCTTAAAATCTCTGCTAATATGATCCTCTTGTTCTTATAATTAATCAATTCTCTACTTTTGTCATCAAACCTGTTTCTGTGTGTGTAAGTTCATCTTATATTAATAATCTTCTTCCTCTTTACATCCTTCGCCTTCTTCCTTGATATCATCCAACTTATGAAAGAAGCCCGCTTGTCAATGTGGATCTATAAGAATTTCTATTCTTTTCATTTCAACGTTTGAGTTAATTATTACTTGCTTTTGTTGGAAACCAAATTAATTGAAACCAAGTTGAAATTTGGCTTTAAAAATTCTTCAATTTATTTAACCGTTCGGTTTCTTTAACCATGCTCCCAAGTCAAGCCTTTTAGTTGAATAGAAAAGTTTGCACAGTTACTAAATTATCCTACCTCTATAAATGTGGAACATTTTAACTAAGTAATATTTGAAAGTTAAAATGCTTTTGGTTGTCTTGGTATGCTTCAATATGTACTTGTATGCTTTGAGACAATCACCTCAATTTACTGCAGTTATTTAAGCTATATTTGGCATTGACTTCCAGTCAAAATTGTCAACGCTGACAAAAGATCAATTTGCAGCAGGTCCCCAAGAAAACACTTAATCTCAGTTGGGAGCTATCGTTTGGTAGAATCCCACGCACGTCCTCCACATTTGTTTAATAAAACTGTTTCATCTTGAAACCCCATGTATAAATTCGATATACTGTTTCATCAGTTCCACTGCAACTTATTGCCTGCGCCGCCTCTGCCGCCGCTATTCTCGTAACGATGCCACCTTCTCAGCGTTCAAGGACTGCACACCTCACAAGGTCTGTGGTGCATTTCTTCTTAAATCTCACTCCTCCTTCAATCTTTTAATTCTTTGTTTCTCCATTTGCTTTGTGAATTTGTAATGCGGGTATCACAGAGACCCGGGTTCTCTCCTACTGTGATCCTGTGCAGGAGCTCCTGTGGAGAGGATCCAAGTTATGGTTGTTTCCCTTTGGTCTATTTTATTCATATATAACAGTATTAGAGACGATTAGAAAATCATATGAGTCTCTGAAATCCTTAACAAGAATAAAAGATTTCAGAACATAAAAATTCGATTTTTATTATTTACTATTTATTTGGTAACTAAGTTTCTAGATTTTTCAATAAATTTTGGAGATTAATAATTAATTCTAGAAAAAACATATCAAAGTGGTTCAAGTTTCTATTTAAAAAAGTTTCCTGATTTTCTGTCACAATTTTAGAAAATTTAAACCTTAGGATGTGCTTCAATTCCCTATCAAATTTCACGGTCACGTACCCTCCTTTGCTCCTGTTTTTACTCAACCGCAAGTTTGGGCCTTAATGATGAAATTTTATCCTCCAACTTAATGTAAACATGAATACTAGCCCTCTTACCATTCATATTTCAATGCATTTGCATAATACAAAACCACCAAAACAATTCACAGGCAATATTTACAAAAGTTTGGAGAATTAAACATTGCAATACAATTGTTCCTTCAATTCTACAACTCTTTACTACCTTGCTGTTGGATGAGTTTGCACCTTAGTTTCATGATGATACAAAGGAATGAGAGTTTAAAGAAATCCCAATACCAAAAATTCCAACTATCACCTGGGAAATGCAGGGTCAATTAATCTCCAAGCAGTCCAAATTTTATGACTTGGGACTTATTTTAAACCATAGGATGTGTTTTAACTCCATACCAAATTTTGTGGTCAGATTCACTCATTTGTTCTGTTTTTACTCAACCAAAAGATTGGCCCTTAATGAGAAAATTTTATACTCCATTTCTATATATAAACATGCATATATTATTCAAATCATCAGCCCAAACTTATATATCTCCTCTAGGCTGAAAATAGAGGAAAATGTTTTAGGTTTTGTTTTCCTTCCATGCAACACATAATTTCATATCTTTAGTAGTAACCCCTAAATTAAACCTTGTTTGATCATCAAATCAACCAACCATCACATTTTTGGAAAGTTGGACAGCACCTGGTCACATCTTACTTTTATACATATATTAGAGAATTGGAGATCACAATTTGAAGTGATTGAAAACCCTTAAAGAATAAAAAATTATCATAAATAAAAATTTCATTCTCAGGTTACTATTTATTTAATAATTCTAAAATTTTCTGTGCAAACTCTAAGAAATCATAACTTTTAGCTCTCACATTCAAATTTCATGATCTTGGGCTTATTTTTAAACCTTAGGATGTGCTTTAATTCCATACCAACTTCATGGTCATATTTATTCTTTTTCTCTATGTTTACTCCACCAAAAAATTGATCCTTAATTTTGGAATTTTATCCTCCATTTCCATATAACCCCGCGTACTAACACTTGAAACATTCACACCACCAAATTATCACCCCAAACTTGTACATCTCCTCTTGGCTGAAAATAGGGAAAATGGTGAAAATGTTGTAGGTTTTGTTTTCCTTCCATACAACACATGAAGCCCTAGCATTCTAAGAAAATTGGACAGCACCTCCAGTGTCAGACCTTACGAAAGGGTTACTTAACAAGGTTGTTTAGCCATTTAAGAATTACTTGTGACACAATAGATACCCGTTGAAGGACTAAGAAGTTAAAAACTTTTCTTAAAGCATGGGTACTGGAAAACAAGGACTTTTCCTGAAACTATTAAAATTTATATCTAAATCAATTTAAGTCTAAAATTAATGGTTTAAAGCAATATTCTTAGCTCTTAAAAACACTTATTTTTAAGAAAAAATATGATGATTCTTCCATAACTTTGATTTTTCAAAACTGAACGGTAAAGTTTCTATTCTGGGAAACATAGAAAAATCGTAACATTTAATGAGCCACATCTAAAAGTTATGATCTAGGACTTGTTTTAAAGCTTGGTTGCCACATCTCTACCAAATTTCTTTGCTCGTCTTCCCTATCAACTCTAACTCTCAACATCGTAGTTCACAAGTAATATAATAACTAGAGAACTACCTACTTCATGCAATCTTTCTAGGCTCAATACATAGCAATTACTTTGGGCCTTATAACCCTTGTCCCTCTTTATGGAGTATTATTACAGACCATAAGACAAATTTACTTACACTTAATTAAATATATACAAACAGCCATCAAAATAAATCAGCAATTAGAGCAAACTATTAATAACCTCAGTACCTTCTTTAAGTCTTCACCTTAAAACTTCATACACTAATTCTTGCCCTAAGAAGTGTTTTCTCCTAGGTTTTTACATGGAAGAAAGTGGTGAGATTCTAGGAAAACTCAGTAACAAACCACATATCATAGCAACAAGCACAAGGCTATATAAAAGTATGCAAAATAAGCATGTCATAGAACACCACCTTATAACTCCAATTAACTTGGTAATAGACATGGCTAAGGGAACAAGCTTGAGCATCATTCATACCATCAACTCCATACCAAATTTTGTGGTCATAACCTATCATTTACTCTTTTGCCCCTTGATGATGGAATTTTATCCTCCATTTCCATATAGGCATGCATACTAATCCTTGCATCATTCATATAATTAATTCTAGAAAACTCATATAAGGTATGTATCAAGTCTCTATTTAAAGATCTTTAGATCCTCCACAAGGGAGAATATAGTTCACTTCATTAAAACAGTAAGTTTTAGATTTTCTGTGCCAAAATTGAAAAATCATAACTTTAAGCTAACACATCAAAATTTCATGATCTTGGTCTTATTTTAAATAATAGGATATGCTTTAACTGCATACCAAATATCATGTTCATATTTACTCATTTGCTCCAGGTATACTCAACCAAAAGATGACCCATAATGATGAATTTTATCCACCACTTCCAAATGAGAGTGCATACTAACCCTTAATCATTTACATCATATGAAGGGGTTTCTTTTCCCAATGAGCATGGATACTAATCCTTGCATTATTCACATAATCAAATCATTAGCCCAAACATATACATCTCTTTGCTGAAAAGAGGGAGAATGGGGAAAAAATGCCATAATATAAAAAAATTGATTTTCGCGTTTCATTTCATTTTGTAAATCTAAAATATTTAGTGAACTTCACTCATTAAATAATTAATTCTACAAAACATCATATCAAGTGTCACGTCCCAAAATTTGGACCATGACCGGCACAGAATATGTATAGTTTCATATTCCGAAAGCCTAAAATTTTAAATAAAACGTTTTGAAATAAGAACCATAATAAATTATATCTCATAATCAACAGAATCTTTTTTTTTTCAATGACTATGTGGAGCATTTACCTTCTTTTCAGAATCATACAAACGCTTTCTAAATAATAATTTCATCAAAAGTGGTTTTGTAAAACAAATGACGCTTCGGATTGGCAACGAGGCTCTTCACTGCTCAGCGGGAAGGTTAGGGTCACCTGCACTATCTGAGACCAAATAATCTACTCGTGAATAACGTCCCAAAACATGATTAAAAGAATGCGTAAGTCATCAATTCATAAACATGCTAAAAATGTATTTCATAATATTTCTTAATTTGATGCAAACATTTTCGTAAATATCTGTACTTCAGGGGAAACCACAATCTGCAGTAACCATTTCAAATCAATCTGAAATAACTATTTCAAAACTATTGTTGTAAAACAATCCTTTCAAGACCATGATCTTTCTGTAGGACTTCAACAGAATAAAAACAGACGTGGACACACAGTCCACGAGGGTAACTAACCATTCTGGTGGCTCGAAGCCACAAACTGTCGCGAGAATGAATCCCACGAAATAATTCTGGTGGCTCAAGGCCACAATCTGTCGCGAGAATAAATCCCACAAAATAATTCTGGTGGCTATGCCACAAACTGTCGCGAGAGTAAATCCCACGAAATAATTCTGGTGGCCATGCCACAAACTGTCGAGCTCGAGTACCAAGGTGCACCAAGGACTAACAGTACTGCTGTTAGCAACCAGCGTTCTGTATTCCGTCCTAAAACATTTTCATCATGTGTGGGGTCCTTTTTACGTGTAATTATCTCAATCGTTTCAAATACCATAATCATTGATAAAGCCACTTTGAATTTCAAAAACCCCAGCATGAACATTCAAAATCAAGTTACTGTAAAAACATATGCAATTCACATAGGAATATTTCATGAATAATATCAGTTCACTATCAAATCTTTTTCTAAAGCCTCTTTATCCATTTTCATGCATAATTGTAATCTTTTGTGAATCAATCGAAAGAAAATTATTTCTAACGATTTAAACCATGCTTTCGTAAAATTTGCTTTTTGAAATCCATATTTGAAATTCATCATTTGGAATAACAATGCATTTAAAAATGTAAATTTGTAGGGAACGTTATTCACTCACCTGTGATAATCCAATTTATCTTACTATTGCTCTCCGCTTCAGAATATCAGCTTTCCTTTATTTCCCTAAGTTTTCCCTAAATAAAACATTCCATCAGGAATCACAAATAATCATTTTAAATCCCAAATGCTATTTATTTACTCAAAATCCAAAATCATAACCTTTTAATTTTTGCAAGTTCTTAATCTTATGACAATAATCAATTTCTAGAAACCTCTATCAATACATAATCTTTATTTAACTCCACATCCTTATTTCCATAACTGATCTAAACTGAATCCATTTTCCCACATTATGAAAACATATCATCATTCTCCCATATCCTTTAATTCCAACCATCAATTTCCATTTACCTCTAGATTAATTCTTCTTACCAGATCATCTTTACCAACATATACACACACATACCATGCATAACAGTAGCAACCAACTTCCTACTAACATACTTCTGTTTCCACATTTTTCTTCTTTCCAACAGCCACAACCACACACATATATATACACACATGCTTCCTAGAACAGCAACATGTATATGCATCGAGACAGCAAGTCAAATCAATTCATTTATAGGCATATATATTCATATATTGTCTGACCATCTCCCCTAGGATTCCACACACGCATGCAGCGACACATTCACATAAATAATATGCTCCAGTTCACTTTCCTCCTCCTCTTCCTTCTGTTTTCTCACCCCAAAGATAGCAACTCACATGTATATAAATACTTCTTTTAATTTAGAACAGCATCGCTCACACATTCTTATTCAGTTTTAACAGCAGCCCACACTCATAGACCCTTAACATACATGGATTGAAAAAGAGATAAATAAATTCTGAGAAGAGGTGCCACGAAGTTTACACACCCACTTAGCAATTCACGGAGCCTAGCAGGAAGGAGATGGAAAAACTTAGATTTACTACAGTAACATGGAGACTCTTGACAGAGGCAAATGGCACCACCACTGACAGAGAACTGCTAGCATCGCAGTTTACAGCAACAAAGAAAGACAGAAACAGATACATACTTACAGATCAAACATTTCCCCAGCAGCAACGCATACATTCAGCCCCCCTTCAGTCCCATAACAAAGTCCACACATACGCACCGTAGCAAGCTCTTACATATAACCACATATACCATAGGAAATTAACAGGGATAACCACCACAAAAGATTCTAGAATAAAGAAGGGAGATAAATATCCAAAACTTCCCGATTTCCACACCGAGACATGTCTAAATGTCTCGGTTGGATCACAGAGCAGAGATGCACAATATAGAAACTATACAAAACCACATACCCAGATGCATTAACCTTTTGTGATTCCCAGGACAAACCCCAGAGCTCAAAATCCAAATGACAGAGAGCAGAGTCAGAGAACTCACCATTACCGTCGAAGATTCTGCAGTTTCTGTCACAGCGTAGCAAGTCTAGATCCCTTCCTCTTTTCTGTTGCTTCCTATCTGAAAGAAAAATTCCCTGCCCCACTGACAATGGCAACACACTCAAACTCGCCCTTCACCGATTTCCCACTGCTTCCCTCATTCAATACTCCTCTGCCCCCTTTTACACAATGACAACACTATGGAAAGATTGACACCTCGAGCGTGATAATACAGAGGGAAATGGACAGAACACGGCATCGATGGCGTGCAATAATCTCCTGCGCTGTCCGCCCGCCATCGCCTTCCTCTGCAGCCGCTAAGACATTACAGAAGCAATAATGAACATCTTACCGGCTCGACAGAGGAAAAAGAAAGAAAGGAGGGGTAAAATTGTAACTTCATACGCCAGAGAAAATAAAAACTTCCACTTCTGCAGTCACCAGAATTCGAACACAGGACCTCTGATTTTCATCCTCCGTCCCTGACCACTCTACTACCCATTACTATTTGAAATTTTCTACCATGAATATATATTTATCCTTTGATAGCATGATTTTAAAATTTGACAAATTCCTAAACCATAACATCAAGGTGGCTAAAGTCTCTGTTTAAAGCTCCTTAGATCCTCCCAGGAGAATATATAGGTCAGTTCAGTTCATTATATTGTCCATTATAAGAGAAAATCCATGAGGAAAAGGCTATGTTAATTATGAAAAACTGCAATTTATAGATTTTATGTGCCAAATTTGAAAAATCATAACTTTTAGCATGCACACTGAAATTTCATGATCTAGGACTTATTTTGAACCTTATGATGTGTTTTAACTCCATACTGAATTCCGTGGTCAGATTAACTCGTTCGCTTTATTTTGACCCCGAATGATGGAATTTTATCCTCATTATTATCATATAAGCATCCATACTCACCCTTGTATCATTCATATAATCAAGTCATCAAGCCAAACTTAAACATCTCCCCTTGGTTGGGAAATGGGAAAAATGTTGTAGGTTTTCTTTTCCTTCCATATAATACAAATACGACACATGATCTCATGTCTGTAGTAGATCCTAAAGTTTGTTTAATCAACAAATCAACCAACCTTCTCTTGTTTGGAAACTTGGATAGCACCTCCTTCCAAGTCTTACTTGGACACATATATAAGGGCACATAGACAATTTGTAGACCACTTGAATAATTAAGGACCTTAAAAGAATAAATAATACTGTAATATAAAAATTTGGTTATCATGTTACTATTCATTTGCTAATGATAGATTTTTTGGTGAACTTTAGAAATTCATAATTATTTCTAGACAAATCATGTCAAGGTGCTTCAAATCTCTATTTAAAGCTCTTTAAATCCTCTTGCGGAAAGAATACACTTATGTTCATTATCTTGACCAATATTACACAAAAGCCGTGGGAAAATGCATTATTCATTTGATAAAACTCCAACTTCTATATTTTTTGTGCAAACATTAAAAAATCATAACTTTTAATTAGCTCACACATCCAAATTTCATATCCAGGGCTTGTTTTAAACCTTAGGTTATGCTTTAACTCCCAAAGAGAATGTCATGGTCAGATTCATTCAGTTGCTCTGTTTTTATTAACCGAAAGATTGACCCTTAATTGATGCAATTTTGTTTCTTCCATTTCCATATATAAGCTTGCAGACTACCTCTTGTATCATACAACCGATGATTTCATTTCTTTAGCAGTTCCTAAACTAATCAACCACCGTTACCCTTTTAGAAAATTGGACAGCACCTCTTTCCATGTCACCCTTAAATACGTATATTAGAGTAAAGAGACAATTTAAAAACCATTCAAGTCATTGAAAACCTTAAAAGAATAAATACAACCGTGATATAAAAACTTGATTCTTGGGTTACTATTCATTTGTTAATGATAGAATTTTCTATTAACTTTGGAAATTCATAATCATTTCTAGAAAAACCATATAAAAATGGTTTGAGACTATGTTTAAAATGCTTTAAATCCTCAAATGGGAAGAATATAGTTATGTTTTGTCTTGACTAATACTACAAAAAACGTTGTGGGAGAAGGCACTATTCAATTGGAAAAACTGCAGTTTTCGCATTATAAGAAAAACTGCAGTTTTTAGATTTTCCGTGCCAACTTTGAAAAATAATAACTTTTAACTCACATGTCTGAATTTTATATTCTAGGGTTTATTTTAAATCTTAGGATGTGCCTTAACTCCATACAGAATTTCATGCTCAGATCCACACTTTTGCTCTATGTTTACTCAACTAAGAGATTGATCCCTTCATAGTGGAATTTTATCCTCCGTTTCCATATAAGCACATATACTACCCATTGCATATATCAAATCATCAAATCATATCTCCTGTTGGCTGTAATAGGGAATAAATAGTGGAAATATAGGTTTTGTTTTCGTTCCACATGCAAACGCATGATTTCATATCTTTAGCATCTTCTAAACCTTTTTTAATCAACGAATCAACCATCCCTCACATTATTGGAAACTTGGATAGCACCTTCTGCCACATCTAACCTAAAACATATATTATAGCATTATAGACAATTTGAAAACCACTTGAATAATTGAAAACCCTTAAAGAATGAAAGGCACCATAATATAAAGACTGCATTCTCAGGTTGCCATTCATTTAGTAAGTTTATAACATTTGGTGTATTTTGGAAATTCATAATTATTTCTTGAAAAATCAACTCAAGAGGGTTCAAATCTCTATTTAAAGCCTACGTAGATACCAGATACTTCAATGTCTAAAAATATAGTTCATTTGATTATCTTGAGCAATACTACTAACTATGATTCCTGTTATGGCCCAGGGATTTTTAAAAGTTATATGTATATTTGTTGCAGAAATATCAAGGGGTTGTGGGTAGCAGAGTGGTCAGGAGGCAGAAGTTAAAAGCGGTGGCGCGAGTACAAACCCTGAGAGTTGCAGGAAACAAGGTTTTTTTTCTTTTTAGCGCGTGAAATTATGGAATTACCCCTCCTGTCTTTCCTTCTCACCCGTACCCCCTTCCTTCTTTTTCTCTGATTTCAGACACCGTACCCCTCCCCCTTCAGACTTTTAGTTTCAGCGGCGACACAGGTGGGGAAGCAGCGTGAGTAGGTTGGAAGCCTTCTGCTAGCGTTGCCTTGTAGTCAGTCGTTGCAGTGTATTTTCAATCTCCTCTACTATGCTGTCGTCCTGAAAGTGGCACATCGTATGATTGCTGCTCTCCTTTAAGTGTCGCGATCAGGGGAGAAAGCAAAGGGAGAGGAAGTCGTGAGAGGCAGCGAGGCGGTGTGGTGATCGTCAGTGTTGGGTTTCTCTGTTTTGAAGTGCTGGGTTACTGTCGCGTGGGGGAGTCCTTGTCGCGAGATCTATTTTAGCACTGTAGCAAGTCCTTGTCCAGCTTCTTTTCCTGTCACCGTCGTTATTCAGGGGTTACCGTAGCCAGTCATGGTCGTCTCGTCTCCTCTGTTATCACTGGGAAATGTTAGAGTTTGGGGTCCTGCTCGGTAGCTGTTGTTGGGTTCCGCAGGTTGCTTGGACAGTTCTGTGAGTGACAGAGAGGAGGGAATTGGGAAGTTTAGCTCTATCATTTCTTATGTTATGGTTCCGTGATTTCCACTGGAGGTAAGTGCACACCATTTTCCCCTCCATCGATCATTCCTCGTGGGTTACTTTCATCTCTACACTCCTCTATTTCTGTTTTTTGATAGAATCATAGAAAAGATAAACTTTGAAATTTGTTGTTGCAATGGCTGTAGGTGGGTTCCATGTTCTGAGTACTGAGCCATTCATTATCCCTTGCTGTGTTAGCTGAGAATTTCTTCTGGTGGTAGATATGTATGTGATTAGTAGTGGTAAAGGAAACAGAGTTACATGTGCCAACGGTGATGATGGTCACTGGTTTGGTTTCAGTATATGTATGTAAGGCTTGTTTGGTGCGCTGTGTATGTATGTGTAGGGCCATTGCTCTGTTAAGGTTGTTGTCCCAAGAAATGATTTTTGCTGCTATTGGGAATGATTGTGTATATATATATATACATTATGTTTGCTAGGCCGTGGAGATATATATTTGGGTATGTGTGTGTTGTGGCGATGGTTGACAGTTCTAAGGTGTTTATTGAGAAAATGTATATATGTATGTTCATATACCTGTGCTGCTATGGTTGCTGTGTTTGTTTGCGTTGGGATTATATATGCTTGGGGGGTGGCGGCAGGAAGGAAAAAGAATTAGAATATGACCCTAATCATTGTCTTTGGTAAATATGTAAATACACATACAGGGGTATATGCTGCTGTTTTGGCAAATTGTCGTGGTCCGAAGATAAATGGAAGGACTTGTAAGCCAATTGAGATTTTGAAATTCTAAATGATTGTAATGAGGAAGGTTTCAGATCTGTGTTAAGATCCTGTTTAAGGATTTATTGGAAATGAATTAGTGTTTTAATCAACTTAATCGTGGCCAATGGCGATGTCTTTGATTGATAGTAAATTTAGAATGATTGATTGCCGTTAAGAGTATACCTAGAGGGTTGACATGTTATTTTCGGATGTTAGAGGATTGAGAAGTAAAAGTAATCAAAGTGGTTGGGCTGAAAAGAGTAGTTGTTTAGGAGTGTAGCAGGTGAGTGAATGACGTTCCCTAAAATTTATATTTTTTAAATGCATTGTCATTTCAAATGATGAATTTCACATATGGATTTCGAAAGGCAAATTTTATGAAAGTATGGTTTAACTCGCTAGAAATGATTTTCTTTCGATTGGTTTACAAAAGAATTATGATTATGCATGAAAATGGATGAATAAGCTTTTTGAAAAGAGTTTTGGCAAAAGTTGCATTGAACTGATGTTATTCATGATATATATTCTTATGCGAATTTCATATAATTTTACAGTAACTTGATTTTAAATGTACATGCTGGGGTTTTTGAGATTCAAAGTGGTTTTTACCAACGGTTATGGCATTGAAACGACTGAGATTATTTCATGTGAAATAAACCCCACGCATGATGGAAACGTTTTAGGATGGAATACAGAACGCTGGTTGCTAACAACAGTACTGTTAGCCCTTGGTACACCTTGGTTACCCGAGCTCGACGGATATACGTGGGTCTTGTACTCACGATGGATATACGTGGGTCTCATACTCGCGACAGATATACGTGGGTCTCGTACTCGTGACAGATATACGTGGGTCTCGTACTCACGACGGATATACGTGGGTCTTGTACTCACGACGGATATACGTGGATCTCGTACTCGCGACGGATATACGTGGGTCTCGTACTCGCGACGGATATACGTGGGTCTCGTACTCGCGACGGATATACGTGTGTCTCGTACTCGCGACGGATTGTGGCCTCGAGCCACTAGATTATTACGTGGGTCTTGTACTCGCGACGGCTAGTGGCTTTAAGCTGCTAGATTAGTTATTTACCCTCGTGGACTGTGTGTCCACGTCTATTTTTGTTCTGTTGAAGTCCTACGGAAAGATTATGGTTTTGAAAGGATTGTTTTGCATTGGTTGATTTGAAATGGTTATTTCAGATTGTTGTTTTCTTGAAATATAAATGTGTTACAGAAAGGCTTGCATCAAATTACGAAATATTATGAAATACATTCTTAGAATGATTATACATTGTTGATTTCCGCATTATTTTAATCATGTTTTTGGGATGTTATTCACGAGTAGATTTTTGGCTTCAGATAGTGCAGGTGGCCCTAATCTTCCCGCTGAGCAGTAAAGAGCCCATTGTCGATCCGAAGCGCAGTTTAACACTACTTTTGATGTAATTGCTTTTCCTAAGAACTTGTATTACTTTGAAAAGGGTGAAGCTCCACATTGACCTTAGAAAAGATTATGTTGATTTTGGAAAACATTGTGAAAACTTGAATGTTGATAGTCTGTTGTAGGATCATCGGGAGGTCGATTATCCATCGACGATCCTGCCGAGATTCTTACACAAGACTTGTTTTGAATTATGAAATACAAATCTGGTTTATGGGTCAAAATGTTTTATTTAAGGTTTTAGGCTATCGGAGTATGAAATCATTCATATTCTGTGCCGGTCATGGTCCAAATTTTGGGTCGTGACAATTCCCTTTATTAAAAGGTATATGTTTGCTTTTAGTTACTCTGTATTTGGTACCTTACTAATGTCCATCTCATTATTTGTCTTATCCATCATTTTGGCACTTTTATTATGCATCCGGAAGCGCTATGATTTAGACGATTCATAAGTGAAGCCCATAAATTAAAATTCACATTTTCATCATTGAATTACTATTCATTTGGTATTTCTAACTTTTTGGTCAAATTTTCAGCAAAATTATAACTAATTATAAACAAATCGTATGAGAGTGTTCTAAAATTCTATTGAAAGCTATTGAAGGTCTTTACACGAGAAAGATATCATTATAGTCTAAGCATGCCCATATTTATATAGTTTATAAGCTTGCTCTGTTTTTTGGATAGCAACTTTTCTTAACTTCAAAAATTCATAACTCAAGTTTAATACATCCAATTGATCTGATTTAAGACTTGTTGGAAAACTATACACGTCGACTTTGCATGTACCAATTTTCACGACCATCGGATGCATTTACTATATATCATATATAGAGATAGTGACTATGCTAAAAGAGCTCAAACTAGGAAGTGCGAAGTACGATATTAAGCCTAGTGATGAATGAGTGGCTTAGAGAGTTAACAAGGCATAGTAAAAAAAATTTAATAAGAAGGCATGGGGAAGTTGAAAAACTAAGGAAGGTAAATAAAAGTTTCAAAATGACGAATGAGACAATTTACTTGATGCTCTTATGCAGGTTTATCACCCTACATGTAGCTTTTGTGTTTCTCATCTCAAAATTATTTGATATCATCGGAATGCGATTCCCATTGGAGGCAAGCTCAGTCAGCTTTTGGGCTCTAACAATAATAGTAGCACTCATATATGCCAAAGCCATACTTGAAATAGTGCCTCATTTTGAGCTTCCGTCCATCGTAGATCTGTTTAGGTCAGTGTATAATTCTTCTCCTTCAATCTGTCTATCATGAAGTAGTAAGAACAAGTTTATTTGCACCCACCTTGATTGCAATTAATTTGATTCTTAATCATGCAGGCTGATTCCTCGACAACAAGGTTTTGAGTATTTGATCCAAGAGTTGACTGATATGGTGCAGAATCACTACCCAAATGCATTACTGTTGGAGGAAAACCCTGTAAGGATGTGGGGTCTTATTGCATGTAAATGCGTCTACAAATTTACAGGTGATGTTATTTCGGGATCACTTGCGGCGACAATTATAATATCATTCATGCCCCCCCCCCCCCCCCGATCGGGTGCCAGATGTCTTCATCATATATGCCACAGTTCTAGTTATATGTCTGTTGTTTCATATTTGAACAACGGCGTAGCACAATTCTAAGACATATGCACAACTCTTGCTATGTTATTATAGTTACAGTTTGTTGGACTTTATAATATTTGCCTTTTCTTATGAGATCTTTGTTTGCATGTGGGATATTAACGAGAGTGCAGTTTGAGAGTAAGTGGGATGAAATTGTTAGGAAAGCAATCAGAACGAATGAATAGGGCTATGGGCGAGTTAACCCGAGCCCATGATACCATGTTGAGGCTCAGGGAATGAAGAGAAAAATAACATCTATTTCTTTTCTAAACACGTTATTAGATATACTTATATTTTAGATACTATCATATATTAAATATGGGTAACTCTCAATGAGAAATTCACTTTATTGTGAGGTGGTCAGTGGCCTCATTCCTATAAGAAGCACACAAGTTCAAATCTCAATCAGTATACTTGTTAAGAGAGGTGAAAATCCTTTAGGTTATAATTCACGAAAGAGCATGATACCTTTCACCAAATTAAAAAAAAAATGAAGCTTTACATTTGTTGGGCTCTAGAATACATATTTATATAGCCCACAAAAAATACAAGAAAATATAAAACAAATAAGATTTACAACTAAAACGATTCAAACTAAAAGCTATAGCCTAATATCTCATGGGCCCAATTGACTATTATTATCTACGGTAAAGAATGTTCTAATATCTCATGGCCCCAATTGATACCATGATAAGTTTAGTTTTATATATATTTAAAGGATCTAATTAGTGACCAATAAGTTATTGGTTGATATGCATTACTGCAGAAAATATTTTTAACGGTGATTAAAATAGGCTTTTTACGGCAATTTCATGAGCACAGTGGTTACTGACACCATTGAAAGTAAAAGATTTTTCTGCAGTTCTAAAACCACTTGCCGTTAAAAGTTTATTTTGACGGCAATTTTCACAAATAAATGTCGTGGAAGTCCCATTAGAAATGCGTTTTTTGTTCTTTGCATGGTGATTTTTAAATAACCACCACGGAAATTTTTTTTAATATTCATGAGATCCTTTAGGGTAAATAAGAAACACATGAAATGACGAATTTGCCCTCCTAACCCTACTTCGTGTCTCTCTTCACTTTAATTCGTTGCCTCCATCTCTCTCTTTTCAATGACGACAATCTACAACAATGGTAATGGATAGCAGTGATGACGAACTCTTCTGGGAACATCGTCTTCTTCATCTTTTAAACACCATTGACAAAAAATAAAAAACAAAAATCAGTCACTATGAAATCAAAACTCAAATTATTTAAGCCAATACAACAAAACCAACCCATAGAGCTTCGAAGCCGTCAATTGCGTCCACTAAGACCAAATTCAAGTGGAAAATGGGAGATCAAATCACGCCGCAAGTGGAAAATTTAATATATTTGGAAGCAATTTTAGAAAAAAAAATGTTCAAATTGTTGGAGATATTAATCATAGAATTTAAGCTAAATAGTTTAAATGGATAAAGGCTACTGAAATTATCTACAATCAAAAAATACTTAATAAGGTAAAATAAAAGTTCTATCGTACTACCGCTATAAAATCATCAATATTTTATGAAAATCAGAGTTAGGTTTTAAAGGGACAAAAAGACCATAAAATTGAGGTAAATGAGATGAGGATGTTGATATGGATACGTGGTTATATAATAAACAATAATATTCGTAACGAATATATACGGTGAAGAGTTGAAGTGACATCTATTGAGGAGAAGATTGTAGAGAATCTTTTGATGTGATTTAGTCACATATAAAGAAGGCAATTAGATATTCTAGTGAAAGGATGAGAGGAAGAGTAAAGAGAACGCTTGACGATATTATTAAACGGGATCTCATAGTCAACAATTTAACTAAAAATTTTATTTCTAATAAAATATAATGATATTATGCAATCTATGTACCTTATCTCATTTAATAGGGCAAGATTTATTGTAGTTGTCGTTGATGCATGCATGCTGTGTGGAGTTGAAATACTAGGAATTAATCTGTAGTGCAAGGCTAAGGCCATTTTTTGTTCACAGGAAAAATAAATGGTTATTTCCATAACGCGATCCTTCCCCTCGCAGATCCTTTTTCGCCATTCTCTTCCCTTCCTTGGACGGCAATACTCTAGCAACCACCTGCGTCATATATAAATATGTCTTTGTTTCTTGTTCTTTAACCACCTTCCTTTATTTATTCATTTCTTTTGTGATTCTTTGTTTCTAATTTGTAATTTAGAGACTTTTGGATTGAATATTTTTGCAAGTTCATGTCTTTTTCTTAAATCATTGATTTTAAAATCATAACACAGGCATAGAAAAAATAATTATTATTATAAAATATAATCAGAACAAATTTGTAAATTTAATAATTTATAATAATCAATTTAGTATCACATACATGATTATTCTTTCATCAAAAGAAATCACGTAATTAAATATTCAATTTAACATTAAGTACAGCATTGTTTTATTTATGGGAACTTGTTGCAAGCTGCCACGGTGCAGTTAATCTGTATGCATCAAAGGAGTAGCTTGACTACATGATCTTCCATTGGCATTACTTGCAACACCTTTCTCTTTAGTTCCAAATTCTCTCTTAATCTTCAAGTCAGAGCAACCTGTGCAGCAGCCAACTCAAAATCTCAAACATGGTTTCTTCTGTATCACTGATCATTACTCTCTTCAGCGCCTCCAGGTTCAGTCAGCTTCACTTTCATTAATCTTCTCTCTTAAAATCTCTGCTAATATGCTCCTCTTGTTCTTATAATCAATTCTCTAGTTTTGTCATCAAACCTGCTTCTGTGTGTGTAAGTTCATCTTATATTAATAATCTTCTTCCTCTTTACATCCTTCGCCTTCTTCCTTATTATCATCCAACTTATGAAAGAAGCCCGCTTGTCAATGTGGATCTATAAGAATTTCTATTCTTTTCATTTCAACATTTGAGTTAATTATTACTTGCTTTTGTTGGAAACCAAATTAATTGAAACCAAGTTGAAATTTGGCTTTAAAAATTCTTCAATTTATTTAACCGTTGGTTTCTTTAACCATACTCCAGAGTCAAGTCTTTTAGTTGAAATAGAAAAGTTTACACAGTCCTCTTTAAATGTGGAACATTTTAACTAGGTAATATTTGAACTTTAAAATGCTTTTGGTTGACTTGGTATGCTTCAATATATACTTGTATGCTTTGAGACAATCACCTCAATTACTGCAGTTATTTAAGCTAGATTTTGCTTTGACTTCCAGTCAAAATTGTCAACACTAACAAAAGATTAATTTCCAGCAGGTCCCCAAGGAAACATTTAATCTCAATTGGGAGCTATCGTTTGGTAGAATCCCACGCTCGTCCTCCACATTTGTTTAATAAAAATGTTTCATCTTGAAACCCCATGTATAAATTGGATATACTGTTTCATCAGTTCCACTCCAACTTATTGCCTGCGCCGCCTCTGCCGCCGCTATCTTGTAATGATGCCACCTTCTCAGTGTTCAAGGACTGCATATCTCACGAGGTCTGTGGTGCATTTCTTCTCAAATCTCACTCCCCCTTCAATCTTTTAATTCTTCGTTTCTCTATTTGCTTTGTGAGTTTGTAATGCGGGTATCACAGAGCCCCGGATTCTCTCTTACTGTGATCCTGTGCAGGAGCTCCTGTGGAGAGGATCCAAGTTATGGTTCCTCTTTGGTCTATTTTGTTCATATATAACAGTATTAGAGACCATTAGAAAATCATATGAGTCACTGAGTGTCACGTCCCTAAATTTGGACCGTGACCGGCACAGAATATAAATATCTCATATTTTGAAAGCCTAACACGTTAAGTAAAACCTTTAAATTTTCCATAACGTTTTCAAAATCATACGAAATCTTTTCTAAGGTTTATGTGGAGCATTATTCTTTCCAAAATAATATAAGTTCTTAAGAAAGTAATTACATCAAAAGTAGTATTTGTCAAACGATGCTTCAGATCGACAGCGAGGCTCTTTACTACTCAGCCAGAGGATTAGGGTCACCTGCACTATCTGAAGCCAAAATAATCTACTTGTGAATAACGTCCGAAAAACATGATTTAAAGAATGTGGAAAATAAACAATGCATAATCATATTGAAAATGTATTTCATAACGCTTCGTAATCTAATGCAAACCTTTTCGTAAACATTTGTATTTCAGGGGAAATAACAATATGAAATAACTATTTCAAATAAATCATTCAAAACAATCCTTTTAAAACCATGATCTTTCTTTAGGACTTCAACAGAACAAAAATAGACGTGGACACACAGTCCACGAGGGTAACTAACCATTCTGGTGGCTCGAAGCCACTAACTATCACGAGAATGAATCCCACAAAATAATTCTGGTGGCTCAAGGCCACAAACTGTCGCGAGAATGAATCCCACGAAATAATTCTGGTGGCTCAAGGCCACAAACTGTCGCGAGAATGAATCCCACGAAATAATTCTGGTGGCTCAAGGCCACAAACTGTCGTGAGAATGAATCCTACGAAATAATTCTGGTGGCTCAAGGCCACAAACTATCGAGCTCGAGTACCAAGGTGCACCAAGGACTAACAGTACTGCTGTTAGCAACCAGCATTCTGTATTCCATCCTAAAACATTTCCATCATGTGTGGGGTTTATTTCACATGAAATAATCTCAATCGTTTCAATGTCATAACCACTGGTAAAATTACTTTAACTTTCCAAAAACCCCAGCATGTACATTTGAAATCAAATTACTGTGAAAACATATGAAATTTGCATAGAAATATATTTCATAAATAACATCAGTTCAATGCAACTTTTGCAAACTCTTCTCAAAAGCCTCTTTATCCATTTTCATACATAATCATAATTCCTTTGTAAACTGATCGAAAGAAAATCTTTTCCAACTATTTAAACCATACTTTCGTAAACTTATTTTTCAAAATTTATATTAAAAATTCCACATTTGAAATGACAATGCATTTAAAAATATAACTTTTAGGGAACGTTATTCACTCACCTGTCACGCTCCTAAACAGTTACTCTTTTCAGCCCAACCACTTCAATTACTATCTTTTCTCAGTCCCCTGATATTTTGAAATAGTATAAATAGTAAGATAATACTCAAGAATCTTTCTTGAAAACCCAATAACTTTGCAACAACCCAGATTCTTCATCACAAACTTTATCTTCATACATACTGTGAGTTATTTAAAGCATAGTCTAAAACATCCATCAAGCCTTGTTTTCACACGTTTGGGATCACAAAATCCTAGCACATAAAGCCTAGATAATACATCAGCTAAAAAGGTTATTAATGATCATCGTTATCCACCAATCAACATAGCAATTATACACCTAATACCCATATACACCTCTTCCTTCGGTTTCCTTTCTTTCCTAACACTTTTAGGTTGGACCCCTGCCAAATGTAAATATACACTCACACCCCCCTCACTTGTAGTCACTGACTGCTAAAACCAAAATAGGGTCCCTGCTTACGCACCCCAACAAAACTAACTCACACACAGCAATAGCACAACATATATGCACACGGCAGTAGCACCCCAGCATATCCCTAGATTAATCACATTATAACAGAAGCCTCCCCCCAACCACACCTAAATCTATAAGTTCACAATGCAAGAAACAATAAGCACGGTCACAGAGGAAGCAAGGAAAAAGGGTAAAACTTACTACCCTTCTCGCACTTGGGATTCATGGCAACAGAACCACAGAACTGAGCAGAAAAATGACAGTGCACAGCTTCAATTCCCTTCCTCTATCAATCACGGCAATAGCCTAAAATAGAGAAATACGATGACACAGACAGAATAGAGTGAGCTCTGTCACTCAGCAGCCATTTAAGAGAAAAGATGAAATTGCATATTGAATGTGGACCAAGGAGCTTACCACTTCACTCACCAAACGGATCACAGCAGAAACAAGATGGAAATTGGAATCAAAGACTTGCTACAGTAGCAGAGGATTGCTACAGTAGCACAAAATGGCGACGGATAATAGCTACACAGCAACGACGATAACCATGAAGGTGGTCTACTAGAAGGAGTATTCACCGACACTAGAACCAAGCTACAAAACTCACTATATTCTTGCCTTTCAGCTCTCACTCTCGCTGCAACCCCATTGACAGAAAAAAATAGTGGCAGATTACTTCTTAAGGACGATGCCAGAAACCTTCTATGCCGTGTACTCCCTTCCCACGCCGCACGCTGAATCACTGCCACTCTTCACCTACGCTACAGCCTTACCGTTGTTTTGCAGATAGGAAGAAAATGGGGGGGAAGGTCGGGATTTGGTGAAAATGAACAGAGGGGCAAAAGGGTAATTTCACGCGTCTGAGGATAAAAATGAATTACTCTTCTGCACCAGCTGGGACTCGAACACGGGCCAAACGTTTTCTTTTTGCCCTTTGAACCATTCAGCCAACGCTTCCCATACGAGATATTCTACAATGAATATACATATATCCATTAATTAAAATTCCTGATCATAACATTCTTCCCTCTTAAGAAATTCGATCCTCCGAATTTGAAAATATACTCACCTTAGTTCTAAAATAATTATGGGTATTTGATTCGTATCTCACCCTCTAACTCCCAAGCAGCTTCTTCCTTTGAATGGTTTCGCCATAACACTTTCACTGAATGAATCTCCTTCGACCACAACTTCTTTACTTATTGATCAATAATAGCTATTTGTTATGGCCCAGGCATTTTTAAAGGTTATATGTATATTTGTTGCAGAAATGTCAAGGGGTTGTGGGTAGCAGAGTGGTCAGGAGGCAGAAGTTAAAAGTGGTGTCGCGAGTTCGAACCCTGAGAGCTGCAGGAAACAAGGTTTTTATTTCTTTTTAGCGCGTGAAATTACGAAATTACCCCTCCTGTCTTTCCTTCTCACCTGTACCCCCTTCCTTCTTTTTCTCTGATTTCAGACACCGTACCCCTCCCCCTTCAGACTTCTGGTTTCAGCGGCAATACAGGCGGGGAAGTAGCGTGAGCAGGTGGGAAGCCTTCTGCTAGCGTTGCTGTGTAATCAGTTGTTGCAGTGTGTTATCACCTCCTCTGCTGTGCCATCGTCCTCGAAGTGGCACATCGCATGATTGCTGCTCTCCTTTAAGTGTCACGAGCAGGGGAGAAAGCAAAGGGAGAGGAAGTCGTGAGCGACAGCGAGGTGGTGTGGCGATCGTCAATGTTGGGTTTCTCTATTTTAAAGTGCTGAGTTACTGCCGTGTGGGTGAGTCCTTGTCACGAGATCCATTGTGGCACTATAGCAAGTCCTTGTCCAGCTTCTTTTGCTATCGCCGTCGTTGTTTAGGGGTTACCATAGCCAGTCATGGTCGTCGCGTCTCCTCTGTTGTTACTGGGAAATGTTAGAGTTTGGGGTCCTGCTTGGTAGCTGTTGTTGGGTTCCGCAGGTTGTTTAGTTATTTCTTCTGTTTTGGTTCTGTGATTTCCACTGGAGGTAAGTGCACACCATTTTCCCCTCCATCGATCATTCCTCGTTAGTTGCTTTCATCTCTACACTCTTCTGTTTCTATTTTTTGATAGAATCACAGAGAAGATAAACTTTGAAATTTGTCGTTGCAATGACTGTAGGTGGGTTCCAGATTCTAAGTCTTGAGCCATTTATTGTTCCCTGCTGTGTTGGCTGAGAATTCCTTTTGGTATAGATAGGTATGTGCTTTGTAGTAATAAAGTAAATAGAGTCGTGTGTGCCATCGGTAGTAATGGTCACTGATTTGGTTTTGGCATATGTATGTTGAGCTTATCTGGTACGCTGTGTATGTATGGGTGGGCCATTGTTCTGTTAAGGTTGTGGTTTTAAGAAATTATTTTTGTTGCTGATTGGGAACAATGGTGTATATATGCATTAAGTTTGCTAGGCTGTAAAGATATATATATATATATATAGGTAGGTGTGTGCTGCGATGATGGTTGGCAGTTCTATGGTGTGAGTGAGAAAAATGTGTACATGTATGTTCATATACCTATGCTGCTGTTTTGGCAAATTGTAGTGGTCCGAGTGTTATGATAAATGGAAGGACTTGTAAGCCAATTGAGATTTGAAATTTTAAATGGTTGTAATGAGGAAGGTTTCAAATCTGTGTTAAGATCCTGTTTAAGGATTTATTGGAAATAACCTAGTGTTTTAATCAAATTAATCGTGGCCACTGGCGATTTCTCTGATTGATAGTAAATGTAGTATAATTGATTGCCATTAAGAGTATACCTAGAGGGTTGACAGGTTATTTTGGGATGTCAGAGGATTGAGAAGTGAAAGTAATCAAAGTAGTTGGGCTGAAAAGAATAGCTGTTTAGGAGCATAGCAGGTGAGTGAATAACGTTCCCTAAAATTTATATTTTCAAATGCATTGTCATTTTAAATGTTGAATTTTAAATATGAATTTTAAAAAGCAAGTTTTATGAAAGTATGGTTTAAATCGTTGGAAATGATTTTCTTTCGATTGGTTTACAAAAGAATTATGATTATGTATGAAAATAGATAAAGAGGCTTTTGAAAAGAGTTTGGCAAAAGTTGCATTGAACTGATGTTATTCATGAAATATATTCCTATGCGAATTTCATATATTTTCACAGTAATTTGATTTCAAATGTACATGCTGGGGTTTTTGGAAAGTTAAAGTGATTTTACCAATGGTTATGGAATTAAAACGATGAAGATTATTTCATGCAAAATAAACCCCACGCATGATGGAAACATTTGAGGACAGAATACAGAATACTGGTTGCTAACAGCAATACTGTTAGTCCTTGGTGCACCTTGGTTACCTGAGCTCGACGGATATACGTGGGTTTCGTACTCGCGATAGATATACGTGGGTCTCGTACTCGCAACGGATTGTGGCCTCGAGCCACCAGACTATTACGTGAGTCTGGTACTCACAATGGCTAGTGGCCTTGAGCTGCTAGATTAGTTATTTACCCTCGTGGACTGTGTGCCCATGTCTGTTCTCATTCTGTTGAAGTCCTACGGAAAGATTATGGTTTTGAAAGGATTGTTTTGCGATGGTTGAAATGGTTATTTCAGATTGTTGTTTTCCTGAAAAATAAATGTGTTATAGAAAGGCTTGCATCAAATTACGAAATATTATGAAATACATTTTTAGCATGATTATACATTGTTGATGTTCGCATTATTTTAATCATGTTTTTGGGACGTTATTCACGAGTAGATTTTTGGCTTTAGATAGTGCAGGTGGCCCTAATCTTCCCGCTGAGCAGTAAAGAGCCCGTTGTCAATCCAAAGCGCCGTTTAACACTACTTTTGATGTAATTGCTTTTCCTAAGAACTTGTATTACTTTGAAAAGGGTAAAGCTCCACATTAACCTTAGAAAAGATTATGTTGATTTTGGAAAACATTATGAAAACTTGAATATTGGTAGTCTGTTGTAGGATCATCGGGAGGTCGATTAGCCATCGACGATCCTGTCGAGATTCCTACACAAGACTTGGTTTGAATTACGAAATACAAATCTGGTTTATGGGTCAAAACATTTTATTTAAAGTTTTAGGCTTTTGGAGTATGAAATCATTCATATTCTGTGCTGGTCACGGTCCAAATTTTGGGTCGTGACAGTTTGATATCATAGCCAAGTTATTTTTCTATGGCTAAGTGGAGTAGGGATACTTTGGGGGGTCTCAATTATCGTTATGAACCCGGGCATAAATATAATTGAGGCATTTCTGAAGATCTCTAAGAGAAATTTAAGTGTTTCATTCTATTTTTTATGATGTTGAAAACGTATTCTTAAAAATTGAATATTTTCTATGTTTTATAGTTAAATGCCGCCTAGAGTGTACCATCTAGAGGGAGCTCGAGGGCTTCAGATCAAGGCTCTGCTCAACGAAGTGATGTTCCTCCTCAAAGACGAGGAAAGGGTCGTAGGGGAGCTAGGGCTCGGAGAGGTCGACCCCTTAGACCCCTTCAAGAAATTCTATCTGAGGCAGAATCATCTCCTCCATATTCTCCTAAGATCTCTACATCCTCTAGGCATGAGACTCAAGTAGAAACACCCCAGATTATAGAGGAAGAATCTATAGCGATCAGGTTATCAGAGTTTATAAAGTTGGATCCTTCGAAGTTCTCAGGGTTTAATTCTCGAGAGGAACCCATGGAGTTTCTAGAAGGAATTGAGAAGAGATGCCGGGCTTTGAGATGCCCAGACGTGCAATATGTGGAGTTTGCCTTGTTTTGACTTGAGGGGATTGCGAATGCCTGGAGTAAGACAGTGCCAGGATTTCAGGGGGATAGAGTACCATTAGTGTCATGGGTGGATTTTAAAGATCTTTTTCTAAAACATTTTCTTCCCTAGAGCAAGAAGGATGCTAGAGTTAAAGAATTTTTTCTGTTGAAATGTACTTCTGGGATGTCTGTGGCTTAGTATGACAGAAGATTCACAGAACTTTCATCGTATGCGTCTACCTTGATCCCATCAGAGAGGGATAGGATTGGCAGGTTTATTCAGGGATTGTTGATACATATTCATGATGCTGTGGCCCCGATGCTGAACCATTTTATTTCTTACGCTGATATAGTTGACTGTGCTTTGAGAATTGAGTTGAGGCACATGGAAGAAGAAGGGGTTCCTAAGAAGCAGAAGACGGAGAGAGGAAAGTTCCAAGGATCTTCATTTAAAGGTAACCATTCTCAGGCCCAACCCTCGTCCTTTGCCATGCACCCAGCGCCTAGATCTTATGGGCCTTCTGTGGGTGTTTCTGACCTGAGACCTAAGTTTGGAGGTGCTAGACCTCAGTTTAGGGCAGGCCAGTCAAATTATTCTAGATCTCCCTGTGGTAAGTGTGGGAGTTATCATTCCAGAGCTTGTCTTAAGACCATGGGGGCATGCTATGGATGTGGACAGCCGGGTCACATGAAGAGAAATTGTCCATTTGCTCAGTCTACTTCGAGCTATGCATCAGCTTGACCTTCTCCTCACCTTGCTTCATTTGCAGCTCTATCTGTTGGAGCCACTTCTGCCTCGACAGGTAGAGGTATATATGGATGACCTCCAAAGAAAAGAGCATAACCTTCTTCAGGTCAGGGACAAGCTAGGGTGTATGCAATGACGAGGCAAGATGCTCGGGCCTCTAATGCTGTGGTCACAGGTATTATCTCTATATACTCTCAAAAAGCTTATGCGCTGTTTGACCCTGGATCGACGCATTCTTAGGTTTTGAGATATTTTGCTAAAAGGTTAGGTAGAGATTCTGCCATACTTGATTTTCCTTTTTCAGTTGCTACCCCGGTTGGGGAATCGTTATCAGTTTCACAAGTGTATAGATCTTGTGAGGTGTCTGTTGAGGGTAGAGAAAGTCTTGTCAATTTGATGATACTGGATATGATTGACTTTGATGTAATATTAGGCATGGATTGGTTAGCTTCATGTTATGCTAGTGTTGATTGTCACTTGAAAGTAGTAAAGTTTAATATTCTAGGTGAAGCTTCGTTTGTGTTACAAGGGAATGAGGTGGAGAAGCCAACTAACTTAATCTCTGCCTTGAAAGCCCAGCGAATATTGACTAAGGGTTATCGGGGATTTTTGGCTGTAGTCCAAGATGTTGACAGGCCTATGGTCAGTTTGGATCAGATTCCTGTCGTTCAGGAATTTTCTGACTTTTTTCCGGAAGAATTTCCTAGTTTACCCCCAGATAGAGAAATAGAGTTTAGTATTGACGTCATTCCGGGTACGTAGCCAATTTCTATTCTGCCTTATAGGATGGCGCCCTCCGAGTTAAGGGAATTAAAGACTCAGTTGCAAGAATTGCTAGATAAAGGGTTTGTACGTCCCAGTACTTCTCCGTGGGGTGCACTAGTGTTGTTTGTCAAGAAGAAGGATGGATCATTGAGGCTATGCATTGATTATCGGCAACTTAATAAGGTGACAATAAAGAACAAGTATCCGTTACCGCGCATTGATGATTTGTTTGACCAGTTACAAGGAGAGCAGTACTTTTCAAAAGTTGACTTGCGATCGGGGTATCACCAATTAAAGATTAGGAAGGAAGACATTTCAAAGACAGCATTCAGGACTCGGTATGGTCATTATGAATTCTTAGTAATGTCCTTTGGTTTGACAAATGCTCCTACGGCATTCATGGACTTGATGAATCGAATATTCAGGGAATTTTTAGATAAGTTTGTAATCGTGTTCATTGATGATATCCTGGTCAATTCCAAGAGTACGGAGGAGCATGAGCATCATTTGCGGATAGTGTTACAAAGGTTGAGAGAACATCAGCTCTATGCTAAGTTTTCCAAGTGTGAGTTCTGGTTAACAGAAGTCACTTTCTTGGGGCACGTGGTATCAAAAGACGGTATTCAGGTTGACCCTAGTCAGGTTGAGGCAATTAAAAGTTGGCCACGACCTACTACGGTCACTGGATTCAAAGTTTCTTAGGCCTTGCTGGATATTATTGCTGTTTCATTCAGGATTTTTTGAGAGTAGCGGCTCCTTGACAAGATTAACTTAGAAGAAGGCGAAGTTCGTGTGGGATGATAACTGTGAAGGAAGTTTTCAGAAACTGAAGGAATCTTTGACTTCTGCCCCAGTGTTAAGTTTGCCTTCAGGAGCTGGAGGGTACACAGTGTATTGTGATGCTTCCCGAGTCAGGTTAGGTTATGTGTCAATGCAGAATGGTCGAGTGATTGCTTATGCCTCTAGGAAGCTTAAAACGCATGAGCAAAATTATCCAACTCATGATTTAGAGATGGCTACTGTGGTGTTTGCCTTAAAGATTTGGAGATATTACCTGTACGGTGAAACTTGTGAGATTTTCACTGATCATAAGAGTCTTAAGTACATCTTTGATCAGAAGGATTTGAACCTCAGGCAGAGAAGGTGGATGGAATTATTAAAGGACTACGATTGTACCATTTTGTACCATCCGGGAAAGGTGAATGTGGTGGCTGATGCCCTAAGCAGAAAGTCTATGGGTAGTTTAGCTCATATAAAGGTTGAAAGGAGACCGTTGGTGCAAGAAATTCACAAGGTGGAGCTAGGGGAGTCATATTTGGAATTGCTGATAAAGGAGCATTTCTAGCTCATTTGCAAGCTCGTTCCTCATTAAGTGATCAGATTAGGGAAGCCCAGTGTTCTGACGTGAAGTTATGCGAGTTGCGGGATTCGGGTCAAAATGAAAGTAATTCAAAATTTGTAATTGACCAGGAAGGTGTTCTGAGATACAGGGGCAGGATGTGTGTGCCACAAGTTCCAGAGTTAAGAAGGCAGATTCTAGAGGAAGCTCATCATTCCACTTATACTATTCACCCTGGTATAACTAAGATGTATCAAGATTTGAGGAGATTGTATTGGTGGCATGGTATGAAGAAAAATGTGGCGGATTTTGTTGCACGTTGTTTGGTGTGTCAGCAAGTTAAAGCGGAACATCAGAAGCCGGTGGGACCATTGCAACGGTTGGGAATTCCTGAATGGAAACGGGAAAACATAGCAATGGATTTCATCGTTGGATTGCCCCGTACTGTTAAAGGTTTTGACTCAATTTGGGTAATTGTTGATAGATTGACCAAGTCTGCTCATTTCCTTCCAGTTAAGACGTCGTACAGTGCGGCTAGATACGTCGAGATATACATTGAGTAGATTCTGCGATTGCACGGAGTCCCAGTGTCTATCATTTCAGATAGAGGACCCCAGTTTACTTCTCAGTTTTGGGAATCATTTAAGAAAGCATTGGGTACTCGATTGAATCTTAGCACTGCTTTTCATCCTCAGACTGATGGACAATCAGAGAGGACGATCCAAACAGTTGAGGATATGTTGAGGTCTTGTATCATGGATTTCAGTGGAAGTTGGGATAAGCATATGCCGCTAGTAGAATTCGCTTATAATAATAGTTATCAAGCAAGTATTCAAATGGCACCGTTTGAAGCTTTATATGGAAGGCAATGTAGATCCCCAATTGGATGGTTTGAAGTTGGAGATAGGGAGATATTAGAACCCTATTTGGTTCAAGATGCCAAAGAGAAAGTGAAGGTGATTCAACAAAGGATATTAACAACTCAAAGTCGACAAAAATCCTACGTGGATCATCGTCGTAGAGAATTGGAATTTATGGTAGGAGATAAAGTGTTCTTAAGGGTGTCGCCAATGAAAGGAGTCATGAGATTTGGGAAAAAGGGCAAGTTGAGTCCAAGGTATATTGGTCCTTTTGAGATTTTGGATAAAGTTGGATCGGTAGCGTATCGAATAGCCCTACCACCGGAATTATCGGGGATACATCCAGTGTTTCATGTATCGATGCTATGGAAGTACTTATACGACCCATCTCATGTGGTGGAATATCAAGAGGTTCAGGTGAGCGAATACTTGTCATATGATGAATACCCGGTAGCTATTGTTGATAGACAAGTAAAGAAGTTAAGGTCGAAAGAGATTCCTTTGGTGAAAGTGTTATGGCGACATCATTCAGAGGAAGAATCTACTTGGGAAATGGAGAGTGAAATGCGGGTCAAGTACCCACATTTATTTGAGGGTTAAGGTGAGCCTATTCTCAAATTCGGAGGACCGAATTTCTTAAGAGGGGAAGAATGTTATGGCCTAGGGATTTTTAAAGGTTATATGTATATTTGTTGCAGAAATGTCAAGGGGTTGTGGGTAGCAGAGTGGTCAGGAGGCGGAAGTTAAAAGTGGTGTCGCGAGTTCGAACCCTGAGAGCTGCAGGAAACAAGGTTTTTATTTCTTTTTAGCGCGTGAAATTACGAAATTACCCCTCCTGTCTTTCCTTCTCACCTGTACCCCCTTCCTTCTTTTTCTCTGATTTCAGACACCGTACCCCTCCCCCTTCAGACTTCTGGTTTCAGCGGCAATGCAGGCGGGGAAGTAGCGTGAGCAGGTGGGAAGCCTTCTGCTAGCGTTGCCGTGTAATCAGTCATCGCAGTGTGTTGTCACCTCCTCTGCTATGCCGTCGTCCTAGAAGCGGCGCATCACATGATTGCTGCTCTCCTTTAAGTGCCGCGAGCAGGGGAGAAAGCAAAGGGAGAGGAAGTTGTGAGCGGCAGCGAGGCGGTGTGGCGATCGTCAGTGTTGGGTTTCTCTGTTTTGAAGTGCTGAGTTACTGCCGTGTGGGTGAGTCCTTGTCGCGAGATCCATTGTGGCACTGTAGCAAGTCCTTGTCTAGCTTCTTTTCCTGTTGTCGTCATTGTTTAGGGGTTACCGTAGTCAGTCATGGTCGTCGTGTCTCCTCTGTTGTCACTGGGAAATGTTAGAGTTTGGGGTCTTGCTTGTAGCTGTTGTTGGGTTCCGCAGGTTGTTTGGTCATTTCTTCTGTTTTGGTTCCGTGATTTCCACTGGAGGTAAGTGCACACCATTTTCCCCTCCATCGATCATTCCTCATTTGTTGCTTTCATCTCTGCACTCCTCTATTTCTGTTTTCTGATAAAATCGCAGAGAAGATAAACTTTGAAATTTGTTGTTGCAATGGCCGTAGGTGGGTTCTAGATTCTGAGTCTTGAGCCATTCATTGTTCCCTGCTGTGTTGGCTGAGAATTCCTTCTGGTGATAGATAGGTATGTGCTTTGTAGTAATAAAGTAAACAGAGTCGTGTGTGCCGTCGGTGGTAATGGTCACTAATTTGGTTTTGGCATATGTATGTTGAGCTTATCTGGTGCGCTGTATATGCATGGGTAGGCCATTGTTCTGTTAAGGTTGTGGTTTCAAGAAATGATTTTTGTTGCTGATTGGGAACAATGGTGTATATATGCATTAAGTTTGCTAGGCTATGAAGATATATATATATATATATACGTAGGTAGGTGTGTGCTGCGATGATGGTTGGCAGTTCTATGGTGTGAGTTAGAAAAATGTGTACATGTTTGTTCATATACCTATGCTGCTGTTTTGGCAAATTGTAGTGGTCTGAGTGTTATGATAAATGGAAGGACTTGTAAGCCAATTGAGATTTGAAATTTTAAATGGTTGTAATGAGGAAGGTTTCAAATCTGTGTTAAGATCCTGTTTAAGGATTTATTGGAAATGACCTAGTGTTTTAATCAAATTAATCGTGGCCACTGGCGATGTCTCTGATTGATAGTAAATGTAGTATGATTGATTGCCATTAAGAGTATACCTAGAGGGTTGACAGGTTATTTTGGGATGTCAGAGGATTGAGAAGTGAAAGTAATCAAAGTGGTTGGGCTAAAAAGAGTAGCTGTTTAGGAGCGTAGCAGGTGAGTGAATAACGTTCCCTAAAATTTATATTTGCAAATGCATTGTCATTTTAAATGTTGAATTTTAAATATGAATTTTGAAAAGGAAGTTTTACAAAAGTATGGTTTAAATCGTTGGAAATGATTTTCTTTCGATTGGTTTACAAAAGAATTATGATTATGTATGAAAATGGATAAAAAGGCTTTTGAAAAGAGTTTGGCAAAAGTTGCATTGAACTGATGTTATTCATGAAATATATTCCTATGCGAATTTCATATGTTTTCACAGTAATTTGATTTCAAATGTACATGCTGGGATTTTTGGAAAGTTAAAGTGATTTTACCAATGGTTATGGCATTAAAACGATGAAGATTATTTCATGCAAAATAAACCCCACGGATGATGGAAACGTTTTAGGATGGAATACAGAATGCTGGTTGCTAACAGCAGTACTGTTAGTCCTTGGTGCACCTTGGTTACCCGAGCTCAACGGATATACGTGGGTTTCATACTCGCGACGGATATACGTGGGTCTCGTACTCGCGACGGATTGTGGCCTCGAGCCACCAGACTATTACGTGAGTCACGTACTCGCGACGGCTAGTGGCCTTGAGCTGCTAGATTGGTTATTTACCCTCGTGGACTGTGTGTCCATGTCTGTTCTCGTTCTGTTGAAGTCCTACGGAAAGATTATGGTTTTAAAAGGATTATTTTGCGATGGTTGAAATGGTTATTTCAGATTGTTATTTTCCTGAAAAATAAATGTGTTACAGAAAGGCTTGCATCAAATTACGAAATATTATGAAATACATTTTTAGCATGATTATACATTGTTGATTTTCGCATTATTTTAATCATGTTTTTGGGACGTTATTCACGAGTAGATTTTTGGCTTCAGATAGTGAAGGTGGCCCTAATCTTCCCGCTGAGCAGTAAAGAGCCCGTTGTTGATCCGAAGCGCCGTTTAACACTACTTTTGATGTAATTGCTTTTCCTAAGAACTTGTATTACTTTGAAAAGGGTGAAGCTCCACATTGACCTTAGAAAAGATTATGTTGATTTTGGAAAATATTATGAAAACTTGAATGTTGGTAGTCTGTTGTAGGATCATCAGGAGGTCGATTATCCATCGACGATCCTGACAAGATTCCTACACAAGACTTGCTTTGAATTAGGAAATACAAATCTGGTTTATGGGTCAAAACATTTTATTTAAGGTTTTAGGCTTTCGGAGTATGAAATCATTCATATTCTGTGCCGGTCACGGTCCAAATTTTGGGTCGTGACACTATTGGGTATTGATCTTATGACAAGTCCTCATTCACCTGAACCTCCTGATATTCGACAACATGGGAGGGATCATACAAGTACTTCTGTAACATCGATACATGAAACACCGGATGTATCCCTGACAGCTCTGGTGGTAAGGCTAAACGATAGGCTACCGCACCTACTTTATCCAAAATCTCGAAGGGGCCGATAAACCTCAGACTTAACTTATCTTTTTACCAAATCTCATAACCCCTTTCATTGGCGACACCCTTAAGAACACTTTATCTCCGACCATGAATTCTAATTCCCTACGACGATGATCTACATAAGATTTTTGTCGACTTTGAGCCATCAACAACCTTTGTTGAATCACTTTAACCTTTTCTTTAGCATCTTGAACCAAATCAGGCCCTAATATCATTCCATCTCCAACTTCAAACCATCCAATTGGAGATCTACACTACCTTCTGTACAACACCTCAAATGGTGCCATTTGAATACTTGATTGATAACTATTATTATAGGCAAACTCTACTAACGGTAAATGTTTATCCCAACTTCCACCAAAATCCATGACACAGGACCTCAACATATCCTCAACTATTTGGATTGTCCTCTCCGACTGTCCATCAGTCTGAGGATGGAAAGATGTGCTTAATTTCAATCGAGTGCCCAATGCTTTCTGAAATGATTCCCAAAATCGAGAAGTAAACTGGGGCCCTCTATCTGAAATGATAGACACTGGGACTCCATGTAAACACAAGATCTCCTCAATGTAAGTCTCGGCATATCTAGCCGCACTGTACGTCGTCTTCACTGGTAGAAAATGAGCAGACTTGGTCAATCTATCAGCAATTACCCAAATAGAATCAAAAAATTTAACAGTACGGGGCAATCCCACGGTAAAATCCATAGTTATGTTTTCCCACTTCCCTCCAGGTATTTCCAACCGTTGTAACGGTCCTGCCGGCTTCTGATGTTCCGCTTTAACTTGTTGGCACACTAAACAATGTGCAACAAAATTCGCCATATCATTCTTCATATCATGCCACCAAAATAACTATTTCAAATCTTGGTACATCTTAGTTATACCAGGGTGGATAGTATAGGTAGAATGATGAGCTTCCTCAAGAATCAACCTTCTCAACTCTTGAACTTGTGGCACACAAATTCTTCCCTCGAACCTCAAAACACCTTCCTGATCAATCATAAATTCTGGATTACTTCCATCTTTAATTGAATCCCTCAACTCGCACAACTTTGGGTCAGAATACTGAGCTTCCTTAATCTGATCACTTAACAAGGAACGAGCTTGCAAATGAGCTAAAAATACTCCTTTATCAGCAATTTCAAATACGACTCCCTCTTGTTCAACTTTATGAATCTCCTGTACCAACGGTTTTTTTTAATCTTTATATGTGCTAAACTACCCATAGACTTTCTGCTTAAAGCATCAGCCACAACATTCGCTTTCCCTGGATGGTACAGAATCGTACAATCATAATCCTTTAACAATTACATCCACCTTCTCAGCCTGAGATTCAAATCCTTCTGTTCAAAGATGTACTTAAGACTTTTGTGATCCATGAAAATCTCACAAGTTTCACCGTACAGATAATGTCTCCAAATCTTTAAAGCAAACACCATCACAACCATCTCTAAATCATGAGTTGGATAATTCTGCTCATACAACTTAAGCTTTCTAGAGGCATAGGCAATAACTCGCCCATCTTGCATTAACACACAACCTAGCCCGATTCGAGAAGCATCACAATACATTGTATACCCACCAACTCCTGAAGGTAAACTTAGCACTGGAGCAGAGGTCAAAGATTCCTTTAACTTTTGAAAACTTACCTCGTATTTCTCATCCCACACGAACTTCACATTCTTTTGGGTTAGTCTTGTCATCGGATCTGCTATTCTTGAAAAATCCTGAACAAAACTGCGATAATATCCTGCAAGTCCTAAGAAACTTCGAATCTCAATTACTGTAGTAGGTCGTGGCCAGCTTTTAACTGCCTCAACCTTACTAGGATCAACTTGGATGCCATCTCTCGACACCACATGCCCCAAGAAAGTGACTTCAGTTAACCAAAACTCACACTTGAAAAGTTTAGCATAGAGCTGATGTTCTCTCAACCTCTGCAACACTATCCGCAAATAATGTTCGTGCTCCTCCGTACTCCTGGAATAAACCAGGATATCATCAATGAACACAATCACTAACTTATCCAGGAATTCTCTGAATACTCGATTCATTAAGTCCATGAATACCGCAGGAGCATTTGTCAAACCAAAGGACATTACTAAGAATTCATAATGACCATAACGAGTCCCAAATGCTATTTTTGAAACATCTTCCTTCTTAATCTTTAACTGATGATACCCTGATCGCAGGTCTATCTCTCGATCTGGGGGTAATCCCGGCAATTCCTCCGAAAAAACATTAGGAAATTCCTGAACAATAGGAATTTGGTATAAACTGACAGTAGGCCTATCAACATCTTGGATTATCGCCAAAAATCCCTGACAACCCTTAGCCAACATTTGTTGGGCTTTTAAAGCAGAGATTAAGTTTGTTGGCTTAACTACTTCGTTCCTAAGCAACACAAACAAAGTTTCACCCGGAACATTAAACTTTACCACTTTTAGGTGACAATCAACAGTAGCATAACATGAAGTTAACTAATCCATGCCCAGTATTACATCAAAGTCTATCATATCAAGGATCATCAAATCAACAAAACTTTCTCTACCCTCAACAGACACTTCACAAGATTTGTACACTTGTGAAACTGACAAAGATTCCCCAACAGGGGTAGCCACAGTGAAAGGACAATCAAGTCTGACTGAGTTCTTACCCAACATCTTATCAAAGTATTTTGAAATATAAGAATGTGTCGATCCAGGGTCAAACAATGCATAAGCTTTTTGAGAACATACAGAGATAATGCCTATGACCACAGCATTAGAAGCCCGAGCATCTTGCCTTGTCATCGCGTAAACCCTAGCTTGTCCTTGGCCTGAAGGTTGTGCTCTCTTCTTTGGAGGTCGTCCTGATGTACCTCTACCCACTGAGGCAGAAGTTGCTCCCACAGACGGAGCTTCAAAGGTAGTAGGGTAGGGAGAAGGTTGAGTTGATCTATAGCTCAAAGTTGATTGAGCAAACGGACACTCTTTCTTCATGTGACCCGGCTATCCATAACCATAACACACCCCCAAGGTCTTAAGACAAACCCCATAATGGTGCTTCCCACACATAGCACAGGTAGGCCTAGAATAGCTAGACTGACTCCCTCTAGACTGAGGTCTAGTACCTCCAAACTTCAGTCCTGAATCAGAAACGCCCACAGAAGATCTATAAGATCTGGGCACTGGCCGCATATCAGCTGACGAGGGTTGGCCCTGAGGGCGGTTACCTTTAAATGAAGATCCTTAGAACCTTTCGCTCCCAGTCTTCTACTTCTTAGAAACCCTTTCTTCTTCCATGTGCCTCAACTCAATTCTTAAACCACAGTTAACCACATCAGCATAAGAAGCAAAATGATTCAGCATCGGGGGCACAGTATCATGAATATGTATCAGTAATCCCTGTATAAACCTGCCGATTCTATCCCTCTCTGACAGAATCAAGGTAGATGCATACGATGAAAGTTCTATGAATCTTCTAGCATACTCAGCCACAGACATCCCAGAAGTACATTTCAATAGAAGAAATTCTTTAACTCTAGCATCCTTCTTGCTCTAGGGAAGAAAACGTTTCAAGAAAATATCCTTAAAACCTGCCCATGACAATAATGATACTCTATCCCCCTGAAATCTTGGTACCGTCTTACTCCACTCATTCGCAGTCCCCTCAAGTCGAAATAAGGCAAACTCCACGTATTGCACATTTGGGCATCTCAAAGCCTGGCATCTCTTCTCAATTCCTTCCAGGAACTCCATGGGTTCCTCTTGAGAATCAAACCCTGAGAACTTCAGAGGATCCAACTTTATAAACTCTGATAGCCTGATCGCTATAGATTCTTCCTCTATAACCTGGGGTGTTTCTACTTGAGTTTCGTGCCTAGAGGACGTAGAGATCTCAGGAGACTGTGGAGGAGATGGTTCTGCCTCAGATAGAATTTCCTGAAGGGGTCTAAGGGGTCGATCTCTCTGAGCCCTAGCTCGCCTACGACCATGTCCTTGACCTCGAGGAGGCACATCACTTCGCTTAGCAGAGCCTTGATCCGAAGCCCTAGAGCTCCCTCCAGACTGTACACGTCTAGGCAGCATGTAACTATTCATAAAATATAGAAAATATTTAGTTTTAAGAAAAATACATTTTTGAAATCATAAGAAAGCACCACTTTTGAATTTCTTTTAAAGACCTTCAGAAATGCCTCAACTATAGTTATACCCGGGTTCATAACGATAATTGAGACCCCACCAAAGTATCCCTGCTCCACTTAACCATAGAAAAACTAGGCTCTGATACTAAACTATCACGTCCCTAAATTTGGACTGTGACCGGCACAGAACATAAATATCTCATATTCTGAAAGCCTAACACATTAAGTAAAACCTTTAAATTTTCCATAACGTTTTCACAATCATACGAAATCTTTTCTAAGGTTTATGTGGAGTATTATACTTTCCAAAATAATACAAGTTCTTAAGAAAGTAATTACATCAAAAGTAGTATTTGTGAAACGATGCTTCGGATCGACAGCGAGGCTCTTTACTGCTCAGCCGGAGGATAAGGGTCACCTGCACTATCTGAAGCCAAAATAATCTAATCGTGAATAACGTCCCAAAAACATGATTTAAAGAATGCGGAAAATAAACAATGCATAATCATATTGAAAATGTATTTCATAACGCTTTGTAATCTAATGCAAACCTTTTCGTAAACATTCGTATTTTAGGGGAAATAACAATACGAAATAACTATTTCAAATAAATCATTCAAAATAATCCTTTCAAAACTATGATCTTTCTGTAGGACTTCAACAGAATGAAAATAGATGTGGACACACAGTCAACGAGGGTAACTAACCATTCTGGTGGCTCAAAGCCATTAACTGTCGTGAGAATGAATCCCACGAAATAATTCTGGTGGCTCAAGGCCACAAACTGTCGCGAGAATGAATCCCACAAAATAATTCTGGTGGCTCAAGGCCACAAACTGTCGCGAGAATGAATCCCACAAAATAATTCTGGTGGCTCAAGTACACAAACTGTCGAGCTCGAGTACCAAGGTACACTAAGGACTAACAGTACTGCTGTTAGCAACCAGCATTCTGTATTCCGTCCTAAAATGTTTCCATCATACGTGGGGTTTATTTCACATGAAATAATCTCAATCGTTTCAACGTCATAACCACTGGTAAAATCACTTTAACTTTCCAAAAACCCCAGCATGTACATTTGAAATCAAATTACTGTGAAAACATATGAAATTCGCATAGGAATATATTTCATAAATAACATCAGTTCAATGCAACTTTTGCAAACTCTTCTCAAAAGCCTCTTTATCCATTTTCATGCATAATCATAATTCTTTTGTAAACTGATCGAAAGAAAATCTTTTCCAACTATTTAAACCATACTTTCGTAAACTTATTTTTCAAAATTTATATTAAAAATTCCATATTTGAAATGACAATGCATTTAAAAATATAACTTTTAGGGAACGTTATTCACTCACCTGTCACGCTCCTAAACAGTTACTCTTTTCAGCCCAACCACTTCAATTACTATCTTTTCTCAGTCCCCTGATATTTTGAAATAGTATAAATAGTAAGATAATACTCAAGAATGTTTCTTGAAAACCCAATAACTTTGCAATAACCCAAATTCTTCATCATAAACTTTATCTTTATACATACGACGAGTTATTTAAAGCATAGTCTAAAACATCCATCAAGCCTTGTTTTCACACGTTTGGGATCACAAAATCCTAGCACATAAAGCCTAGATAATACATAAGCTAAAAAGGTTATTAATGAGCATCGTTATCCACCAATCAACATAACAATTATACACCTAATACCCATATACACCTCTTGCTTCAGTTTTCTTTCTTTCCTAACACTTTCAGGTTGGACCCCTGCCAAATGCAAATATACACTCACACCCCCCTCACTTGTAGTCACTGACTGCTAAAACCAAAATAGGGTCCCTGCTTACGCACCCCAACAAAACTAACTCACACACAGCAACAGCACAACATATATGCACATGGCAGTAGCACCCCAGCATATCCCTAGATTAATCACATTACAACAGAAGCCTCCCCCTAACCACACCTAAATCTATAAGTTCACAGTGCAAGAAACAATAAGCACGGTCACAGAGCAAGCAAGGAAAAAGGGCAAAACTTACCACCCTTCTCGCACTTGGATTCACGGCAACAGAACCACAGAACTGAGCAGAAAAATGACAGTGCACAGCTTCAATTCCCTTCCTCTATCAATCATGGCAATAGCCTGAAACAGAGAAATGCAACGACACAGACAGAATAGAGTGAGCTCTGTCACTCAGCAGCCACTTAAGAGGAAAGATGAAATTGCATATTGAATGTGGACCAAGGAGCTTACCACTTCACTCACCGAACAGATCACAGCATAAACAAGACAGAAATTGGAATCAAAGACTTGCTACAGTAGCACAAAATGGCGATGGATAACAACTACACAGTAACGACGATAACCATGAAGGTGGTCTACTAGAAGGAGTATTCACCAGCGCTAGAACCCAGCTACAAAACTCGCGATACTCTTGCCCTTCAGCTCTCACTCTCGCTGCAACCCCATTGATAGAAAAAAAAATAGTGGCGGATTGCTTCTTAAGGACCATGCCAGAAACCTTCCATGCCATGTACTCCCTTCCCGCGCCGCACGTTGAATCACTGCCACTCTTCACCTACGCCGCAGCCCTACCATCGTTCTGCAGACAGGAAGAAAATGGGGGGGGGGGAAGGTCGGGATTTAGTGAAAATGAACAGAGAGGCAAAAGGGTAATTTCACGCGTCTGAGGATAAAAATGAATTACTCTTCTGCACCAGCTGGGACTCGAACACGGGCCAAACGTTTTCTTTTCGCCCTTTGAACCATTCAGCCAACGCTTCCCATACGAGATATTCTACAATGAATATACATATATCCGTTAATCTTTTAATTCTTCGTTTCTCTATTTGCTTTGTGAGTTTGTAATGCGGGTATCACAGAGCCCCGAATTCTCTCTTACTGTGATCCTGTGCAGGAGCTCCTGTGGAGAGGATCCAAGTTATGGTTTCTCTTTGGTCTATTTTAATTTGTTCATATGTAACAGTATTAGAGACGATTATAAAATCATATGAGTCACTGAAATCCTTAACAAGAATAACAAATTTCAAAACATAAAAATTCGATTTTTATTGGTTACTATTTATTTGGTGATTATGTATCTAGATTTTTCAATAAATTTTAAAAATTAATAATTAATTCTAGAAAAATCATATCAAAATGATCAAGTTTCTATTTAAAAAAAATTCCAGATTTTCTGTCACAATTTTAGAAAATTTAAACTTTAGGATGTGCTTCAATTCCCTATCAAATTTCATGGTCAGGTACCCTCCTTTGATCCTGTTTCTACTCAACCACAAGTTTGGCCATTAATGATGAAACTTTATCCTCCAACTTAATGTAAACATGCATACTAACCCTCTTACCATTCATATTTCAATGCCATTGTACTTTGGTTAGGTCACACAATCTCATTTGCATAATACAAAACCACCAAAACAATTCACAGGCAACATTTACAAAAGTTTGGAGAATTAAACATAATTATACAAGTGTTCCTTCCATTCTACACGTCTTTACTGCCCTTGCTATTGGAGGAGTTTGCACCTTAGTTTCATGGTGATACAAAGGCACGAGATTTTAAAGAAATCCCAATACCAAAAATTCCAACTCTCACCTTGGAAATGCAGGGTCAATTAATCTCCAAGCAGTCCGAATTTTATGACTTGGGACTTATTTTAAACCATAGGATGTGTTTTAACTCCATACCAAATTTTGTGGTCAAATTCACTCATTTGCTCTGTTTTTACTCAACCAAAAGATTGACCCTTAATGACGAAATTTAATACTCCATTTCTATATATAAACATGCGTATATTATTCCAATCATCAGCCCAAACTTATACATCTCCTCTAGGCTGAGAATAAAGGAAAATGTTGTAGGTTTTGTTTTCCTTCCATGCAACACATAATTTCATATCTTTAGTCGTAACTCCTAAATTAAACCTTGTTTGATCATCAAATCAACCAACCCTCACATTTTTGGAAAGTTGGGCAGCACCTGATCACATCTTACTTTTATACATATATTAGAGCATTGGAGATCACAATTTGAAAGCCACTTGAGTAATTGAAAACCCTTAAATAATAAAAAATTACCAAATATAAAAATTTCATTCTCAGGTTACTATTTATTTAATAAGTCTAAAATTTTCTGTGCTAACTGTAAGAAATCATAACTTTTAGATCTCACATTCAAATTTCTTGATCTTGGGCTTATTTTTAAACCTTAGGATGTACTTTAATTCCATACCAATTTCATGGTCATATTTACTCTTTTGCTCTAGGTTTACTCCACCAAAAAAATTATCCTTAATTTTGGAATTGTATCCTCCATTTCCACATAACCGCACGTACTAACACTTGAAACATTCACACCACCAAATTATCAGCCCAAACTTATACATCTCCTCTTAGCTGAAAATAGGGAAAATGGTGAAAATGTTGTAGGTTTTGTTTTCCTTCCATACAGCACATGAAGCCCTAGCATTCTAAGAAAATTGGACAGCACCTCCAGTGTCATACCTTACACTAGGGTTACTTAACAAAGTTGTTTAGCCATTTAAGAATTACTTGTGGCCCAATAGATACCCCTTGAAGGACTAAGAAGTCAAAAACTTTTCTTAAATCATGGGTACTGGAAAACAATGAATTTTCCTGAAACTATTAAAATTTATAACTAAATCAATTTAAGTCTAAAAATAATGGTTTAAAGCTATATTCATAGCTCTTAAAAAACTCATTTTTAAGAAAAAAATATGATGATTCTTCCAAAACTTTGATTTTTCAAAACTGAACGGTAAAGTTTCTATTCTGGGAAACTTAGAAAAATCGTAACATTTAATGTACACATCTAAAAGTTATGATCTAGGACTTGTTTTAAACCTTGGAAGGTGTGCTACATCTCTACCAAATTTCTTTGCTCGTCTTCCCTATCAACTCTCACTCTCAACATCGTAGTTCACAAGTAATATAATAACTAGATAACTACCTACTTCATGCAATCTTTTTAGGCTCTATGCATAGCAATTACTTTGGGCATTATAACCACTTGTCCCTCCTTACGGAATATTATTACAGACCATAAGACAAACTTACTTACACTTAATTAAATATATATAAACAGCCATCAAAATAAATCAGCAATTAGAGCAAACTATTAAAAACCTCAGTACCTTCTTTAAGTCTTCACCTCAAAACTTCATACACTAATTCTTGCCCTAAGAAGTGTTTTGTCCTAGGTTTTTGCATGGAAGAAAGTGGTGATATTCTAGGAAAACTCAGTGTCAAACCACATATCCTAGCAAAGAGCACAAGGCTATATAAAAAGCATGCAAAATAAGGCATGTCATAGAACACCACCTTATAACTCCAATTAACTTGGTAATACACATGGCTAAGGGAACAAGCTTGAGCATCATTCATACCATCAACTCCATACCAAATTTTGTGGTCATATTTTATCATTTACTCTTATTGCCCCTTAATGATGGAATTTTATCCTCCATTTCCATATAGGCATGCATACTAATCCTTGCATCATTCATATAATTAATTCTAGAAAACTCATATAAGGTGTGTTTCACGTCTCTATTTAAAGATCTTTAGATCCTCTACAAGGGAAAATATAGCTCACTTCATTAAAACTGTAAGTTTTAGATTTTCTGTGCCAAATTTGAAAATTCATAACTTCTAGCTTACACGTCCAAATTTCATGATCTTGGTCTTATTTTAAATCATAGGATACGCTTTAACTGCATACCAAATATCATCTTCATATTTACTCATTTGCTCCAGGTATACTCAACCAAAAGATGACCCATAATGATGAATTTTATCCACCACTTCCAAATGAGAGTCCATACTAACCCTTAATCATTTACATCATAGGAAGGGGTTTCTTTTCCAAATGAGCATGCATACTAATCCTTGCATTATTCACATAATCAAATCATTAGCCCAAACATATACATATATTGGCTGAAAAGAGGGAGAATGGGGGGAAAATGCCATAATATAAAAAAATTGATTTTCGCGTTTCATTTCATTTTGTAAATCTAAAATTTTTAGTGAACTTCACTCATTAAATAATTAATTCTACAAATATCATATCAAGGTGGCTAAAGTCTCTGTTTAAAGCTCTTTAGATCCTCCCAGGAGAATATATAGGTCAGTTCAGTTCATTATATTGACCATTATAATAGAAAATCCATGAAGAAAAGGCTATGTTAATTATAAAAAACTGCAATTTACAGATTTTATGTGCCAAATTTGAAAAATCATAACTTTTAGCATGCACACTGAAATTTCTTGATCTTTGACTTATTTTGAACCTTATGATGTGTTTTAACTCCATACGGAATTTCGTGGTCAGATTCACTCGTTCGCTTTATTTTGACCCCGAATGATGGAATTTTATCCTCATTATTATCATATAAGCAACTATACTCACCCTTGTATCATTCACATAATCAAATCATCAGGCCAAACTTAAACACCTCCTCTTGGCTGGGAAATGGGAAAAATGTTGAAATTGTTGTAGGTTTTCTTTTCCTTCCATATAATACAAATCCGACACATGATCTCATGTCTGTAGTAGATCCTAAAGTTTGTTTAATCATCAAATCGACCAACCTTCTCTTGTTTGGAAAATTGGATAGCACCTCCTTCCACGTCTTACTTGAATACATATATAAGAGCAAATAGACAATTTGGAGACCACTTGAATAATTAAGAACCTTAAAAGAATAACTAATACTGTAATATAAAAATTTGGCTATCAAGTTACTATTCATTTGCTAATGATAGAATTTTTGGTGAACTTTAGAAATTCATAATTTTTTCTAGAGAAATCATGTCAAGGTGCTTCAAGTCTCTATTTAAAGCTCTTTAAATCCTCTTGCGGAAAGAATACAGTTATGTTCATCATCTTGACCAATATTACACAAAAGCCGTGGGAAAATGCATTATTCATTTGATAAAACTCCAACTTCTAGATTTTTTCTCGCCATAAGACAAAAAAATTGATATAACTTTTAGCCATGGCAAATTTCTAGATTTTTTCTGGAAGATTTGAAAAATCATAACTGGTAGCTCGCACATTGAAATGTCATGACCTAGGACTTAATTTGAAACTTAGGATGTGTTTGACTCCATGCCCTTAATGATGAGATTTTATCCTCCATTTCTATATAAGCATGCCTGCTATTCCTTGCATTGTTCACGTCATCAAATCGTCTGCCTAAACTTATACATTTCCTCATGGATTAAAAATGGGGAAAAAGCTTATGCTTTTCTTTTCCTTCCATACAACAGATGATTTCATATCTTTAGCAGTTCCTAAACCAATCAACCACCGTTACCCTTTTTAGAAAATTGGACAGCACCTCCTTCCACGTCACACTTAAATACATATATTAGAGTAAAGAGACAATTTAAAAACCATTCAAGTCTTTGAAAACCTTAAAACAATAAATACAACCGTGATATAAAAACTTGATTCTTGGGTTACTATTCATTTGTTAATGATAGAATTTTCTATTAACTGTGGAAATTCATAATCATTTCTAGAAAAACCATATAAAAATGGTTCGAGACAATGTTTAAAACTCTTTAAATCCTCAAATGGAAAGAATATAGTTATGTTTGTTGTCTTGACTCATATTACAAAAAACGTTGTGGGAAAAGGCACTATTTAATTGGAAAAACTGCAGTTTTTGTAAGGAATTGGAAGACACGCAGCGGAAATTAATTTAAAATTTTTTCCATTCCTTGCCAGGATCTACCGTATGTGTTTAAGTCAAGTGGGAAGAAGTATTACCCTTAGTGTGCCTCAGCGACTTTCACAGCTTTCGGTCACGACGTTCACAGCTTCTCTCTGCGGCTCGTGCTCCCTTTCTGATCACAAGAAGTCGACGACTCAGGTCGGCTTCCTCTACTGGTATTCACACGAATAGCGTTCCAACCACGAATGATGTGCTAGCGTCTCTTGTCCCTCCAGGGCTTTCTCAAGAGTTCGTCCTCTCCGTCTCTATTTCGGCCTTTCTATGTTCTACATGTTTCTCTGTGCAAAACGCAGCTCCTAAAATCAGATATATAGGATGCTATGCGTTTTTTTTGTCAACCGAATTGGATTTTGGAGTTAATCTTATATTAATTCCAAAATTAATACAATATCATATATTGTATAATTTTATAAGAAACTAATTAAATAAATAATATCAAATCCGTCCCACAGATTTAATTACCCATTTATTTAATTTTAAATAAAGATAAGACTGAACTATTTTTGATTTATTCTCATAAATCAAATTTGAGATATCCTATCAATTTGAATTTCGAATTTCAAACGTGATAGATATTTAATTTATCCTTATAAATTAAATCTTATAAATATCTCTTATATGAGATATCCTATCAATTTGAATTTCAAATTTCAAACATGATAGAGATTTAATTTATCCTTATAAATTAAATCTTATAAATATCTCTTATATGAGATATCTTATCAATTTGAATTTTGAATTTCAAACATGATAGAGATTTAATTTATCCTTATAAATTAAATCTTATAAATATCTCTTATATGAGATATCCTATCAATTTGAATTTTGAATTTCAAACGTGATAGAGATTTAATTTATCCTTATAAATTAAATCTCATATATACATATAATGTATATATACAAATTTATATATATATACGAATATAAATATAAATAAATATATATACATCTATCCTGGATCATTCATTGAATCTGGACATGTCTTAGATTCAATGAATCTGGACATCATAGCTCGTGTTGGGCTATTTTGCGTGTGACCCTGTAGGCCCATATGAAGTTGGCAGTGGGCCACTTGCTATACTAGCCCATAAGTCGCAAGCGGTCTCTAGCAAGACATAACAACTACCCAAATCATATGAGGATCGATAAACGATGTAACCTTTTATACAACCATATATCATATATAGAGATAGTGACTATGCTAAAAGAGCTCAAACTAGGAAGTGCGAAGTACGATATTAAGCCTAGTGATGAATGAGTGGCTTAGAGAGTTAACAAGGCATAGTAAAAAAAATTTAATAAGAAGGCATGGGGAAGTTGAAAAACTAAGGAAGGTAAATAAAAGTTTCAAAATGACGAATGAGACAATTTACTTGATGCTCTTATGCAGGTTTATCACCCTACATGTAGCTTTTGTGTTTCTCATCTCAAAATTATTTGATATCATCGGAATGCGATTCCCATTGGAGGCAAGCTCAGTCAGCTTTTGGGCTCTAACAATAATAGTAGCACTCATATATGCCAAAGCCATACTTGAAATAGTGCCTCATTTTGAGCTTCCGTCCATCGTAGATCTGTTTAGGTCAGTGTATAATTCTTCTCCTTCAATCTGTCTATCATGAAGTAGTAAGAACAAGTTTATTTGCACCCACCTTGATTGCAATTAATTTGATTCTTAATCATGCAGGTTGATTCCTCGACAACAAGGTTTTGAGTATATGATCCAAGAGTTGACTGATATGGTGCAGAATCACTACCCAAATGCATTACTGTTGGAGGAAAACCCTGTAAGGATGTGGGGTCTTATTGCATGTAAATGCGTCTACAAATTTACAGGTGATGTTATTTCGGGATCACTTGCGGCGACAATTATAATATCATTCATGCCCCCCCCCCCCCCGATCGGGTGCCAGATGTCTTCATCATATATGCCACAGTTCTAGTTATATGTCTGTTGTTTCATATTTGAACAACGGCGTAGCACAATTCTAAGACATATGCACAACTCTTGCTATGTTATTATAGTTACAGTTTGTTGGACTTTATAATATTTGCCTTTTCTTATGAGATCTTTGTTTGCATGTGGGATATTAACGAGAGTGCAGTTTGAGAGTAAGTGGGATGAAATTGTTAGGAAAGAAATCAGAAAGAATGAATAGGGCTATTGGCGAGTTTGACCCAAGCCCATGATACCATGTTGAGTCTCAGGGAATGAAGAGAAAAATAACATCTATTTCTTTTCTAAACACAGGTATCCTGTTATTGGAGATACTAATATTTTAGATACTATCACATATTAAATATGGGTACCTCTCATAGCTGGAATACAAACCTTACCTTACCACTTACCATATTGTGAGGTGGTAAGCGGCCACTCCTATAAGAAAAAACACACAAGTTCAAATCTCAATAAGTACACTTGTTAAGAGACGTGAAAATCTTTTACGCTATAATTCTCCAAAGGGCATGATACCTTTCATTAAGTTAAAAAAAAACGAATGAAGCTATACATTCGTTCGTTGGGCTCTAGAATACACATTTATATAGCCCACAAAAAATACGAGAAAATATAAAACAAACAAGATTTACAACTAAAACGATTCAAACTAATAGCTATAGCCTAATATCTCATGGACCCAATTGACTATTATTATCTATGGTAAAGAATGTTCCAATTGAAAGAAGAAGAAGAATATACAGTACCAGACAAAAATTGCAAAAAAAAAAAACTAATACAAGAGTAATCATTAACAGAACAAATTGAATAAAATCACATAAAAAATCTCCAAGGTGGAGGGAGAATGATTTCAGATCTGTAAGTAGATATGCCAATGGAGGGAGAACGATTCTAGATCTGAAACTGTAGAGGTTGCAAATTTTGCCGCCATCGCCATCGTGTTTTACAAGTGGATGTTAGAGGAGGGAGAATAATTATAGATCTGCTAAAATCAGATTTCCCACACTTCAAGTACTTACAGATACCAACAATCTTCTAAACTCCATCGACTCCAACTTTGACGCCTCTGAGTCAAAAATAATTTACAGGAAAATAATTATTGAATACAATAAAATAATTTCTGTAAAACTTTGAGTCAAAATAATAACGTTTAACTATTTTTCCTTTGAATTTACAGGAAAATACGCCCTTGTTTTTCAAAAATTAGCTTTAATACTATTTACTTCTTTTTTCGGGAGCTATATATACCTCTTCATAAACCTTCTAAATTCCCAATAAAATAACAATATATAATTTTCCCTAATTGTTCGTGGCCTTTAGGTAATTTTAATAATTGTATTTTCATTTATGTCCTTAAAATTTCACTTGAAATTTGAGGTTTTTGGCCAAATTAATTCTCTTTGATCACTTCAAATGATTACTCTGTCCCTAAAAAAATATCTTACAAACCTTTTTTATATATTATAATTTTGATAAAAGATAAATTAGAAGTTATTTAAGGGTTAAAATGGGAGATCAAATTACGCCCCAAGTGGAAAATTTCATATATTTGGAAGCAATTTTAGAGAAAAAAAAGTTGAAATTGTTAGAGATATTAATCATAGAATTTAAGCTAAGTAGTTTAAATGGATATTGGAGTTATTTACAATCAAAAAATACCTAATAAGATAAAATAAAAGTTCTATCGTCGACGATAAAATCATCAATATTTTATGAAAGAAGTGTTAGGTTTTAAAGGGACAAAAAGAGTATAAAATTGAGGTAATTGAGAAGAGGATGTTGAGATAGATATATGGTTATACAATAAAAGATAATATTCGTAACAAATATATACGGTGAATAGTTAAAGTGATATCTATTGAAGAGAATCTTGTAGAGAATCATTTTACATAATTTAGGCATATATAAAGAAGGCCATTAGATACGCTAGTAAAAAGGTGAGAGGAAGAGCAAAAAGAACGTTCGACGATATTATTAAACGGGATCTCATAGTCAACAACTTAACCAAAAATTTTGTTTTTGATAAAATACAATAATATTGTGCAATCTACATAACTTATATATCTCATTTAATAGGACAATATTTATTGTAGTTGTGGTTGTTGCATGCATGCTGTGTGGAGTTGAAATACTAGGGATTAATCTGTACTGCAAGGCTAAGGCCATTTTTGGTTCACAAGAAAAATAAATGGTTATTTCCATAATGCGATCCTTCCCCTCGCAGATCCTTTTTCGCCATTCTCTCCCCTTGGACGGCAATACTCCAGCAACCACCTGCGTCATATATATTATATAAATATGGCTTTGTTTCTTGTTCTTTAACCACCTTCCTTTATTTATTCATTTCTTTTGTGATTCGTTTTTTCTAATTTGTAATTTAGAAACTTCTGGATTGAATATTTTTGCAAGTTCTTGTCTTTTTCTTAAATCATTGATTTTAATATCATAACACAGGCATAGAAAAAATAATTATTATTATAAAATATAATCAGAACAGATTTGTAAATTTAATAATTTATAATAATCAATTTAGCATCACATACATGATTATTCTTACACCAAAAGAAATAACGTAATTAAATATTCAATTTAACATTAAGTACAGCTTTGTTTTATTTATGGGAACTAGTTGCAAGCTGCCACGGTGCAGTTAATCTGTATGCATCAAAGTAGTAGCTTGCCTACATGATCTTCCATTGGCGTTACTGTTAACGTGAACGTGAACGTTACCCAGTAGCAAATAAACTAATTGATTACTATTTGGCCTTATTCTCGTTGACCAAACAACACCAATTTGCAATCATATTCTTGTTTCATCCTCAAGCTCTCATCTGCAACACCTTTCTCTTTAGTTCCAAATTCTCTCTTAATCTTCAGGTCAGAGCAACCTGTGCAGCAGCTAACTCAAAATCTCAAACATGGCTTCTTCTGTATCACTGATCATTACTCTCTTCAGCGCCTCCAGGTTCACTCAGCTTCACTTTTATTAATCTTCTTTCTTAAAATCTCTGCTAATATGATCCTCTTGTTCTTATAATTAATCAATTCTCTACTTTTGTCATCAAACCTGTTTCTGTGTGTGTAAGTTCATCTTATATTAATAATCTTCTTCCTCTTTACATACTTCGCCTTCTTCCTTATTATCATCCAACTTATGAAAGAAGCCCGCTTGTCAATGTGGATCTATAAGAATTTCTATTCTTTTCATTTCAACATTTGAGTTAATTATTACTTGCTTTTGTTCGAAACCAAATTAATTGAAACCAAGTTGAAATTTGGCTTTAAAAATTCTTCAATTTATTTAACCGTTGGTTTCTTTAACCATACTCCAGAGTCAAGTCTTTTAGTTGAAATAGAAAAGTTTGCACAGTTACTAAATTATCCTGCCTCTATAAATGTGGAACATTTTAACTAAGTAATATTTGAAAGTTAAAATGCTTTTGGTTGACTTGGTATGCTTCAATATATACTTGTATGCTTTGAGACAATCACCTCAATTTACTGCAGTTATTTAAGCTATATTTGGCTTTGACTTCCAGTCAAAATTGTCAACGCTGACAAAAGATTAATTTCCAGCAGGTCCCCAAGGAAACACTTAATCTCAGTTGGGAGCTATCGTTTGGTAGAATCCCACGCACGTCCTCCATGTTTAATAAAAAGGTTTCATCTCGTAACCCCATGTATAAATTCGATATACTGTTTCATCAGTTCCACTCCAACTTATTGCCTGCGCCGCCTCTGCCGCCGCTATTCTCGTAACGATGCCACCTTCTCAGCGTTCAAGGACTGCACATCTCACAAGGTCTGTCGTGCATTTCTTCTTAAATCTCACACCTCCTTCAATCTTTTAATTCTTTGTTTCTCTATTTGCTTTGTGAGTTTGCAATGCGGGTATCACAGAGACCCGGGTTCTCTCCTACTGTGATCCTGTGCAGGAGCTCCTGTGGAGAGGATCCAAGTTATGGTTTCTCTTTGGTCTATTTTATTCATATATAACAGTATTAGAGACGATTAGAAAACCATATAAGTCTCTGAAATCCTTAACAAGAATAAAAAATTTCAAAACATAAAAATTCGATTTTTATTAGTTACTATTTATTTGGTAATTAAGTGTGTCTAGATTTTTCAATAAATTTTGAAGATTAATAATTAATTCTAGAGAAAACATATCAAAGTGGTTCAAGTTTCTATTTAAAAAAAAATTCCTGATTTTCTGTCACAATTTTAGAAAATTTAAACCTTAGGATGTGCTTCAATTCCCTATCAAATTTCACGGTCATGTACCCTCCTTTGCTCCTGTTTTTACTCAACCACAAGTTTGGACCTTAATCATGAAATTTTATCCTCCAACTTAATGTAAACATGAATATTAACCCTCTTACCATTCATATTTCAATGCCTTTGCATAATAGAAAACCGCCAAAACAATTCACAGGCAACATTTACAAAATTTTGGAAATGCAGGGTCAATTAATCTCCAAGCAGTCCAAATTTTATGACTTGGGACTTATTTTAAACCATAGGATGTGTTTTAACTTCATACCAAATTTTGTGTCAAATTCATTCATTTGCTCTGTTTTTACTCAACCAAAAGATTGACCCTTAATGACGAAATTTAATACTCCATTTTTATATATAAACATGCATATATTATTCAAATCATCAGCCCAAACTTATACATCTCCTTCTCTAGGCTGAGAATAAAGGAAAATGTTGTAGGTTTCGTTTTCCTTCCATGCAGCACATAATTTCATATCTTTAGTAGTAACCCCTAAATTAAACCTTGTTTGATCATCAAATCAACCAACCATCACATTTTTGGAAAGTTGGACAGCACCTGGTCACATCTTACTTTTATACATATATTAGAGAATTGGAGATCACAATTTGAAAGCCACTAGTGATTAAAAACCCTTAAAGAATAAAAAATTACCAAATATAAAAATTTCATTCCCAGGTTACTATTTATATAATAATTCTAAAATTTTCTGCGCAAACTTTAAGAAATCATAACTTTTAGCTCTCACATTCAAATTTCATGATCTTGGGCTTATTTTTAAACCTTAGGATGTACTTTAATTCCATACCAATTTCATGGTCATATTTACTCTTTTGCTCTATGTTTAATCCACCAAAAAATTGATCCTTAATTTTGGAATCCTCCATTTCCATATAACCGTGTACTAACACTTGAAACATTAACACCACCAAATTATCAGCCCAAACTTGTACATCTCCTCTTGGCTGAAAATAGGGAAAATGGTGAAAATGTTGTAGGTTTTCTTTTCCTTCCATACAACATATGACGCCCTAGCATTCTAAGAAAATTGGACAGCACCTCTAGTGTCATACTTTACGCTAGGGTTACTAAACAAAGTTGTTTAGCCATTTAAGAATTACTTGTGACCCAATAGATACCCCTTGAAGGACTAACAAGTTAAAAACTTTTCTTAAAGCATGGGTACTGGAAAACAACGAATTTTCCTGAAACTATTAAAATTTATAACTAATTCAATTTAAGTCTAAAACTAATGGTTTAAAGCTATATTCTTAGCTCTTAAAAAACTTATTTTTAAGAAAAAAATATGATGATTCTTCCAAAACTTTGATTTTTCAAAACTGAACGGTAGAGTTTCTATTCTGGGAAACTTAGAAAAATCGTGACATTTAATGTACACATCTAAAAGTTATGATCTAGGACTTGTTTTAAAGCTTGGAAGGTGTGCCACATCTCTACCAAATTTCTTTGCTCGTCTTCCCTATCAACTCTCACTCTCAACATCGTAGTTCACAAGTAATATAATAACTAGAGAACTACCTACTTCATGCAATCTTTCTATGCTCAATGCATAGCAATTACTTTGGGCATTATAACCACTTGTCCCTCCTTACGGAATATTATTACAGACCATAAGACAAACTTACTTACACTTAATTAAATATATACAAACAGCCATCAAACTAAATCAGCAATTAGAGCAAACTATTAACAACCTCAGTACCTTCTTTAAGTCTTCACCTTCAAACTTCATACACTAATTCTTGCCCTAAGAAGTGTTTTCTCATAGGATTTTACATGGAAGAAAGTGGTGAGATTCTAGGAAAACTCAGTATCAAACCACATATCATAGCAACAAGCACAAGGCTATATAAAAGTATGCAAAATAAGCATGTCATAGAACACCACCTTATAACTCCAATTAACTTGGTAATAGACATGGCTAAGGGAACAAGCTTGAGCATCATTCATACCATCAACTCCATACCAAATTTTGTGGTCATAACCTATCATTTACTCTTTTGCCCCTTGATGATGGAATTTTATCCTCCATTTCCATATAGGCATGCATACTAATCCTTGCATCATTCATATAATTAATTCTAGAAAACTCATATAAGGTATGTATCAAGTCTCTATTTAAAGATCTTTAGATCCTCCACAAGGGAGAATATAGTTCACTTCATTAAAACAGTAAGTTTTAGATTTTCTGTGCCAAAATTGAAAAATCATAACTTTAAGCTAACACATCAAAATTTCATGATCTTGGTCTTATTTTAAATAATAGGATATGCTTTAACTGCATACCAAATATCATGTTCATATTTACTCATTTGCTCCAGGTATACTCAACCAAAAGATGACCCATAATGATGAATTTTATCCACCACTTCCAAATGAGAGTGCATACTAACCCTTAATCATTTATATCATAGGAAGGGGTTTCTGTTCCAAATGAGTATGCATACTAATACTTGCATTATTCACATAATCAAATTATTAGCCCAAACATATACATCTATTGGCTGAAAAGAGGGAGAATGGGGAAAAAATGCCATAATATAAAAAAAAATTGATTTTCGTGTTTCATTTCATTTTGTAAATCTAAAATTTTTAGTGAACTTCACTCATTAAATAATTAATTCTACAAATATCATATCAAGGTGGCTAAAGTCTCTGTTTAAAGCTCTTTAGATCCTCCCAGGACAATATATCGGTCAGTTCAGTTCATTATATTGGCCATTATAACAGAAAATCCTGAGGAAAAGGCTATGTTAATTATGAAAAACTGCAATTTACATATTTTATGTGCCAAATTTGAAAAATAATAACTTTTAGCATGCACACTGAAATTTGATGATCTAGGACATCTTTTGAACCTTATAATGTGTTTTAACTTCATACTGAATTTCGTGGTCAGATTCACTCGTTCGCTTTATTTTGACCCCAAATGATGGAATTTTATCCTCATTATTATCATATAAGCAACCACACTCACCCTTGTATCATTCACATAATCAAATCATCAGGCCAAACTTAAACATCTCCCCTTGGTTGGGAAATGGGAAAAATGTTGTAGGTTTTCTTTTCCTTCCATATAATACAAATACGACACATGATCTCATTTCTGTAGGAGATCCTAAAGTTTGTTTAATCATCAAATCGACCAACCTTCTCTTGTTTGGAAAATTGGATCGCACCTCCTTCCAAGTCTTACTTGAATACATATATAAGAGCAAATAGACAATTTGGAGACCACTTGAATAATTAAGAACCTTAAAAGAATAAATAATACTGTAATATAAAAATTTGGCTATCAAGTTACTTTTCATTTTCTAATGATAGAATTTTTGGTGAACTTTAGAAATTCATAATTATTTCTAGAAAAATCATGTCAAGGTGCTTCAAATCTCTATTTAAAGCTCTTTAAATCCTCTTGTGGAAAGAATACAGTTATGTTCATTATCTTGACCAATATTACACAAAAACCGTGAGGAAAATGCATTATTCATTTGATAAAACTCCAACTTCTAGATATTTTATGGAAACATTGAAAAATCATAACTTTTAATTAGCTCACACATCCAAATTTCATATCCAGGGCTTGTTTTAAACCTTAGGTTATGCTTTAACTCCCAAAGAGAATGTCATGGTCAGATTCATTCAGTTGCTCTGTTTTTATTAACCGAAAGATTGACCCTTAATTGATGCGATTTTGTTTCTTCCATTTCTATATATAAGCTTTCAGACTACCTCTTGTATCATTCACATATCATCAAATAATCTCAAATAACCAGCCCAAAATTATACCTCTCCTCTTGGGTCAACATAGGGGCCGGGAAATGGGGGGTGGGGATGCCATAATACAAAAAAAAATTATTTAACTTTTAGCCATGGCAAATTTCTAGATTTTTTGTGGAAAATTTGAAAAATCATAACTGGTAGCTCGCACATTGAAATGTCATGACCTAGGACTTAATTTGAAACTTAGGATGTGTTTGACTCCATGCCCTTAATGATGAGATTTTATGCTCCATTCTATATAAGCAGGCCTGCTATTCTTTGGATTGTTCACGTAATCAAATCGTCTGCTTAAACTTGTACATCAACTCATGGATGAAAAATGGGGAAAACGCTTATGCTTTTCTTTTCCTTCCATACAACAGATGATTTCATATCTTTAGCAGTTCCTAAACCAATCAACCACCGTTACCCTTTTTAGAAAATTAGACAGCACCTCTTTCCATGTCACACTTAAATACATATATTAGAGTAACGAGACAATTTAAAAACCATTCAAGTCATTGAAAACCTTACAAGAATAAATACAACCGTGATATAAAAACTTGATTCTTGGGTTACTATTCATTTGTTAATGACAGAATCTTCTATTAACTTTGGAAATTCATAATCATTTCTAGAAAAACCATATAAAAATGGTTCAAGACTATGTTGAAAACTCTTTAAATCCTCAAATGGGAAGAATATAGTTATGTTTGTTGTCTTGACTAATATTACAAAAAACGTTGGGGGGAAGTCACTTTTCAATTGGAAAAACTGCAGTTTTCGCATTATAAGAAAAACTGCAGTTTTCAGATTTTCTGTGCCAACTTTGAAAAATAATAACTTTTAACTCACATGTCTGAATTTTATATTCTAGGGTCTATTTTAAATCTTAGGATGTGCCTTAACTCCATACAGAATTTCATGCTCAGATCCACACTTTTGCTCTATGTTTACTCAACCAAGAGATTGGTCCCTTCATGGTGTAATTTTATCCTCCATTTCCGTATAAGCACATATACTACCCATTGCATCAATCAAATCATCAAGTCATATCTCCTGTTGGCTGAAATAGGGAATAAATAGTGGAAATATAGGTGTTGTTTCCCTTCCATATACAAACGCATGATTTCATATCTTTAGCATCTTCTAAACCTTTTTAATCATCGAATCATCCATCCCTCCTCACATTATTGGAAAATTGGACAGAACTTTCTGCCACATCTAACTTAAAACATATATTGGAGCATTATAGACAATTTGAAAACCACTTGAATCATTGAAAACCCTTAAAGAATAAGATACCATAATATAAAGACTGCATTCTCAGGTTGCCATTCATTTAGTAATTTTATAACATTTGGTGTATTTTGGAAATTCATAATTATTTCTTGAAAAATCAACTCAAGGTGGTTCAAATCTCTATTTAAAGCCTACTTAGATGCCAGATACTTTAATGTCTAAAAATATAGTTCATTTGATTATCTTGAGCAATACTACTAACTATGATTCCCTTTATTGAAAGGTATATATTTGCTTTTAGTTACTCTGTATTTGGTACCATACTAATGTCCATCTCATTATTTGTCTTATCCATCATTTTAGCACTTTTATTATGTATCCGGAAGCGCTATGATTTAGACGATTCATAACTGAAGCCCATAAATTAAAATTCACATTTTGATCAAATAATTACTATTCATTTGGTATTTCTAACTTTTTGGTCAAATTTTAAACAAAATTATAACTAATTATAAACAAATCGTATGAGAGTGTTCTAAAATTCTATTGAAAGCTATTGAAGGTCTTTACACGAGAAAGATATCATTATAGTCTAAGCATGCTCATATTTATATAGTTTATTCATTTTATAAACTTGCTCTGTTTTTTGGATAGCAACTTTTCTTAACTTCAAAAGTTCATAACTCAAGTTTCATACATCCAATTGATCTGATTTAAGACTTGTTGGAAAACTATACATGTCGACTTTGCATGTACCAATTTTCACGACCATCGGATACATTTACTATATATCATATATTGAGATAGTGACTATGCTAAAAGAGCTCAAACTAGGAAGTGCAAAGTACGATACTAAGCCTAGTGATGAATGAGTGGCTTAGGAGTTAACAAGGCATCGTAAAAATATTTAATAAGAAGGCATGGGGAAGTTGAAAAAGTAAGGAAGGTAAATAAAAGTTTCAAAATGACGAATGAGACAATTTACTTGATGCTCTTATGCAGGTTTATCACCCTACATGTAGCTTTTGTGTTTCTCATCTCAAAATTATTTGATATCATCGGAATGCGATTCCCATTCGAGGCAAGCTCGGTCAGCTTTTGGGCTCTAACAATAATAGTAGCACTCGTGTATGCCAAAGTCATACTTGAAATAGTGCCTCATTTTGAGCTTCCGTCCATCGTAGATCTGTTTAGGTCAGTGTATAATTCTTCTCCTTCAATCTGTCTATCATGAAGTAGTAAGAACAAGTTTATTTGCACCCACCTTGATTGGCAATTAATTTGATTCTTAATCATGCAGGCTGATTCCTCGACAACAAGGTTTTGAGTATATGATCCAAGAGTTGACTGATATGGTGCAGAATCACTACCCAAATGCATTACTGTTGGAGGAAAACCCTGTAAGGATGTGGGGTCTTATTGCATGTAAATGCGTCTACAAATTTACAGGTGATGTTATTTCGGGATCACTTGCGGCGACAATTATAATATCATTCATGGTCCCCCCTGATCGGGTGCCAGATGTCTTCATCATATATGCCACAGTTGTAGTCATATGTGTGTTGTTTCATATTTGAACAACGGCGTAGCACAATCCTAAGACATATGCACAACTCTTTCTATGTTATTAAAGTTACAGTTTGTTGGACTTTGTAATATTTGCCTTTTCTTATGAGATCTTTGTTTGCATGTGGGATATTAACGAGAGTGCAGTTTGAGAGTAAGTGGGATGAAATTGTTAGGAAAGCAATCAGAACGAATGAATAGGGCTATTGGCGAGTTTGACCCAAGCCCATGATACCATGTTGAGGCTGAGGGAATGAAGAGAAAAATAACATCTATTTCTTTTCTAAACACATGTTATTGGAGATACTTATATTTTAGATACTGTCATACATTAAATATGGATACATTTCTCAGCGAGAATACGAACTTTAGCTCACCATATTGTGAGGTGGTAAGCGGCCTCACTCCTATAAGAAGCACATAAGTTCAAATCGAAATAAATATACTTGTTAAGAGAGGTGAAAATCTTTTAGGTTATAATTCTAGAAAGAGCAGGGATACCTTTCACTAAATTAAAAAAAAGTAAGAATGAAGCTATCCATTTGTTGGGTTCTAGAATACACATTTATATAGCCCACAAAAAATACAAGAAAATATTAAACTAATAAGATTTACAACTAGAACGATTCAAACTAATAGCTATAGCGTAATATCTCATGGGCCCAATTGACTATTATTATCTTTGGTAAAGAATGTTCTAATATCTCATGGGCCCAATTGATACCATGATAAGTTTAATTTTATACATACTTAAAGGATCTAATTAGTAACTAATAAGTTGTTGGTTGAGGTGCATTACTATAGAAAATATTTTTAACGGTGATTAAAATAGGCTTTTTACGGCAATTTCATGAGCACAGTGGTTACTCACACCATTTAAAGTAAAAGATTTTTCTTCAGTTCTAAAACCTCTTGCCGTTACAAGTGTATTTTGAACGGCAATTTTCACAAATAAACATCGTGGAAAGTACTTTTGGAAATGTGTTTTTTTGTTCTTTTCATGGCGATTTTTAGATAACCACCATGGAAATGTTTTTTTAATATTTCTCTCATTTTCATATTTTACCACCCTACATTCTACAAAATCTACACAATCTAATTTTCCGCCAGCAAATTATGCAATGAATTTGCATAATGGTAGACCATCGACAATCCAATCTTATTATTCCTATTAAAGTCCACTGACAACTTTATTGCCTGTGAATTTGCATCTCTCATACCTAATGAGGTTATACGGGTCGAGCCTCTATATCTTTTCTTTCCTAAAATCATAAAGGTGCCCTACTGATTAGAACTACAACTGTCCATATTATGTTAACAAAATAATAAAATATGTAAGAATCATATTAACAATAAACAAAACTTGAAAAAAAATATAAATAATGCAATAATTTACATACTAATTAGCATCCTCCTAAATTCCTTTATAATGATCATCCTTAACAAAGTATTCATCATCTACCAAATCAATTTCAATTGGTTTTGGTCGATAAATTGAAAATGGGGGGTTCCATCAAGGTTAAAACATAAGCCATCTTCATCTCCAACGATCGCTTGCCTCTTACCTTGGAACACGATGAACAATTTCTTATTTGCGATCGGTAATATAAAACACTTTTGTCACTTGACTTGTTAAAATAAATGGTTAATCTTTGTATCCAACCCTCTAAAAATCAACTGAAACAAATCCAAATTACATGTCTACTTGCACGGTATTTCATCTCTTCTAGTAACCACTTACATTTGAAGACGAGCATTTTAAAGTTAGTGAAACTAACCTCTCAAATATCTTCAATCATTCTATAATAGGATATGAATTCTTTAGTTGGGTTAATATCTTTTGAACTAGTAAAATATATCACTTCGAGTATAACCATCACACAACTATTTTGCCTAGTACTCTTATCATTTTGGGCTTTGTATAAAAAGAATAATCATTTACGTAAGTATGAAACCACATATCATAGCAACAAGCACAAGGCTATAGAAAAGCATGCAAAATAAGGCTTGTCCTAGAACACCACCTTATAACTCCAATTAACTTGGTAATGCACATGGCTAAGGGAACAAACTTGAGCATCATTCATATCATCAACTCCATACCAAATTTTGTGGTCACATTCTATCATTTACTCTTATTGACACTTAATGAGGTGTGTTTCAAGTCTCTATTTAAAGATCTTTAGATCCTCTACAAGGGAAAATATAGTTTACTCCCTTAAAACTGTAAGTTTTAGATTTTCTGTGCCAAATTTGAAAAATCATAACTTCTAGCTTACACATCCAAATTTCATGATCTTGGTCTTATTTTTAAATCATAGGATATACTTTAACTCCATACCAAATATCATGTTCATATTTACTCATTTGCTCCTAGTAAACTCAACCAAAAGGTGACCCTTAATGATGGAATTTTATCTACCCCTTTCGAACGAGTGCATACTAACCCTTAATCATTTACATCATATGAAGGTGTTTCTTTTCCACATGAGCATGCATACTAATCCTTGCATTATTCACATAATCAAATCATTAGCCCAAACATATACATCTCTTGGCTAAAAAGAGGGAGAAATGGGGGAAAATGCCATAATATTAAAAACAATTGATTTTCTTGTTTCATTTCATTTTGTAATTCTAAATTTTTTTGTGAAATTCAATAATTACATATTGTGCAGCGGCAACAAAGGAAAGGGAGGTGGCTGGTAAGCAGTGAGAAAGGTAAGTTCAAGCCATCGGTGCCGTGTGACAGACTCTGCTGTGTCGTCGCTATCGAAGTTGACCCATCGCCTGAAGTCTCCTTGTTTTGTTGCTTTTATATGCTGCGAGCAGAGGAAACAGTGGGAAATCAGTGAAAGTCGAGTCTTTGAGCCACTGCTGTGTGATTGAAGTTGACCCCCTGTGGTTTGAGTAAGTTCTATCGATTTTGGGTTGCTCTGTTTCTGTGGTAGCGTTGTGCTTCTTCTCGGTGGATGAGCGACAGTGAAGGATATTGGGTGATGGGTTATGGGAGGAGAAATAGCTAAACCTCGAGGCGAGAGGCAGTGTCAACGTGAGAGTAGTGTCAGTTATCCTATGTAAGTAATCCTAGATACCCTCTTTCTTTCCCCTTTTCCATGTTGAACCGTATTGTTTGTTACTATGGAATGCTCTATTTGTGGTGGTCATTGGTGTGGTAGGGAACTGAGGATTCCTTGCTCTATTTTTCTTAGAGGGGGTGAAATTGTTTGTCTCGATGAAAAGGGGAGCATTGTTTTGGGTTATGGATATATGTATCTATGCTTGAGTTTATGAAATTTTGGTTATGGCTGTGGTTGTGAAAGGTTGTATATATTTTCCCTGTGCTCGTGGGTGCTATAAAGTTACGCCTGTGTATGTGTGTGAAATTGTTGTTGGACAGGGGAGGTCGTGGGTGAATTTAGAAAAGGAATTGTCGGGTTTGATTCTTTGGTTTGGGTAATAATAGCGTTGTTATGGGAATTTTGTTGATTGTGAAGGTATATGTGTATATGCTGGGTGTGCGTGTTTTGGGAAGTCCCTGTATATTTAGGTGTGTAGTGATGAAACCAAAGGAAAGAGGAATCAAACATGTGGTTAAGCATAGGTTTATGTTGTTTCTGTTTAAATGATCTATGGACATGTATTATGCTTTGTGTATGTGCTGTGGATATATATATACTGCACCCAAGTGGTTGTGATAGTGTAATATGTGTGTGTGTGTGTGTAATAGTTAACTTAGGATGAATCCTATTGAAGTTGGAGTTTTGGAAATTATGATTGTGGGTGAAGGTACTGGTTAAATGGGTACAAGAGGTAGCTGTATGAATCCTTGGGAAACATTATTTTGATTGTTGCAAAGATTGAATTCTGAGGGTTCTCGAATGTTAGCTTACGAATTTTATTATTTTTTGGAATACCAGGGATTAAGAGTGATTATAATCGATAGTGATTGGCTGAAAAGAGTAAAGGAGTAAGAGCGTGGCAGGTGAGTGAATAATATTCCCTAAAATTTAGATTTTCAAATGCATTCCAAATGTTGAATTTCAAATGTGAATTACGAAAAGCAAATTTTACAAAAATATGGTTTAAATCATTAGAAATTATTTTCTTTCAATTGGTTTACAAAGGAATTATGATTATGTATAAAAATGAATGAATAAGCTTTTGAAAAGAGTTTGGCAAAAGTTGCATTGAACTGATGTTATTTATGAAATATATTCCTATGTGAATTTCATATATTTACACAGTAACTTGATTTTAAATATACATGCTGGGGGTTTTGAAATTTAAATTAGTTTTTTCCAATGATTATGACATTGAAACTATTGAGATCATTACATGTGAAATAAACCCCATGCATGATGGAAATGTTTTGAAAGGATAGAATACAGAACGCTGGTTACTAACAGCAGTACTGTTAGTCCTTGGTGCACCTTGGTTACCCGAGCTCGATGGAGATACTTGAGTTTTGTACTCATGACGGATATTCGTGGGATTTATTCTCGTGTCTGTTATTTATAGGTTTCGTACTTGTGTTTGTTATTCGTAGATTTTGTACATGTGTCTGTTATTCGTAGGTTTTGTACCTATGTCTGTTTTGTGGCTTTGGGCCACGTAGGGGTGTTCACAGGACGGGACGGGACCGGGACAACCCTGTCCCGAGATTGGACACGGGACGCAAAATGCATCCCGTTCCGACTATGTCCCAGTCCCTTTCAGGACCGGGACAGGTCGGGACGGGTTCGGGAATTCCCGAACCCAATTTAAAAAAAAATATATATTAGATATTTTATGTACATCCTATATATTAGTAACATATAATCAAAATACAAAAAATAATAGAAGAAATTAAATTCTCTTTATTATGATTAGCAACTTAAAATAATAAATACCATTAATTATACTACAAATATTATTACTTTTTTAATTTTTTCACTTCATCAACTGAAGTTACTGCTTCATATGTAAAGAAATAAATACATATAAGGAAGAGAAAAATACAATCATCTAATAAATAATATAATATAACTAATATTATTTTCTATTTTTATTTTTTATAAAAAATAAATAAAATAAAAATATTTTTTATTTTTTTAAAAAAATATTTGGGACGAGACGGGAATCCCGAGGGTCAGGTCGAGACCCGTCCTGTCCTGACCCTCTTCCTTGTCCCGTCCCGACCCTTCACGGGATGGGACAGACCCATCCCGAATTGCCTAGGACCTGGTCGGGACAACCTGGGATGGGACAAAATGAACACCCCTAGGGCCACGTCTGATGGTTATTTACCTTCGTGGACTGTGTGTCTACATCTATTTTGTGGCTTCAGGCCACTTCTGATTGTTATTTACCCTCGTAGACTATGTGTCTACGTCTGTTTTCATTATGTTGAAGTCCTACGAAAAAGATTATGATTTTGAAAGGAATGTTTTTAAGCAATTGTTTCGAAATGGCTATTTCAAATTTTTTTACCCTGAAAGAACATGTTTATGGAAAAGTTGCAATCGAAATACGAAGTGTTATTTCAAACATATTTGTGTATTATTTACTTCCTAATTTTTAATCATATTTTTTTGACGTTATTCACGAGTAGATTATTTTAGCTTCAGATAGTTCAGGTGACCCTAATCCTCCAGTTGAGCAGTGAAGAGCCTCGTCATAGATCCGAAGTGTTGCTTTTGAACAAAATTGATTTTAATGTAATTATCTTCGTTAAGTACTTGTGTTATTTTGAGAAAAGGGTAAATGCTCTACATAGACCTTAGAAAAGATTCTGTTTATGTTAGAAAATGTTATGAATAATTCAAATATTTTCTTTAAGGTGTTAGGCTTTCAGAATATGAAATTATTCATATTTTGTGCTGGTCACAGTCCAAAATTCTGGGACGTGACACAAGGTGGCTAAAGTCTCTATTTAAAGCTCTTTAGATCCTCTTCTAGTGAATATATATGTCAGTTCAGTTCATTATATTGATCATTATAACAGAAAATCCATAGAGAAAAGGCTATGTACATTATGAAAAACTGCAATTTACTGTTTTTATGTGCAAAATTTGAAAAATCATAACTTTTAGCATGCACACTGAAATTGCAAGATGCAGGACTTATTTTGAACCTTATGATGTGTTTTAACTCCATATCAATTTTCATGGTCAGATTCACGCATTTGCTTTATTTTGACCCTATAAGCATATAAGCATCCATACTCACCCTTGTCTCATTCACATAATCAAATCACCAGGCCAAACTTAAACCTCCCTCTTGGCTGGGAAATGGGAAAAATTTTGAAAATGTTGTATGTTTACTTTTCCTTCCATATAATACAAATACAACGCATGATCTCATGTATGTAGTAGATCCTAAAGTTTGTTTAATCATCAAATCGACCAACCTTCTCTTGTTTGGAAAATTGGATAGCACCTCTTTCCACGTCTTACTCTAATACATACAAGAGCAAATAGATAATTTGAAGACCACTTGAATAATTAAGAACCTTAAAAGAATAAATAATATCAAGTTAAAATTCATTTGCTAATGATAGAATTTTTGGTGAACTTTAGAAATTCATAATTATTTCTAGACAAATCATGTCAAGGTGCTTCAAGTCTCAAGTTAAACCTCTTTAAATCCTCTTGCGGAAAGAATACAGTTATGTTCATTATCTTGACCAATATTACACAAAAGCCGTGGGAAAATGCATTATTCATTTGATAAAACTCCAACTTCTACATTTTTTGTGAAAACATTGAAAAATCATAACTTTTAATTAGCTCACACATCCAAATTTCATATCCAGGGCTTGTTTTAAACCTTAGGTTATGCTTTAACTCCCAAAGAGAATGTCATGGTCAGATTCATTCAGTCGCTCTGTTTTTATTAACCGAAAGACTGACCCTTAATTGATGCAATGCTTTTTCTTCCATTTCCATATATAAGCTTGTAGACTAGCTCTTGTATCATTCACATATCATCAAATCATCTCAGATAACCAGCCCAAAATTATACATCTCCTCTTGGGCCAGCATAGGGGCCGGAAAATTGGGTGGGGGGGGGGGAATGCCATAGTACAAAAAATTTGATTTAACTTTTAGCCATGGCAAAATTTCTAGATTTTTTATGGAAAATTTGAAAAATCATAACTGGTAGCTCGCACATTGAAATGTCATGACCTAGGACTTAATTTGAAACTTAGGATGTGTTTGACTCCTTGCCCTTAATGATGAGATTTTATCCTCCAATGTATATAAGCAGGCCTGCTATTCTTTGCATTGTTCACGTAATCAAATCGTCTGCCTAAAGTTAAACATTTCCTCATGGATGAAAAATGGGGAAAACGCTGATGCTTTTCTTTTCCTTCCATACAACAGATGATTTCATATCTTTAGCAGTTCCTAAACCAATCAACCATCGTTACCCTTTTTAGAAAATTGGACAGCACCTCTTTCCATGTCACACTTAAATACATATATTAGAGTAAGGAGACAATTTAAAAACCATTCAAGTCATTGAAAACCTTAAAAGAATAAATGTAACCGTGATATAAAAACTTGATTCTTGGGTTACTATTCATTTGTTAATGATAAAATTTTCTATTAAATTTGGAAATTCATAATTATTTATAGAAAAACCATATGAAAATGGTTCAAGTCTATGTTTAAAACCCTTTACATCCTCAAATGGGAAGAATATAGTTATGTTAGTTGGCTTGACTAATATTACAAAAAAGTTGTGGGAAAAGGCACTATTCAATTGGAAAAACTACAGTTTTCAAATTATAAAAAAAAAAACTGCGGTTTTCCAATTTTATGTGCCAACTTTGAAAAATAATAACTTTTAACTCACAAGTCTGAATTTTATATTCTAGGGTTTATTTTAAATCTTAGGATGTGCCTTAACTCCATACAGAATTTCATGCTCAGATTCACACTTTTGCTCTATGTTTACTCAACCAAGAGATCGGTCCCTTCGTGGTGGAATTTTATCCTCCATTTCCATATAAGCACAAATATAAACCTTGCAGCAAACGAAGTTGGCTTAATTAGCTCGTTACTTTTTTCCTCCAATAACCAATGAGCAGGAATTTTCTTTCTCATTTTCCCCGTCTCAATTCCCATATTTCCAATAAAAAAAGAAGCCATCTTTGCACAGGTAAAAATACATTCTGTAGATATTATTGAAACTATATTTCCAATGTCTCATAAATAAAACATCGTTCGTTCTATAGGTTAAAATGATTTTGGGCATTGTAACTATGTGCATTCCCAGCACTACCACAATGTAAAGTAATTTTTCAAGGCTCAGATCTGAGCCTTTGAAAGGTATGGCGAGGCCGAGGCCTAAATCTTTTTAAAAACCTTTTTAAAAGCTATACCTTCAATGCCACATATAGCTCTTCAAGCCTATTTAGAAGCCTATATCATACCTTAAATAAATAAGCTTTGAAGCTATACAAATTACATATGATATAATTATTTATATAAATTTAATTTAAATTTTAGGTAAACTAACAAAATTCCATTCATTATGATATCTCATTAAACCTTGATACAATAACAATTTTACATTAGCATACATATGATACTTTATTTACAAAAATAGTATTCATATAATTATTAATATAAGACATATTTAATTAATTTGATTAAATTGAGAAAGTTAGTTAAATTAGTTAATATGATATTTTTTTTTAAATACCCTAATCATCTTCTTTAATTCCCTCCCTCCCTCCCTTTTTTATTTGATTATTCTTAATAGAGTATTAATAGAGAAAAATGGGAAAATTATTAAATATAGAAAATATGTTTTATATTAGTATCAATATTAACTCTCCAATTAATTAATATATTAAGGATTGGAGGAAAAATTCTAAACGAATGTAACAAAATATATTATACTATTTTATTTTGTTACCTTTTTTTCTTGTCTATATAATCTCGCACTTCCTCCGTTTCTCAAATATATGCCCACTTCCAGACTTATGGATTATCGCCATGTTCTAAGAAATATTGTAATCAATTATTTGAATTCCATTATTTAATTGTGATGAGTGAAAAAACTATATTTATATATATATATATATATATTCATATCATTTTGATGGGCTTTTGCCAGTATTTTGGTCTTTAATGACATTATTTGTATACTATTTGGATTCATATACCTTACATTGAATTAATGTTTAATAGGGATATAATTGTCATATTTTTCAGTATTTCTCCTAAATAATTATTTTTAGAGTAAAAGGTATTTATTACATTATTATGATTTATATTTCAGAAATTTAGGAGAAACTAGAATTTACAAATGACAATAAAAGACTATTATTTAAAAACTGAACTGAAGGACTCATGGGCTAAACCTTACAATTTGACCTAGGTTTTGTTTTATTCAATTAGCTTTAAAAAATCCAGAGACTCCACTCCACTACACGCTATCAACACGAGAAAGCTTCAGTAGGGCTGCCACGAGAACCTTGCACAGGGAGCAGGGACACAAGCCACGGCATCACAGAATACTAGAGAGGAGGGGGAGCTAGCTGTCACCTCCTCCAAGCCATTCATTCCCTTTACACGCGAGGAGGCAAGCCATCACTTCACTCACACCATCCTCCACCTCCATCCACGGTCTGCATACTTGAGCAATAACCACAGCCCAAGCAGCCGTCATCCATCCATTATGTCCACGCACAACCAGTGTCAGCCCAAAACCAAAAGCGATGGCAGCAGCACAGCACGGACAGCAACAGAACGACATGAGTCCAACGACAAACCTCTGTCTCCTCTTCGTCGTTAACTATGGGTGGTTGTGTGAATTAACTGGTGGCAGCGTCTTCAACCACTATATGTGACTAGAGCGTCCTAATCCTCCTAATCAATGGTAAGGGAATGAACTTGAGATCTAAAAGTAAGAGTTTAAGTTACTCTAATTTTTCACCTATTAATTATCTTGTGATTACTAAGTCTTAGGATAATTTTATAATTATTGGAAATATTTATAATGATTTATTTATATTTATTGAAAATTATTGTAATTAGATTACTATTTAGTATTTGATATTGAATTGATTATAACTTAATTTCATTACTCTGTTTTGGGTCAAAACTTAGTATTGAGATTATAATGAATATTTTGTGATTGTTCAATGTGAATTGAATTATTAGATCATTGTATCTCTTGCTGACTTTAATCCACACTTTTATGAATTATTGAGTTATGATTGAGCATTAGTTTTTAATATCCTTAATCCTATTTTACTATTCTAGTGACAGTTAGTAGATTGGGACTTTGAAAAATGTTTTGTGACAATTCGAGGTGGCTTGGTTGTTGGATTAAAAGATTAATTATAATTCTTGATTCACTATTTTAAGTCTCATATATGTTGAAGCTATGATTACCTGTGCTATTGAATTGGAAGATTGCTTTTATTATCGTTAATCACTTTCACTTTCATTCCATTTAATCATTACCATTCATTATAACTTTCTATAAATTAAAAAAAATACCAAAAATACTTTATTTAAATTAATTTCTAATTCATTGTATTTATTTGTTAATCAATCAAATCAAACTCCCATTTTTTATCCTAAGTTACATTTCATTTAGTTACTTAGGAATTCAAATTTTATTTTGGCTCCTCAACGAGAACGACCTGAGGTTACACTATACGCAATCATTAGTTTAATCTTAAAAGTAACCCCAAGACGACATCAGACGTAAGGTTGTTTCAAGTGGCGCCATTACCGGGGAGTTAAGAAATTGGTTCCTAGTAACTGAATGTCAAGTAATATAGACTGTGATTTATTTGTTGAGTTTTTTTATCTTAGTGTTTGTCTAGTCAGTATTTCATAATTTTGTACATTTTCATTAAAACAATATATATAAATATTCAGGTTCAATTTTTTGTTTTTTGGTTTATTTGGTTCTACCTTTTTCTTTTTCTTTTTTGTTTTGTTTGATTCATTTTGTTTTATTTTATTTTAATTGGTTTTCTTTTATTTCTGATAGCTACCTCTAGTGAACATCTATTTGTTAATGATTCTGAATTAGAAAAAATACCCATGAATGATTTTAATGATAATAATGAATATAATGAGTTTGATGAGAATAACATATGTAGTGAGAATAAATTTTGGTATAATTATGAGGATAATAGAAGGATGAGGGAGATTTATAATATTAATTATGATCCTTATGACTTTTATACTGATGATATAAATTTTGAAATTAAGGAGCATTAAATTCTTCTTTACCTAGATTATATAGCTTTGCAGGTGATGATCCCTACTCTAATATCTATAATCCAGATTGGAGAGATCAATATAACTTTAGATAGGTTAGGGATCAAGGCAATATTCAAGAAAATTTTTCCAATCAAGTGGTGTCTAATCAAGGGCATCATTTTCTTCTTCTGGAGGTAATGAACTTGCTATGATCATGAAAGGTATTATCGAACTTAATTCAAAATTTTACAATCAGAAGTCATAAACTGAGGCTAAGTTACATGCTATGAAGAATAAGATTGACTCATACTTACAAAATGTGTTCTCTAAATTGGAGCAAATAGATACCAAGCATGAGAATTTGAACGCTTTTGTTACTCAAATCTCCAAGCATGAGAATTTGAAAGCTTTTGTTACTCAAATCTCTAACAACTTGAGTAAACAACAAGCAAAGAGTAATGATTCTATACCTTCCAACATAGTGATAAATCCTAAATCTTTGAATGCAATCACATTGAGAAGTGGTAAGGAAATTGCAGCTAAGAAATCACAATTCGAAGAGAATGAAGAGGATGAAGAGCTGGGTAATGAGGAAACATAAGTTTAATCTTCTCTTTCTAAGACTACTCAAGAAACTTCACAAACTGCGAAAGAAGCTTCTATTCAACCAATGAAATAACCAATGGTACAAATAATGAAGAGGAAACAACTATTATGAAGAAATCAGTGGAGAAAGGATCACCTTTAGATTCCACAGGTGATGAGGAGACTGGTATGCATAAGCTTGAATTTTATGACATGGCTGTGAAGCATGATGATTTTATTTGTTTATCTTCCTCCCATTCTTCTAATTTTTGTGCATATGAGGGTGCTAATATAGATGAAATATTATCATGTGATTTTCCACCTGATAAAGACTTAATCATTGATGATTACATTCTAATTCTTCATGTTGAAGTAAATACTCTTACTGAAGGGAGTCTTATTGATTTTATTTGATGTGAGAAATACTTGTGTTATTGTATATCTTATAGAGTTTTGACATTTGGTATCTTGATTACTAACTTTTCACGCTTGAAGGCTTTTCACAGTTTTAAGTATTTTGATTCTTGTCTCATACTTGGAATTGGAAAAGGTGTTACTTGTATTTTGTCAAATATCTTGCAGGTGCCTCACTTAAAAAAAAATGTATGGTTATCACTATATCCCCTATATTAGGGCTCCTTCCATTGATCCAGAACCACCACCATCAAGGAAGAATAATGTAGGAGAAGCTGCAATGAAGAAATATTTGTTTCTCATCTAGGATGAGAATTTCTCTTATAAGAGTTTGAAGAGATTGTGTTAACAAGTTTCTTCCTAGCCTCCTCACCCTTTGATTTATTGAGCTTTATTGTTTGAGATAAATGTGGGGGAGGGACTATCCAAATAGTAAAAGTTAGAATAATTTGGATTTATTGTTTTATATCTTTTAACAATTTCCTAGAATATGTTGGGCTTTAATGATTTATTATTTTATGTTAGTTTTTTTCTTTAAATAAATCTCCCCTTTAGCACATGACTTTTTAACCATCTTCCCTTCTTCCTTTGTTATATGCTTTAGTGATAAGTTGAGGACAATGTATGTTTTAAGTATGAGGGAGGGATTGCTTTTGCTGATTTGTTTTGCTACTGTTTGAATCGCCATATTCTGGAAAACTTTAAAATTTTGAACCTTTAAGCTAAATTGATTGGGTTTTTCATTACTATATGGGCAATTTTATACTGTAAGTTCTCACCTTTTGACTTGACTTTTCCAATTCTTAGGCTTTATTTTTAAATCCTTATTGCTTTATGCATGTGAACATTGACATGTCTAAATTTGAATGTATCTTGATTTGAGTAATTTTTATTCTTAGTTGATTAGCATAGTGGAATACTTTTGGTGTATTGTTATTAACCTTATTTCATAGCTTGATCTTAGGAAGGAAACATCTTAGAGAAAGCTTGTTAGAAGAACTTTTTAGCCTAACTTTTCTTTCTTATCTTGTGCGATTTCTACCTAATTTTGGTTAACCTCTAGAATAAGGGTGTGCATGGGCAAGGTAGGGTAGCCCCCTGCCTAGTGCCTTGCCCGAAAAACGTATGAACTATATTTTGTAACCCGACACTCAGCCCTTTTAGGTAAAAGCCTTAACTATTTTGGGTTGGGCTGGGCATGAGCGGGTTAAACATGCCCAAATTGTGATGTCATGCTCATATTGTGAGAAAATTATGTAATCATGAACTTATAAAATAATATCATATTTATGTCTTCAAGAGTTAAATAATATCCATAATCCATTAAGAATAAGGTAACAAAAAGATATTAATTAAAGTCTTAAAGTTCATTACATATATAAAAAATAAAGATTGAAATATGTAAAGGTCGAATATTTGTAGCGTTATTGCAACACTAATAATCGAATGCTTGTCAAGTAAAGTATATGATCAACTTTGGTATCTACATAAATATAAGAGTTATATTCAATATTTTAAAAATGAGCAAGGAGAGTTATCTAAAGTGAAAAGTGTAAAATTACAAATAGAATAAACTAAAAAAGAAATAAGACTATAAGAAAAAAAATAAAAAATAATATATATATGGCCAGGCCAAATGGGCAGGGCAGTATACATTGCCCAATTCCCTACCCTGCCCGGCACTTGACCTAATCCTACCCAAATACATTTTGGGTAATTTTTTTGGGTCAGGCTAGGTGATTTTTCTGCAGGCTCAAGTGTGCAGACTGAGCTATGGGTATTGTGCACATCCCTACTCTAGAACTTGTCTATATTCTTTTTAAAACTGTATTAATACCTATAATTGTGAGCATGATATAAGCATTTATTTCTAAATCCTTACATCCAAACACAAAGCCATTTCGATTGACCCTTACTTACCCCTTTGAGCCCATCATTTTTATTTTATTCCATTGATTTTAAACAAGTACTTTGCATGAGTTATATTATGTTTTTCATGATTAAAATGTGAACTATTGGTGATGCTACCTTTATCGTTTTAGGTTAAGTTTGCCAATATAAAAAAGAAGAGAGAGAAAAGAAATAGAAAAGACAAAAAGAGAAGAAACTGTGAAGAAAAAGCTAAGAAAAAAGTTAGAAAAAAAAGAGAGAAAAAGAAAATAAAAGAAAAATTGGCAACAAGAAAAGAAATTGATGGTTGAATATTAAATATCAGTTCTATTGGCACGTTGGTATTCATTTGATAGTAGCACTATATCTTACTTTAAGCTTATCTTAACACCCATACATTGAACTTGTTATACATATCATTACATCCATTCTTTAGTCTTTCATCAACATTACAACCCAATAAAGTCCCCTTGATCATGAATCTATGATATGTTAGTGGTAGAGAATAGTATAATCTTTATAAGCCTATAGTAGGTACTAATTTAGGTGGACTGAGTGAAAATTTCCTATATTTGAGAGTTGAGTGAGACACTTATACCTATGAAAGCTCTGTTATGTTTTCCTTCCTCTAATCTTGCTATGTCTCTTATAGCATCCCAATTTTTATCCTTATATTTAAGTAAAATTAAAAAGATTATTTATCAATAACTTAAACATATTATCTAATTAAATTATTATGGTTTAGTATTTTTATTATTTTTAATAAAATATGATATCTAAATTTTCTTAACTTAGATTTTTATGATTTGATTGTTATTATTAATTAGGGAATTATTAAGATTTGAGTTCAAATTTAGATATGAATTTAAATTTAAATTAATATTATTACTTTATAAATAGAACTAAGGCCTTGAGTTATTTTTCATACTTAATTATTAAGGTGGCTCTTTTCTTTTTAATAATTTCTCTCATTCCCTTTCCTATACCAAAAGAATGTAACCACTTTTTACTCGTTGTGTGTGCTAATATGATATTTGTGAGTGATTTGATATATATATCTATTGATATTGATATAATTATATTAAGAAAACTTGTTTGATTATTTTTATTGAAAATAGTCTTGTGGGATTTAAAGTTTAAGTTGAGATTATAAACTTGTTATATGTTAATATTAGATTTGAAGAAAATTATTATCTTGAGAAAAACTCTTTTGTGATCTTTGTTAAGCTACTGAGATTTTGATTAATATGATTATTTTAAGAATTATGTATTGGGATTGGTGAAGAGATAGTTATATTTTTACTACTTAGTATAGCCTCTATTTGAGTTCAATGGTTGGCTTTTGTCCTACCAGTTTATCGCGGGATGTGCCTTACCTATTTATCAAGGCTACAACACCCCGACCTGTTTATCGAGGGGAAATTAATCCATGGTCTAGTCAGGTGCTCCGTGGATTTTGGCCTATCCATACCATTTGATCAGTTAGCTTTTAAGTAGTCAATTACCATGGATTCAGTCTGTAGGAATAAAGCGGTTCAGTTGGTTTGAGGGGAGAAACATGAATGGGTTATTCATTTGATTTTATTTCAATAATATGTTATTTTGTATATATTATATTTTGTGAGGTCCTACTTGATACGTCATGAGCACATATTAGTATGCAAAATTAGTAGAATTGATGGTTACTAATACGTTTATCTAACCATATCTTGATTAACATTTTTCAGAGTATATTCTTATCTTAATACCCTAGAAAAAAACTTCATAGGCTTGAGTAGATCTATATTAATTGCATAGACTTATCCTTTGAAAGTATGTGTAGAATATTTGTATATTGCCACAATAGGTTTTGTTTTGCATACTTATATATCCTATTATTTTATTGATATTTTAAGAAAAGTATTTTTATAATCATGGTAGAATTGATTTAAATTTTAGTTAAACTCTTTTCTGCCATGGTTAACTCTATTAAAATAAACTAAATTCATCTATAATATTATTTTTAAAATATATTGGGTACAAAATAAGTCTAGATAATTAATACTAATTATATTTTAGGAGGATTTTACAATTTAGTATCAGAGTTTAAGTTCCACATCCTCCTAAATTTTTATGATATATTATAAATTTATTTTATTGTCAAAAAAATAAAATTAGAAGAAGAAGAAGAAGAAAATTTTACCCTTTTTCTACAGTGTCATTTTTACTTTATGTATATATATATTAATTCAGTGTTGCGCTTTTTTTTATGATTTATGTTTAGATTATTTTTTTTAGAAATATGGTTTTCTGTGTTTGTCATTTGTGTTTAAAAAAATTATTGGACTATATTTTATTTTAAACCATTTTTGTTGAATGTCTAAAAAGTTATTCAAAAAAACATTTGATTATTTTGTTCAGTTTAATTATATTTTATTTCATAAATAATTTGTTAAAAATTGAATATTTGATTACCAAAATTAATTTATGTATCATTTTAATTATTTATGAGATTTGACTATTTTAATATTTTTGGGAACTTTTCAAATTTATTTTGTCAGTTCTTTAAATTTTTTAATATTTAGAATTTAGTTTAAAACAATCATATAAATTGTTTAAATTCTCATATAAAGTTATTGTGTATCTTTTGTAATTAAATACTCGTAATTGATATTTGTGTATGGTGACACCTTCTTGCATATTGTATTGCATAGTAATAGCAATATATATTATTCACACATATTATTCTATGTTACTTTATAAAAGATGCTCTATTATAATACTTGACTATTAAGACCAGTTGGATCCTTAGAAGGGGAGAAATGGTGTAAGATTAGATAAACTATTAGAAAATAAAATAAAGAATCTTTAGATTATGCTGAATTTTAGGGGCAAAATTTCTAAAAGGAAGAAAAAATTGTAACATCCCAATTTTTATCCTTATATTTAAATAAAATTAAAAATATTATTTATCAATAACTTAAAAATATTATCTAATTAAATTATTATAGTTCAATATTTTTATTATTTTTAATAAAATATGATATCTAGATTTTCTTAACTTAGGATTTTATGATTTGAGTGTTATTATTACTTAGGGAATTGCGATGTCCCGAAATTTGAACCGCGATCAGCACAGAATATGAATAAATTCATATTCCTTAAGCCTAAAATATTAAATGAAATATTTGAAACGAAAATCATAATACATTACTACTTATAAATCAAAAGCAAGTCCTCTATAGGAATCTCAGCAAAATCGTCATTATATTACCAATCTCCCGATGATTCTACAACAGACTACAAATGTTCAAATCTTCTGTAACATCTTTCTAAAATAACCAAAATCTTTCCTAAGAATTATGTAGAGCATTTACCCTTTTATCAAAACAATCCAAGTACTTTATAAATGATAATTGTATTAAAAGTAGTCTTGTCAAAAACGACTCTTCAGATTGGTAACGAGGCTCTTCACTGCTCAACTGGAGGATTACGGTCAACTGTACTATCTGAAGCCAAAAACATGATTCAAAATGCGAAAATAAACAAAAACATGTTAAAATGTAATTCATAACATTTTGTAATTTGATGCAATCATTTCTGTAAACATTTTTATTTCAGAAAAAGCAATTTTGAAATAAACATTTCAAGTCAAATGTTTAAAAACAAACCTTTCAAAACTATCATTTTTTTGTAGGACTTCAACAGAATGTAAGCAGGTGTGGACACACAGTCCATGAGGGTAACTAACCAATCTAGCGCGGCTCGAAGCCACAAAAAATAAGTATGGATATACAGTCTATGAGGGTAAATAACCATGCATAGACGAGGCCACGAAACAAGTATGGATACACAGTCTACAAGGGTAAATAACCAATCAAGCGCTGCTCGAAGCCACGAATACAGGCGCAAGTACAAAACCTATGAATAACAAGCGTGAGAATAAATATAACGAATAACTATCGCGATTACGAAACTCACAGATATCCATCGAGCTCGGGTAACCAAAGTGCACCAAGGACTAACAGTATTGCTGTTAGCAATAGCGTTATGTATTATGCCCTTTCTAAAACATTTCCAACATACATAGGGTCCATTTCACATGTAATGATTTCAATCGTTTCAAATACAATAATCTTTGATAAAATCACTTTGGATCTTAAAACCCCAACATGAACATTTAAAATCAAATATCAAGTTACTATAGAAACATATGAAATCCTTATAGGAATATTTCATGAATAAAATCAATTCGATGTAACTTTTGCCAAATTCTTTCTAAAACTTCTTCATCAATTTTCATACATAATCGTAATTCTTTTGTAAACTATTTTGAAAGAAAATCATTTCACTTAAAACTATAAATTCGTAAAACAGGTTTTTCATAAATTATATTTGAAATTTAACATTTTAAATGCAATAACAATTTATTAAAAATGCTATTTTAAGTGAATGTTATCCACTCACCTGTAATGTTCTAATATAGCTTACTCTTGCGCTAAGCTTCATAATATCATTCTCCCTTTATTTTCCTAAATTTTCCAAAACTAAAATATCCCATAAGCTAATATACGGAAACCATAGTTTAACAATTTCAACCTTTACAAACAACTACAATCAAACACTAAAAATGTTTTATTTATTTCTTTTTCCAAACTGTCCAATTTCCATATTCCCTCAAGAAATGCAATTCATCTCTTTTGTACCAAGTACCATTTATTTATCACAACATCACAACCACAATAAATCCCATATACTTACTAACACTTAAGTATTCCCACAATTGTTTTCCTTATCCTCGTATCCCATTTCTTTATAACACCTGGAAATATGAAACCAACCTTTAACTTTGAAAATTTTCAAACTTAATAACCATAATTTCAAAAGTCTCTACCCAATTTCATGTTCTTTCATTCAACTTAACACCAATATTTCAATAATTATTCCAAATATAAATCCAACATCTCACATCATAAAGATATATAATCATCAATTTCTCTATACCTTATGAAATCTCATTTATAGCTTAAATTTGTTATATTTAACACCTCTCTGGATTTATCAACAAATCTGGAAGTTTTCCCCCATTTGTGGAGTACCCAAGCATATATATACATGTCAAATTATCCACATATATGTTGAAATATCATTTCTTCTACTTCCTCCCAACAGCACGGATTTCCTCTTTAATTCTACTAGCTTCTTAACTTCCCCATGCATCAATATATATGTATACACTTACAGCTGCACCATATATATACATATATATCCATACTGCAAAGGCCAAAGCCTTCTTTCCCTTTCTTTTTTTCCATACAATAGCATTTCCAACTACCAGAACAGCGACATACAAGCATATACACGGCATTCTTTGTCCTAAACCACTCCCTACATCAGCAACATCCACAAAAGCAAGTATTCTCTATTTTAGTTATTACTTACAGCTGCCACAATGCATAGAAACCACTCATACACACACAGCTCCAAAGCCACAGCACATACCGAATCAATTTTCACCCCTGTTTCCATCACAGATTGGCAAACAACGAGGATAGAAAATCTAATCTTTCAACCACCATTAACAAGAGTTAAATGAGAGAGAGAGATGTAAGGCTTACTACTCACCTATAGCACTACACCGAGGCAGAGACGCAGCTGAAAGTCTACAGTGGCTACAGTGCACAACTCACAAGGCGACAGCAGCAACGGTAGACCTACAATAGCACAATAGCCATTGGTGACAGCAACGACTGCGTGCTCAACAAAGATGCTGGTCAAGGCAGTTCAGATGGCAGAGGTTGGCAGGACACTGTGACACTGTAGACACTCCGATCCTCTACCCACGGCCAAGATCTGAGCTATAGAGAAGAGCACCACGACAGCTACAGTCACCGCCCACAGCAGCTCGGCGATGGAAAATGAAAGCAGCTACAGCAGAAACCCATCGCGAAGCTTCTCCTTTGTCTCTCTCTCATTGCTCACGGTGTCTGGTGCACAAACATGGAAGAAGAAAACGTGTTGCAGAGATAAAAAGGACAGAGGGGTAGTTTTGTAATTTCACGTGGTCTCTGGAAAAAAATAAAATGGCACTTCAGGAGGAGCTGGGATTCGAACCTTAGACCTGTTACTTAACTTATTAGTCTTCAACCACTCAAGTTAATATCATATTCATTAAGAATTAATAAGTTAATGACTCATTAGTCTTCCCTTTAAAAGTAATATATATTCATTAACAAGTTAATATCATATCTAAGCATTTACTAAGGTCATTACAAGATTTATATATGAATTTAAATTTAAATTATTATTATTACTTTATAAATAGAGTAAAGACCTTGAGTTATTTTTCATACTAAATTATTTAGACGCTCTTCTCTTTTCAGTCATTTCTCCCATTCCTTTTTCTATACCCAAAGAAGGTAACCATTTTCTACTCATTATGTGTGTTAATATGATGTTTGAGAGTGATTTTTGATATATATATATATATATATTGATATTGATATAATTATATTGAGAAAACTTATTTGATTATTTTTATTGAAAATAGTCTTATGGGATTTTAAAGTTTAATTTATAAAGTTTAAATTTGAGATTATAAACTTATATGTTAAGATAAGAATTTGAATAAAGTTATTATCTTGAGAAAACTCTTTTGTGATTTTATCAAACTATTGAGATTTTGATCAATATGATTACTTTGAGAATTATGCATTGGGATGGGTGGAGATATAGTTATTTTTTTACTATATGGTATATCTTACATTGAAGTTTGATAGTTAGCTTTTGTCCCACCAGTTTATCAAGGGACGTGGCCCACCTGTTTATCGAGGGGCTCTAATACCCTCACCTATTTATCGAGGGAGAATTAATCCATGGTCTAGTCTGGTACTCTGTGAATTTTGGCCAATCCATACCATTTGGTCAATTAGCTTTTAAGTGGTCAGTTACCACTAGCTCATGGGTTCGATCGACAAGAATAATGCGGTTAAATTAGTTTGAGGGGAAGAACTTGGGTGGGTTATTAATTTAATTTTATTATAATAATATGTTATTTTGTACATATTATATTTTGTAAGATCCCACTTAACACCTCATGATCAAATGTTAGTATGCATAATAAGTATGATTGATGATTACTGAGACGTTTGTTTCACCATATCTTAATTAATATTTTTCAGAGTATATTCTCATCTTAAGACCCCAGGAAAAAACTTCATAGGTTTGAGTATATCCATATTAATTGCATAGACTTCTCCTTTGAAGGTATGTGTAGAATATTTGTATATTGCCACAATAGGTTTTATTTTGCATACTTATATATCCTATTATTTTATTTATATTTTAAGAAAAGTATTTTTATAATCATGGTAGAGTTCATTTAAATTTTAGTTAAACTCTTTTCTACTATGGTTAACTCTCTTAAAATACATTAAATTATTTATAATATTATTTTTAAACTACATTGGATACAAAATAAGTCTAAATAATTAATAATAGTTATATTTTAGAAAGATTTTACATCTCTCGTGTTAATTTCTTTGCATCTAAGCATTAAATGACTTTTGATTGATTATGGATAAAAGTTGCTTGAATTGATTGCATATTCTTGTCTTATTAGTTTTATATTTGCTTGCATTGAGTTTAACTATTGGATTATATTTACCATATTTTACCCAGGAGTACAAAAGGCTAAGTGTGGAGAGTTTACAAGCCTATATTTATATATATTCATATCATTGGAATTTTATCATTATTTTGGTCTTTAATGATATTATTTGTGCACTATTTAGATTCATATACCGTATATTGAATTAATGTTTATAGGGGCCTAATTGTCATATTTTTTTATTATTTCTTCTAAATAATTATTTTTAGAATAAAATGTATTACATTATTATGATTTATATTTCAGGAATTTGAGAGAAACCAGAGTTTACAAATAATAACAAAAGACTATTAATTCATAAATTGTACTAGAAGAACTACAAGATTTGGCCCATTAGATTTTGTTTTCTTCAATCAGCTTTAAAAAGCCAGAGACCTCATTCCACTACACTCTGCCAACACGTGAAAGCTTTAGTAGGGCCTGCCGCGAGAATCTTACACAGGGAGCAAAGACACAAGCCATGGCATCACAGAACACTGGAGAGGAGGGGGAGCCAGCCGTCACCTCCTCTAATCCATTCATTCCCTCTACACGCGAGGAGGCAGGCCGTGACTTCACTCACACCATCCTCTACCTCCATTCACGGTTTACATACTTGAGCTGTGACTACTATAACATCCTCCTTTTCTTATATTTTAGGGATCATTCAGTAGCATTTGGAACCACTTCTAGGGCCATTGAAGTCAAATCATACAATCTGGAATTTTACTCCCAGTGAGTACTGTTCACTGTGTAAATTCCAGCAGAGTGACCTGACTTCGAAAAATCATAAATAATTATAAAAAAATAGAAATGCAGTGGTTCAAATTGCTACACGAAGCTAACATAATGCTCTTTCAGGAAAAAATGACTCTTTGACCATACATTGACCAGGACAACGTTGGTCAACATCCAAAGTTTACTGTTCCTCCAGCGTCCTATCCCTGATTCCAGCATTCTGGTCCCAACTTTGATAAATCATACCTTTATATGTAGACATCCAAATAAGACGTTCTATATATCAAATCGAAGCTTGGCATGTCTACTATTCACTAGAAAAATATCATATATTTATTCAATCATTTACTATTTATAATTACAGCTCAAATGTCACTACCTCCATCACGAGTTACTGTTCATAGTGACCATTTCCAGCAATTATACATACATGAATCACATATCAATCATGCTAAGAAATTAAAATCTCTTCATGCATATTTATCTCCTCCATCTTGAGAAGACTTGCTGTAATTGGATTGACATGGAAGGGGTGAGATTTCTGGGGAAATCTCAGTAGCAAATAGCACTAAACAATGCATGCATTAATGTGAACACTTGTGCTTGCTTGTGAAAGTGTTAATATTGTCTAATGTGCATGCTTCCATGTTACATATGAAATACAATTGGCCAAAGTAATCATAGGAACAGAGCTTCATACATAAGCACATGTTCAACACAATTCAATAAAGCCATAACACATCAAGCATAACATTCAATGCATACAAGTTTAGGATTAGTTCACTACCTGACATGTAGCTTTCCTTCTAGCTCTTAGCCTTTGATATAAGGTTCATTCTTTCCATAGGTTAGAGCCTATACATAGCATAATAATATCTTCATTATTATTCTATCAGCATAGCTCTACTTAACTCATAATTAACTAGGGGTGATATCCTTAATCTGACATTTCCCTGTCTTTCTTTCTACCTTTAGCTACCTTTATTAATAGAGATATTTCTCTATTCTAACCACTAAGAGAAATCCTATACTTTATTAGAGCAGAGACTAGATAACTTTCTTACTTCATTCCTAAACTTTGCCCAGTCCCTCGGCTCCTTAGACTGCTCCTGGCTCCACCAGAACTCATTCCTTTCTTTCCTTCTCTCTTTCTCTCTTCTTTCTCTTCCTTTTCTTGTTAGATCCGTGGTGTGCCTTGAAAAGTGAGGGGAGTGGCTTATTTATAGGTGAGAGGAGGTGGAATGAATGGTCCAGATTGATTCACAATGAATGGCTCAGATTGCTTGCTTCCTCAAGAAGCTTTGACTGCATTATCACGATGACATCACCCTCCTTGATGACTTACCACTCATGAAATCATCTAGGACACCTCATGGGTATATGTGGCAAAATGTGGGGCCCTTGGGATACCTCACCAGCTAACTCAGCCTTTCCAGAGAGTTCCAGAGTCTTTTCCCTTAATGGACGGCCGAGATCGTGCCACGTGTCCTCTTGCTTTTTCTCCTTTTTCTCTAATCATGCCATGTGTCCTTTGCTTTTCCTCTTTTACTATAATCATGCCATGTGGTGCATTATGGGCCCCATTTATGTCCTCTCATGATTCTAGATAACTTTACCCAGTTCTATCTTGGACCGGGTCACTTTACTTTATTGAAAAAGCACTAAAACATTATTTTAATGTCTCTTGGGCCCACATTACTCTTGGGCTACGTTTTTGGGCCTTTAAATATCATCTTGGGTTTCTAACTAAGCCCAAGCACTCTGGTGGCTCGGTTCCCAAGGAACATCCTTAGTAAATTACCAAAATGCCCTTACTACCTCTTTAGTACTTCTAGGGGCACTATTGTCTTTTCATACCTTACCAGAGTATCTCTTGACCCTGGTTAACTATCCAGATACCCTTTCTTAACTGTCTAACCTTAGTTAAATAATCATAACGCCCTTTGTCTGACTTTGACTTAATGACACAACCCAGTAGCATATCTTCAGTGGCATTTTCGTAATTATTTATTTTTCTCGGTCTTTCTTAGCCCTGTCCCACATATTTATCTAAAAATATCATTGGGCCTATAAGGTGCCATTCTGGACCCTCTGTATGATCCACTATCTTCATGGGCTCAATTCCTGAGAAATTCCCCTGAAACCTATTTATCGGGTCTTTTAATCCACTGTAAATTCTACAGAACTCCTTTTTGAGCTTTGTCAGTTTCAAAAATTCTTATATTAATTGTAGGAATTTACTGCCACCTTTCATCTGATTCTGAGGTTTAGAGAATACTATATTAATTTTCCTTCTCTTCAAAAATTAATATAAATCTTTTGAGATCTCATATCAAAACTTTGTGTTGTATCAAACTGATCATCATAATTTTCTCTATTTATTGATACCTCTGTTCAATAGGGTCTGGTAGCATCCCTTTTTCAGGCTATATACTGGGCTTTAAGGCCTAAAAATTGGGATATGACAATTACAGCCCAAGCAACCGTCAGCCATCAATTCTGTCCATGCCCAACTAGCGTCAGCCAAAAACCAGAAGCGACGGCAGCAGCATAGCACGGACAGCAACAGAATGACGCAAGTCCAGTGATAAAACTCCATCTCCTCTTTGTTGTTAACTATGGGTGGCTGTGAGAATTCACTGGTGGTAGTGTCTACAACCACAATGTATGGCTAAAGAGTCATAATCTATCATGCCCAAAAAATCAAGAGGTGACCAGTACAAAATATGAGAGAACTCATATTCTATAAGCCTTTAAATATTATAATTAATATATTAATAATCTTAGACATGCATAAATTATTTTATTATATATTATATATTAATATATTTATACCTTTCAAAATCATAATAGCTATACCATATACAATTATTTATACATATCAAAAAGAATAAGAGATGACAGGTATCATGCCTATAGATTATGTGGAGCATCTATAGGTTCTGAACACCCATGAGAGCCTTCTCTGTTTCGTAAGAAGTGCAAGGTAGGCAATACTATCTGAGGTCAAAATAATTTACTGTTGAATAATATCTCATTATAAAAATAATATAATTTAAAATGCAGAAAGAAACAATTAATAACATATTTAACTGCAAATAATAAAGCTTGTAGATGAATCTAAATTTTTAGAATATATAATCATATCAATAATGAAATTGTATAAAAATCATTAATCAAATCAAACTAAATATCTAGTAAAACATTTTATTTAAGGAAATTTGTTTAAAACAATCATTCGTAAGTCTCAACTTTTCATAGGGCTTCAATAGAATGAATTATCTAGCACGGACACATAATCCATGAGGGTAACTAACCATAAATAAAAGGAGCAGGTACAAGACCCATGAACAACAGGCGTGAGAATAAATCCCACGAATATCTGGTATGAGTACTGTACTCACGAATATATATCGAGCTCAGGTTTAACTATGGTGCAGAAAGGACTAACAATATTGCTGTTAGTAACAAACATTTTGTATTCAGTCCTCATAAAATATTTTCAAACATGCTTGGGTACAATTTACCTTTAGTAAGTAAAAATATTCTCTTCATAGTATAAACTCATAAAGATCATTGCACAACAGAAGACCCCAACATGAAGGTTCAAAAGAACATTTCAAAAATTTCCTTTGAAATTCACGAACGATCATTTAATAAACAAAAATCGAAGTAGAATAAATAAAATTCTTATTTCATCCAAACAATTCATTGTCAATAATCCAAATACATAATTCTAATAAACTTACTTTGATTAAATAACATTTAATAGAATTGATAAATTTATAAAAGTATGACAAATAGCTAAAATATCATTAAAAAATAAATTATATTGGGACGTTATTTACTCACCTATTAAGCTTCTAATATATAACTTATTATTTCAATACCTCCTAAAAAAATAGTTGCCCTTACAGCAACTCAAATACCTAAACCATAGTAACCATATCATCACTTCAATAAAATTCTTTAACTTCATATGTCTTCAAAATTATGAATCCATTCCAAATCCAATATTACATGTTTTGTGATTGTCTACTCGTGTAATCCCTTCATTTGTTCATAATTACATATCCAGACAAAAAGAATCATCAAATCATTTATAATCTAATAAAAATTGTCACCAATGAAGCCAAGCATCAATTGATATAATAATCAGATCAAAAATCAGTTTTAAAATTAATTATAAATTCTTCTACATCATAAAATATTATGGAAACGCATATTCTAGTAAGCATCTTTCTTTAAAACACTTTCTATGAGCTTTAAATCATGGCTTAGGTGTAGTAAAACAATTTATAAGACCATTCAAACTCCTACATTTTTCCAACACCACTATGTCATATAAATATATATATACACAAATTAAACTTCCATTCATTGTTGTAACAATTCAAACTTAAGCCTACAAATCAACTCTTCATCTAGGTAATCATATCTTATAATACGAAATCTACAGCTTAAAGAACATGGATCTAAACATTGCTTTAAGGCCTTTATGATTGCTTTGATTATCCAAGACTCTATTAGAATAATATAAGCTTTCAAAACAATTTCTTAACCCAAGAAGAATGCCATAACAAGAAATTCTTCATCACCTGAGACCAAGTACAGCGAACACAGTCCTCAAACATTATGCGCATCCTACATATATATACCTTTATTGAAATTCTTACTCGACAATTTCTTAAAAACAATAGGTATTTACTTTCAAAATTCATTGCCCAAATAGAGAAGCTGCTTTCAATAAGATTAATACTTCTATTTCTGAAAATCTAAAGCCCTTAACAAAAACAACAGGCTTTGTTTTTTAAAGTCGTAGCCCAATGCAAAGATTTTACGTACAACAACAAATACTCCGGCTTTTCACTAGATTTCAAGTTAATAAATTTAAATCTTTACTTAACTTTCCTAAATCAAACATTTACCCACTCAAAAAGCTTTGGTTTTTTTCCTGTTAAATTACTTTAAGGTCGCACAAACAGAGGAATCACAATATCTTATGATTTTGGTTCGATTTCAAGTTAGAAACCTTAAATCCTTGCGTATTCTCACTGAATCACACCATAAGCCACTCAAAATCTCAACATTCATCGATAACCCAACCCCAAAATAGGAAGCCAGAGAAGAGACAGAGCTAAATACTGAGTCAAAGAACTCATCTTAGGTGGTCGACCATGCTGCAAGTTTATTTCCGTCCTCCGAGCGCTTCTCCGGCGTCATACTCTGACTCTTTCTCGCTCACGCTCACTAGGCTCTCTCGCTCTCCCCTGTGCTTGTCCAGTTTTTTTTAATGTTGGAAGATGACAAAAATGTAATGAAAAGAGAATGAAGAATTGTCGTGTTTTGTGCATTGAAAAAAAGCAATGCATGCCGAAAACGCTAAAATGGCGATTATTCTCTCTACAAAAACTCAAATGATTGTTCCTTCATCTCAAGAGGAAGATGACCAATTACTAAGAAGTTCTAAAAAGATCAAGAATGCAATTAAAGGCAAGGGAGAAAATATTCTGAGTGGACATTAGCCTAAGCTTGGCAGCAAGAGTTTTAGAGTAAGTACATGTGAGCCTTCATTTGCTGAGAAGCTCAAAGGTTTAGATAAAAATAATAGTACATAGGCTGAGGATGATTCTGATGAGGATAATTGTTTGGTATCAGATGATTGTATGTCTGAGGATTCTGATCATGTTTCAGAACAAGGCAAGCGAGAACCACTTTTCAAAATAGTGGAAGATCCAGGAAGAAATTTTCTGACGTTTACCTTTTCAAGGAGAATGAAAAAGAGATTATATTGTGCATGGAGGAAGGCAGTTATTGTTAAGTTAATGGATAGGAATATTGGCTATAAAGCTCTACAAATGAGATTGCAGGCACTGTGGGCTAAAAGGGGTGTAATTTCTCTTATAAATGTTAGCAATAGCTTCTTTGTAGTGAAACTTACAAATAGAGAGGACTATCTTCATGCTCTAATAGGGGGGCCTTAGATGATATATGATCACTATCTCACGGTCAGACCTTGGGAACCCAGGTTTAATCCTCAGAAGGTGACTATTGATCAGGTCGCTGTTTGAGTAAGATTGCCTAAGGTATCTTTGGAGTATTATGATGAGGAAGCACTTACTCTAATCAGAAATAGAATTAGAGAAACAATTAAGGTAGATATGAATACTTCCTGACTGAGAGGGCATTATGCATGTATATGTGTGTTGGTAGATTTACAAAAATAGCTTATGCCTGGGTTTAGATTAGATGGGGAAGATTATTACTTGGAGTATGAAGGTCTTCATTTGCTATGTTCCTACTATGGAGTTTATTGCCATAAAAAGAAAGCGTGCTCAATGAAGAAGATGAAAGAAGCAGAGGTTCAAGAGATCAACAGAAATGTGAATGGTGATGATATAGAATGTGCAATAAGTATGGAAAATGTCTCTATGGATTTTCAAGGGCAGTGGCGGGTGGTTCAAAAACCTCGCAGGCACCGGAAGTCAAAGGAGAGCAGGGGAGCAACGGTTGCCAGAAAATTCTGGGTCAGGGTTTAGTGTTCTTGCTGACTTGACGGAGCAACAGGAGCCAGAAATAGAAGGAGAAAGGGTAGGGGATAATTTGAGACATGACATGGCGCCACATTCATTAATAGATAGAAGGGAGATTATAGTACGGCCTGGAAAAGGGAGTAAAAATGAGAGGCAATTTGTCGCTGAAGTCACCATGGATTATATAAGAAAAGACGAGGGAACTAGGGGGAAGGGATATGATGTGATGGTACAAGAGGAGGATGGGTGTAGGAAAGGTGAAAAACGGTCAAGAGAATTGATGAGGAGAGAAAGAGAACATGGAGAGAATTTAATGCACCTATTAGAAAAAGCAAATGACAAGACTTTAAGGGATTCATTACTACATGCTAAAGACAAGATACAATATGAAAGGAATGAGAGTCAAACTTTGGTGGCGGAAAAGGGACTTGTAAAAGGTGGGTCCTACGGGTTATTGGAATATGAAAAAGCCCAAGAACCAATTTCTCAAGATATTTCTTTGGGCCGTCACATTGAAGAAGTGGACCCAGGAGATATAGGATTATATTTGGCAAATGACATGGGAATTGGGTCTACAGGTGATTTCACAAATAGGCCTATAGTTATGGATTCTTTGATGAGTGATTGCAATGAGGGTGGCGACAGTGAAAAATTGGTCGTTCTTGAGACCTAAATTGAGGGTGAGTTCTAATTGTTCTTATGGACTATATTTTGTTATTGTCTTTATGGATAATATTCTTTATTGGAATATAAGAGGAGCCTGTAAAAATGGGCTCCTTAGAAATTTAAAAGCAGTGTGCAATAGAGCTAAGACCAATTTAATTATCCTAGCTAAAACAAGAAGTGATAGAGCAAATAAGTTTTGGTCTCTTCAGTCGATGGATTTTGATTGTATAAAAGTAATTCCTAGTGAAGGAAGATCAGGAGGTATGGTAGCAGCCTGGAAGAGTAATTTTATTAAGGTAGATTTACTAGAGGAAGACAAACAATATTTTCATTTGGAATGCTTATTGCTGGGAATGCTTCCATTTAAGTTAACGGCGGTATATGCTATTCCACATTCAGGCTATTGAAATATTTTATGGGACAAGATCCTTCAGTTCTCCTCATCCATATCTTCTCTATGGATAGTGATGGGGGATTTTAATGATATCCTTTTGTCTTCTGAAAGAAAAGGGGGTGCAGTGTTCACTAAATACATGATGAATTTATTCCATGCAAGAATTATGGCTTGTGGTTTGACATATATAGGATTCTAGGGACCAAAATTCACATGGAAAGGTCCACGAATGGTTGGGTGTTCTCGTCTGTTTGAGAGATTGGATCGAGCTTTAGCAAATGTCTACATGATATCTCAGCTGCCACAATGTTTTCTTAAGGTACTTCCCCATATTCAATACTCTGATCATAATCCTATTTCTCTACAGTTTCAGGGGAATGACAAGGTTAGGGGACAGGCTAGGCCTTTTCGTTTTGACGCAATGTGGTTAACCAATGATAATTTTAAAGATTTTCTTAGAAGTAAATGGCTTGTGGATTTTTCTTTTGACCCAATCATTGAATAATTTGCAATCTAATCTTATTCAGTGGAATAAGGATGTTTTTGGGTTAGTTGAAAAGAAAAAGAATTTGCTCATAGCCAGACTAGGTGGTATCCAGAATTCTCCTGCATATCCTCATTCGGTGTTTCTAAGTAATCTTGAAAAAGAACTACAGGATGAATTAGAAGAAATCCTGAGAGTAGAAGAAATTAAGTGGTTTCAGAAAGCTAGAACTACATGGGTTACAAAAGGTGATAGGAATACAAGATATTATCATCTGAAAACAAACTTGAGAAGAAGAAGAAATAGAGTGCTGACTCTAAAAGATGAGAATGGTACGTGGATAGAGGATGAATTAACTTTAAGACATTTGGTTGTAAATTATTTCAAAAATGTGTATGTTGAGGAGGTTGATGACTCTTGTTTATTGCATACTATCAGTTCTTTTCCTAAAGTAGATAGTTCTATCATTTCTAATGTCCATTGTGAACCTGATATAGCAGAAATTAAAGCAGCTCTATTTTCAATGGGACCTTATAAAGCACCTGGAATTGATGGGTTTGGCCCTATATTTTATAAGTCTAACTGGAATGTCATGGGGGATGCTCTATGTTCTTTTGTCAAAGATGTTTTTCAAAAGAAAATTGATTTAATGGAGGCCAACAAGACTCTTATCTCTCTAATTCCTAAGAGGGATTATCCAGAGTTAGTCAATTATTTCAGACCTATATCTTTATGTACAGTTCATTACAAGTGCATAACCAAGGTCATTACTACTAGACTGAGGGATTTTATGGATAAAATCATCTCCCCTTATCAGGTTAGTTTTATAAAGGGCATACATATTCAGGATAATATCATTGTGGGCCAAGAAATAATGCATCATATGCAGAAATGCAAAAGGTCAGAAGGGATTAATGGCTCTTAAGATTGAATTGGAGAAAGCATATGATCGAATACAGTGGGATTTTTTTAGAGAAGTTTTATTTGAAGCTGGATTTCTTTCAGATTTTGTTTCCTTGGTGATGACTTGTGTGACTTCAGTTTCTTATAATGTATTATGGAATGGCAACAAGACTAAAGATTTTATACCCAAAAGGGGTTTAAGGCAAGGAGATCCGATATCTCCACTCCTATTTGTTTTGTGTATGGACAAATTGTCTCATTTGATTACTGACATGGTAAGTGATGGTTCATGGAATCCTATTAAGGTGACCTCAAGTGGGCCTAATATTTCCCATTTAATGTTTGCTGATGATTTGCTCCTTTTTGGAGAGGCATCAAAGGACCAAGCTAATTGCATGATGGAATGCTTGAACAAATTCTGTGTGGCTTCTGGGGCTCAGGTTAGCAAGGATAAATCTTTAGTTTTTTTCTCTCCAAGGGTGAATTCTGATGCTAGGAGGTTAATTACAGGAATTACTGGAATGAAAGTGTCTACAGAGATAGGCAATTGGGTAATACCACATCAATACTCTACCTTTTTTGCTGCACAACTTTCTGATTGGTTTGCCTTAAATTTGAAGAGACAATTAGGTAATATGGGGGACTAATTGGAAACTAATATGGGGAGTAACTATCCAGAAACTATGGCTTTGGAGGAACATGATGGTATTTAATTTAGATGCCATAAAACCTGAGCAACCAGAGATGATTATTCTGCAAGTATGTAAGCATTATGTTCAACTTTGGGATGATACTACATTACAATATTTATCTTTGATAGAAAATTTGAACTGGCAACCGCCGCCTATGGGCTGGGTTAAACTTAATGTAGATGGGGTGATGTCTTTGTCTAGTAATAAAGCTGGATGTGGAGGGGTACTCAGAGACCATAATGGTAGGTGGATATATGGGTTCACCCATTTTATTGGATCATGCAGTGCAGATGAAGCTGAGGAATGGGCTATTTTTAAGGGATTACAAAGTGCCTGGAATAAAGGATATAAAAAAATTATCCTTGAGTCTGATGCAAAGTTTATCATTTAGTTGTTAGGGGACATTAATTCAAGGAGAAGTGGAAGTTTGTTACTCTTGCAGATTGATAATTTGTTGTGTAAGCAATGGGATTTAAAAATGCAATTTATACCAAGACAAGCTAATAGGATAGCAGATACGCTTGCAAAAGAAGGGCTTACTAGAACTGCTACATTGAGCTCGTGTCCTACAAGATTGCAACAAGTACTGGCTTTTGAGAGTTTAGGATTTAATTCCTCGATAGTTTAATTAGTTATTTTAACTTTGGGCTCCGCCCTCTCTTGTATCAAAAAAAAAAAGACAATGAAGAAACGGGTTTAAATGAGAAGGGAAGTCACGTAATTGAGGAGTGGTGGGGTGAGAAAGACCATATTGGCCTTCAGTCTTAATTTTTAATTCCAATTCTCCACTTGTCTATTTATATTTGGAAACCAAATTCATAGAAATTTATCCTCTTTACAAAAGAAAATATTTTCTTCCCTCATTATCTTGTCTAGCTCATAAGATAATTCTTCTAAAAATTTCATCCAAAAAATTAACCTGAAAATATTTTTTCAAATTTTCAAGGAGATAGAGCTTTAAATTTTAAAAAGAATGGCTATTGAATAATTTATTCCTTTATTAGGAAATAAACTTTTCAAAAGAAAAAGTTAAATCCCTAAAATGTATATTCGATGATTTTTTTCTTTAATTTTTTGGAACCCCAAAATATTTTTAATAATTATTATTTCCTTTACTTTTTTCTTAAAATTTAACCTTTGAGACTTTTAATTTTATAGAAAAATACTCTTGACCTTAACAATCCCTTATAAATTCTTTCTATTAAAATTTGGGATGCTACATAATCCTCCTAATCAATGGCAAGGGCATGAGCTTAATATCTAAAAAGGGACATTTAAGTTACTTTAATTTTTCACCTATTAATTATTTTGTGATTCTTAGGTCTTAGAATAATTTTATAATTATTGAGAATATTTGTAATAATTTATTTATATTTAATGGGGATTATTGCAACTAGATTACTATTTAGTATTTGATATTGAACTGATTATAACTTAATTCCATCACTTTGTTTTAGGTCAAAACTTAGTATTGAGATTATAGTGAATATTTTATAATTTTTAATGTGGCTTAAATTATTATATCATTGTATCTCTTACTGACTTTGATAATAATTTGTATGAATTATTGAGTTATGATTAAACATTGATTTTTAATATCATTAGTCATATTTTATTATTCTAGTAGCAGTTAGTAGATTGTGACTTTAAAAAATATTTTATGATAATTCAAGGTGACTCGGTTGTTGGATTAAAAGATTAATTATAATTCTTGATTCATTAGTTTTAACTCCCATATATGTTGAAGCTATAATTGCCTGACCTATTGAATTGGAGGATTGCTTTTATTATTATTAATCACTTTTACTTTCATTCCATTTACTCATTATCATTCATTATCACTTTCTGTAAATTAAAAAATACCAAAAATATTTTATTTAAATTAAATTTTAATTTATTATATTTATTTTTTAGTCAATCAAATCAAACTCTCATTTTTTAACCTAGGTTACATTTCATTTAGTTACTTATGAATTCAAATTTTATTTTGGCTCCTCAACGAGAATAACCTGAAGTTATACTATACATAATCTTTAGTTTAATTTTTAAAATAATCACAAGATAACATCGGACATAAGATTGCTTCAATGAGTTGGACATATTTGCATTATATTTTTGAAAGCCACCAAGGCGCAGTAGGATGTGAAGATGAAGCTAATATTACACTAATATATATATATATATATATATATGTTTAAATAATGTTAATTTAAACTTTTTATATTTCTAATAATTAATCTCCTTCAGATAATTTTATAAACTGAAAACATGTATATTCAAATCGTTAAAATCCCAAACGAGCAAGATAAGTAAGCCACACAACACGGATACATATGGATTGATGTTTGTCAAAAAATTCTTCACTTATCTATTTTAATGATAAATTCACTTATATCTACATATATGCTTTTTCTGCTGATCCCAACTCCATTTTATATTATTATTTAATTTGATTATCCAAGGTCTTTTGATTATTTCCAAGTTTTATATCATAATTGAATTGTATATGTTGATTTAGATTTAGTTTTAGACATAATCTACAATATACAAAATTAGACATATTTTTCATGTATTTCATAAAAGCACAATATGTCTAATAAATTAGCTATATTTTTCTTGATTTATGAATAATGACATTGTCTTATATTTTATATTGATATATTAATACTAATATATTATCAAATCATTGCATTTTAATGTATTGAAATTTATTTACAAAAAACCTTCATCACATACATAATATATTTGGCGGCATATTTTTTTTTTAATTATTTAGGCTCAAAGTATATGAAGAGAAGTGGAACTCCTGATGATCGAAACAGGAAGAAATTTTTTGTCAAATTGGGATACGAATCGTGAATGGGAAAACCTATTTTTTGAAAATTGAATCAGAATTACTGTGCATCGTAAGATTCATGATCAATTAATAATGATGACATATATATAATTTTCACATAAAGGAACATCAAAAGTTCATAAATATTAACATTTAATATAAAGAGTAAATATCAAAGCACATCAATATCCAAGTTATATAGGGTTTTGATTGGGATAAGCTGATATGTTGAAAGGGAATATATTTTTGGTAGCTTCCTATGAAAAAAATGAAAAATAAAAATAAAAATGGGGGTTTTTAAAGTCGGGCGGCACAAATCCGATTTAGATCTTCGTATGAACCGACTTGTGCATGAATTGTGAGATGATCATGGATTCTGACCTAAATCATGAGATTTAGGTGACAGCGATTCATTGGGAGATTTATACACTAAAAAAATCTAAAACCTACACTAGTCCATTTGTAGCAGATTAATACGAACTACTACAAATAATTGCTCTGTAACAATTTAGAGTCAAATCGCTAAAATTTTATAACTCTTTAACTATGAACAATGTCAACGATGACATTTTAAGAGTTTTAATTGCTACAAATTATCCTTGTATCGTTTTAAAGCGCTACAAGGCCAAAAATCAAACCGTTATAAAACACCTTTTTTTTAGTAATATCTACCGTTGCAATATTTATATCGAATTGCACGATTTGAACCGTGAATCGTATGATTCTTATAACAATAAATAGTGTTCCACTATTTAATTACAGATGAAGACATTAATGGAGCTTTTATCACATCCTATATCTTCATTCCTTATTAGAGAAGGCGTCAATTTGCTTTTATGGTTTTATAAATTAATATGCTTCCCTTCCAAATTCCCATAGATACGTTGTGTCGCCAAAAGAGGATTAAAGAGGGAAGATGCCACTTGAGGTCTCCAATATTATATATGGAAATGAAACTTGTATTGTTGAATTTAGATGGACGAGTGATTTTCACTTTTAGAGTTAAAGCTTTAATGTGAATTGAATGTATTAGGTGTGCGTAGATCAGATTGCACGTCTTTGACTTAATTAGGTGTATTAAATTTGAAAGCCAAATGAATGTAACCTTTGCTTTTTGTGTACTACCTTTAGTTCTTAATATAAAAATTAGATAACTATTTTACAAATATTAAAGAAATTATTAAGTTAATTATTTATAATAATTTTGTTTTAATTTTTCTAAACTACCATATTTAATCATGTATATTGGAACTACTCATTGATTTGTAGTTACCTTAATATGGGTAATCAATAGGGATATTTTAGGTAAAAAGTTATAAAAAATAAAGTGAGATATTATATTTAGAATTAAAATAAATCTCTTATCTATTTCTTATAGTTAACACTAAAGGGAGTATTAGTTTTCAAAATCTCCTTTATAATAATCAATCTCTAGTGTAATATTGACCCCAATTATTAGAATAATTTCTTATATTTAGGGTAACATTGTATAATTGTACCCATTCTTAAAGTTAAGGGAAAATGATAGAAATGAGGAGGACATCACAAGTTGTTGTAATGCATGGATTAATCTGATTCCTAAATTCTGTTGGGTGAAAATTACCTAGCAACTCACCTAGTGGAGAGCATCTATCTATGACAGGAAAACAGAGACTAGAAACATTAATTTTGATGGAAATGAAAGGAATAGAAAAATTTGGAGCGTTGGGTCTCTAATGTGCTTTTCTTTAATTCTTTTTATAATCTCTCCACCTCCCAAATGTCTTTTTTACTTTTGATAATTATGATAATTAGACTGTACATCAAATTAGTGACAATTTGATATCTTAAGGCATGAAATGATGTAGTTTTGATGTTTTTTTTACGCTAAAGCATGATTTTGGTCATTTACATTTGTATCAATTTTAATTTTACTCCCTTAACTTTAAAAAGTTATATTTAGTTCTTCAAACTTTACACTATTAATGGAAAATATTGAGACAACAAATTTAAAATGATGATTAATTATAAGTTGTCAAAATATGTTTCTATTTTAATCTTTTTAATACTTTTATTTTAATTTCCTGATCATTATTTAGTTTTACAATCATAATTTTAAATTCATTTAGTCAGTATTTGTCTTTAGTAAAATTAACAGTGTTAAGTTTAAAGAACTAAAAATATACTTTTTAAAGTTAAGGGACTAAAATAAAATTTAAAATAAATATAAAGGAAAAATCATATACTTTAGGTTTTTTTTACTTTTAAGAAAAAATACTTTAAAATTGTGTAGTTTTGATTTATTTATTAAAAAAATTAAAACAAATTCAAAATTACACTCCTTTATGTCTATAAGATATTAAAATATCACTCAGTTTCTGTACAATCTAATTATCAAAAGAAAAAAAAAACATATTTTAAAAGTTGGAGTATTAAAAAGGGCATTCAAAAGTATTAGAGAAAGTTACATTACAGGCCCCAAGACCAAAAATTTAGAACAGATTTTGGTGCTCATTAACATGATGTTCATTGCTACAGTAAGATTTGCATTGTCCAAATAAAATTTCATCAGTCAAGATTAAAAATTTTCACCTGATAAGTTTTAAATAATTTTTTTAAAAAATGATAGTTAAGCGATTATCTTTATATTAAATTATATACCTATTAAAATAAATACTTTAATGAATGGAAATAAGCAATTATATAAGTTCATTCACCGCAAACACCATTCATTTCAAACATTTTTTATCCTTTGCTCGTAATTTAAATTTTTTATGTTAGTATAATGAATGGAAATAAAATTTTGTATCTGATCGTTTGATATATAATATTATTAGGTTAAATTTAATCATTGTAAATTTAATTAATGATAAAAGGTCATGTTTATTTTCAACATCTAAATATTTAACAAATTCCTTTTAAAAAAAATCAAATCCTCTTGACTTCAACCATTTGTAGTCATATGACTAGAATCTACCCCCACATGCGATGCATGTGATGGTATTTTTCGCCCTCCTATTTTTAGAAAAATAAATTTCTCCCCATTCTAAAAAGTATTTCCTAGACCAAATTGTCATATACAATAGAGATTTTTAAAAATATAAAAAAAGAAGCAGAAGTTATTGAGATACTAATACCACAATAACTTAGATTGTGTTTATTAATAAAGTCACATTGTCAAATATAAATATATTAACTTATATTGTAAAAAGATTTAAATATAATTAATAAATTTGAACCAACCTATTTACTATTAAACTAGGTATTGAAAGATTTTATGTGTACTGGAGAGAAATTTCATGATTTTTATTTAACGAGATTAGTGACCAATGACGTGACTCTCACCAGCAACAATACACATTTGAATTAGTTTTACTACAAGAATTTAAATAAAATTAAAATTAATTAGATCATATTATAGATTATATATACATGTATGGATATAATTATAAGCATAATATATAATTCTCTATTTGATAGTAAATAAATTTTAATTCATTATTTAATTTTTGAAAAACCTTTTTATATTTTGAATTTTATGATAATGTATATGTTGCATAGTCATCATCCACATCAACTACTATGAGCATGGAGCCTAATGTCTATAATTGGAAGAATCTAATAAAAAAAACACTACAAAACTTATTTAAAAAATAAGGTAAAACTGTAAATACCTCAAATTAATGTTGTGCCTTTTAAAGGATGATTTTTTAATGCTCGTTTTTCATACATTTCATGCAAAAATAAAAATTTGAGGTACCCAGCTAGCATATGATTATAAAAACCCACGATGATCTTTCCATCATTAATTTATTGTAAGAAAATTGACCTTGTTCTAAATGATAAGATCCTTTTAACTCAATTAAGTTGTACAAAAAAATAGTTAAAATTAATTAAAAGTAATAAATATGTAGAAGATATATTTCTTTATCTAAATATATACTTATTTATAGTGTCTAAATAAGAGAATAATAAGGAGTAAAATGATAATAGAAAATGAATAAAATGGGTAAAAAGATATTTATTGTTCAAACAAACTTAAAAATGATATTATAAAATGGGATAAGTCAATTCAAAAAAACGAGATCCTTTACTTTGGGATGGAGGGAGTATACAATTAGATTTTGCACCCGTGATACACGAAATATTCCTCAGTCATCAACAATAACTAGCGAAACACTAAATATTAGGAAATGTTATCTTCTGTGGCCTCACATGCATGCAGATAACTATTACCAAGGTTGAGCCTCATATGAAGCTTCTAGATCCCAAAGCTAAAATTAAACTACTTCACCCAAATTATAATAAAATATGACGTATCATAAAATCCAATCTCAATTACAATGGAAAATCGTATTCCTTCTTTTCAGTTTTTAGTGAGATTCTTGTGAGCCACGGGGTGAGGTCATAGAATTCATTCCCCTGCCTTGTCCCTCCTTTCTTTAATTTCATTGTACTTTAATTAATTGTTTTTGTGGAGAAAGTTTTCAAACACCGCCTTACAGTAGCACATGAATGATTGCAATATACACAATATTCTGAGCGAGCTATATATAGTGTGTTATACTACGCGTGTGTGAATGACCTTAAGTAGGACTTGGATTTTCATATCCATCATTATTTTAACAGTTAATAAATCCTTGAAAATTAATTAAATTATATGTTAAAAAATAGTACTCATTTTGTCTTTAATATAAGACTTAATTAAAGAGTTAATATTAGTCATAAGTATAAGACTTATTTTATATATCTATCTATTTTTTTAAAATCATTCTATCGATATCTTCTCGATAATAATTAAATAAGAGATTGAGAGAAAATTAAAAAAGATAGTTAAAATATTTTAAAAAAAATATACAACATTAAATGATAAATATTACGCAGGCTTCCTTCCACGTGAGTGGGCCATTTGGATTAGGTCTCCTAGAAGTGTCTTTTCTTCTTCGTTTTTTATGCTCTTTATGATTTAACATCTGATCATGTTGCAAGTTTAAATCTCAAAGTAGTGTGAAGGGCGCGTGTGTATTTTCTTATAATAATAAAGAAAGATGATACACACACACACACATATAAGTAGAGGTTGTAGGTGGTTGTAAGTGTTTCTTGTAAAATAAAAGGTTAGAGTAAATGTAGGTGTCATTGTTATTTTTCTGGTGGTAATGACGTTTGACAATAAAATTTCAAGTAAAATACAATAATAATCTCACTATTTTATCTAAAATATAGAAATTTCTCCTCTATTTTAAAAATGTATACATATCTTTCTTTAATTAAAATATATGTTACCCTTTTTCATATATTTAAGATTTAATTTCTGTCCACTCAACTGTTAATTAACCGTTAAATTAACTATTATTAAATTTTTGTTTTGACCAAAATTATCTTTAACATAAAAATAAACACTTATACTTGTGCAAAAATATTTTTTATACAACCAAAAAATAATTCTAATACATATATTTCTAAAATTTGGAATACGTTATATATTTTAATTTTTCATCATATTTATTGAAATTTATTTGTCTCTTTTTGAACATATTAACATATAACTATTTTAATTTCTTAGAATTTTCAATACATTGACTGTATTAAACTAATAAATCATTTTAATTTATCCTTTAAGAAATTAAAAATTTACATTTATAAAATAATTTAATTAAGTATATATATCTATTAAAAAAAATTATTTAATTGAAAATTTATAGATGAATAAAAGTATTTGAATTTGTGTCCCAATATATTAAAACTAGTAAACGAGCAAATTTTATAAAAAAATAAAATTAAATTAAGGACAAAATAAAAATCTTAAATTTTTAAATGATTTTAGCCAAAAATAAGGTTAAAGAATTGGTATGGATAAAGGTTAAATTATTTAAATAAAATTTACTTTACTATAAATTTTAATTAAAAATTATCTTTTTAGAATATCTTTAATGGAATTAATGTTTTGGATTTAACTGTATGTTTTTAAAAATATAGGGTAAATTTTTGTAGTTAAAGTAAGATATAAGAGAAATTGAAGTATTTTACTCTAAAATTTAATAAAAGTGTAAAGAAGGAAAGGGATAAGATAATTAAACGTTCTTAAAACTCAAGTTTTCACATAAGAGTATCTAGTACCCATAATTTTTTTTTTCAATCTAATATATTTTAAAAATTTTATTTCATAGTAATTTGTCTTGGGTGTTAATCAAATTATGTTTGACTGTTAAATTTGTGTTTGGATTTACTTGTCTTTAACAGTCATAATTAATTTTGACTAATTGCTAATATAAAATTACTGTGAAATAAAATTTTCAGAATATATTAATTTTCGAAAAAAATTTAGATACTAGGTGTTCATGATAAAAAATTATAGAGTATTTAAGAACCTTAACCTGAAAAGGAAATGCTATGTTCTTTTACACTAAATATACTATATAAGAAAGAGTAAAGCGAAAAAGTTTCACGCTGCCCTTTTTAATTCAGCTAATTAAAGAGCCTGACATGCTGACCTCCCAAGGTACACCCCTTTTATGTGGCTTTTTAATTACTGAATTATACCGCATTTTTTAAGTTACTATTTTGCCTCTAGAGTTTATGTACATGGATTTTATAGTTTACGCGCCTTTCAAGTGATCCTCACAAAAACTGCATGTGTGATAAATTAGAGAGAAATAAAAAGAAAAAAAAGAAGAAGGTTTACACTGTGTGTAAATAAAGAGAAAATTATGGGAGAAGAAAATGGTGGAAGAGAAATGTGGGGATCTATTCTTATGTTTAGATAGACAGGAAAAAAAATATGATATTTATAGTGACAATCAATATTTTAAAGGTAAGAACGAATGTCGAACTAAAAAAGTCAATAAGTCTAATTCAAACAGTTGGAACAATGATATAATAATTAAATACAAATTTAATAAAAAGTAATTATATACATATATATATTAGTATCTAGAAAAATTTTAAGACTTCCGAAAATTTGAATTCAAGAAAAATCCATAATCAACCAATTGGCAAAGGTAAAATAAGATTAATGATCATTTTAATAATATTTAATATTTTAAATTATTTTTTTATGTTTTTAACGCCTTAAAATAGTTTTTTTAGTAATAAACAATATTATAAAATAATTGTTATTAAAAATATTTTAAAATATTAGATATAGTAAAATTGACCTTAGGTATGGAACGCTATTTAAAAAATATTTTAAAATATTGAATTTATTAAAAAAATATTTTAAAATATTGAATTTATTAAAAAAATATTTAAATCACTACTTAATTGAATATAATATTTCGACTTTAGTTTCATAAATAACTACCTTCCCATCATGGGTTCATCCTTTCCATTTTCCGTAGGCAGCTTCTCATATCTCGTCCATCCAACCATTCTATTTTTGCTCCTTGGAAATTTTGTGGAAATTTCTCTCCTACCCCTTCTCATCTATATAATCTCTCTGCCTCCCTTCGTGGAAGTTCATCTCTCATCTCTCTCTCTCTCTCTCTCATATTAACTTAATCCTATTATTAAATATCATAATTTTGATTTCATAGCTGCCACCCCCTCTCTCTTTCTTCTTTATAAATTCCCCACCTCCTTCTCTCTCCTCTCTCTCTCTCTCTCTCAACAATGACACTCCTCCTCAAATTGCCGGAGATTCAGTCTAGCATCTGGCTCTGCACTTTCGCCACTCCCGAAATGACCACTCGAGCCCAAGACGACCATGCCAGCCCCCTCTTTATCAAAGTTAAATCCGCCATTCTCATAAGCTTCCCTCAAATTGCCGCCCCCCATCCCAGACCCGCCACTTGCTCCCCACGTGACATCCTAGTGGCTGCTCCCGCCACCGCCATGGTAAAGTTCGACACCGTGCAAACCTCAGAAGCATCCAGGTCCGAGTTGGAGCCGACTGAGTGAGATAGTGGAATTGCCGAATATAGAAGAAGAGAGCTTCAAGTTTATTGGCACTATTTTTTATTGGCTCCTACGCCAAGCTAACGTACTAAGAAAGGCATTACTTGAGAAAATGTCTACCGGAGATAAAATGCCTATACCGCATGTTTTCAGATCTGCTTGGCTGTTAGTGATTTCAACTGTGATTTCTTTGGTTAAAATCAGGTAACAATGAGAAACTTGTTCTTTTTTGTACATATTACTTTTCTGTTTTATATTTTTTTTCATTGAATTATTTATTGCAGAGCAATATCATATTTGTTTCCAAATTATGTTACAGACATGGTTAATTAATGCATATATTTCTTTTTAGTTCACGGTTACATCTATTCTGGAAAATTGTTTATTTGTGTGTCATTATATGTGGTGTTTCTATTAGCATTTAAGTAGATATCTTACATTTAAAAAATAATAATTATATTTTTAATAAGAAAGATATAATGGGAGAACAAGAACCTGGCAAACAGAGGGGATATATATAGCACATACCTTCTCATATGTTATATTTCTATCTGTAAGGGTTAAGACATTGTAATTTAAAAAGGTTTCTACGTTTGGCTTGGACGTGTAATTTCTATAAATAGATAAAAATTGATTTTTATTTTTAACTTAACGACCCATTAATTTTATTACTATTCTTATTTTTTTAGAGAAAAAATGTAATATTAAATTTAAAGTGTCAACAGTGAAAATTTTATATTTTTCATTCTTTAGTAAAGTTATATGTGAAAGAAAGATATATAATTGACTTTATTTTTTGTTACTTCAATAACAATTTCCTACTCTCACAATATGCATTAGTTATCTTAAATAGCGTTATTTTTATTTTAATGAGCATCTTAAACTTCATGTTTTTAAATTTTTAAATGTTAAAGATAATGAAGGGAGCATGCTATTTTTATCTTTTGTAAACCGACTGGTTAAATGGAAGCCTTTACCTAAAGCAAGGCTTTTGCATATCAAATGGCTTCATAATTTTTTTTAAAAAATTACTGTGCCTGGCATAAAATCAGTATTACATTTATAATACTGCTAATGCTAATGATAATCATGTTTAAATAATAGCTATATTGTTACTTATTATTGTTGTTAAATAAAAATTTTATTAACAAAAAAGTAATTACTATAGCTTGTATATGTTTTCTTCTCCTAAAGTTATGCATTCTTTTCTCAGGATGATAGATTAGGGAATTCATTGACATTGTCAACCGCAAAACCCTTGGTTCAACTGACTGTTATGAAGGTTTCTCAATGTGGAATGATGGTGGAAATTTTTACAATGGAGGAGAACGTAGAAGAGAAACAAGATGAGATTGTTTTTGGAATTGCAATTCAGTTCAAGTCAAATGGAAGTTATTTTTTATATGGATGGCAACAGTTTGACGGAAACTAGTGGAAAAGCCCTTTGATTTGAAAATAATGACTTTTAAGGGCTTGCATAATTTGAAGTGTATCTGGAACAAAGATCCTCGTAGTACCATAATTTTTCTAAATATGAAAGAAATGGTTGTTACTGGTTGTGCGGGTATGTCAAAACTCTTCTTCTAGTTTCGGCATCTTTGACAAGAAATATGGTGAGACTCAAGAAATTTGAAATAGGCCGATGTCATGAGTTGGAAGAAATTGTCGAAAAGGAAGAAGCAATAGCCAACTGTAATTTCTTTGATTAAAAATGCGTTAGATTATCTTGCTGTTGGATGCACGTAGAACACATTGAGGCAAAGAAGCAAGAGGCGATCAATAGGATGAGTTTCAGAAGTATGTTTATGAGTCGCTATATAATAAGCACACTCTCGTACGTCTTTTTTTCGTAATAGTGATTTTCTTTTTGTTGCCCGATAATAGTGATTTTCAATGCATTACATCAGGTTTAAAAACTGTTACCTTTGATTCATAATATTACTATTAATTAAAATGTCCTAAAAAATTGGTTTATTATTAGCTCAATCAACATTAATATAAATAACAAAAAAGTGCTTATGATAAAAGGCTAATCTAAGAGTGAACTTTACTCAATGCATTCCATACTGGACTAATGTAATTACAAGGCCTCTATATTTATAGGCCTAATGGTTACAACAGAATACTTAATACCAGTAACAAATATATACAACGAACTAATTGTACATCCCTAATAGAAATGAATATAATAATTAAATAATCACTTATTTATAACACTCCTCCTCAAGCTAGCAATTATATATTCACAAGTGCCTAACTTGCTAAGGATATAATCATGCTGAAGTCAACCCAAAGCCTTTGTAAGCATGTCAGCTAAATTCTCAGACGACCTAGTGTATTGAAAAACAATCATTGCTTTTAGTAACCTTTAGCCCACCTCAATGCTTAGTTTTTTCATGGAAAACAGGATTTGTAGCAATATGAACATCTGCTTTGTTATCACAAAACACTAACTGATTCAATATTACTGATTTGTAGCTCCTTGAACAACACAACCAGCCAAGTAATTTCAGATGATGCCTTGGCTAGTGCTCTATATTCAGCTTCTACTGATGATGCATAAACTGTTTTCTATTTATTGGATTTTCAAGATATCAAAGATCCTCCCAATTTGACAAGGAAATCGGTAACGAATTGTCTTGTGTCTCTGCAAGCTGTATGGTCTAAAATGCAGTAGCATTCCAAGCTCATAAGGTTAGAAGATGACAAAAATATACCTCGTCTTGGAGTGTCTCTCAAGTATTTCACCAACTGCAATGCTGCTTTCATGTGAGACACCTTAGGGTTATGCATAAATTGGCTCAATACTTTTACACAATAAGCAACATCAGGACGAGTCAATGTCAAATACAGAAACTTACCAACAATCCTCTTATGTAAGCCAGGATCTTTTAAGTAGTGAATCGTTTCCCTATTTTCATTAGGATCTGCAGATTCTTTCTCCTTGAAAGGTTCCGCCGTGAGCCTTAAATATTGCTCCATTGGGGTTGAAGAAACCTCACTTTCATCAATTCCAACTTTAGCCACCAATTCATTTATATATTTCCTTTGATTTAGAAGTATCCCATGAGGAGATCTTAAGACTTCTAAACCAAGAAAATATTTCATTATTCCTAGATCTTTAATCTTGAAGTTCCATAGCAAATAACTCTTAACTTCATCTATGGAACTCTTATCCGAACTTGTTATCATTAGATCATCCACATATGCTAAAACATAGACAATATGATTGTTAATAGATTTCTAGAAAAGTGCATGATCATATTTGCTTTGTTCAAAACCACCATCAATCAAAGCTTAGGTTAGTTTTACATTCCATTGTCTAATGGCTTGTTTCAGCCCATGCAAAGACTTTTGTAGTTTACAAACTCATAAACCACCATTTTTACCTTTTCTTTCAAACCTTGAGTGATGGTCATATAGACCTCCTCATATAAATCCCCTATAAGAAAGCATTTTGAACATCCATTTGACAAATAATCCAATCATTTACAATGGCCAATGTAAGTAGTATACTAATAGTAACAATTTTAATAATAGGAGAAAATGTCTCATAGAAATCTATGCTTGACCTTTGACTAAAACC